>CM056052.1:57299934-57994934 GCA_029574335.1 Rana kukunoris
AGGGGACACGTGCCAAGTGTGTGGGTCCACCAACATGTGTATGCTTTGTGTCATCCACAGATGTGCTTGAGGGAGCTGGGCCATCATCTTCCGGTGGCCATCCCACACCATCCCCCAAATGCATCCTGAGCCAGACCCCCTGGGTAGAGAAGATGCAGTGGAGGGGAGTGCCCACACCTCTCCTGTTGAGGTGGTTGAGGAGGAGCCGGTTGTGTCAGACCAGGAGGTCTTACTTTTTTTGGAGTCTGCCTTTTCGGCCGGGCCCTCTTGCATCTCCTCCCCCATCAGGGGAACCCCCTCAGCCTCCTGCCCCATCAGGGGAAGCCCCTCAAGGGTGTCTCCTTACCCCCGGGTCCAACCATCTCTTGGCCCCAGGAAGGTGACCTGTAAGACCAGGGGGGTGTCTGATGTGGTCCATGATCAGATGGCAAGGGACCAGGCCCGTCAGACCCAGCATATTGGGGACCTAGTCGGGCACCTGGATCAGGTGGCTGCCAGCCTGGCCTCCGTGGCCCAGAGGCAGAGCAGGACGTGAGCTGCAACTGCGCGGCAGTAGTCACCAGCCTGGGGGAGGTGCAGGCAGATGTTCGCACCCTTACTGCGGCCATCAAGGCGAACACAGCTGCCATCCGGGTTCAGGGGAGGCAGAGGCAGCGTGACCAGCGGCATAATGTGACCCGCCAGCTGAGGATGCAGGCCTAGACTTTCATAGCCGGATTGCCGTGGCCTTAGAGAGCATGCAGCCAACACCTGCCAGGAGTGGCCCACCCGGGAATCAGCCACCTCCAGATGCCCCACCCGAGGCTCCCGCCAGGCAGCTGAGGAGCCAGAAAGGTGCCACCAAACGGAGCCCCCGTCAGGCCAAATGAGTGGTTTCTTTTTTGGCTCTTTTTTTTTGTATTTTATGCTCAGGCCATGAGCCTTTTTTTTGGATACTGGACACGGGCAGTAGTGCAGACTACAGTGTGAATGTGGTGTGTATGTGGGGGTGACACTTCTGCCAGTAAGGGGTGTCACCCTCGGTCGTTGGGGAGAAGTTATCCCCACGGCCGTGTGAATGTAGTATGAATGGACAGCGACATCATTGGGGCCTTGGCGCGGCCTAGCCGCTCCAAGTCCTACATGTTGGATTTGGGCTAATCAAATGTGATGTGGTGTGTGTGATCTAGGGACCACAGTGGTGTGCACGCATGCATTGTCGTGTGCCATGATGAATGTGTGTGTTTAACGGGCAAAGAAGCCTACCACGAGGACCCTCCTGACTGCTCTTCCCTCAGCAGACAGGGTAGCCTCTGGTGGGGGGGCTGTGTGGTTCGGGGGTAAGGTCATCACGTATGTCAATCTGCAGGCACTTTCTCATGGCAAAGTTGTGCAGCATGCAACATGCACCAATGATCTGACACGCAAAGTTTGGGAAATACAACAGGGCCCCCCCGGACTTATCCAGGCATCGGAAACGGGACTTCAGGAGGCCAAATGTTTGTTCCACCACTGCACAGGTACGTATGTGTGCTTCATTGTATCTTCTCTCTCCTCCGGTTTGGGGATTCCGGAATGGAGCCATGAGATGGGGCCCAAGTGCATATGCCGATTCACCTGGAAGGGAAAAGACAGGAGGATGTTAGCCCTGCATGTGCCCCTCATGATGTCTGCATCATGGGGTCGAACAGTCATGCCTGACTCCCATGTCACTCACCAACCAACCAGCTGTCCTTGTACACATTCTGTTGGGATGGGGCTTTGACGGTATATGAAGCTGTCGTGGCTAGACCCGGGGTGTTTGGCACGGACGTGCCATATGAGACATTGGGCATCTGCTATCACCTGTACTTTGATGGAATGCCAATGCTTCCGATTGCGATATATGCGCTCTGTGGCACGGGGGGCTGTAGTGCCACGTGTGCAATCAATGGCCCCGATGGTGCGTGGGAATCCTGCATTGCCTTCTGCCGCAAATGCTCATTGGTGGGTCTGATAATGTGGTGGGACATGCGTCTGAGGATTGTGGGGACAACCTGGTGCACACATCTGCTCATGGTGGATTGTCACATCCCAGCCACGACTCCACTTGTACGCTGGAACGAGCCACTGGCAAGGAAATTAAGTGTTGCCAGTACCTTGACCAGTGGTTGCACTGCTTGTGAGCGGTGTGTCTTGCTGGTGATGTCATCTTTTAGGGCTGTGGTTATTTCAAAGATGGCATCAGAGCTGAATCTGAAGATGCGATACACCTCCTCATCACCCATGCCAAAGAGGCTCATGCGCGTGCGGTATATCCTCTTACATGCCCTCCTCCTCCATGTCGGTGGACTCAGTAGTGCTAGGACCACGGCTGCCCCTGGCATGTTGGCAGACAGATGTGTTGTCCTGCAAGTGGGGTTGCTCAGCTTGCTAAGTTCTCTCCAGCTGACCTGTGCACGTCATGTGTAAAGATAAACTAGCTATTTGTTGGAATAACTTTGCGCTGGACATACGACTTGCGCGCAGCGCACGTAGCCAGCGTCAGGCGCAAATACGTTCGCGAATCGGCATATCTCCCTCATTTGCATATTTGAATAGGAAATCAATGGGTGCGCCAGATGCATCCAGCGTAAATATGCGCTTACGATACGCCGGCCTAGGAAAGTTAGGTCGGCCGGAGAAAGCCTAATTTCAGGCGTATCTAGTTTGGTGGGTACGGCGCATAGATACGAGGGCGCATCTTTACATTTACGCGGCGCATATCGACATACGCCGGCTTAAGTCTTTCTGAATCTGGCCCTATATCTTTTAGATGAATTGATTATATACATCTGTCAATTTCATTTTTGCCTGTTTTTTTACCAAATGCATTTTAGCGATTCACACTCAAAATGTCTTGCTATTTTGCCACTTCCCCATGTTGTACCGGATCCCTTCATATCCTGGTTTGCCCCGTAAGTTCAATCACTCGCTATATGGGCACTAGTGGCGCACCCCAATGGGTTGGACCAGTGGTCAGTTGGGTCCTCCTGGGTGATCCCCTCCTTAGATGTCGCCGCACGCCCCTAATGTTTGTTAACCACTTCAGACCCGCACTATTGACAAAATACGTCAACAGCGCGGACCTGAGGCGCCAACTGGACGTCTTTGGACGTCATTTATAGTGCATTACCCGCACGCACCACTGGGTGGCGCGCCGCGGGTAAACACGGTCCCGCCGCATCGCTGAGGATCCGATGCATGTACCTGGCGGCCGCGATGTCCGTCGGGAAAACAAGAAGATGACAGCAGGGACGTGGAGCTCTGTGTGTAAATCATCGATGATGCCTGCCCCGCGCTCGTACGCATGCGCGGTCGTCCAGCTTTTGTACAGAGGCGGGCGGCTGTGCTAGTGCACGGCATCCCCAGCAACCAATTGTGGGTTGTGCCTTAGACTTCTGACAGAAGCCCACCCCCGGCAATGACGTCAGATGCCATCCGGGGGGGTATTTAAAAGCGCTGCTATGCCTGATCGGACTGTATGTCCCCTGTATTGACAGGGTCCCATCCAATCCACAGCCGGACTCCACTCTTTGAGGTGACTCAAGCTTCCACCCTTAGGTATGGACTATTTCTGCTTTTTTATCCATCCTCCCCTTTTGGGGCTGCAGGATACATGCTTTATTTGTGTATCACCGATATCATTATTATTAATGGTTTGCGGATTTTGTTTCAAACAGCAATCCAACTAGATGAGGGCATCCTTTGCTGATTGTAGCCTGGCGGCGATGTTGTTAATTTCCTATGTGTTGAAGCACATCACTCCAGCCAGATCTGAACTGACCCTATGTATTTCCTTTCAATAGCCCAGAGATATTAGAGATTATATATATATATATATATATATATACACATACACACACACACACACACACACACACACACACACACACATATATATATATATATATATATATATACACACACATATATACATACACACACACACACACATTTCTATACTGCATGGCTAGATGTAATGAGTCTTGCTTATTTAGAATCCACATTGGTCTGCTACCAATTTGTTGATTCTTGTTTGATTCATTACTGTCACTTTTATTTACTGTAGCCTTTTGATTGTCTTATTTGGACGAACTAGGTTCATTGGGGTCTGTTGAGGGTTGAAGATGGCAAAAACTATTGAAGTCTATTCAAAGTTATTCTGAAATTTTAAAAAAAAACACAACGTTTTTATTCAATGCATTTGGATTGCCTGTGGCTCAGATAGGCAAGATTGCTCATGGTCGTTTACTGGATGTAGTTAGATCCGTTTTGATCTATGTGCATCAGTTACTGCTTTTACAAATCCTGTCGTCATTTCCATTACCTTATTGATATTAATTATTACTGAATATATATATATATATATATATATATATATATATATATATATATATATATATATATATATATATATATATATATATATATATTTTTTTTTTTTTGAGAATCATGGTATTGTCCAATGTAAATGTAACTATATCATTTAAAATGCTTAATTTCTTATGGATTATTATTTTTCTAGTTAATCCTGTATACGCTCCTGATGAAGCTCTCTTTTGAGTGAAACATGTTGGGCATCAACAATACAGGTTCTGTTGCGGCTCTTCATTGAAGCCGTTAATAGTCCTAGGGATTTAATTTCAACTGCTTGAATCTTTTTTTCTAATGTGTATGTTAATTAATAAATGATTTCTTTTTTATTACATCTGTTTGGATCTACCTTTCATTGTGAAACCTTTAAAGTCCCAGGGCTTGTTACCCTACCCTTCCACATTTTTTCTTCTGTTCATTGAATGGGATGTGGTGTCTAGATTTGACCTCCTATGCCTCACCCACTTGTTTTTTTTTTCCGGCAGCTGGCCGTGTTTAGACACAACATGTCCAACACTTGGAGGATGAGGATGGCTTGGTCATCCACTTTACCCTCACCCAGGCTCAGGGTACTTTGGCAAAGCAGCTGCTGACGTGGCCCCTTCCCTCTGCTCAATAGCATCAGTCACTCCTTCCCTAGCCCCACAATTTCCTCTTCAGGAGTCCTCCAAACTGTTTGACCACAGTGTTGGGTACATGTTGCAGTAGGATGTGCAGCGTTTTGAAGGCTCCGATCATGGTACACTGCTAGAGGAAGGCAGTAACGTGAGCCCAGAGAGAGGGGGTGCCCAAGGAGGACAGCAATCTGTCAGTCATGTTCCCCCAGCTGCAGCACACTGCCAGGTTTTCTACAGCGATGAGGGAGGGAGGGGGTGATGAGGCCACTGACTCCATGTGGGTGCCAGAGGGGAGGAGGTGGCACATCTCCAACGAGGCAGGATGCCCTCCAGGGACCAGCTTAAGGGTAACACACCAACTGCATCACAAGGCAGAGCTCTACATGTGCAGGGCTCTGCTGTCTCTCCGCATTATTCCAAAATGTCTTTGGTGTTGGCTTTTTTTTATACAAGGGCATCAGATTGCACCACTATTTGCTAGACATGTGCAGACTGGAATATTTTGTTTCGTTTTTTTGTTTGGAAAATAAAATTTAGTTACTCCCGAAAATTGTTTTGATTTATGTGGTTTCCTCGGGAAAGTTTTCGTCCGATTTTCGTCTTTCAAATTTCTACCTATTCACTGTATTCAGAACGACGATTTTCGATGCTTTGTCGAATTTGTCGTTCAATTCGACAAAGCATCAAAAATCGTCGTTCTGAATACAGTGAATAGGTAGGAATTGAAAGCCGAAAATTTGACAAAAGCATCGAAAATCGTCGGATCTGAACGAAAACTAAAATAAAGCATTTTTTATGTCGATTTTTCGGTTTTCGTTTCTTGCGCTTTCGTTTTCATTCGTTAAAATAACAAAAATGCATTCTAACAAAAACGAATGCACGTCTACTATTTGCAGCGCATGTGGCAAGCATATCTCGTGTGGCCAAAACATCACCCGCTTGGGCACCACATGCTTGACCAGACATAGGTCGACCTGCCATGCAGTTTGTTGGCAAACGTACCTCAAAAGACCCACACCAAAGAAGAAAGCGGACCTCTCCTTGCTCCTCATTAGCTGGTATCTTTAACCCCACTATATATTCTGTCCTCTCTGAAGCCTGCACTGATAGGACTGAAGGTGTAGAATTAGGTGTGTCACAGCCAAGTACTTACGGGCAATCTACTAAATCGGTACACCAAACGTCAGATTGTACCAGGAAAATTTCCCTGCCCCAGCTGCTGCAGCGCCAACAGAAGTTCTCTCCTAGCCATCCACATGCCCAGCGGTTGAATGCTAGCTTAGCTAAACTGATAGCACGTCAACTGTTGCCTTTTCAGTTGGTATACTTTGCCACATTCAGTGAGTTTGTGGAATGTACGGTACCTCAGGTTCCCAAACGCCACTTTCTCACAGGTGATTCCGGCTCTCTACCGGCATGTGGAAGCAGGGCCGCTTATAGAAATCACGGGGCCCCGTACAGCCTACCTGACAGGGCCCCCGTGCTCAAATTTCCAAACAAAAATCCCCCTCCTAGCACAACCCCTTCTAAATTACCCCCCCCCCCTATTCTCTCCTCCCAGCACTATGCCCCCATTCTTCCTCCTCACACATATCGCCCTCCCCAAATCACCATTACATTTGCCAACACAGCCATGAAGAGGTGTGCTGTGTTTTGTTCTCCCCTCCTGTCAGAAGAGTGCTGGTCTTTATAGTACATGAGACCGGAATGCTCTTACTGTAGATTGCATTGCACTGTACACACAGCGCCCCCTATCTCCTCCAAAGGCTGCTCAGTGCTCACCTCCCAGCAGCAACAAATGTGGATAGGGGGCGGTGTGTGTATCAGGGGCGGATCCAGAGTCTAGTTTCAGTAGGGGCACTCCCGGAACATAAGGTGTTGCTTACAGAACTATATTTAACGTATCATACAGTCTCCTAACCTTGTTTACAACAATGACACTGTTTTAAAGTGTTACATGCATCTGATCACAATGCCGGTATCATATGTATTCCTACTGAGACACACAACCACTTTATCCCAATATGACATGCTGGTGCAGGTCCCTGAACGCACCCTGCATGCATTCTGGGACCCGCACGCATGACATATTGGGATATAGCGGCTGTGTGTCTCAGTAGAAATAAATTGGATGCTGGCATTGGGATGCATATAACACTTTAAACATCCCCAAGCCAGTAAAAGACAGCTCTGTGTTCTAGGCGCATGTCTGCAGCATGCCCTGTGTGAATGAAGCCTAACAATGATTTTTTCTGTCATTCTATATAATCATTATTATCATGATAATCACACAATACAGGTGCTGTGGCTCAATGCACCTGTACTGTGTGATGATCATAAGGATAATGATTAGTAATTGTAATATGGCACATGGAGGGAGTTAATGTACTCTCTGACCAGTGATAAATAATTAACCCCTTTGTGCTGCATTAGTGGCAATGTTTATAAACCCCTTCATGCTGTAGCATAAAAGGGTTTAATTAACACTGATGGTGCCAATGACTGTCATTAATGCAGCACACAAAGGGGTTAATTGCCACAGGTCAATAATACTTAGGTGAGCACATTAACCCCCTCCAGGCTCCATGTGCTATAATACAATTTGCATTGTAAATTACTTAACCCCCCCCCCTTCCGCAAAGCATTAATCACTTTACATATCGAAGACAGAGGTGTTAAAGACGGCATTGTTATGCAAATGAGCTACGTGATTACTCACTTGCAGACACTGAGCTCTGGTTACAGGTCCTGACTCTTGCGAGCATCTTCTCTTCAATCCCGCGCTCCCAGCCTCTGAATCATGACGTCAGACCAGCCGGGACTAGGAAGCTCCTGTCGGGTGGAGATCACTCCGCCTGACAGAGAAGTGAAACAACACTCGCACTGTTCTGCTGCTACTCTGCAGGTGTGTAGCAGCGATCTTGGTGTCACCGCATAGTGACACTACTACTGGGCCCCTCTAAATGAACTGATGGGGCCCAGGGAATATATCTTAGGCCACCTGGGAGCCGGGGGAAGCAGAAAAATAGTCCCTTCAGATGATGCCTCGTAACGTGAATCTGTCATTCTCTGCTCCACCGATCCTCCTGCTGTCCGGGCCCCCTGTATGTCCGGGCCCCCTGTATGCCCGGGCCCCCTACAGGAGGGCTGGTGGTCCCCCCTATCAGCGGCCCTGTGTGGAAGGCAATGTCCATGCCTCGCTGGACACGGTGGTCAGTGGTAAGGTGCATATTACTGCTGACTCATAGTCCAGCAAGCATGGACAGGGACGTTACATATCTTTCATTGGGTGACTCTGCTGGCAGCTGGGAAGGATGCAGGACAAGGTACAGTAGTGTCGGAAGTTGTTTCCGCCACCATTCCTCCAAAATGCTACTACTGGTGATTGTGTCACACCTCTATCCTCCACCCCCTCCTCTTCTTCCTTTGTGGCCACTTCCTGTGCTGAGTTATCCTCTGAACCAGCAGTGCTTCGAAGGCATTCAAGGGGCTACGCAGCTACACAGGCAAAAAGATGCCATGTGGTGCTTGAGCTGGTGTGCTTGGGGGACAGGAGCCACACTGGGGCAGAGGTTCTTTCAGCTCTGCAGGGGTAGGCTCAGAGGTAGTTGATGCCATGCCAGCAACCTTTCTCCGCCCTCTGACAGGGACAACTGACCTATGTGCCCCGTTTTTCTTATGTCCTTAACTTGGTGGTGCAGCGGTTCTTGGGCAGGTACCCAGGCTTACAGGATGTCCTGAAGCAGGCCAGGAAACACTGTGTGCATTTCAGATGGTCATATGCCAGTGCTCGGCTGGCTGACCTCCAAAAGCAATACAATCTGCCTAAGAACGGCCTAATCTGTGACATGACCACCAGGTGGAACTCTACGTTGAAAATGCTGCAGCGGCTGCACACACAGCAGAGGGCCATCAATAAGTATCTGTGCCAGTATGGCACCAGGACAAAGTCAGGGGGAGCTTGATTCCCCCCCCCCCCAAGCCAATGGGCCATGATCAGGGATGCATGCACTGTCACCATTTGAGGCCACGAGGATGGTGAGCAGTGCTAGTGCATGCATCAGTGACACTGTCCCTCTTATCCACCTGTTGGAGCACACGCTGCATGGAATAATGGAAAGGGCCCTTAAGGCAGAACAGAGGGAGGAAGAGGACTTCCTCACCTCTCAAGGCCCCCTTTATCCAAACAGTGTTCCTGCTTGCCCGCCTATCACACAGGACGAGAAGGAGGAGGATTGTGTCAGCATGGAGGTGGAGCCTAGCACTCAGCATCAGCAGCAGTCTTTAACCACTTTAGCCCCGGACCATATTGCTGTCCAAAGACCAGAGCACTTTTTGCGATTCGGCACTGCGTCGCTTTAACTGACAATTGCGCGGTCATGCGACGTGGCTCCCAAACAAAATTGGCGTCCTTTTTTTCCCACAAATAGAGCTTTCTTTTGGTGGTATTTAATCATCTCTGCGGTTTTAATTTTTTGCGCTATAAACAAAAACAGAGCGGCTATTTTGAAAAAAATTCAATATTTTTTACTTTTTTCTATAATAAATATCCCCCAAAAATATATAAAAAAAAAAACTATTTTCCTCAGTTTAGGCCGATACGTATTCTTCTACATATTTTTCATAAAAAAAAAAAAAAAATCACAATTAGCGTTTATTGATTGGTTTGCGCAAAAGTTATAGCGTTTACAAAATAGGGGGTAGTTTTATGGCATTTTTATTATTTTTATTTTTTTACTAGTAATGGCGGCGATCAGCGTTTTTTTTCGGTACTGCGATATTATGGCAGACACTTCCGACACTTTTGACACATTTTTGGGACCATTGGCATTTTTTTAGCGATCAATGCTATAAAAATGCATTGGATTACTATAAAAATGCCATTGGCAGTGAAGGGGTTAACACTAGGGGGCGGGGAAGGGGTTAAGTGTGTTCCTATTTGTGTTCTAACTGTATGGGGGGGTGGACTTACTAGGGGGAATCACTGATCTTCTGTTCATACATTGTATGAACAGAAAATCAGCGTTTCCCCCGCTGACAAGAACGAGCGCTGTGTGTTTTCACACACAGCTCCCGTTCCCCGCTCTGTAACGAGCGATCGCGTGTGCCCGGCGGCGATCGTGCCCGCCAGGCACACGCACGGGACTCGGGGGCGAGCGGGGGGCGCGCAGGCCGCCGGCGGCGTGCACGCGCCCCCTAGTGGCCGTGAAAGTCGCGACGTAGAGCTACGGGCTCTCGCGCAGCAGTGCCGACCTGCCGCCGTATTACTGCGGCGGCTGGTCGGCAAGCGGTTAAAAAGTGATCAATTACATTCCCAAGAAAAACATGGACTTGTACATGGCTGGGACAAGGTGGCTGAGGATCATGTCCTCCTCAGTGACCCAGAGGACGCTGCACCGAATGCCTCAGCAAACCTACACTGTATGGCCTCCCTGATCCTGCAAAGCCTGCGGAAGGATCCTCGTATTCATGCTATCAAGGAGAGGGATCATTACTGGCTGGCAACCCTCCTTGATGCACATTACAAGGGTAAGGTTGCATACCTTATCTTGCTGGCGCAGAGGGAGCAGAAGATGAAACATCTTCAGGCGGCCTTGCAGAAAGGTCTGTGCAACGCGTTTTTAGAGACTGGGAGGTTACAAAATCCTGGCCCTAGACAATGTGTTGCTGAGGCTTAGGTCAGTCAAAGAAGGAGCGCTGGAGAAGGTGACCATCTGACCGATGGGTTCAGACAATTTTTTAGTCTGCAGCCCTAAGGTATGACCGGTTTCAGCAATCATCACCAGCGTCTATTTTACATGGTGCGGGAATACCTAGGGGCAAGATCAGACTTTGACACCTTTCCCACCGAAAATCATCTGGCTTACTGGATCTTGAGGATGGATCACTGGCCAGAGCTTGCACAGTATGCAATTGAAGTACTGGCTTGTCCTGCGTACTTTCGGAACGCACATTCAGTGCTGCTGGAGGCTTTGTGACCGATCACAGGGTGCGCCTCTCCACTGACTCGGTCGATTGACTGACCTTCATAAAAATGAATCAGGCTTGGATCACCACCAGCTACCAAGCACCTGATGCTGATGTAACTGAATAATATTTTTTTAGGAATGTAAGATCCCTTCAGGACTGCCAGCATGCTGAGTGACTATCATTTTCCTCCTCAATGATCATGCTGATACCTTGTAAGAACATTCTTGGTTCTGGGCACCGCCACCACTGGCAATGCCCAATTTTTCTGCCCCTGTTCAACAGGGGCATGTAAATTACACTTCTTGATCCAATATTTCACAGCAGGGCCCATTCCTATGCCTACCAAGACTAACTGTGAAGACTTACACAGTGTTGTGGCACCAGCACCAAAAGGCCCAATTTTTCTACCACTGTTCAATGGAATGGGATTACAATTCTTGATATAATAGTTCACTGTGAAGACTTACACAGTGTTGTGGCACCAGCACCAAAAGGCCCAATTTTTCTACCACTGTTCAATGGAATGGGATTACAATTCTTGATATAACAGTTCACAGCACCCACCAAGACTAACTGTAGTGCCGCTTACACACGATCATTTTTCGACATGAAAAACAACAACTTCATCATTAAAACGACGTTGCCCACACACCATTTTAAAAAAAAATGCTCTAGCAAAGCGCGGTGACGTACAGCACGTACAACAGCACTATAAAGGGGCATTTCCATGCTGATGACATCACCCTTGGGGCTGCTTTTGCTGATTTTGTGTTACCGCGTGTTCGTAAAAGTTTGGTAAAAGACGATTTGCGCTTTTCAGTCTTTGTGCTTTAAAGATCGTTTTCTGTCATTCAGTTGGTGCTTTTGGGTTCGAATCTGTCTTTCAGTGCTTGTAGTCAGTTCGTATATGTTTTTGCAGTGCGCTCTGGTCCGCTTGTTACTGTTTTTCAGGTCGTTCTTCAGAGGCCTTGCTGTTCTTCCGTGTGTTGTTTTAGTCCGATCTGATTAGACAACCGTTATCTAGCCATGTTACGGGTATGTTCTCTTTGCCGAGATCGTGTTATGCTTGGTGCATGGATTTGTGCTTTATCCCAGCTCCGGTCCATGAACAGGGTGAGGAGGAGTTTGTGGGCCAAGAATTGGTTTCTCTGCAGGAACCAGTTCTCTCATATGCCTCTGCTGTGGGAGATCCAGGAAAATAACCCTGATGATTAAAAGGAATTTTCTGAGGATGTCTGACCCCCCGTATTCCAGCAGCTTTTGGCTTCGGAGTGGCCATATATCACCAGGCAGGACACAGTTATGTGGGAAGCCATCACTGCTGAGCAGTGGCTAGTTGCTAATACCGGATACCTGTTCTTCTATAATACAGGTGCTGCAGGAGGACTATATTAAAAAAGGTAAGTTTTGTCCTTTAACCACTTGCATACTGGGCACTTACACCCCCCTCCTGCCCAGGTGAAATTTCAGCTTCCGGCACAGCGTCGCTTTAACTGACAATTGCGCGGTCGTGCGACGTGGCTCCCAAACAAAATTTACCTCCTTTTTTCCCCACAAGTAGAGCTTTCTTTTGGTGGTATTTGATCGCCTGTGCGAATTTTATTTTTTGCGCTATAAACAAAAAAGAGCGACAATTTTGAAGAAAAATACAATATTTTTTACTTGTTGCTATAATAAATATCCCAATTAAAAAAAAAAAAAACACTTTTTTTTCTCAGTTTAGGGCGATATGTATTCTTCTACATATTTTTGGTAAAAAAAAAAAAAATCGCAATAAGCGACTGGTTTGCGCAAAAGTTATAGCGCTTACAAAATAGGGGAGAGAATTATTTTTTATTATTTTTTTTTTTTACTAGAAATGGCGGCGATCTGCGATTTTTATTGGTACTGCGACGTTATGGCGGACACATCGGACACTTTTGACACATTTTTGGCGCCATTCACATTTATACTGCGATCAGTGCTATAAAATATGCACTAATTACAGTATAAATGTGACTGGCATTGAAGGGGTTAACACTAGGGGGTGAGGAAGGGGTTAAATGTGTATGCTAGGTGTGTTCTAACTGTAGGGGGAGGGGGGGTGACTGGGGGGGTGACCGATCTGTCTCGGACCTCTGTCTGGACCTTCCATACCCTTGTTTCTTGCTACGACTATTAAAAATCCTCTGAAGAAGACCGACTGGTCGAAACGCGTTAGTATTTGTACATGCTTGCCATATCCCAGGCTATGTATTACATTGTCATATCATGAAACTGTATAGTTATTTTTAACCTGTGCTATCTTGCCGCAACTCATTCCTTGTACATCAATTTTTTTATGTCATCACAATTTTTGTAATAAAAACGTTTTACTATAGACGTTGCATTCCCTTATATTTTATCACATTAGCTGCTTAAAAGCCCCATTGGGACAATTTCTTTGCATGCATGCTGTAAGCTTTTTATGCTTTTTTTTGGCCTACATGCATATTTCCAATAGCCAACCTCTCCAACATTCTGTCCTGGGCCCAAACACACCTAGCCCAGTGACTTCCCCAAGTATTTTGTCGGCTCCATTGTAGTCCTTGCCCAACCCCCCCCCCTTAAATGTGTGCATTTTAAAAATGTTGTTGAATTCAGAGAGAGTGCAAATTTTTGTTTTGGGGAGGTCCCCAACTCATCTTGACCCCCCCCTCCCCATAAGCATTAATTTTTTGGGCCATCAGAGGTGGCGCTGAATCCGATTAGTGATCCATTATTTCCGGCTCTTAAAATACTTCCAATTAATGATATCCTCAAGATTGCTAACATATTAGCTAAAAACAATGTTTGAATTTTTTATTTTTTTTGGTTTCTCTACAGTTCCTCACCACGCCACAAGAATGGCAGACTGTGGCAGCAGACTTTCCAAACTGTGGAGGAGCCATTGATGGCAAGCACGTCCGCATCGTGCCATCACCTCGTTCGGGATCCCACAGTGTAGTGTTTTTACATTTTTTGACGTTGAGAAAAATGGGTGGATGTCGGATGGCGGGTGTTTGCTCAGACCGAGTTCACCCAACGGCTTCAGTGGGAGGACATTGGATTGCCACCTGAGGAGGACAACGAAGATGGGCTGCCGTTCGTCTTTGTCGCTGATGAGGCGTTTGCCTTGGGTCCTCACCTTATGAGGCCTTTTCCCCCCCCCAACATACCCTCACCCCGGAGAGGAGGATTTTTAATCGGCTGGCCAGAGCCAGAAGGGTGGTCTTAGAATGCCTTTGGCATCATGGCCAGCCGATCCCGTTTATTTCTAACTGCAATCAACCTGGCAGAATATAAATGGAACCATGTCATACTTTGCTACTGCATATTGCACAATTTTCTAAAGACATTCAACAAACTCCATGACACTTGTGCCTGATGAGGCCATTGATGCTGTTCCAGTGGTGGCCTGTGAGGCTGGCCATATAGGCTTGGCCCCCCAAAGCGCCCCTGCTGTGCCGCAACAATATGCCAATTAATTTTTTGGGTAGGGGGGGGGGCATTTCAATGCTAGATCTTGGCTGAATAATATAATTTTTTTGAAAAGAAAAAGTGTTATTTTTTTTTGTTGGATTGTTTTGTAATTTGGGTTTCGTTTAGCTTTCTCCTAGATTATCATAGTGCCATGTTTATTTCCCTGTACTAAATACCCATCATTGTCAATGTAAACACCACAAATCTAGATTTTTTTCTTTTAGGCAGCATTGATATAATAAAGCCACACATTGTTCGGTATCCAAAAATATTTGTTTCACATTTAAAATGTGTCATTATTTTTTATTATTAAATCCAAAAATATCTTGTTTTATTTTTTTATTATCAAGATATATAATTATAATTTTTTTGAGAATCCCAAACTTAATATTTCTGGTTCAAACTCATGAACAATGACCAACTTTTTAGCATTTGTCATTGTTCATGCATTCTAGCCAGAAAACTAGAGAGATTCCACTTAAAAAATAAATAAATTAAAACCAAAACATGCATATTAAAAACACATAAAATCATTAAAATTTTTTTTTTTTTAAACCCTCCCCAGAACATCCATTACATTTTTTAGTCTTTGCTCCACCTTTTGTTTTTTCTCTCATCTGCCCCAAACACATATGGATGTCCTCGATGTCAGCCCTGCAGGCCAACACCTCTCCAATTAACAGCTGGGCGCTGAATGTATCCAAGCCGTCACCAGCTCAAAAACCTCCTGAAGTTTTGAAACAAACCATGTCTTAAAATTATGCAGGCCTACATCCATTACCTGAAGAAGATGTAGTTACATAGTTAGCTAGGTTGAAAGAAGACACAAGTCCATCCAGTTCAACCATAAAATAATAAACAAGCAAAATAAAACAAACGCAGTACAATCCCATACACCCAACTCCATACCCACAGTTGATCCAGAGGAAGGCAAAAAACCCCAGCAGAGCAATGATCCAATTTGCTACAGGAGGGGAAAAATTTCCTTCCTGATCCCCCGAGAGGCAATCGGAGTTACCCTGGATCAACTTTACATACAAATTTTAGTACTCGGTTATATTATGTGCATTTAGGAAATAATCTAGGCCTCTCTTAAAGCAATCTACTGAGCTGGCCAGAACCACCTCTGGAGGGAGTCTGTTCCACATTTTCACAGCTCTTACTGTGAAGAAACCTTTCCGTATTTGGAGGTGAAATCTCTTTTCCTCCAGACGTAAAGGAGTGCCCCGTTGTCCTCAGTGTTGACCTTAAAGTGAATAACTCAACACCAAGTTCACTACATGGACCTCATATATTTGTACATGTTGATCATATCCCCCTTATTCTCCTCTTCTCAAGAGTGAATAAATTCAGTTCCTCTAATCTTTCCTCATAGCTGAGCTCCTCCATGCCTCTTATCAGTTTGGTTGCCCTTCTCTGCACTTTCTCCAGTTCTCCAATATCCTTTTTGAGAACTGGTGCCCAAAACTGGACTGCATATTCCAGATGAGGTCTTACTAATGATTTGTACAGGGGCAAAATGATATCTCTATCTCTGGAGTCCATACCTCTCTTAATACAAGAAAGGACTTTGCTCGCTTTGGAAACCGCAGCTTGGCATTGCATGCCATTATTGAGCTTATGATCAACTAAAACCCCCAGATCCTTCTCCACTACAGATCCTCCCAGTTTTACTCCCCCTAGCATGTATGGTGCATGCATATTCTTAGCCCCCAAGTGCATAACTTTACATTTATCAACATTAAACCTCATCTGCCACTTAGTCGCCCAATTAGACAGAGCATTGAGGTCGGCTTGTAAATTGGAGACATCTTGCAAGGACGTTATTCCACTGCATAGCTTGGTGTCATCTGCAAAGACAGAAATGTTACCTTTGATCTCAGACCCAATATCATTTATAAATATATTAAAAAGTAAGGGTCCCAGCACCGAACCTTGGGGTACACCGCTGATAACCTTGGACCATTTAGAGTACGAATCATTAACCACAACTCTCTGAATCCTGTCTTTCAGCCAGTTTTCTATCCATTTACAAACTGATATATCCAATCCTGTAGACCTTACCTTACACATGAGCCGTGTGTGGGGAACTGTATCAAACGCTTTTGCAAAATCCAAGTATACCACGTCCACTGCCATGCCTCTGTCCAGGGTTTTACTTACCTCTTCATAAAAGGAAATCAGGTTTGTCTGACAACTTCTGTCTTTCATGAATCCATGCGGTCTGCTGCTTAAATAGTTTGTTTCCAGCAAGAACTCATCCATGTGGTCTTTTATTTAAACGTCCCAGTATCTTCCCAACTATAGAAGTTAAACTAACAGGTCTATAGTTACTTGGTAAAGACTTTGGCTCTACGCCAATCCAGTGGTACTATTCCCATCATTAATGAGTCCCTAAATATTAGATACAGTGGCTTTGAAATTTCAGAGCTCAATTCTTTTAGGATCCGTGGGTGGATGCCATCTGGTCCAGGTGCTTTATCCACCTTTATTCTGTCTAAATATTTCTGGACCATATCACTTTTGAGCCATTGTGGATTTGGGGGCTGTGTCACTCCCACCCCCATTATGGACATGAGCTCCCCCATGCTCCATTGTATACACAGAGCTGAAGAAAGCATTTAATACATTTGCCTTCTCTTTGTCCTCAGTCACCCACTCTAGATTATTTTGTAAAGGGTCTACATGCTCAGACTTCACCTTTTTACTATTAATATATTTAAATATTTTTTTGGGGTTTGTCCTATCTTTTGCAATCTGTCGTTCATTTTGAATTTTTGTATCCCCCGATTTCCTTTTTATATATTCTTTTATATTCTTTGTAACATTTAAACAACACTAGTGTTCCTTCATTTTTATATTTTTTAAAGGCTATTTTCTTATTGTTTACAGCTTTTTTAACTTTGACCGTGAGCCACATAGGTTATATCTTTAGCCTTTTAAAAACTTTTTAGTCTACCTGGATCCCCCGCGGGACTGATGTCCCCCTCCACCCCCCCCCTCCTTCCTCCCCCTCATATTGTGGACGTGCCTTACGAAGCTCCCCCCCATGTCACGTGGGGTGCGCAGTCTCCCCCCCCTCCACTTGGTCGGAGTACAGTATCAACTCTATTGGACTCCTGCGTACATTTTTTTTTTTTGTTTTGTACATTTTTTTTTTTTTTGTTTTGTTTTTGTTTTTCTTTCTGTATGATCCCTCCATTCCTGCTTTCTATGCTTAACGTCCTTAAAACATTTTCATATGTTCTGTTTTTTTTTGCCATACCATGTTCTGTAACTCTCTCAATAAAAACATATTTTAAAAAAAAAAACGTATTTCCCATGGGAATATACTATGCCGTGAGGTCCCAAAGAGTCTTTTTGAAGAATTCCCATTTCTGTTCTGTGTTCATCGCTGCCAATATTCCCTCCCAGTCCAAGCCCTGGAGAGCAGCCCTCATCCTTTGAAAATTTGCTGATTAAGTGTTTTTATCTTTCCTGTATGTATTTCTTGCTTATATTTAACATTAAATGAAATCATGTTATGATCACTGCTACCCAGGTGTTTCTTTACCTGAACATTAGTAATAAGCTCTGCATGGTTTGAGATTACCAGGTCCAACAGAACATCATTCCTAGTTGGGGCCTCAATAAAAACGGGACCATAAAAATTGTCCTGCAATAGGTTTTTAAATTTTTGTCCTTTAACTGTCCCAGAAATTCCATTATTACAGTCAATTTCTGGGTAGTTAAAATCCCCCATTATTATTATCACCGTCCCAGCCCTTGCAGCCCTTTCCATCTGTGCAAGGAGCCGAGTCTCCACCTCCTAATTAGACATGTGCATTCCTTTTCGTTAAAATGCATTTTCGTCCAAAAATCTGGTATTTTCGTTATCGTTTTAACGAACGAAAACAAAAGCGCAAGAAACGAAAACCGAAAGATCCGACATAAAAAATGCTTTATTTTCGTTTAGATCCGACGATTCGATGCTTTGTCGCATTTCCGTTGTTCAATTCGACAAAGTCATCGAAAATCGTCGTTTTCGGACGAAAACGTTCCCGACAAAAACAAAATAAATCAAAACGATTTTCGGGAGTAACTAAATACATTTATTTTCCGGACGAAAGTACTAGAACTAACGTCAGAAGCGGGGAAATGTGCGGAGCTTCACACATGCGCAGTGTATAAAAGGAATACAGCGTGAGTGAAAACGGTGTTCACAGTTTGTGGAACAAGGCGGAAGAAATGACCGTGTACAACGACATACATAACTTGATTTTGGACTTTATTAGTGATCAGTGGATGAGTTTATGGCCTAGATATGGGGAGAAAGCTTAATAGTAGAGGCTTGACTAACATTAGCTTTTTTTATTAATTTTGACTTGCAGAAATAATGAAGGCCTTCAGAGAACAGGATTGCTTCACAGAATTTGTTCAAAGGTGGAGGAATCTCCCTATATTGTGGCAAACTTAATAAAAACACAAGAGGGCAGGAAGAAAGCACTGGAGATCCCACTTGTATTTGTAAAGACAAGGGTCCCCAACGCAACTATCAAGACTGAGCAAAAAAAAAAATTCGACCATTAGGAGCACCTACAGGACCCAACGCTCACAAGTCCTGGCCTCAATGAGATCTGGAACTGCAGCTGACAGTATCTATAGGCCAAACCTGTGGTACTATAGTTAGCTGCAGTTCCTGGATGACCATCTGGAGTCCAGGACATCTCTTTCTACCCTTCCCAACAGAGGGAGCTCCAGTCTTCCCTGCAGACAAGAGCAGCCAACCTCAGCGGAAGAGCCAGAGTTCCTGGAGGGGCCTGATTGTGACCCATGGGAGCCAGGTTGCATTTTGCTAACATTTTTTGGGAATTAAAGTATAATAATGATGTCAAAATTGATGTTACTAGTGCTCCAAATTTACAAGGATTGAAAAAAAAAAAAAGTGTTGAACATATCAATAGACAGTAGTGGCAAAACATGATGGGGACAAGAATGAAAAATACTGGGGTGAATATGATTGTGTAAAAATTTCAGGGACGCCATCAGGGGGGTACAGGCAGTACACCTGTAAGGGGCCCCAGATGGCAACCCCCCTTTTTTGTAAGAATTTTTTTATATACAATCTTTTTTCCCTACTTTTTCGTGGAGTAAAGGTCCCCCGCTTCTCAATTTCAGGCGGCAGTACCCCCCCGCTCCAGGGGCCCATGCCTGAAGCTATGTAAGGGGCCCCATAATTCATGATGGCAGCCCTGTCTGTAATGTATATTAGAATTCAATTTGCATCTGTCATGATTTGAAAATTGTGTGTGATTTATGAAGACAATAAACTATGTACCTTTTTTTTTTGTATATACAGACAGAGCAAAGCCAGGAGGTGGCAGAGCCCACTGGGAGCCAGGCCCCAGTGGGAGACAGGAGGCACGGAGTGATACCATCTCACATATTCCTCCTCGCCACACTGCCGCGAAAAGGGCCAGGAGGCTTATTCAAATGGAGGAGATCCAGACCCTGATTCACAAGACAACTGCGGCCCTCCGAGAGCAACCCAGCGAAGAAGAGGGTTTTGCAGTAATGCTTTATCACCAATCCATGTTTCATTGTAAAAAACCCACATTTAAAAAAAAAAAAGTTACAGCTTTTCCAAAAAGCTTAAAAAAGATTTTTTGGCTGGAGTGACCAAAAAAAAGTACCAGTTCAAAATTACAAACAAATTCTACTTAACAACAAACCTACAGTCCCTGACTTGGTTTGCACTGCCTGTATACTTTTTTTCAAAGTACATAGGGCCAAAGGGGCAGATAATGACCTGGGGGGGGGGGGGACACTGCAACCCATGCTATTGCTATTTTTCTCAATGATTTTCATCCATATTGCAGGGACCAGACATTAAAGCCACAAGCAGTTTTAAATGACTTTTTCCCTATAGTAAATGTCATTTTGTGCAGGGACACAAAATGCCACTTCAAAGGCATGCTAGAGTCAGCAAGCAGGTATGATATTTTTTTTTTCACTTTAAGTGTCATTAAAATCACTGCTCCCGAAAAAACGGGCATTTAAAAAATGTTTGCATCAATACATGTCCCCTGGGGAAGACCCGGGTCCCCCGACCCGTTTTAGGACAATAACTTGCATATTAGCCTTTAAAATTAGCACTGTTGATTTTGAACGTTTGAGTCCCATTGACTTCAATGGGGTTCTAAAGTTGGCGCGAATGTTTGGACCGTTCGAAGGTTCTGATGCGAACCGGGGGGTGGTTGGCTCATCTCTAGTCACATAAAAAAAAGACTACAATTGCAGTAGATAAAAAAGACAGACAAGCTAAGCTGCCCCCTGCCAAGGAGAGCGCCACCCGAGCACAGGCTCCCCGGACAGTTTCCACACTGCCGACTCTCGAAGAAAGAATGGGCGAGGACTGCAAGCCCCAAAATCTTGCCAATATATATATATATATAAAAATAATATGATGGGTTGTGTTCTAGGGTGGAGCTGTGGTCAAATGTGGGCCTGTTTAGGTTTGAATCACAACTTTATTGCTTTTATATTCTAGTGTGCCTCTCTGATACTAGCTTCACTTTACCAAAGGACCTGTATATACTCGAGTATAAGCCGACATGAATATAAGCTTAGACACCTAATTTTTTCACAAAAAAAATTGGGAAAAAAAACGTATTAACGCAAGTGTGGCGCCCCTGTACTTCTAAAGTACGGACCCTGTTTAAATTTAGAGGGAGATGAGAGAACTACTTAGCTCTCATCAGTGTGAATTATGTTAGTTTAGTGCTGGTGCCGTGCTGTTGCTCCATTCTGTGTTCCATGGATGCCTTTCCATCTTGGGGCGACAGTGGAGACCAGTGGGAGCGCCTTCCTGCCAGCAGCAAAATTAGAGGAGGTTTTCCCTCGTGGGGCATGCTGGGGGAGGGTACTTATTTAGGGCGCCATCTTGGCGTCGGGCGTTCGAGGTTGGATCAGGGTGCGGCACCCACCTTTAGGGTATGCACACGTCGAGGGCCCCGGCAAGATGACCTACCAGGCCAGGGCGCACGTGCTGCATGGAGTTTCTGGCTCTGGACCCTCATGGCCCGGAGCAACTAAAGCTGCAGAGGGGCCCCAGTGAATTACTGGGTCCCCACTTCTATGAGAAGATCCCAAGTGAGTTGTGCTGTTCGGTGGGGAGTCAGTCTGAGGAGAGCCCAGAGGCAGGCAATCCATTAGGGCCTACACAAGCCATCGGGGATCGAGGTGACCGGACACTGGGAGTTTGTTCTGTGGCAACCTGTCAGTCGGTCATCTATGTCAAGATCTATCTGAAGACAATTCAGACAATTGCTTACTGAGAAGGAATCGCTCCATCAAGTCGCATTCCAGAGCAAGGGCTTGTGGCAGAGGTACCACTATTTTCATTTGAGCCAAGTCTGTGGCAAAGGCTTGTTTCCCTTCTCAGGGTTCTGAGTGATACCCCGGCTGCTAGTTCTGTGAGAGAGACTGTCCGGGTACACTATACCCACTCTGGCTGGAGTGGCGACGTATCGAAAGTGTGTCATTGAAGCAGGACTGTTTTTGCATAACTTAGGCCTGAATCTGCAACTTCTTCTTTTACCACTTTTCCTGTATTCACCTGAGGTTACCTGTTGCCAGTTGGCACACAAATAAAAATAAAAAAAGCACAGAAAAAACTACATCTTGCTGTTTGGACATTCTATTACCACTCACACCATCTACTTTCATCATACCCCTAGACATGCTACAAAGGTAACACGCCGATCCTAAATCTAACCAGCGGCTCTTGCGGGGGTAGCGCTACATGAGTACAAGCCTAGGGCAGCTACTGTAAGGTGAAAAGAGGGTTAACAGTGCCCATTGCAAGCCTCATCTTCGACTCATGCAGTTGACCCCACCCACCTCATCCGTGATGATGGAACACAGTTTCCCAGCAGTGAGTCAGTTTTCCACCTATCACGGATGAGGAGGCAGCAGGGCGGGGGTTACACATGACCAACACACTTCGTGCGAATGGTTTGAATATAGATTTAGACCTAAATTGTTTATCAGTAAATTACCAACAATATAATTAGATTATACTATGGAGTAGTGTTATCTAGAATTAGTCATCTAATAACTGTAGTTCACTTGTAATATTATAGCCTTTTACCACATGTTAACATCAGGCCAATTCAGACCTCTCAAGAGCTTGTTTGAGAAATTTACTCAATTGCCTATATTAAAATAATTTTTTGGGTATTACTTTTAAATATTTTAATAATAATAATAATAATAATAATAATAATAATAATAAAAAATAATGATTTCTTTCCTTTTTTTATCATTTCTGATCATCATTAATAAGAGCAGTGTATAGCTCATTGGAGAAAATGTACGGTTCAGAACACCAGCTATTATCAATGTATGTTTTGTATATACAGATTTTAGTTTGTAAATACTTTTCATATAAGGGTACAGATTTTTAATTGTTTATTCCACTTCGTACTGTGTATGATGTGCCAGAGAAAAAAAAAGAAGATTTAGACTCCATGCACACTAAAGCTGATAAACTGAGCTCTGTTAGCATATGTGCCCATGCACACCTGGGCGTTTTTCAGTGTTACTGAGCTTTGGAGTTTGGCTTTTTTCTGAATGCCCGAAATTTGCGTTCAAACTGCCGTTTTTTGGTGGGAAAAAACGCTAAAGAACGCAAAATGCTGAAAAACACTAAAAACGCTTAAAAAAACGCTGGCGGCATTGAAAAAAAAAAAAAAAAACGTTGCAAGGATCCCTGCAAAGCTACTGGCGTTTTTTTTATAGCTTTTATCAGCTTCAGTGTGCATGGAGCCTTACGGTAAATGTGGCTTAAACATAAACCTGGTATACCTGGTAGATGTGATGTATTGCAGCATGTCTTAGTAGTTACCGTTTATGATAAAACATGTGAAGCAGGAATGGCAATGTAAACTACTTGGTCATGGTGACATATACACTAGGGGCAGCCAACTCATGGAGACCTTGTGGGCAATGGGATGAGGATTCTGGGCTTAACAAGGTCTCATTCAGAGCTGTGTCTTTTCCCCTGACGCATTGACATATGTGGAAACCTCTAGTGTTGCTCACGAATATTCGCATTGCGAATATTCGCTACGAATATTGCATATTCGAGTATTCGCGAATAACGCGAATATCGCGGCGAATATTCGCTATTTCGAATATTCGAATGTTTTAAATTTTTTTTTAGAACAGATCACATCCTAGAGATCCCCATCGACGTCTAAAAGCATTGCTGGTATGATTAGAGACCTTGGGCCGAGTAGCTGCAGCGCTCATTTTATATTGCCGAAAAATCGCAATGCGATTATTCGGTAATAGCGATATCGCGCGATTATTTTATATTGTAATATATCACGAATATTCTGAGCCAATCAGAGTGCTCCATTCCGCATTTCTCGAAATTTCGCAATTATTTTATATTGTAATATATCACGAATATTCTGAGCCAATCAGAGTGCTCCTTCCGCATTTGCCGAATATTCGCAATTTTTGTGTATTGTAATATATCACGAATATTCTGAGCCAATCAGAGTGCTCCTTCCGCATTTCTCGAATATTCGCAATTATTGTGTATTGTAATATATCACGAATATTCTGAGCCAATCAGAGTGCTCCTTCCGCATTTCTCGAATATTCGCAATTATTTTGTATTGTAATATATCACGAATATTCTGAGCCAATCAGAGTGCTCCATTCCGCATTTCTCGAATATT
This sequence comes from Rana kukunoris, assembly GCA_029574335.1. Classification (NCBI taxonomy): domain Eukaryota; kingdom Metazoa; phylum Chordata; class Amphibia; order Anura; family Ranidae; genus Rana; species Rana kukunoris. The sequence continues at coordinate 57,324,107 of CM056052.1, forward strand.
CGCAATTATTTTATATTGTAATATATCACGAATATTCTGAGCCAATCAGAGTGCTCCTTCCGCATTTGCCGAATATTCGCAATTTTTGTGTATTGTAATATATCACGAATATTCTGAGCCAATCAGAGTGCTCCTTCCGCATTTCTCGAATATTCGCAATTATTGTGTATTGTAATATATCACGAATATTCTGAGCCAATCAGAGTGCTCCTTCCGCATTTCTCGAATATTCGCAATTATTGTGTATTGTAATATATCACGAATATTCTGAGCCAATCAGAGTGCTCCTTCCGCATTTCTCGAATATTCGCAATTATTTTGTATTGTAATATATCACGAATATTCTGAGCCAATCAGAGTGCTCCATTCCGCATTTCTCGAATATTCGCAATTATTTTATATTGTAATATATCACGAATATTCTGAGCCAATCAGAGTGCTCCATTCCGCATTTCTCGAATATTCGCATTCGCAATTCGCAATTCGCATTCGCAAAAATTCGCGAAAATTCGCAATCATTTAATTTCCAAAAAATATCACGAATATTCGTATTTAGCGAATATATGTCGAATATTCGACTATATATTCGAGATATATCGCGAATTCGAATATGGCATATTCTGCTCAACACTAGAAACCTCCGATCGCATTAGCCGTCATGATGATTTATACATACACTGTAAGTGTTCGCACGGACTGGTCTATTTAAGATAAGTTGCGCTGTATGGCTACACCCTTTGAAGAGGTGAGCCAACCACACAACGTGTCAGGGCGTGTCCACGTGATTCATTGTTCCATTCAAGCGAACGTCTTCCCGGGACTCACCTCAACAATATTTGTTACTAGGGATGAGCTTCGCGTTCGATACTAAATGTATGTTCGACTCTAACATTGCCCGTTCGATGAAATTCGAACAAAAACAGGCCGTTCGTGCCAAATTCGAGTAACGCGTGTCAGCCCATAATTCACTGCGGCGTTGCGCGCTGATGATTGGCCAAGCATGCACCATGACCCCGCATGCTTTGCCAATCACAGCGCCCAAAAAACGAAGAGCCATAATTGGCCAAAGCCTGGGTGCTTTGGCCAATTATGGCTCAGGGCTTTAGCACATGCCCCACACTATAAAAGGCTGCCTTCCGGGCTGCCTCTTGTAGTGTGTTCCGGCTTTGTTAAAGAGCAGACAGAGAGATTATCTTTTTAGCTAGCTGGATAGAGCAGGCTAGTCAGTTTAGCTTCTTTTTTGTGTAGAGTATATATACATCCTTAGGAGTTGTACATATATTTATACACTGTATAGCTTAGCTATATCTGCTATTAGTATTTGTCAGGCAGGAGATTGTGCATAGCTGCAGTGCTCTAACGTGTTGTATTGCCTGTGGCTGTGTGCCGTGTTTAGTTTACACCTAAACGTACTGGGTGATATTGCAATTGTCCTGCTTATTTGCACCTAAGCTCATTTGCTTTAAGTGCACGTTTTCTGTGTAATAGCACGTAAACCCAATTACTGTAAGTGCACGTTTGCTGTATAATCGCATTTACTGTAAGTGCAAGTTTGCTGTGTAATCGCACGTAAGCACATTTACTGTAAGTGCAAGTTTGCTCTTTAGTAGCACGTAATCGCATTTACTGTAAGTGCATGCGTGGCGTTTATTTACACCTGAACGCATTAAAATGTCTGGAAGGACAACAAAGAGGTAGAGAATCATGAGGGAGCTGGCCGTGTTGAGCCTCAACATGCAGAGACAATAGTAGATTGGATGACCAAGCCGTCCTTATCCTCCTCATCCTCTCTCACACAGACTGATCTTAGTTTGTCTGACAAAGCAGCTGCCAAGGCTTTCTCTTCCCTCTGTACAATGGCATCACACAATCCTACCCTAGTCCCACCGTGTCTTCCTGAGGAGTCCCCCGAACTGTTTTAACACAGTGTTGGGTACATGCTGAATGAAAATGTGCAGCGCTTTGAAGGCGCCGATGATGTAACACAGATAGAGGAAGGCATTGTGGAAGGCAATGTCCATGCCTCGCTGGACAGGGCGGTCAGTGGTAAGGTGAATCTTACCGCTGACTCATGGTCCAGCAGGCATGGACAGGGATGTTACCTGTCTTCTACGGCGCATTGGGTGACTCTGCTGGCAGCTGGGAAGGATGCAGGGCAAAGTACAGTAGTTTTGGAGGTTGTTCTACCATCACGGCTCCAAAGCACTACTACTGGTTGTGACGCACCTCTCTCCTCCACCCCCTCTTTTTCTTCCTCTGTGGCCTCTTCTCGTGGTGATGTTTCCTCAGAACCAGTCGTGCTCCGTAGGCGTACAAGGGGCTACGCAGGAATGCAGGCCAAGAGATGCCATGCGGTGCTAGAGCTGGTGTGCTTGGGAGACAGGAGCCACACTGGGGAAGAGGTTTTGTCAGCTCTGCAGGGGCAGGCTCAGAGGTGGTTGTCAGCGATAATGGCACCAACCTCCTCTCTGCCCTGCGACAGGGAAAACTCACCCATGTGCCCTGTTTTGCGCATGTCCTGAATTTGGTGGTGCAGCGGTTCTTGGGTAGCTACCCGGGCTTACAGGATGTCCTGAAGTAGACCAGGAAAGTCTGTGTGCATTTCCGGAGGTCATAAAATTTCACTGCTCAGCTGACAGACCTCCAAAAAAGGGAATACAACCTGCCCGAGAACCGCCTAATCTGTGACATGCCCACCAGATGGAACTGTACTTTGGCCATGCTGCAGCGGCTGCACACGCAGCAGCGGGCCATTAATGAGTACCTGTGCCAATATGGCAGCAGAACTGGGTCAGGGGAGCTTATTTTTTTTCCCCCCACGCTAGTGTGCCTTGATCAGGGAGAGAGGAGGGAGGAGCCTAGCACTCAGCAGCAGCAGTCTTCAAGGGATCATTTACAGTCCCAAGGAACACGTGGATTTTTACATGGCTGGGATGAGGTGCCTATGGATCCTGTCATCCTTAGTGACCCAGAGGACTGTGCCCCGCATGCCTCTGCAAACCTACGCTGCATGGCCTCCCTGATCCTGCAAAGCCTGCATAAGGATCCTTGTGTACGTGCTATCAAGGAGTGGGATCATTACTGGCTGGCAACTCTCCTTGATCCACGTTACAAGAGTAGGGTTGCGGACCTTATGTTGCCATTGCAGAGGGAGCAGAAGATGAAACTTATGCGGGAGGCCTTGCAGAAGAGTCTGTGCAATGAGTTCCCAGAACCGGGGGGGATTACCAAATCCTGGCCCTGGACAACGTCTTGCTGAGGCTTCGGTGAGTCACAGAAGGAGCGGTGGAGAAGGCGGCCGTCTGACCGATGCGTTCAGACAATTTAGTCCGCAGCCCCAAGGTCTGACCGGTTCCAGCAACCAATCGCCAGCATCTGGTTTACATGGTGTGGGAATACCTAGGGGCAAGATCCGACTTGGACACCTTCCCCACTGAAAATCCTCTGGCTTACTGGGTCTTGAGGATGGATCACTGGCCAGAGCTTGCACAGTACGCAATTGAGCTACTGGCTTGCCCTGCATCCAGTGTTGTTTCAGAACGCACATTCAGTGCTGCTGGAGGCTTTGTGACTGATCACAGGGTGCGCCTCTCCACCGACTCTGTTGATCGACTGACCTTCATCAAAAATGATCCTGGCTTGGATCAACACCAGCTACCAAGCACCTGATGCTGATGTTACTGAATAATATTTTTTTGTTGAAATGTCGGATCCCTTCGAGACTGCGTATGCTGATGCTGAGTGACTGTCCTGTTATGCTGCTGATAGAATATCCTTCTCCTCACTTTTCTTGCTGATAGCTAGTAAGAAATGTTGTGTTTCTGGGCTCCGCCACCAGTGCCCAAGGCCAAATTTTTGTGCCCCTGTTTAAAAGGGGCGTCTAATAACAATTTTTGATGCAAGACTTTGCACGTGGCTCTTTGTTGCGCTCCAATTACAGTATCTTTGAGGGGTGCCCTTTTTTCTACAATTTTTCTTTCACAAAAAAATAATTGATTAAGCCAAGATCTGGCATTGTAATGGCCCCCCACCACCCCTAAAATAATCGACATATTGTTGCCACACAGCACGGGCGCAAGCAGTATTAAAATTACTTTTTTCTAAGAGTAATCTCATGTTGTGCAGGGACATTTCTAAACATGTGCCACTACTATAGACACTCAGCAGGTACGATATTTAAAGAATTTTTTTTTTCCCACTTTAAGCATCATTAAAAATGGCTGCTCCGAAAAAAACAGCCGTTTTATAAAACTTTTTTTCCCGTTAATACAGGTTTCCTGGGGCAAGCCCCGGGTTCTGAAAGACGTTTTCCAACATTAAATTGAATATTGGTCTTTAAAATTAGCATTTTTGAATTCGAACGTTCGAGTCCCATAGACTTCAATGGGGTTCTAAATGTTCCCGGGAACCCGCGGTCTGTTCAAACGTTCTGGTGCGAACCGAACGCGGGTATTTATGGCTTATCCCTATTTGTTACCTAGGAACGATTGATTCAAGTGAGGTGGACTTGAATGTGATATGCTCTTTTACCAAGTTATTCTTGTAAGCTTAACTTGTATACGGTGGTTGTTTTCATTTATTAAACAGTTTTAACACTATGTGGAGCTTCCCCTTGCTTCCTTTTATGTCCCCACTGCTGCACTAATATCCCCACTGACCTGGACTACTGCCTATCCGGAGATATATATATATATAGAAATATCGTATCAAGGCACCAACAACCGACCGTCTGGTGAGTAGATTACCAAAGGGAGATGCATAAGTGGGAGCGTGACAGAATCACTCGCTTTTATTAACAGCCATAGTGACTGTTAGTTCCTTCCATTGGCATGAACTCCTGTTGCTATTCTCATTCTCGGTAGTGAGAATGGAGTGTTAAGCTGTATTTGTTTTAGAGAAACTATTGAAGCGGAGTGTGCACAATTGAACTTTTGAGCATTGGACTGTTTTTTTCAAGTTCATTGTTGCTAGAGAAGAAGTGGAATAACCACTTCCATACTGGGCACTTAAACCCTCCTGACCAGACCAATTTTCAGCGCTCTCACACTTTGAATGACAATTAGTCATGCAACACTGTATCCAAATGATTTTTTTCCCCACAAATAGAGCTTTCTTTTGGTGGTATTTGATCACCTCTGGGTTTTTTATTTTTTGCACTATGAAAAAAGGACAGAAAATTTGGATTTCTGTGATAAAATTTAGCAAATAAATTTTTCTTCATAAATTTTGGCCACAATTTATACTGCTACATGTCTTTGATAAAAATAACCCAAAGTTTTTGGAAATTATTTGGTCTGTGTGGAAGTTTTAGAGCCTACAAGCTATAGTGCAAATCATAAAAAAGTACAAATGCCCACAGATGGCACTGATGAGGTGCCACAGATGGCACTGAGGCAGCACAGATGGCACTGAGATGGGTACGGATGTGCACCGATGAGGCCTGTGTACTGCTGGACACAGGTGGGCACTAATGAGGCGGCACAGATGGCCTGTTAGGGATTTAGAGCCACGCTGCCGCCGTACAAAGTCGTACTGCCGTCAGCTAGTGGATAAAGATCATATTTTTAGATCTTATTTCCTTTTTACAAACTGCAGGATATGGATGCATATATATTTTGGAATTATACATTTCTGGTTTAAGCTCTGTTAATGCTTGATTTTATACATGAGGCAGATTTTTATTAGGATATTATAAAAAAGATTGTTAGGGTGTTAGCAAATAAAATGTATAAAGTTTGGGGGTTCCAAGTAATTTTCTAGGAAAAAAAATGGCTTACTTGTAAAAAAACAAATCTCAGAAAGAGGCTCGGTCCTTAAGTGGTTAAATAGGTACCCAGGGGTTGGAAGATCTGCTAAAAGCAGGAAACAAGAGTCTGTAGCCATTTCAGGCTGTAATACACAACCAGTGCTTGGTTGGCTAAAATTCAGCTGGAATTCCCCTTGCCCATAAACAGCCTGATTTGTGACATGCCCACCAAGTGGAACTCGACTTTGGCAATTATGCAGCAGAGAGCCATCAATGAGTACCTGTGTTAGTATGGCACAATAACAGGTTCAGTTTGGGCTTGGCTTTTTTCCCCTCACACCATTGGCTGCTCATAAAGGATGCAGTAACTGTACTGTCACCATTTGAGAAGGCCACAATGATGGTGAGCCATGACAAAGAATGCATCACTGACAATCCCTGTTGTGTTCCTGCTGGAACAGACTGTGTGGCATTACATTCAGGGCATTCAAGGCAGAGCAGGACTTCCTTTTCTCTCAAGACCGGCTTTGTGCAGACACAATTCTTCCTACACAACAGAACACACAAGAGGAGAGGGAGGAGAGTTTTGGAAGCATTGAAGCAGAGGAAGACAGAAGTCAAACCTTAAGGCCTCGTACACATGATCAAACCTGTCTGCTGGAAACGGTCTGCTAGACCGTCCCAGCAAACAGATTCGACCGTGTGTACGGGCGAGCCGACGGATTTGGCCAGCCGACAGATTTCAAAGCATGCTTTGAAATCTGTCGGCTGGGAACCCATCCGCTCGACATGTCTGCTGGTTAGTATGCTAACCAGACATGTCTTCTCGCACACGCGCCGAATGATTTCGACGCATGCGCAAAAGTATTTTACTTCCTGGTGCAGTGACGTGGCGGCATCAACCTCACCGCCACGTCAGCGCACTGTCTGCTGGCGGGGATTTTGGTTTGCTCGTGCGTACACGCGAGCAAACCAAAATCCCAGCAGACAGATCTGTTCAAAATCGGTCGTTCCGACCGATTTGAACAGATGGATGGCCTCGTGTGTACGAGGCCTAAGAGATCATTTTCCATAACCGGAACAGCTCGGAGGAGACGGTTTCAGACACTATAATCCTCAAAAAAGGAGTCTGCTTCTCATGCTCTGCAAACATGTGGTGCATGGGCTGCCTCATGCTTCAAAGCCTGCATAAGAATACAGGAATATGTGGTATAAAAGTAGAAGGATCATCATTATTGGTTGGTAACCCTCCAATTGACCTGTTACAATGGGAAAGTCTCAGAACTTATGCCGTTAAATCTCTTGAGGATACCTTAAAAAGAGGAGTTTATCGAATACTTTTCCCAACTCTGGTAGGTTACAGTGTTGTGAAAAAACAAACATTTTGAGGCTTCTGTTGGTCAAAAGAACAGAGCGGTGGAGAAGAGGGCCGCCTAAGTAATGCATTTCACAATTTTTTTTTAGTTCTTCCTGCCCCGGGGCTGTCCGCATCCTCATCCCATTGGCAGTGTATGCATCATATGGTTGAAGATTATCTAGGAAAAAAAAAAAAGGAGAGCTTTCCAATTGATGATCCACTGGGTCATGAGAATAGACCGCTGGCCAGAAATTACCCAGTATAAAATTGGGCTGCCCTGCATCCTGTGTGCTGGAGATTTTTAGAATAGTATGTGTCTGTCCACAGACTCTGTGGACTGTGATAGTTAGCAAAATTAATTAGTCCTGGTTTACCCCTGATGAAAATGTTGCCAATTGAGTGTTTTTTGGTGGAATCTCTGCATGACTTCTAGGCTGCCTAGCGTGTGTGTTGACTTCATGTGGAGCAATTTGTAGGTTTCATGGGCACCATTCACACCTAAAGACCACATTTTTCTGCACCAGTTTGACAGGCGCATACGATTCCAATTTTGACAGCAAGGCCAAATTAACTTAACTTTCATCAAGAGTATACCCCAAAAGACCAATTTTTCAAGAACTGTTACTTTTATCAAAAGCCTGCGAAAAACACAAAGGATTTTATCCAAAAAAATCTCTAATCTTGTCCAAGTGCACTAAATCAGTGGATTCTTAACACAGTCTCATGCTTTTTGTGTGGCAATGTAATTATTGCTGCAGCATGTTCTATACACGATACATATGTGCAAAATATAGTCAGACTAAAGGGGACCCCCCCCCCCCATGCACTATATTTAAATTAATTAAAAATGTTGGTTTCACTTTAAGAATCAGTAAATCACTGCTTGGTTAAATTTCATTTTTTACAAAACTTTTTTCATTGATACATGTCCTTCAGGGTAGTACCCATACTCCTATAACCACTGTATGCCCAATTACTTGCATATAAGCCTTAAAAAAATGCCACTTTTGAACTTTCACTTTCGGGTCCCATCAAGTTAAATAGGGTTCGTTATTCTGTTCCGAACTTTTACAATGTCCTAAAGTTCAGCCGCAAACCGAACAGGGGGTCATTTGTCCCATCTCTAAATGCAACATTCCTTAAAGTTAAGGTGTATAGTGACATAGGACAGCACCAAGTTATTTTATTACTGCACACAGTTACACTGCTCCTGCACATTACCAAGTCATGAAACTGTCAATGTTTGATTTGCGCATTACCACAGCCCCCGGCTGGTCCCAGGCATTGATGAGCACATGGACAATGAAGAGCGGACCTGTCTACAGAGGGGTTGAGAAGAGGAGGACATCAGGGCATTAAGGGAGGAAAACTAAACAGGTTCTTGCTGCAAGGAAACTGAATTTCCAAGCAGAAGTTAAGCGAGACATGCTTGATATTTTTTTTTCAAAAAAACTTTTTGAAGGACCACAAGTTGTTCTTGTGCAAGGACAGAATGTGGAAAGTGAAAAAATGTGTTAGGCGCTGGCGGTGTGTTTTATGCTGGATTGTTTAGTGGTAGCTATAAAGCTAGTACCTACAAGGTAGGTACTAGCTATGACTAAGCCCTGAAGCTACAGTGCGAAACGTTAGCTTTTGTTCCAATATTTTTGCTGTGGCATGTTTATTTTTGGGATCGATTTTAATTAAAAGAACATTTTTGGAGTGCAGCTGTCCAAGTTCTCTTCGTATTTTTGCATCCCCATTGCATTGCCAGCACCCATGGTTTGGTTTCAGTGCAGAGGTTCCTTGAAGACTACTGAGCGGTAATTTTTCTCTCTACTCTGGCAGGTGTGTGTAGTTCCAATCTTCCCGATTACTAAAAAGATGTTGTTATTTCTGGGGAAGTCATGTATTAGGAGTGAGAGAATGCACAGTTTGGATCACTAGACACATTGTGTTACGAATAGATCAGTACAAAGAGTGGTTACCAAGGGTAACAAATGTTTCTCTAGCAGTCTGTCATTGAAGGGAAATGTCAGGCAACAGGAGCAGATCTGCACCACCAGGGCTCATATCCTGTATGCATGTAGAAAAGAGGACGAGTGAAGTAAAATGCACGCATGAAGTCAGAGCTAGGGGCAAGGTGGGACCCAATACCGTTACTGGGAGTGAGGTAGCAGTGATACGCTGGACAGTTTAGAGGGCATTGGCTCTGGGTGTCCCTCATAAATTCACAAGTAACGATGGTGGAGCTTAATACATCAACACAGCTTACTAGAATTTATTCATGTTTTGTCATCTGTCTGGGTCATAAGAGTACCCAATGTGTATGGCTGGGACCCTGTAAAAAGTGCCTAGCATAACCTAGAAGAATCTACCCCAGATGTAGGCCTCTCATTTGCTTGGTGCCCAACGAGGAGGGAAACATGGAGGATGAGATGACTACCCTACCCATACATGCAGGCAAGATCTTAAGAGGTCCCAAGCATGGGTTGTCCCACAATGCTACCTCGTCCCCTTTGGGGCTGTGGAGGGACCGGAAGTGGGAAGTAAAAAAGAAACTGAAGGCTTGGATTGAAGGGGAGGTTTCCCCAAAATATTATTTCTTAATTGAAAAAGGAGTGTCTGGTGATTTGAAGGAGCATGAAGATTAAAAAGGGGCAACAAAATGAACAGAACACCCTCCAGAAACATTTCCTGCTTTTGTGATTGGCTTACTCATTTCCCAGAAGTCTACACAAAAGATACAAGTCAGATCACATTAGGCATCCCCTGCAACACAAAATTAAATTTTTGATGAGATCCTGTCAATAGGAAAACATGTATGAAGAAATGCAGACCCTGCAATTTTCCTTATCAAAGCTCTGCAGGTGCAGCAGCTGATTCATAATTATGAAACCACTCCCATAAAAATTAACTTTCCGGGGGGTCGTGGCCTGGCACCGGAGCGAGGTGGCAGCATAGTGGGAGAGCTGCGCTGTCCAGACCCTCAGACCCCTTGGTTCTGAGCTGCCACGATGACAGGTAGGAACCAGACAGACAACGGACAGCTCGCAGATGGACCCCTCCACACAGCTCAGCAAAACCATCCCGGCGATGTTTCGCACGATCCCGTCGGACACGCAGGCCGCATCTTAAGCCGCGGACATGACTATGGAGCTACCCCCGTCCGCCTCCTCCACTTTCCCGGGAACCTCCACAAGGTACGGCTCCCTCACACGCACCGCGTCCTATATGCATGGCTGGCTTACAACAGGTAGCCCTGGACATTAAGACTGTTATGTTTGCTGCTTTCGCCAATTTAAAAGGGGAGATAAGAACGATCACAAACAGGGTGGAACATGTGGAGTCGGCCGCCATGACATACGGGGCAGCCATACAACAAGTGAAGAGGGCCTCTAACTCCCATGCTCACCACCTTATGGACATGCACAGACACCTGGAGGACTTGGATAACAAGGGTCGCAGGTGGAAACTACGTGTCCGGGGGATCCCGGAATCCGTGGAAGGACCCCACCACCTACAACAAGCAGTATGGGCAATCTTTAACTCTCTCCTAGGCAGACCGCAGGATACCCTGTAGAGATGAAGAGGTGTCACAGGGAGCTCCGACCCAAAGGCAGAGACACAGATCCACCCAGGGATGTAGTTTGCTGCCTGGTGAATTTTGTTCAGAAAGAAGACATTCTGAGATTGGCCCGCAATCAAGCTAACCTGGAATATGAAGGGGCTCGCATACAACTGTTTCAGGACTTATTAGCTATAACTTTGCAGCATAGAAGAGACCTGCGCCCTTTACTACAAGTGTTGCGGGACAGGCACATAGTTTATAAGTGGAAGTTTCCATTCTGCTTGCAAGCTACAGCTGGAAACAGAACGGCCTCACTTTGAAAACCTGCTGACTTGCAACAGTTCTGTGACACACTGGGCATCCCCGTGACTAACGTCCCCGACTGGTACAGCACGTTCTTTCAGCATGAACCCTGGATTCCCACCCGGATGGATGACACCCCGAGATCACAGAGGAGCAGACAGAGAAGACACCGACCTTCTGATGTTTCCCCGTCTAGGGCCCGAGGAGACATGGAGACTGAGGAGAGCCCACGGGTGTCGCCGTCTTCAGTCCGGCGACGAACGGAGAACTAGGCACATTCTCCAGGCTGTGGTAAGCCGATTCCATCTTCGGACATGTACCCACCCCCACACTCACTCGAGTACTACTGGTCACCAACCTAAACACATGGCTACCCTATACCTGCTTCGTGCTGATCTGCCGCTATCTTTTGTACTTCCTTGTGGGTGGACACGGACATAAACAGCTGCCTGGGCTAGCAGGCGGGACTTCTCGGGAGAATGTGACGGACTCGCTTTGGGGTAATGTCTAACAAATCCCCCCTTTGTTTTGTTTTTTTTCCTCTCTTTCTCCAGGTAAGGCTGGGTTCACACTAAGATTTTCCCGTCCGTCAGCCGCATACGATTTCAGTTTTGAAAACGTACGGGAAAACGCATACATACACAATGCATTGCAAATCGTATGCACTCAGATGCATCCGGGTGCGTACGATTTGCTGGCAAAACGTTTTTTAACCGCACGCAAAACAGTGTTCAACCATATGTGCGGTTCCATACGTATAAATCCGTTTCAGCCGCATACGTTTTTTCATATAAATCGTATGCGGCTGACGGACGGGAAAATCGTAGTGTGAACCCAGCCTAACGGTTCTCAGATGCGAGGAAGTGGACTATTACCTCCCATGCTTAGGGCCCCTTTTTGCCTCAGGATGTTACTTTCTGTATACATTGGACGCTAGCACTCTGGGGAATGGGAATGCGATTGTTTTCTCTTCTAGTGGTACAGTTCACTCACCTTGAAGATCTTTTCTAGCCCTATGGCGATCATTGCTCGATTTCCTCACAAGTGCATAAGCTGTGGGGTATGTAAGTTGATGCTGTGTTTCACCGTTTGTTGGGTAATGTGAGTGTACTCTGGCCCCCCTTCTCCTTACCCTCCCCTCATCCCTTGCTGCACTTTCCTGCTGCTTCCCTCCCCCCTTCCCTACCTACCCCCTCCCTTTCTCCCCCCTTCTATGGTGGCCATGTTCTGCTGTGTTCATGGGGCGTGGAAGTGGAGGTAACTGAAATTGAGATCAGTCTTTGGTTGCTACACTGTTTATGGTTTTCGGGAGGGGATGCCCGTTGTGGCCTTTGGGGCTTCACCTCTGGTGTGGCCCGGGGGGCTCCAGGGTGTCCCTGGATTAAACTTCCGAATATTTGGGATGTGCTACTGGTCAGATCCTGACCCTGTCACAAGGGACTTGAGACTTATGGAGTCCTCCAGGGTCAGCTGGCTATGAGCATATTAACAGTGGCCCACTTTTGTGGTGTTGCCTCTTTACAGCTTACTACAGACACCTGTACGAACCTTGGTTCCTCTCATTGTTATGTTCTGTATATTTGCAATGCACTAAGGTTTTGTGTTTTAAATGTTGTGTAAGAGCTCCAGACACTCGTAAAGCACCCCCTCATGGGAGGTGCCTTTGGGTGGGTTTTAGCCTGAAGGATCCCCGTGCGATGGTTGCTCTCCCAAGGGGCATGTCTGAACGCTATTTCATAAGAGATTTAATGTCTCCAGGTGGGCAGGGTTTTTCCTGGAATTTGTGAAAGTTGGAAAAAATGTACTTTCCACATGGACATTGATGGTCATTTGTACTGGGCTCATGAATAAGCTGTATCTGTAGCAGCAATTTTGTTTACATTCTGCCATTAGATTTTGTCATTAGCTTTTCTGTTTTAATACAAGGCATCCAGCAGCTCTGGATAGAGATATATATATATATATATATATATATATATATATATATATATATATATATATATATATATATATACACACATACATACATACATACATATATATATACACACATACATATATATACACATACACACACACACACACACACACACACACATACATACACACACATACATACACACACATACATACACATACATACACACACATACATACACACACACACTGGAAGATTGGGGAATCAGACTCCAGCGGCAGGTGCGTTTTTAAGGGCTGGGTAGCCCACTTTTTTTTTTTTTTAAAACACATCAAAAGTTTACATATATTAGCAGTCCTCGCAGGGGTTCCATCGTTCCTTTTTCTTGAAAAGAATCAACAGTTTAGCCTCCCGGCTTTCACACTAGCCATCCTGCTTTTTCAGGCCTTTTGCTTAGGCCCAAGTTCTGCTCCTCAGAACTACCCGTTTCAAAAAGGTAAGCACTCATCTAGCTGCTCCAACATCGATGACCTGTGCCTCCTGCAGAGACACATTCACTCTGTGACTCCTCTCAGAGCTTTTGGGAGTCAGCTGACTCCTTAGCACAGACCTCCTTTCTGTGGGGTGGGGCCCTGAATGCTGTTCAGATCAGCCTTAAAAAGCCCAAAACACAGCTGACCCATTAATGTGTGTTTCTCTACAGAATCTGGCGTGAAGCAGCCATTTCTCACCCAGGACAAGGTCCCATCCTCACAACACATATACACACCCCTCATAAAAGTGCACCAAATGTTTTTGTAAAAAAAAAAAAAAAAGTATATCTTTCATGTCACAACACTGAAGAAATTAGACTTTCTACAATGTAAAGTAGTGAGTGTGCAGCCTGTATAACATTATAAATTTGCTGTCTCGTTAAAACAACTCAAACACAGCCATCAATGTCTAAACCGCTGGCAACAAGAGAAAATACACCTTTAAGGGAAAGTGTCATTATTTCCCAGCACTGCCTTAAACATCTTGGGCATGGAGTTAGCGAGAGCTTCAGAAGTTTCCCCTGGAGTCCTCTTCCACTCCTCCATGACAACATCACAGAGCTGGGGGATGCCCCACAGATGCTCAATATGTTTTAGGTCTGGAGACATGTTCGGCCAAGTCCATCAGCTTTACCCTCAGCTTCTTTAGCAAGCAAGTCCGTGGTAGTCTTGGAGGTGTGTTTGGGGTCATTAATAAAGTTGGAATACTGTCCGGCCCAGTCTCTGAAGGGAGGAGATCATGCTCTGCTTCAGTATGTTTAAGGTAACCATGAATAGCAAGATGTACTTTAACTGTAGCTCCCCAGTGTCGGCAGCACTAATGCAGCCCCGGACCATGGGACCATGACACTCCCCACCAGGGGCGGACTGACAACTCATGGGGCCCCCGGGCAATAGAAGATTATGGGGCCCCCAGGCTTACAGATGGCCACCAAGCCAGGTGGCAGTACAGAGGCGGGGCAGCTAAAATCTCTGGATTTTCACATCAAAAGCACGTAGGTTTTGGACATATCAGGGACAGATGTAAAAAAAAGAAAAAAAAAAGATTTTTACATACTGTCCCTGGTTTTAATGAGCCTGGCAACCCTGATGGGGCCCCCTAGTGGTATGGGGCCCCCGGGCAGTGCCCAAGTTCTAAATGGTCAGTCCGCCCCTGCTCCCCACCACCATGCTTGACTGTAGGCTAGACAAACTTGTCTTTGTACTCCTCACCTGGTAGCAACCACACACACTGGACACCATCTGAACCAAATACGTTTATCCAGGTCTCATCAGACCACAGGACATGGCTCCAGTAATCCATGTCCCTAGTCTGCTCTTCTTCAGCAAACTGTTTGCGGGCTTTCTTGTGCATCAGCTTTAAAAGAAACTTCCTTCTGATACGACAGCCGTGCAGACCAATGTAATGCAGTGTGCAGCATATGATCTTAGTGACAGGCTGACCCCCCCCTTTCAAACTATGGGGCATGAGCTAGAGCGATAAACGCCAAAATTTAAACACACCTATACCCAGTTCACACCTGCGACCTTCTAACACTAAAGTCACATGGCACCGGGGAGGGTAAATGGCTAATTGGGCCCAATTTGGACATAATCACTTAAGAGTGTACTCATTTTTGCCAGCTGTTACACATAAATGGCTTTGTGTTGATTTTGAGGGGATAGCAAATTTTACACTGTTCAAGATATAGAGTCTTTACTTTACATTGTAGCAACGTGTAATTTCTTCAATGTTGTCACATGAAAAGACATAAAAATATTTACAAAAATGTGAGGTGTACTCACTTTTTTGAGATACTGTATGTATAACCTCTGCTGAATAGCACTTCCTTGATCAGTGTGTAGGTCTATATTTGTACTTAATCTTTATGAATATGCACTATCCCTGAGGCAGGGATCCTCAAACTACGGCCCTCCAGCTGTTGCGGAACTACAAATCCCATGAGGCATTGTAAAACTCTGACATTCACAGACATGACTAGGGCATGATGGGAATTGTAGTTCCTGAACAGCTGGAGGGCCGTAGTTTGAGGACCCATGGGTCACGGTGTCATACAATACACAGTAGGATACAGTATTAAAAAGGCTCCACCATATTAGGCATGTCAAACAAAAATTAAGAGGTCAATACATTTTAGTTGAATTCCCAATATAATGTGGGAATTTTAATATCTAGTGATGTTTAACCTGCAAATCAATAATAAAGGCATTCGCTTTTCACAAGGTTGGATAAGTAAAGTGAAAATTGTGTGAAAAATCTCTTAAGCCCAGTTATGTCTGTGGACAGGGCCAATCTGCCCTATAGGCTCACTATGCACGCCAATTAGGGCCCCGCAGCACTGCGGAGGGCCCCCAAATTACTAGAGGCCCTGCCTGGTGAGAAGAAATTTTTGGCCCATCACCCCGCTTCTAAACTCGCTGGCGGCATGGGAGAAAAGGCAACTAGTCCACCCTCCCCGCTTTAATTTAAGATGTAATTTCCAACAGCAGAACACCCCCTCCCCCCACTTCTCAACTGTAATGTGACATGTCACTGTCGGCAGCGCTCCGCTTCTCAACTTTAATACAAAATATAATTTTGCTTAGGGCCCCAGGGAGGTCAGGATCGGCACGTCTGTGTAACACATTTCTTCATTTCATAAAAGGATGCTTTTGGTAATTACATTTATAGTAATAGCAAATTTACCCCAGAGAAATTGACAATAAGACATTGCCTGGGGTAATATGGAAGGACATGGAGCCTTTATCGACTAAAGTTGTGCTGAGGCCTCATTTAGGCCCCTTTTACACTGTGGCGTTTTGTGTGTTATGAGAGCGTTTATCAGGCCAAGCCTCATCTGCAATCCCAATGTGAAAGCCAGAGTGCTTTCAGAGCCCTTTCACACTGCCAGCACCGAAAAACGCTGGTAAAGCACAGCCAAGACCCTAACGTTTTAGGGCGTTTCTGCAGTGCCTTAGTGTGGAAGGGCAAGGCGTTGTTTTTACAGCGCTTTTAATTCATTTCAATGGAGAGGGGCGTTTTTGGATTTTTTTTTTCCAGCGCCAAAGATGCTGCTTGCAGGACTCCGTGCCCATTGAGATGCATGGAGAGGGTTTTAATAGCGCCATTTTTAACGCTAAAACGCTGTAAAAATAATTCAGTGTGAAAGGGGTCTTAGTTTCAATACATAAAAACACAGAAAATATACTTTACTACATGAAAAAGGTGCGGCTTTATTTCCCCCCCCCCCCCCCCAACTTAATCTCTCTGGAACTAATATTAGGTTAAGATTTTACTTTTAAAGTACATCATAAGAGTTCAAGAAATATTGGGGCTATTACTACCATTCTGAAATCGCTGGTTGCCTGGCTTTGTTTAATACTTTTTGGGTCATGTACCTAGATCATACGTAAGGGAAATGTGTCACAGTTGCCCATCTTTATACTTTTCCCAGATCAGGAACTCAAAACATGAAAGCCAAAGCATCATGCTGAGAACCTGGAATTCTCAGCAAGATCAGCCATGGTGGCCTAAATCATTGCCTCCCAGACCCCATTTGTTTACTGATCAGATAGTCTTTTTTCCTACTTTGCAGCTTTTTTCTTCTATTTTAGAATTACATTCCGCAACATAGTTATAAAACCAGAAAATTACATTCTGAAGGGGAAATCGATGACCAATATAAACAACATGAATCAGCAAGATAAACTTGCAGTGAATGTTGGAAGAACTGCTTCATAAATATGTCTCATTTCACTGAGAGCTTGATGAGGGTGTTCCCCGGATGCTAAGAAATCATATCTTTAAAGCCAAATCCATCTTTAGTGTGGAGTATACAATATTTACAGTTTGCAAAACTGAGTTATTTCCCCGAGCAGGATTCTATCAATTTTGGAATTAGGTGTAGCTTTATTCAAAGAGCTCTGTGAATAGAGAGACTACAAGTCCATATTCCAAAGCAGAGAGACTCAGTTTCTAATGGAGGACAAGTGTGGTCTCGTCTTTGCACTTGTAATCCACTGATACTTCCACCAGGCCTGAAAATGAAGGACCTGTACCTCAATATAGCCTCAAGACTAGAAAATAGAACTGCACCTGTGATGATGAACTGATTGTGGGTGCAATGTTTTAAAGCAAAAAAATAAAATAAAAAAATTATATGCAGATGGGTGCATTATTTTGAAAAATATGGAATCTGCCTTAGAAGACCATCCAATAGCTGCTGGTTGTTCTCCCCCTCAGTGTAAAAAGTGTCAGTAGGAGTGATTGTGGGGGAATAGACTGGAATGAGCACAGGTGTGAAGGAGGAATAGATTAGAGTGAGCACAGGTGGTTATGATCAGGTCACGTCTATGCAACCATCCCAGTACTATCCAAAAAGTATCACTAATTCACTTTTATAGATGATATGTAGACCAAGTTGCACATAAGAGGACTTTCTCATAGGAACTGATATCTGAGGGAAGCAATTTAACTGAACTATTGCATAAATGAGAGCTTTGGCTCTTTGCACAGGCATTCAAGCTGCATAAGTAAAATGTTTCTATAACGCCTTGTGAGATTTTTAAAATAGGAAATGATAATTTTTAATGACTTGCAATTGTTCCTTAACCATCATAGGCACATTGACCATATGCTTTCTGCACATTTCAATAAGAGAATAGAAGCAGTTGGAAAGCATAGACCTTTGTGGGAAACATTGGTTTTGCCTCCCATAATGCAAGGCATATACTTTTTTTCACTCCCTTATTCTAATCATATTGCGTGGTGTTGATAGGTAGCCTGGGAAATAGGAATGCAACCCGAACATTTTCAATGCCTGTGTGAAAGACCCTTTAATGCTCATCTATATCGCCAAGTAGGATAGGAGTTTTTTTTTTGCATGCCGTGTATATAAGTACTAAAATGGCAGGACACATGAAAAAACAATTGCTCTCTCACGTATACAGTACCAGTAAAGTGCATTGCATTGTGCAAAAAAAAACACATTTACACAATAAAGAGGTATTTCATTGCAACCAAATGTTGAGCAAAGTTATCTTGTGACATTTAAACAAAAGGTAACGGTTTATTACTGCAGTGTGTTGTAGCAATGCATTCCAATGCACACACAACACAATCTTATACACACTATGATGTGTCCTGCATGTGTATAAGCGTGCCTTTTCCAGATTGTATTATACACAGATTGGAAAGGGAAGGGGGTGCCTGCTATAGGCCCTCCTTTCTGGATGGGATCACTGCAGCAGCATTTAGGGACTGTCAGGTATGGTTTAGTGGTGCTGCGGTTTAGGCTATCAGCTGTCAGGGGTCATGTAGCGGTCAGAGGTTATGCAAAAGTCAGAGGTAAAGTTAGCCCCCGGGAGATTAGCAGTTAACTAGAGAGGGTTAATGAGGCGCAGGTGTGACAGGGAGTCTTCAGGTGGGAAGAGAGGCAAGCAGTTTATTGGCCCTTAGTGGTCAGGTGATGTGTAGAAAATTCTAGAACCCAGCCAGAAGCCGATTTAAGGGTCTAGTCTGGCATTGATCAGAGCCGGTTTATCACCAGAAGCAGTAGGCGGAGCCCCCCGCCCTACCCCCCCCCCCCTTTTTTTTTTCCTTTTTCCCCGTCGCGGCCGGTTCACGTGGTGGCTCACTCCGGTAATAACTTCGGAGGGGAGATTTGAGGCAAGTTTTGTTGCTTAATGATGGATCAGCTTGAGTCTCAAGTGGTTGAGCTGCGGTATGGTTTGGTTATTAAAGTTGGTTTTCAAGAGTTACAGTTTTAAATAAAGTTATGGTGTTATTCAACAGTTTCAAGAAAACCAGTGAACCAGGCCGTGGCCAATACTATTTCAAGAAAATAAAAGACATAATGTCATGTAATATAATCGATCATATATGATGTTAAATATATGGATTAATGTTGTTAAATAAACATTTTTTCTAGATTTATTTCATGGTGTGCTTTTTATTCCTTTATGCATTTTTGTTTTTTTTTCTTCTTTCTGTTGCATGTGATCCCATTCTAGATTGCAACAATCCCTACATCTTCTTTAGTTTAAATTATATAATTTCTATACAGATATCTTTTCTCTTGTAGATACTAAAAAATCTTCATCTAAATTAAAACTCATTTGAACTGCCTCTTAGAAGTTTCCCTCTCTTACTGATAATCTCCTACAAACACTCTCAGCACTTTCTCAGACTGACATCAACTGCCCATCCCTCTTTCTCAGGAAGTTATAGATCAAACCCCGCCCCCTATCAGGTGTGTCCAATCAGCACAGGACTTGGAGCTCGTTCACACCAACCAGCTGCACTAATCATGCACCTGCTGGCATATGCTGGGAGACATGGGGGGGTTGATTTACTAAAACTGAAGAATGCAAAATCTGATGCAGCTCTGCAAAAAACCAAAAGGCTTCCAGTTTTTGTTTTTTGTCAAAGCCTAATTAGACAAGCTGAAGTTAGAAACTGTCTACCATGCACAGCTGCACCAGATTTAGCATGCTCCTGTTTTTAGTTCATCAGTAGTGCCAATGCACCAATTTCAAAATGTCAAGAGTGAGATTTCAACACAATTATAATGCTTTAGTTTATATCTGCAACCCATTGAGCTAGATTGTTTGCAGTCCATGTTTTTAGCACACACCACAGCAATGCTATAGAGTGAACTGAGACTTTAACCACTAAAGCCCCAAACCATTTTGTAGCTAAAAAGGACCAGGACACTTTTTGCGATTTGGTACTGCGTCACTTTAACTGACATTGCGCGGTTGTGAGACGTGGCTCCCAGACAAAATTGGCGTTCTTTTTTTCCCCACAAATAGAGCTTTCTTTTGGTGGTATTTGATTACCTCTGCAGTTTTTAGTTTTTGCACTATAAACAGAAATAGAGCGACAATTAAAAAAAAAATCAATTTGTTTTTGCTCCAATAAATACCCCCCCCCCCCCAAGAAAAAAAAAAAATATATAAAAAAAAAATTCCCTCAGTTTAGGCTGATACGTATTCTTCTACATATTTTTGGTAAATCGCAATAAACGTTTATTGATTGGTTTGCGCAAAAGTTATAGCTACAAAAATAGTGGATAGTTTTATGGCATTTTTATTAATATATATATTTTTTTTTTACTAGTAAATGGTGGCGATCAGCGATTTTTATCGTGACTGTGGCATTATGGTGGGACACATCGGACACTTGACACATTTTTGGGACCATTGTCATTTTTACAGTGATCAGCTATAAAAATGCATGGATTACTGTGAAAATGACTCTGGCAGTGAAGGGGTTAACCACTAGGTGTCACTGTAGGGGTTAAGTGTGCCCTGGTGTGTGATTCTTACTGTAGGGGGTGTGGCCCGCCGTGACAAGTCACTGATTGCGTTCTCTATGAAAGGACACAGACGATCACTGACACGAGGAAGAACGGGGAAAGGTTTGTTTACACTTACCTCTTCCCTGTTCTTCAGCTCTGTGACCCGATCGCGGTGACACTGGCGATGATCAGGTCCCATGGACGTGGTCACAGAGCTCAGGACCTGGGCTCTTAAAGGCAACGTACATGCTTATGCCCAGCCGTGCCACTCTGCCAACGTATATAGTCGTGCAGCAGTCCTTAAGTGGTTAATAAACAAGGCTTTTGCCCTAAATATGGTTGGGGCTGTGCTGGAAATAGTTGGCAACCTAACCCCAATACATATTGGGGTTTATTTACTAAAGGCAAATCCACTTTGCACTACAAGTGCACTTGCTGAAGGTCTGAGGGGGCATGCAAGGAAAGTAAAACAGCATTTTTGCTTATACATGATTGGATGATAAAATCAGCAGAGCTTCCCCTCAGATCTAAAGCAAGTGCACTTGTAGTGCAAAGTGCATTTGCCTTAAGTACAATCAACCTCAGTGTGTAATTGTATCTTAATCACTGCCGGCATGTCCCTGCCTTCCCGCGGCTCGGGGGTCCGATCAGGCCCCCCCCGCTACATGCGGCTGTCGGTAAGCCTCTGGGAGCGATCCGGGATGAGGGGGCGGCTGTTCGTTTCTGTCCGCCCCCTCGCGATCGCTCCCAGAGAATCCGCTGCCCGCCCTATGCCTGTGTAATGTAAACACAGGCAGAGGAAGTGATGTCACCTCTCCTCTCGGCGGTATTTTCATTCTGGCAAGAGGAGAGAAGACATCACAAGTGAGTTGCACAACAGGACACTGACACCAGTACACATAGGCACACTTAACCCCTTCAGATCACCCCCCCCCCAGCCCCCTGTCACAGTGTCACTAATAGCAGTGATCATATATTTACTGGTCACTGCATTTAGTGTCAGTGTGACAGGCAGTTAGTGTTAGGTCCAGAGTAGCCCCCTACCCCCCCTAATAAAGGTTTAACACCTTGATCACCACCCTAGTTAACCCTTTCACCCCCTTTCGCCAGTGTCACTAAGCGATCGTTTTTTCTGATCGCTGTATTAGTGTCACTGTTGCCGCTAGTTGGCTATTTTTTTTTTTTTTTAGATTGCGATTTTTTTTTTACTAAAGACATGTGGCTGAATATATTTTGGCTTAAATGTTTGACTAAAATGTAGTTTATTCAATTTTTCTTATAACAAAAAGTAGAAAATATAATTCAACATTTTCGGTCTTTTTCCATTTATAAATCGCAAAAAATAAAACAGTCAAATACCATCAAAAGAAAGCTCTATTTGTGGGAAGAAAAGGACACAAATTTTGTTTCGCTACAACATTGCATGACCGCGCAATTACCAGTTAAAGCAGCGCAGTGCCGAATTGTAAAAACACCTTTGGGCATTTAGCAGCATATTGGGCCGGCGCTTAAGTGGTTAAGAATGAACACTTGTGCTGAGGACCATCTTCAGCTGCCTGGGATGTACAGATACTCTGTGCAGTGAGTCTGTTGAAATCAATGACAGGTGCACAAACCTCCATGTGCAGGTCCAATGTACGGATGAGAACACAGTCTGTGTCCTAATCCATGCACTGGGCCTGCTGTACAATCCAAAATGTGCATGGAGGTCTGTGCACCTGGTCACCTGTCATTGATTTCAGACTCCCTGCACAGAACCTCTATCCAAGGTGGCTGAAGATGACCCTACACACTGGCATAAAGATCAGTACAAACGTGTGGATGAGGTCTAAAACCCTTCATCCTACATAACCCAAATGTTATTTCTAATCAGCGATGATTGTATTTGTATGTAAACAAACAAAACATATTAGTTTAAGGATTCCAGCATTGCCTTCCTTCCAGCTGCTCCCTCACCACTATCTTGCCAGGAGATCCTGTACATGCGCAGATATATGCCACAAGTTTCTTCCAGATCTATCACATCTGTGCATGCACAGACTGCTGTGGTTCTCTGCCAGTACCCATACACTGGGGTATCAGACATATTGTGGGTGTGCAGATCTAACTCTGGTAAGGAGGAGTAGTGTGATTCAGGTTACAGTGCTTGTTTTGCTGATGTGGTGCCACCCAAGGTGTTGTATCCTTCTGTAATGCACTGCACAGCACACCAGCATTGTGGCATGAATTGGGCACAAAGAAAACAATTGCTTATCCAGTTCCAGAAAAACGCAGGTCACTGCATTTAACGACTTCTTGTGAAACCTGTATGTCGCTTTGAGGAAGTGGTTGTACCGGGGTGAATAATGCAGCTGTAGGCTTCACCGCGGTACCATTTTAGAGCGGACGGTCAATTTTATCATGATAACTAGAGAAAGTCTTGGGCGTGTTTGGAATCCCACATGCCCGATTGCACCAGGAAGTCATCACTGGAGACGGCTAATTACAGGCAGTAAGACATTTCCCAATCTGTGCAACTGTGGACTGGGAAATGTTTCACTGCCTGTGATTAGTCGTCTGCAGTATCGGCTTCCTGGCAGGATCTCGAACACGCTCGAGCTAATGATAACAACAGACGATGCTCAGCAGTCGCTCGGCTGTTACGATGAGCAGCGGGAGGGGGCATCCCTGCCTTCTGCCACTCCACCCAGGTCTCCCGTCGCACCAGGATACCCAAGTGGCCAGCTGCTGGCCGGAAACCTAATAAAAGCCGGAATCAGCTTCATTTGGGACTTTGATGTAAAAACCCAGAAGCAGCATCACTTCTGGTTTACCCGACTGCCAATATCACCAATTAAAAAAAAAAAAAAAAAACAGTATTCCAAAATGCCTATTTTGGAATTTAGACCCAAGAACCCTCCATAAGAGTGCCTGTCCCCAACTATTACTGTCACAAGTGATGTTTACATGGGAATGTAGGCCGTACTAATAATAAATAAAAACTCCAAACACCATAAATAAAATGTAATAATTATTTATTATTATATGTATGTAGCGCTTCCCCATTCAGGAGCCGCTGGTTGTTTTTGGGACGGTGTATTAAGTTACCTTGTAGTGTGTCTAGGGGTAGTAGCAATAAGTAGTAGTGAGTGAATGTCCAGTCATCCAATGGGTTTTTTCAAATGCTTTATTCCAAGGCCCAACACGGCCAACATCAACACGTAATAGGATAGGAAAGGTTGATGAAGCAGAAGAACAAGTGCGGTATCAGGCCCTGGATGATGAAGAAGGCAAGCCAGCTTTCAGTAGCAATGTAACAAACGTCACCACTCCAGCCAGAGTGGGTGAAGTGCCTCCGGACAGACTTCTGTCACAAGCCTGGCAGACAAAATGTCACTTTAGGTTGCTGGGAGGAACAGACCTCTGGCACAGACCTGGCACGGGCCTCTGGCACAGGCCCAGTACTTCAGTACTCAAATGAACAAGATGGATTGAGCAAATCCTCCCAGTAAATACAATGAAAGGTCACTGGTTGATAGCTGCCATGTACCTTGTCAAGGCCTTGGTGACCAGATCCCAGATGGTTTGTTCAAGTCTCCTGGACAACCTGCTTTTGGGTTCTCTCTGAGCCGATCCCCCACCGTTCAGCCCTCAGCTTAGGATCCTCACAATAAAGTTGGGGACCCAGTAAGTCACTGGGGTCTTTCTCAACATCAGGATGGAACTCCGCGCAGCATGTGATTCCAGCCGGATGGGCCATGCCGGCGGGGTCCCTGGATGCCTGCACCCTGAAGGTGGAGGCCGCACCCTGAGCCTGGACTCCGCAAAGAAGAGAGCCCACGCCACCCCGATTCATGGCGTCCATCACAAATATACCCCTCCCCAGCATGCCCTGTGAGGTCCAACTCCTCTAATTGGCTGCTGGGGAAAAGTGGCTTTGCCAGAACCCCTCCAGCACCACCTGCCGCCCAGGGATGGGATCGCATCCCTGGAACACAGTCTGACCCACAGGAGAGTTCTGGAAGACAGCAGCCTGAGATTTGACAAATTATGAATGGGCGCCAAATAACTCTCCCATTCACCCACTAACTAAGCGTAGTGCCCGTACTGAAAGTAAGGGGGCGCTACATGTATAAATTTTTTTTGGTAATAACTTTTCATTGGTATATGACAAAACATTTCATTTATTATTTTATTTAACCTTATTAACTTCTTGCCGACCGCCGGCCGTCATATTACTGCAGGACGGTGGCACTGCTGGGCGAGAGCCCGTAGCTATACGTCCGCTCGCCCCCGAGTCCCGCGCGCGTGCCCGGCGGGTACGATCGCCGCCGGGCACGCGTGCTCGTTCGTTACAGAGCGGGGACCGGGAGCTTTGTGTGTAAACACAAAGCTCTTTGTCCTGTCAGCGGGGGAAACGCTGATCTTCTGTTCATACAATGTATGAACAGAAGATCAGTGATTTCCCCTAGTGAGTCCACCCCCCAATACAGTTAGAACACACTTAACCCCTTCCCTGCCAATGGCATTTTTATAGTAATCCAATGCATTTTTATAGCATTGATCGCTATAAAAATGCCAATGGCCCCAAAAATTTGTCAAAAGTGTCCGAAGTGCCCGCCATAATGTCGCAGTACTGAAAAAAAATGCTAATCGCCGCCATTACTAGTAAAAAAAAAAATATTAATAAAAATGCCATAAAACACTTTAACTTTTGCGCAAACCAATCAATAAACGCTTATTGCGTTTTTTTTTTTTTTTACGGAAAATATTTAGAAGAATACGTATCGGCCTAAACTGAGGAAAAAAATGTTTTTTTATATATTTTTGGGGGATATTTATTATAGCAAAAAGTAAAAAATATTGAATTTTTTTCAAAATTGTCGCTCTATTTTTGTTTATAGCGCAAAAAATAAAAACCGCAGAGATGATCAAATACCACCAAAAGAAAGCTATATTTGTGGGAAAAAAAGGATGCCAATTTTGTTTGGTAGCCACGTCGCACGACCGTGCAATTGTCAGTTAAAGCGACGCAGTACCGAATCACAAAAAGTGCTCTGGTCATTGGACAGCAATATGGTCTGGGGCTAAAGTGGTAAAAATTATAAAAGAATAAAACTTTCAAAACTTACAAAATATCTCTCAACATCCCCCTCAGTCATATATATTTGGGGGTTCGAAGTAATTTTCCAGCAAAAAAAAAAAAACTGATTTTAACGTGTAAACAAGTGTTAAAAATAGGCTTGGTCCTTAAGTGGTTAATGAGAACAAGCTAAAAAATTTAAGAAGATTAAAAAAAAATTAAGAACGGCAAACGGGTGGGGTGATTGCCTCTTTCAGCCAGTCAGCATTTGTCTACAGAGCCACACATGTGGACCTCAGTGTACATTCACTGCACGCCTCTCTGCAGAGACAAAGTGACTCCTGTACGCATGTGTGGGGAGTTAGTTCATTTCAACTTGCTAAAGCATCGTGGTCACAGCATGTGTACACCAAATGTTCAAGCAAATACAGATGTGCTGCAACTGTATGCAATGCTCATGGTTTGGATACAATGGTGTGATATTTTTAGGGTTGAAACAGGCAGAAGGGAGGTGTCATATTGTCTCTTCAAAATACCTCTGAAAAGTGTCCTGAATGTAAGTCGCTTTTCAATGGTAAATGTGCGACTATACATACCTCCAGTTTCTTGCTAGGAAAAAAAAAGGGTAAAAAATAGTATAAGGCCTTGTTCCCATGGGGTGCACTAAACTGAAGGCTTGTGACAGAAAATGTATAGATATTGACACTATGCTGTGTATTATAATCTAGGGTGTGCCTAGGTTAATTGCCGCACCTGCTTCAGTAATCAAGATTGGCTGAACAAACCCCCTGTTTATTTTGCGGCAGAACTTACAAACATTGCAAAAGCTCAACACCTGGGAGACATGTATCAATAAACAAAGAGTAAAAAATATCATTTTTAAATGAGCAGTGATTTACTGATGATTAAAGGGAATCTTTATTACATGTTATTAATAAGCGCCCCCCAACAAGGAGAAGAACATGTTCCCATGGCACTGTGGGGGGGCCTGTAGCATATGTGTTCCCAGGCAGAGTTGAACATGGTCATTTCCTCTGTTTAGTGATGCCGTGCTATCCAGACACAGAATGCAGAGGTGTTGGTGGACTGGCTTACTAAACCATCATCAGCCAGCCAAGCAGAGATTAGTGCACAGTCCACTGCAGCTGCCAGAGTGGCTTTTTCTGCCTCCTTATCCACAAATGCTTCTGCCATAGCCCAGCATCAGGCATTGAGGAGTCATTTAAGTTATTTAATCACAGCACCAGCCACTGGCTTCTTGATGATGCACAGCCATTACTTGATTCAGATATTGGTTCTGAAGTTGAGATAGGAACATGAGCATACAGAGAGGGGAAAACACTGGTAAACAACAAATTGGCAGTCATGTTCACCCAGCCACAGTGTATTGCTAAGTTGTCTCCAGTGACAATGAGGATGGAGGAGAGGATGATGAGATCACTGATGCAACTTGGGTGCGGGATAGCGCAGAGGAGAAAAGTGGGGTGAGGCACAACCCCCAAAGAGACAGCCATCATAGAATAGTAGAGAGCAGTCACCTTATCCCCCCAGGTGGTAGAGCTGTTCTCTCATGGCCCAATTCCCACAACTCAGCTGTTTGGGCTTTTTTTTAGCACATGTGCAGCTGATCATACTGTTGCAATTTGTAAACTTTTCATTAAGCGTGGCAAACACAACAGCCATTTGGGTACCACCAAGGCATTTAACCTCTTACCACTCAGTCTGTTGGCAAAAGCTCCTGAATGCACACAAAAGGGGAGGCAATTCTGCTCCTCCTCACCTTTTTGGTCTACCACCACTATACCTCATGAAATCTCAGCTGTCTCCACTGACAGGGATGATGGTATAGACAGGGTGTCACAGGTCCTTGCAGCACATCTGCCAGTACCTTACCCCCAGTTGTAGACTACAGCAAGCAAATTGTTATGCCTGTTGCAGCGGTAAAACAAATAGTCATTGCCATCCATGTGCCCAGCATCTAAATTCAAGCTTGTCAAAGATCTTGGCTTTACAGTTGCTATTTCTTTTCATTTAAGGCTATTCAACGTCTCTACCATCCTGTGAAAGGCAATGTTGTGGCATCGTTGTGCAAGGAAGTCAGCTGCAAGGTCCACGTTACTGCTGACATGTGGTCCAGCAAGCATGGTCAGGGACAATATATTTAGTTCACAGCACATTGGATAACTCGTATTGCCACTTGGAAGGATGCAGGACAGGGATTAGTGCTGCAGCTTGTTGTGCCGCCATGTCTCCATAGAGCTAGTGGTGATGATCAAGGTTTTTCAGCTTCTCCTCCTCCTCCATGCCCTCCTCTGCTGGATTGTATCATGAACCACCAGTAGCCCCCAAGCATTCAAGGGGCTATTCAATGAGTCAGGCTGAACGCTGCCATGCAGTGTTTCAGCTGGTCTGTCTAGGGGACAGGAGCCACACCGGAGTAGAGATTCTGGCAGCTCTGCAGCAGCGGACCCAGAGGTAGTTGATTCTCCGCTAGCTAGAGCCAGGATCGGTGGTGTGTGATAATGGCACAAACCTCCTGTCCGCCCTTAGGCCCCTTTCACATTGAGGAGTTTTTCAGGCGGTACAGCACTAAAAATAGCGCTGTTATACCGCCTGAAAAACTCCTTCATTGCATCCTCAATGTGAAAGCCCGAGAGCTTTCACACTGAGGCGATGCTCTGGCTGGAGAGAAACAAATCTCCTGTCAGCAGCATCTTTGGAGTGGCATGTATACCGCTCCTTCCCATTGAAAAGAATGGGAAACTGCGGCAATACCGCCCGCAATGCGCCTCTATAGTGGCGCATTGTGGGTGGTATTAACCCTTTCACGGCCCCTAGCAGGGGTTCATACCGCACCACTAGCGGCCGCAACTCGCGGCAATTCCGGCGGTATAGCGCCGCTATTTTTAGCTGCTCCTGCCGCAGTGTGCAAGGGGCCTTAGAGAGGAAAAGTTGACACATGTGCCATGCCTGTAGCTATTTCAAGTGGTCATACACCGCTAGTGCTCGGTTGGCTGAAATTCAGCAGGAATTCTACCTGCCCGTAAACCACCTGATTTATGACACTGCCCACCCAGGGGAACTTGACTTTGGCAAAGCTGCAGCAAATGAACATGCAGCAGAGGGCCATCAATGAGTTCCTGTGCGAGTATAGCACAATGTCAGACTGGCTTGGCTTTCTTTTCCCCACGCCAATGGCTACTGATAAATGATTGGTGCACTGTACTGTCACCATTTGAGGAGGAGCCACAAGGATGGTGAGCTGTGGCAATGCATGCATCGGGGACCTGCTGGAGCAGACTCTGCGTGACATTATGGACAGAGCACTCAAGGCAGTGCATCGAGAGAAAGAGGAGGATTTAATTTCCTTTCAAGACCGGTTTTATGCAGACATTTTTGCAACAACACACAAGAGGAGAGGGAGGATGCAGTTTATAGGCTTCCTCATTCTTCAAAGGTTGCAAAAGGACCTGAGAATATGTGGCATCAAGGAGAAGGATCACTATTGGTTGGCAACCATCCTTGACCACCGTTACAAGGGTAACATGTTAGAACTCATCCCATCCCCACAAAGGGAGCAGAAGATAAATTCTCGAGAACACCTTAAAGAGGAGTTTATGTAAGGCCTTTCCTGGTTCCTAGGTTACAGTCTGGTGAAATAATTTTGAGGCTTCTGTTGGTCAAGAGAGGAGCAGTGGATGCCTCAGTGATGCTTTTAACCCCTTCCATACAGGGCATTTTCACCCCCTTCCTGCCCAGACCAATTTTTAGTTTTCAGCGCTGAATGACAATTGCGCGGTCAGGCAACACTGTACCCAAATTAAATCATTATGTTTTTTCCCCACACAAATAGAGATTTCTTTTAGTGGTATTTGATAATCTCTGCGGTTTTTATTTTTTGCGCTATAAACAAATGAAGAGCAACAATTTTAAAAAAAAAACACAATATTTTTTCCTTTTTATTTAATACATATCACAATATTTAAAAAAAAAAAAAACGTTTTTTTCCCCTCAGTTTAGACCGATACGTATTCTACGTATTTTTGGTAAAAAAAAAAAAAAAACGCAATAATCGTATATAGATTGGTTTGCGCAAAAGTTATATCGTCTACAAAATAGGTGATAGATTTATGGCATTTTTTTTTTTTTACTAGTAATGGCGGCGATCTGCGTTTTATTTTTTTGTGACCACGACGTTGCGGCGGACATATCGGACACTTTTGACACGTTTTTGGGACCATTCACATTTACACAGCGATTAGTGCTATAAAACTGCACTGATTACTGTGTAAATGTGACTGGCAGGGAAGGGGTTAACACTAGGGGGCGCTGAAGGGGTTAAAATGTGTCCTAAAGTATGTTCTAACTGTAGGGGGAGGGGGACGAGATCGATGTGTGTTCCTCTGTACAGGGAACACACATCGATCTCCTCACCGATGACAGGAGGTGGATCTGTGTGTTTACACACACAGATCCACACTCCTGACGTGATTGCCGGAAATCGCGGGTGCCCGGCGGCAATCGCAGTCGTCGGGCACGCGCGCGGGATCGCGAGTGGGCGCCGCCCTAGAACGCCGTGAAGACTGGACGTTGTGCAACGTCCAGTCTCATCGGCGAGGGGATGACCATGCCGTTATTCCCCTATGGGCTGATAAGGAAGGGGTTAAGAATCTATTTAGTCGGGGCGGAGCCGGCAGCCAGAGCTGATGGACGTGTGTTAGGTGAGCTCTGACACACCGGGTGATAAATCGCGGCTCACAGCACACAAAGACACCCCCAAAGCACCTGCAAAATACAGGGGAAGCAGGGGAACAACCTGGACACCATGTTCAAACGGAAGGAGAGAGAGGGACCCCGAAAACTCACCGATTTCTTTCCCCCAGCCGGGGGCCGAGATTTCCAAGATGGCGCCGGCGCTGGGAGCCGCGCTCCGGATCCCACACACGCAGCTGCAGCTAATCCACTGCCATCCTCGGGTGAGTCGAATCCTAATGGATTTCCCCCACCAGCATCCCCCTTTAGCAGCCCTGCCAAGCAAAAACGGAGGGTTGGGGAGGCCCCGGGAACCCAAGATGGCGCTGTCCATGAGGGAGAGGAGATGGAGGAAGCTTCTGCTTATGCCCAGCAAATGGATGCATTCCCCACATCAGGTCAGCCTATTATTGATACTACCATGAAGGAGATGCTGCAAACCCTGAGGGGAGCCCTGCAATGTGATATGGCAGCGTTCATGCAGTCTACTAAGCAGGAAGTTTCTGCTGTTAATAACAGAGTGGGGTATGTGGAGCAGAAGATGGAGGAGTTCACCTTAGCACACAATGACCTTGTGGATGCTCACTTTGAATTGGTGGAAGATATCACAGCTATGCGCCTCAAAATGGCAGATTTAGAGGACAGGGCAAGAAGGAACAACGTTAAATTTAGGGGGGTCCCTGAGACTGTCAAACCCGCAGAACTTACACCTTATCTGCAAAAACTGATGATGACAGCCATTCCTACTTTGAGCCCAGCCGACATCATTATAGACAGGGCTCACAGATTGCCCAAACCTTCCTTCCTGCCTGACCAAGTCCCTAGGGATGTGATAGCAAAAATCCACTTTTACCACATCAAGGACCAACTTATGCGATACTCTAGACAACATCCTGCTTTACCTGATCCCTTTGCTGGAATCGCACTATACGCTGACCTGTCACAAGCCACACTGGCAGCAAGGCACAAGCTAGTACCTATCACTAAAATATTGAGAAATCACAAAATCCTCTACAAATGGGGCTTCCCAGCCAAACTGCTGGTGGAAGTGAACAATGAATCGCATTCAATCGCATCACTGGATAAAGGTCTCAATCTCCTCAAGAAATGGCGTCTGATTCCTGCTGAAGGACTCCCGGCGGAACCTGAACCCTCACTCCAACATCGCAACTCCCAGCGGCAGAACAGAAAGAGTAAGTGACTTCTGTATGCAGATTTGATGCGACTCCTGCTACTTTTCATTGAGGACTGCCTCTTTTGCTTCTCATCAACTGCTGCACTCTTCTTTTTCTACTGGTCAACCTGGCCCACTTTTGATGTCTTTGATGATTATCCATTTGTCCTGAATGGCACCCGGTGTTCGGCTGTTACTATTTTTATTTTTTATTTTTTCTTCCCATGTTTGGTTACGGGATGCTTGCCGTGACTTACTTGCCGCATGCCAAGTGGCCTGCTCAACTTGAACCGGTCTTTGGTTCGGAGGTTACATGGACCCTAGATCCTTGTCCTTTTGTGTTTTTTCGTTTATTTTTCTTTCTTCATCTCTACAAGCGTTACATACCTGAACTGATCCTGTCATTGCTGAAAACTACCACTGGATGGCACTGCTGCCCAACTTACCAGAGGAATGACACTTAAAATATGGTCTAATAATGTGAGGGGGCTAAATAGCCCTTACAAGCGCAGGAACATGTGGAAATCAGCCATAGAAGCTAAATGCGACATTTTGTGTGTACAAGAAACTCATTTCTCTAACGTAAACCCACCAAAATGTACGCATGTCAAATTTCCACATGTCTTCACTGCTATGAACAGCTCCAAGAAAAACGGGGTCTTGATTGCTTGTAAGGACACAATAACATTTTCTCTTTTACAGGTCCATGCTGATCCTTGCGGTCGTTACCTCATACTAGTAGCAGACATTGACCATGTCACCTACACGCTGGTAAATGTGTATGCACCTAATGTTAGGCCCTTAAGGTTTATCAGGAAGGTTATCAAAAAAGCAAAGCAATTGCAAAAAGGTGGTTTAATAATATGTGGTGACTTTAACATGGTACTGAACGAGGAGCTGGATGTCTCTTCGGTGGCCCTCAGGCGGAGACCCTCTTTAGGGGCACTGTGTCACGAAGAAAGGCTATTTGACCCCTGGCGGTGCCTGAGGACTACCGAGAGGGACTACACCTTCTACTCTAATGTCCATGATAGCTACTCGAGATTAGATTTCTTCCTGACTGACATGTACACGCTACAAAAAATTCGAGCTGCCGACATCCACAACATCACGTGGTCGGACCACGCGCCGGTGACTATTGAGGTGGTGGATTCCGGCAAAATTTCCCACAGGCCACTGTGGCGAAACAACACATTTCTTCTGTCACGCCCCGAAATTAGGGACGAGATAGGCGAAAAAATAAAAGAATTCTTTCTCATCAATGACAATGGTGAATGTTCACCTATGACAACTTGGTGCACACACAAAGCTTTCACTAGGGGCGCCCTCATACAGGTTGCCTCTAGGGAAAAGAAAAAGAAACAACAACGAATGGTACAACTGCAGGAGTCCATAGCTGACCTAGAAACGCAACATAAAAATCCGCAAACCAGGTCCAGTGAAATTCTTCAACGCCTAAATGCCAGCCGTGAGGAATTGCGGCGGGCACTTAGGGCTGAATATGACACCTTCTTTAAGAGACTCAAAGTCTCTTACTACTCCCAGAACAACAAGGCGGGGAAGCTGTTAGCTTCCCAGCTTAAGAAAAGACAAGCCCGCTCCAACCTTACTCACATTAAACACCATAATCGTGAAGTGACATACCACAACCCCAAAGATATCGCCAACGCCTTCAAAAATTTTTATGAAGAACTATATAATCTGAACAAAGACCAATCTACACACCAACCGACGGATAAAGAAATTGAGGACTTTCTACAGGGGGTGCACCTACCCTCTGTGGAGGGTCCTTCTCTGCACAAGCTCAACTCCACCATAACTTTGCAGGAAGTAGTGGATGTGATACATTCCTTACCCATGCACAAATCCCCGGGAGCGGACGGGTTTTCAGCAGAGTACTATAAGGCATTCTCTGATATACTCGCCCCTCGATTAGTAGAAATTTACAATATCGCGGCCTCGTCAGGAACCTTCCCCACGGAAATGCTCCAAGCTGTCATTGTCACCCTACCCAAACCTGGCAAGGACCCGTCGACCCCCCAAAATTTCAGACCAATATCCCTCCTGAACTCCGACTTAAAAATATATGCTAAAGTACTAGCCAATAGACTAATGAACGTCACTCCCTCCCTTATTGATCTTGACCAAGTTGGATTTGTGAAAGGCAGACAAGCACCGGATGGGACCAGACGGATGCTTGATCTCCTACGCCTAGCAGAGGCCACACACACCCCCAGCGCCTTCATAGCCCTTGATGCAGAAAAGGCTTTTGACAGGGTCCATTGGGGATACCTGTCAAGAACTTTACATAAGTTTGGAATCTCGGGCTTAATGCACTCGGCAATCATGTCGCTGTACTCCACCCCCACAGCCAGGGTATATTCATCTAGCCTACTGTCTGACCCCTTCTCTCTCTCCAATGGAACCCGTCAAGGCTGCCCACTATCCCCAATCATCTTCTCGTTAGTGATAGAACCATTGGCAGAATACATCAGATCTAACAATAAGATAACGGGTATAGGAACTAACTCCGATATTCATAAAATCGGGCTTTTTGCGGATGACATAATTTTAACTGTCTCCAAACCGGTAGAATCCCTGCCAGCGATACAATCAATATTACATAAGTTTGGGCAAGTATCCTTTTACAAAGTTAACGCAGTTAAATGTCACGCCTTAACACTAAATTTATCTGACAAAGAAAAGAACACTTTAAAAAATAGCTTCCCCTGCAACTGGGACCCTCCCTCAATTACTTACTTGGGTGTCCAATTAACGGCCTCCTCAAACAAAATCTATGCAAGCAATTTCCCCCCCCTTCTAAACAAAGTGGAGGCGGAACTCACTCAGATTTGTGCCCTACACCTCTCCTGGCTAGGAAGAATAGCGGCGTATCAAATGCAAGTACTCCCCAAACTACTGTACCACTTCAGAACGCTGCCCATCCCGATACCTCAAAAATTCTTTACGCAATTAGAAAAATCACTTAGGAAATACATTTGGGGGCATAGAAAGCCCAGAGTGGCTTTAGCGCAACTTTACAAGCCCAAACACCTGGGGGGAGTTGGTTTACCCAATGCCCAACTGTATTATAGGGCGGCAGTACTGGACCAAATGCGCTTCTGGTTCTCTTGCCAAACTGACAACCGGTGGTCAGCAATAGAACATGCGGTCACTCCTGGTCATGATCTCCCTGCACTGGTGATAGCTGCCAGTCTGCATCACAGCCCAATCACTCCGCCTTATCCAACTATACAAGCTGCTTTGAAGGCATGGTCGGCCCTAACTAATGTTCGCTTCACTGACGTTCCCACCCAAACCTTGCAAATACCACTAGCAACATATGAGTACCTCATTCCTGACTTCACGGTTACAGCATGGAAAAAGATGGGGGCACACTACTCTACGCCCCCGCTGACTGAACAGAATACTGTAGACAGATATAGGACGTTCCAAATACAGCACTATACCAAAATCAATGGGAGGAGACCTATAGAAATTCCGCAGATCCTCTGGGATTTCCTGAGGAGCAAAACCCTAAACTTGCGCAAGGGGATATCCATTTTTTATAAATATGCCTCTCCCCTATACGTTCAGAGTAAAAGCCCAAACATGTTAAAATGGGAAAGGGAACTGCAGCTAGAATTTCCACTGCATCAGTGGCATGCAGCAATCAAATATAATGGGAAGTCATCAGCATGTGTGGAGCATTGGGATAATGCACAGAAATTGCTACATAGGTGGTACCTAACCCCTGTCAGATTAAATAAAATGGATAATTCTATAACTTTGCTGGAGAAACTGTCGGTTGGTGGGGAGCCTACTCCATATTTTTTGGAGCTGTAGGATCATTCAAAAATTCTGGAAGAAGGTACGATCGATTATCTTTCATGTCACATCAATAAAATACGCACTTAATCCTGCATTTACTTTGCTGAGTCTGGGCATAGAAAACTTTCCGCCACTAATGAGAAAGGTGGTTGTACACATATTGTTTGCGGCCCGTATTTCCATAGCAAAGGAATGGCGCACCCAACAAGCCCCAAGCATTACAGAAGTAATATCTAGGGTGAACTCGCAATACACTATGGAAAAAATGTTAGCTTACACAGAAAGAAGATCCCACACCTTCTATAAACACTGGGACATATGGAAGACATCTAAATATGCCCCCTCACACCTGTAACTCTGTAATCTACTTGATATATGTACAATGTAGCTACTATGCCATCTAGTGGTAAAACTCGATATCTAGGTATGTTTTTCTACATTCGATTCAGATCTTTGATGATCACTGTTGAACTGTTTCTTTCTTTCTTTCTTTCTTTCTTTTTTCTTCTCCCTTACCTAGTTCTTGTTTGAGTTAAATGTGTCTAGGAACACTTATAGGTTTGCTGCGCACCATGGACCCTCGTTAAGGTCCTGGATAGGATACATATTATTGAAACTGCATCTAGCCTGCTCACAGTAGTACCCGAAGGGGTGACAGGCCTAGCCTCCTCAGGAGGTCAACCTTTGAAGAATATATGTAACCCACGTTGTGCAATGTCTATTTATCCCTGTAAGCTGTACTTTTTATAATGCTTTATACAACTTGAACTAATCTCTTTGTACCAGCTCTGTATACTATGTTGATAATTTAATAAAAAATTTATGGTTAAAAAAAAAAAAAAGAATCTATTTAGTCTTCGGTGCCCAAAGCTGACAGCGTCTTCATCAGAGGGTGGGAGATTATCTAGGGGCAAAAACAGTGGTGGAGAGCTTTCCAGTTGACAATCCACTGGGTCTTAACCGCTTCAATACTAGGCTTTTATACCACCTCCATACCGGGCCTATTCTGACACTTCTCTCCTACATGTAATAATCATCATTCTTTTGCTAGAAAATTACACAGTACCCCCAAACATTATATATGTTTTTTTTAGCAGACACCCTAGGGAATAAAATGACGGTCATTCCAAAGTTTTATCTTGCACGGTATTTACGCAATTATTTTTCAAACGCTTTTTTTTGTAAAAAAAATTGTTTTATGAATTAAAAAAATAACAAAACACTAAAGTTAGCCCAATTTTTTTGTATTATGTGAAAGATTATGTTACACCGAGTAAATAGAGACCCAACATGTCACGCTTTAATTATGCGCACACTCATGGAATGGCGCCAAACTTCGGTACTTAAAAATCTCCCTAGGCAACGCTTTATTTATTTTTTACAGGTTACAGTTTAGATTTACAGAGGAGATCTAGTGCTAGATTAGTTGCTGGCACTCTAACGCACGCGGCGATACCTCACATGTGTGGTTTAAACGGCGTTTACATATGTCGGCGGGACTTGCGTGTGCGTTCGCTTCTGCACGCGAGCTATCGGGGACAGGGGCGTTTTCATTTTTTTTTTATCTTTTATTATTTTTTTTTACTTATATTTTATTTATTTTTACACTTTTTTTCATTTTTTTTTTTTTTTTCCACTTTTATTCCTATTACAAGGAATGTAAACATCCCTTGTAATAGGAAATGTGTGTGACAGGTCCTCTTTATGGAGAGATGTGGGGTCAATAAGACCTCACATCTCACCTCCAGGCTGGAAACCATGAGATCGGTGAAAAAAAATTCACCGATCTCATGAATGGTGACTTACAGCCGCAATCGCGGCTTTGTTTACATACGGGGACCCGGGCGTGACGTCATCAGATCGCGCCCGGGTCCTCCGACGGTCATAGAGATGACTGGTGACCATCTGGTCACCAGTCATCTCTATGCTTCCTGCCGCCGCCGCCGATTCGTTCTCCGGGCCCCCGAAGGTACAGGTAAGCCCGGAGAAGCACCGGATGGCGGCGGGAGGGGGGGGATGTCCCCTCCCGCGGCCTGTAAGAACGATCAAGCGGCGGAACCGCCGCTATGATCGTTCTTACTTTGTGCAGAATCGCCGGCTGAAGAGATGGATATCTGGATGATGCCTCTGGCTGCAGGCATCGTCCAGATATTCGCCTGCAATACCCAGGCCGTCAATTGACGGCCACTTAGGATGGTAAATCCCATCCCAGGCCGTCAATTGTCTATGGCTGGGTATTGAAGTGGTTAAGAATAGACCACTGGCCAAAACTTTCCCAGTATGTAATTAAGCTGCTGGGCTGTCCTGCATCAAGTGTTCTTTCTGAATGGGGATTTAATGCTGTTGGAAGTTTTGCGACAGATAAAGCCTCACAATCGGATTTTCATCGGACAAAGCGTAGGACTTAGTCTGAAGGGCGTTGGCCAGGAACTTGTATTGCATACAAACAGCAAAGAACTGTCGGTCAACAAACATGAAACTACATGTTTTTTCAGCTCTTTAGCGCTACCCTTTGGGTAACTTCTGCTAATGTTGTGTAATGGTTGGCATTGCTTCCAAGCATGCTTGTTTGAACTTTGGACTTGTGTACACACGCTCGGATAATCCGACTACACACATTTGTTGGCGGACAATTTTAAAGCATGCTATTCCACGTTTGTCCACGGAAAATCCAACAATTGTCTGATGGAGCATACAAACGGTCAGATTTTACGACAACAGCCTGTCATCACACATTTGCCATCGGAAAATCTGATTGTGTGTATGAGGTTTAAGAGAGTGCATCTGTCCACAAAATCCATGGACCAGCTGATATTTTTTTAAATGAATTAGTCCTGAATTATCAGCAGGTATGAAGTCTCTGATGCTGATGTCACTGCTTAAGTGCTTTTTAATCTCTAAAAGAATGTCTAGGCTGCCTAGATTTGTGGGTGTTGATTTCATCTGAAAGGAAATTTTTGGTGTTGGGCAATCAACACCCAAAGACCAATTTGTTCACACCTGTTTGATAGATACATAATACAACATTTTTTGACAGCAATGCCAATTCTTTCATTCATCATGAGTACCTCTATAGGGTTACGGTGTGAAGGTACCACCAGCACCCAATTTCTCCACACCTGTTACTTCTATCCAAAGTCGGCGAAAGAGACACCAGAATTTATCTAAAAAATCTCCAATCTTGTTCCGAGTCCAGTAAATGGTGGCCTCATCATACAGACTGGTTCCCCAAGCCATTGTTTATAAAATAAGGAAAGCTTGAATAGAAAATTTCTTTTTTTGGGCTTTATAAATTTATTGCTGCAGCAGGCTCAATACATGGTATGGATGAGCCACATTACAGGCAGACTAAATCTGCATACACACTATACAACTTTCAGAAGATTTACCAAAACCATATAATATGAGGTCAAACCCTAAAGGATTCATTTGTATGCAATCAGGCAGGCCCTTAAACTACATCGATTTGGTAAATTTGAAAGTAAATAAGACAACAAAAGTTGTATAGTGTATATGGGGTCTAGGGATGAGCTTTGCGTTCGATACAAGCGTATGTTCGACTCGAACATTCTGTTCGTACGTTCGACAAAATTCGAATAAAAGCGTTTGTTGGCGCCAAATTCGAGTGACGTAAAATGGCCCATTATTCACTGCGGCATTGCGCGCTGATGATTGGCCAAGCATGCTGTATGTCCTGCATGCTTGGCCAATCACAGCGCGCAAAAAACAAAGAGTCATAATTGGCCAAAGCCTAGGTGGCTTTGGCCAATTATGGCTCAGGTCTTTAGCACACGCCCCACACTATATAAGGCCGCCTGCCAGGCAGCCTCGTGTAGTGTGTTGCGGTTCTTAATGAGATGAGAGCAGTCAGAGAGATTGTCTTTTTAGATAGCTAGCTAGATAGAGCAGGCAGGTGATTGTGCTATTTAAAGATGTTATCACAGGTATAGACACTCGGCAAATACAATATTTAAAGGATTTTTTATTTTGTTTTGTATTTAAGCATCAATAATGATGCTTAACTTAAAAAAATAAAAATAAAAAAATGAAAAATGACTTTAAAAATTGTACCTGCTGGGTGTCTATAGTTTTGCCTGTGAAAACGTCTTTGAGAACCCGGGTCTTGCCTGAGGGAACATGTATCAATGG
Source organism: Rana kukunoris (assembly GCA_029574335.1). Classification (NCBI taxonomy): domain Eukaryota; kingdom Metazoa; phylum Chordata; class Amphibia; order Anura; family Ranidae; genus Rana; species Rana kukunoris. The sequence goes on from CM056052.1 coordinate 57,363,762, forward strand.
AAAAGTCCTGCTCCTGAAAAAACTACAGTTTTTTAAATTTTTTCCATTGATACATGTTCCCTGGGGCAAGACCCATATTCTCATAAATGTTTTCTAACAATAACTTGAATATTGGTCTTTAAAATGAGTGTTTTTGAATTTGAACGTTCGATTCCCATAGACTTCAATGGGGTTCTAAATGTTTGCGCGAACGGTCGGTCTGTTAGATGATTCTGGTGCGAACTGAACGCGGGTATGTTCGGCTTATCCCTAATGAAGTCTAAGGGGGACCCCCAGGCACTATAAGGAATTTTTCACTTTTACTGTTATTTGTAATTTTAAAGGTAGTATGCTTTATTACAAGGCCTGGAATGAAGCCTGCTGCACTGCAAGTCTCAGAGTCCTGTTAAATGCCGGTATGCCGAGGCCTGTGTCTCCCTCTAGTGGGTCGCTACTTCGTCCACATTCACAGGAGGCGGACACATGCACATAATTTCCCTCATTATGCATCAATGAGGATCAACGAGGAGCACCTAAATTTGTGCAATTAGTGCTCAGGGCTGCTGAATTGATAGTTTAAGGGGCAGAATGGTCTTCAGCTGTGGAGTAGGTGTTAGAAAGGTGTGTTTAGGTCAGCAGGTAGGGAATAGGCCTCAAGCCCAGCTAGGTGTGAAAAGTCGAGGATTAGTGGCTCTGGACAGTCTATATTGGCAGACGGACACCTCTCAGTGAGCTCTTCTGGGCACCCAGGCTGCTGCTCGCTCGGAAAAGACAATAATTGAATCATTGATTCTTTTGGCATGATCAAAAGACTCTTGAGCATAGTCTGCCTTTTGGGTACACAGTGTGATTAGTAGGGTGCCGGTCCTCGGGCCAGCCCTGAACATCTTGGGAGTGGGTGGACATGGCCTTTTGGCTTAGTTCACCTGCTCTCATGGGGTCTCCCTTCGGGGGAGTCCCACCTAGTACTTGGAGAGTTCTGTTTCGGCAGTCCCTCCAAGGAAGTTGGGTCCGTGTCGGCTTCGGTTGCTCGGACCACAGTACCTCAGTCCCCGTATGTAGCCTAACGCCCCGTGGGATCAGGGTTTGGGTCCCTTCTGCACAGGAGGACCACTTGACGTTGCACCCGTCTGCACGTTTTTGTGAACACTCTTATGTGTGTGCACATTTTTTCTGCACCGGGTGGAGTTTGAGTGTGTTTCACACGCCATAGGCTTTTCAAATTTATAGTCTGCCTTTTGGGTAAGGTGACCAGATTTTTAAAAGAAAATCTGGTGGCAATCAGCAAATCGTAGCGGGACTGTGATATTGTGGTGGACAAATCGGACACGTTTGACACTAATACAGTGATCAGTGCTAAAAATATGCACCGTCACTGTACTAATGACACTGGCTGGGAAGGGGATAACATCTAGTGCATCAAAGGGTTAAATGTGTGCCTAACAAGTGTTTTCTCACTGTGGGGGAGGTGCTTTTACTAAGGGAAGGCATAGATGCCTGTACCTGCTTTGCAGGAACAAAAGGATCAATTCCTTGTTTACCACCATTCTGCCTATGTACATAACGATCAGCAGGTACCGGTGGTCATCAAGTCCGCTGGACCCACTGATTGGTATTGATACCTATAAATGCAGGATTACTTATCTAAGTGATTCTGCACAGCGCGACCGCCCTGTAGCAGTAAATCTGCTATGGGGTGGTCGACAACTGGTTAAGATCATCAGCATTATGATAACTAGACATGTGCACTGCAGAATTAATCATTTTTTTCCATTTGTTTCATACGTTGTTGCTTTTTTCGGAAATTCTGAATTTGGAAAAAGCGAAAAAACAAACAAAAAAAAACAAAATTTTTCTAAATTTTCGGAATTTTCACATTTTTGAAAAAACTAATGGAACAAAAAAAAAATCGGAAATTTTAAAAATTCGGAAATTTCTAGTTTTCGAACTTTAGAATTTTTAGAAATTATTTCATTCCGTCCCATCCATAGCGAAGCTTGGTTGCGTCTGACACTACCTGGTATGACAGGAATGTTTTTTGCATCAGTTTATTCGACTGAGGTAGTTTGATGTGTTTTTCCATTATTTTCTTTGTGCTTGGGAGTGTGATATGTTTAATATATGCCACACTATTCCAAATATAGGTGAAACATTTGCCATTATTATCACTTCCAGGTTTCTAAACCGGAAGTGAGGTCACATCCTGTGTGGCCTCTTGACCTTTCCAATGTGTATAAATAGCGATGCAGTGGTGGGGGTTCCCCCCCCTCAGATGACGACATTTCTAGTTGAAACGCATTGGGTGGACCCATCCACAACATCAATTTTGGTACCATAACATCTGACAATCCTATGATAAGCGTTTAATATGTGAGTTTTATTCTACTTTTAATAAAAACACTGTTCATACGCTATGTGAGTTATTTTCAATATTTATTGCATGGCATGTGGTTACCAAGCCTCTATAAAGTTATCAACGCTGATTTGGGATCATCAAGTCGATTAGCCGTTTGGATCCAGGACCAGCTGTTTAGATCAGGGTGATCGATACAAGCCTTTGGTGACTTGGGTAGTATATACCTTCCCTAGTCATTTATATTTGGTAAGCCCCCTTTTCTACCATTGGTGGTGGCACTTATGTCAAGCTGTTGTTCGATCTTCAAGATCTCCTTTATGGTGAAGCCATCTTTATCCACATTTATTTGGACTCTAGTCACTTCATGCACTTTCCTGTGGTGAAGTCACCCTTATTTCCATTTGTTTGGATTACAGTCACATTATGCACTCTCTTAATTCATTGTTATTATTTACAAACTTTTACCATATGCTGGCACACTAATATTGTTTAGTAAGGTCATGTGGTCTTAATATATGTTGATTTGGTTTGTTATCTTTTGATGTGGGCTCTTTACATATCTTTACACAGGTATTAGCACTACATTGTTCCAAATTTATAAAAAAAACAGAAATGAATGAAAAATCCTTTGCTTTGTTAGCTTGCTTGAATCTTGCTCACAATGTTTGTTGCTTTTGCTGCTCCTCCTGACAAAGCTGTTAACCTTCTTGCAATAAACTTGCATTTAACCCCTGTGTTTGTTGCTTCTTGCCACTTTCTTGGGGAAGGGTTTTGCTGCTCGCCAAATCACACTGTATGAAGTTACCTATTCAGGAACACCTAGATTTAGAAAGTGCACACATTTTTGACAAGACAGCTAGTGTTCTACTCATCTATATAGATGTATAGAACGGTTCGCCGGCGAACAGTTTGCGGCAATTTTCGCTTGTGCGCGTTCGCCGGCGAACATATGCGATGTTCGACCTGCCCCCTATTAATTAACATTGAGCAAACTTTGACCCTCTACTTCACAGTCAGCAGACACATTCCAGCCAATCAGCAGCATAACCTCCCTTCCTGACCCTCCCACCTCTAGGGCAGCATCCATTTTAGATTCATTCTGAACCTGCATTCTTAGTGATAGGAGGGACAGTGTTGCTGATGCTGATTTTATAGGGAAAGCGAGAGCTAGGCCAGTGTACTCCAGTCCTGAAAGACTCATCTGATCTCTGCTGTTAGAATAACACCCCAATCAGTCTGCTTTTTTTTTTCTCTGTAATCTGTGCTACGTGGTTTACATAGAGAGAGAGAGAGAGAGAGAGTGTGTAATTTTTTGGAGTTAGATAGAGCAGGCAGGCTAGTCAGTTAATGTTACAGTGTGTAGAGGATATATATATACATCCCAGGAGTTGTACATATATTTATACACTGTATAGTTTAGTTAAATTAGAGGTGCAGGGTGCTGTGTAATGTAAAACGGTCCAGAGGTGTGGGGTGCTGTGTAATGTAAGGGACCCAGGCTCAGAGCATAAACTGTGCCCACCTGTCCAGTGCTACATCTCATCTATATTTTGTTGAAACAGTTGATAAGATATAAAAACAATTTCACTGCAATACATATGTAACTGAATGGACTGTGACACCCAGAGACTTTTAAGGGATGTGGGATACTCCTGTGCCAGCGTCACTAAGGAGTCTTGGGTCATAATCATAATTCATGTATTGCAGAAGATTGGACAGATTATAGGTGATTTCATGTTGACCCACAACCGGTCCATAAGAATGACTTTCAATGCTTAACCCAAGCTGTTGAGATGCTAAGTGAGTCGGGCTTCTGAAAGACCTTTCATTGTGTATCAAAGTGGGAAAATACGGTATATACCTTGGTATATACACTCACCGCGCTACTAAGGGAAATGCAGCAGCTAACACAACTAAAAGATCAATTTAGCAAGCATAGGATATACAAAAAGGAAACGTGTAGCGCTTAACTGGAGATAAATAGCAAATAATAACATATGCAAAAAATAACACCGTAGGTGCACTTGAAGTGTCTCTAAAATGGTGATAGAGTCCAAATAGATCAATACAAAGTGACTGGGTGCAGGTGCAATCTGGATGGTCCATCACCGTAGATGAGACTGAGGAGGCTTACCAGATGGATAGCGACCAAAATAAGTATATACCTAATTGGTCAACTAAGGCTTAATGAGATGTCAAGGATCGCTCACATAGGGACTCCGGTGGAGGAGAGATGATGAAGGTATCCAATCGGATGAGGGACCAGACACACAAAAATTTCACTTCTCAGTACATGCAGCCGACAGGATGACCCAGAGGGCCCATTGATAAGGAGGAAAGTAAAAAAGCAGACATAGTGTAACTCTGATAAAAAAGTTTTACTAAAGAAAAGAAAGTAATACACTCACATTTGGTATGAACAATCATGGGCATATATGTATACAGGCAGTAGGATCAATCATTTCATTGTGTATCGATGTGTTGTGACTCTAAAAAGTCATACGTCTCTCTTCAGGTGTATTGAATTAGCATGTCAATAATGTTTAGTAAAGGAATGTGTTTTCTGTAACAGGTGAGGGGAACTTGTCAAGCTGTAGTAATTACCTCCTCTTATTGAGGGGACGTCTGGGGGATGACTGATAATTACCTCCTCTGAATGTCATTATCTAAAAGAATGTGATTGAAGTTCATTGTGTGATGTTAGGGGGGTGGAGAGTTTCTTTTATTACTGTAAAATGGTTGTACTGTATATAAGAAAGCTAAGGTACCATTAAAAGTGTTCTTTCATTTGAAACCAGTAACCAGAGCTGTGTGTATCTCTGATTCTGGGGAATAGATCAGGTCCTGTCGGCTGGTTTGTCAGGGTGTCGGCTAAGCTGTCTTGCCTTGGGTTGATGGAAGATCGTAAGCGGTGGTGACCGTTACAACATAATAGTAGTCATTTGTCTGCCTGGGTGTCTTTGCCTCACAGGGTAAACTGTGCCCACTTGTCCAGTGCCACATCTCATATCTGGTGGCACAGTAGCTTGCACACATAGTACAACTAAACGAATCAAAAAAAAATGATAGGCAGAGGCAGGCCTATCGTGCTGTGATTCCCTTTGGCCCTAGAATAATGCCCAGTGTTCAGAGGCCACATACCCTGAACTCAAAGTTCTGAGGACATAGTTGACTGGCTAACACAGTACACCCAATCTTCTACAGCTTCCGCTCGGAACCTTGACGCACCATCCTCCTCCAGCTCAGCTTCGGGCACCTCTCTAGTTACCACTCGCCCGCCTGCCGCTAGCATCACAGCTGCTTCACTTGATCTGTCATCGGAGTTATTAAACATGAGTTGGAAGAAATGAGCGATACACAACAATTATTGCAAATGAATGTAGATAAAAGGGATATGTCTCAGTCAGGCAGAATTACACACATGGACGTATGGTGTGATGATGTTGTACTCGCTGCTGCTTCCTTTGCTGAGTTGTCAGATACAAGTGAAGCAGTTGATGATGATGATGATGTGTCTGTGGATGTCACGTGGGTGCCCGCTCCAAGAGAAGAAGAAGAGGGGGAAAGTTCAGATGGGGAGACAGAGAGGAGGAGGAGACGAGTTGGAAGCAGGGGGAGGTCGTTGCAAAGGAGCTAGTGGCACAGTCAGACAGCATATATTGGCACCCGGGGTCAGCCAGACAGCACGCTAATCAACACATGCTGTTGCCACCAGGGCCACTGATAGGGGGGGACCACCAGCCCTCCTGTAGGGGGCCAGGGCATACAGGGGGCCCGGACAGCAGGAGGATCAGTGGAGCAGAGAATGACAGATTCACGTTACGAGGCATCATCTGAAGGGACTATTTTTCTGCTTCCCCCGGCTCCCAGGTGGCCTAAGATATATTCCCTGGGCCCCATCAGTTCATTTAGAGGGGCCCAGTAGTAGTGTCACTATGCGGTGACACCAAGATCGCTGCTACACACCTGCAGAGTAGCAGCAGAACAGTGCGAGTGTTGTTTCACTTTCCTGTCAGGCGGAGTGATCTCCACCCGACAGGAGCTTCCTAGTCCCGGCTGGTCTGACGTCATGATTCAGAGGCTGGGAGCGCGGGATTGAAGAGAAGATGCTCGCAAGAGTCCGGACCTGTAACCAGAGCTCAGTGTCTGCAAGTGAGTAATCACATAGCTCATTTGCATAACAATGCCGTCTTTAACACCTCCGTATTCGATATGTAAAGTGATTAATGCTTTGCGGAAGGGGGGGGGGTTAAGTAATTTACAATGCAAATTGTAATATAGCACATGGAGCCTGGAGGGGGTTAATGTGCTCACCTAAGTATTATTGACCTGTGGCAATTAACCCCTTTGTGTGCTGCATTAATGACAGTCATTGGCACCATCAGTGTTAATTAAACCCTTTTATGCTACAGCATGGAGGGATTTATGCTACAGCATGGAGGGATTTATAAACATTGCCACTAATGCAGCACAAAGGGGTTAATTATTTATCACTGGTCAGAGAGTACATTAACTCCCTCCATGTGCCATATTACAATTACTAATCATTATCCTTATGATCATCACACAGTACAGGTGCATTGAGCCACAGCACCTGTATTGTGTGATTATCATGATAATAATGATTATATAGAATGACAGAAAAAATCATCGTTAGGCTTCATTCAACACAGGGCATGCTGCAGACATGCGTCTAGCACGCAGAGCTGTCTTTTACTGGCTTGGGGATGTTTAAAGTGTTGCATGCATCCCAATGCCAGCATCCCATTTATTTCTACTGAGACACACAGCCGCTATATCCCAATATGTCATGCGTGCGGGTCCCAGAATGCATGCAGGGTGCGTTCAGGGACCTGCACCAGCATGTCATATTGGGATAAAGTGGTTGTGTGTCTCAGTAGGAATACATATGATACCGGCATTGTGATCAGATGCATGTAACACTTTAAAACAGTGTCATTGTTGTAAACAAGGTTAGGAGACTGTATGATACGTTAAATATAGTTCTGTACAGTTCTGAACACCTTATGTTCCGGGAGTGCCCCTACTGAAACTAGACTCTGGATCCGCCCCTGATACACACACCGCCCCCTATCCACATTTGTTGCTGCTGGGAGGTGAGCACTGAGCAGCCTTTGGAGGAGATAGGGGGCGCTGTGTGTACAGTGCAATGCAATCTACAGTAAGAGCATTCCGGTCTCATGTACTATAAAGACCAGCACTCTTCTGACAGGAGGGGAGAACAAAACACAGCACACCTCTTCATGGCTGTGTTGGCAAATGTAATGGTGATTTGGGGAGGGCGATATGTGTGAGGAGAAAGAATGGGGGCATAGTGCTGGGAGGAGAGAATAGGGGGGGGGAGGTAATTTAGAAGGAGTTGTGCTAGGAGGGGGATTTTTGTTTGGAAATTTGAGCACGGGGGCCCTGTCAGGTAGGCTGTACGGGGCCCCGTGATTTCTATAAGCGGCCCTGGTTGCCACCACCAGAATACCGTCATTGCAAAGGTCAGCAGTGTGGCATTTTTGTGTGTCTGCCTCTGATAACAGCGATGCCATTTGCAACCTGTGCCAACACAAACTGAGTCGTGGGAAATCCAACACCCACCTAGGTACAACTGCTTTGCGAAGGCACATGATCTCACAGCAGAAACGCCTATGTGATCAACACATGATGACGAGTAGAAGCATAACACAAGCTCAAAGCCACCATCCTCCTCCTGGTCCAGCATCTTCAGCCACGGCTGTCCTCCTTGCCCCCTCTCAGTTCTTGCTCATCTGCCAACAGTCAGGTGTCTGTCAAGGACATGTTTGAGCGTAAGAAGCCAATGTCACAGAGTCACCCCCTTGCTCGGCGTCTGACAGCTGGCTTGTCAGAACTCTTAGCCCGCCAGCTTTTACCATACAAGCTGGTGGAGTCTGAGGCCTTCAAAAAATTTACAGATCTCTTGCGACATTGCTCCAGGAACAGTATTCTGCAGCCCGCCTACTGTTCCTCGGGCTCAGCCACCAACCCAGCCTCCTTTCTTCCATCCAATCCCGGACCAGCACTTCCTGATTCTGGCTCCCGCCCCTCCATTCAGCATCAGCTAGACGTCCTGTACTGCTTGAATGTAGCGTGCGGCTTGGTCTCTCAACAACACACCGGTAAGGACAGCTTCTCATCTCCTATGGCTGACAGAGTCCCTTCTCCCCTGACCGACCATCCACCCACCAGGGTGAGGGTAAGAGCATGCTAGTGACTCCCCCACGTCAGATACTGTGCCTGTGGGATAGACATATGCCTGGCAGAAGTGCTGTTTCTTGTGATTGTGCTGAGGTTAATTGTGTCATGGAGTAGAACCTCTTGGATCATTTACATTGCTTTTTGCATATGCTGCAGTCTTAAACTGGAACTTAATACTCTCATTTGAGACACTGTTTATTTTTAATAAATCCATTTACATGTTTGTGGGACTTTTGCTTTGATTTAGTTGTAGCGCTTTCTCCAAGGATTTTTCCAGTTTGTTTTGACACATGGGGCCTGGGGACCTCTGAGCCCTTAATAAAAAATATATCTATATAAAAAAAAAGGAGGGTTGTCATTCGGGGCCCTGAGGACCTCTGGACCCTTTAATAATAATATTATATATATATATATATATTATATCTCTCGGTAAGATGGCTCAGCGGGCTAATGCTCCGTTGCAGCAATCTGTGATCATCTGAACCCTCAGGGTCGCAGGTTCGATCCTGGCGGGGTCCACTCAGCCTTCCATCCTTCCGAGGTCGGTAAAATGAGTACCACTGTGTTGGGTAATAGTGACTATGTTACTATATAAGCACCTCGAGACCCGATGAGCTACAGCTTCGGCTGTGGCTTGGGAAGCTTGCCTGGCAAGTTAGGGTAAGACAGCGCTATATAAGACTTGCATTATTATTATTATAATATATATATATATATATATATAATATATATATATAAAATAAATAAAATAATGGGGGGGTTGTCATCTGGGGCCCTGGGGATCTCTGGGCCCCTAAAAATAAAAATAAAAATTGGCCCTTTAATAAAAAATTAAATAAAATTATTAAAATATATATTTTTTTATCAAAAATAAAATTAAAAAAAGGAGGGGGTTGCCACCTGGGGCCCTGGGGGCCTCCGGACCACTTACAGATGTAATGCCTGTACCTCCCTAATGGCGGCCCTGGGTGTAAGTAAGGAATTCTGGTGTGAAAGTAAAAAAGAATTGAGGATGATGGAAGGGAAAGAGGAATTGGAAATAATAGGGGGTTTAAATGAGATTAACCACTTGCATACTGGGCACTTACACCCCCCCTCCTGCCCAGGTAAAATGTCAGCTTCCGGCACTGCGTCGCTTTAACTCACAATTGCGCGGTCGTGCGATGTGGCTCCCAAACAAAATTTACGTCCTTTTTTCCCCACAAGTAGAGCTTTCTTTTGGTGGTAATTGATCACCTGTGCGATTTATTTTTTACGCTATAAACAAAAAAGAGCGACAATTTTGAAGAAAAATACAATATTTTTTACTTGTTGCTATAATAAATATCCCAATTTAAAAAAAAAAAAACTTTTTTTTCTCAGCTTAGGGCGATACGTATTCTTCTACATATTTTTGGTAAAAAAATAAAAATAAATCGCAATAAGCGACTGGTTTGCGCTAAATTTTTATAGCGCTTACAAAATAGGGGAGAGAATTATTATTATTTTTTTTTTTTTTTACTAGAAATGGCGGCGATCTGCGATTTTTATTGGTACTGCGACGTTATGGCGGACACATCGGACACTTTTGACACATTTGACACATTTTTGGCGCCATTCACATTTATACTGCGATCAGTGCTATAAATATGCACTAATTACAGTATAAATGTGACTGGCATTGAAGGGGTTAACACTAGGGGGTGAGGAAGGGGTTAAATGTGTATGCTAAGTGTGTTCTAACTGTGGGGGGAGGGGGTGACTGGGGTGGTGACCGATCTGTGTCCCTATGTAGGAAGGAACACAGATCGGGCTCCTCCACTCCAGAGACAGGACGCTGTCTCTGTGTAACACGGCAATGAGAGATGATCTATGAGAGATCATCTCTCATTCGCCCACAGATCGCATCGCAAACGGCCACTCTGATTGGCCGTTTGCCGCGATCTGTGATTGGCCGTGTCCAAGGGACACGGACAACACAGGGCTTCCCCGCAGCGCGCTCTACAGCGCGCTGGGAACGCCTGAACGACATGCTGTCAAATGACGGCATGTTGGATATTCAGGCCCGCGCTGTTGCCGTCATCCGACGGTAGCGTGGGCCTGAAGTGGTTAAAAGCGAAAGAGTATGGCGAAATGTTTGTGCTAGTGATCTGACAAATAGGCAGAAGGATGTGGCTTGGATGATTGTGCATGGATGTTTGCCTACAAGGGTTTTTCAGCGTAGAAGGAAGTTGGTAGATAGTGAAGTATGTCAGAGGGAAGGGTGTATTGGGTGTGAGGATGTGGTCCATTTATTGTGGAGATGTGTGTTTGCAAAAAAAGTGTGGAAGAAAATGGGTGGTTTGATTAAAGGTTTGACTGGGGTAGAAGAATTAACGTATGAGATGGTTGTGTATGGGTTGTGTTATTTAGGAGAAGTGAAAATTTGATATTTTGGTTATTGGTTAATTGTGAAGGAGTGATTGTCTGATGTAAGGAAATTTTGAACCGAAGTTGCAAGCGTGAAGGAGTCTATGGTCCGTGGGAGGCTATACTTCTATGGGCTCTGTAATATTAAAAATCTTGGTTTGGTGCTTCAAGCACTGGAAGTATTGGGAGTAATAAGTGATATACTGTGTGTTTTAATGATCTTTTCTCCCTCGTCTTCCAGGACGGCACTGTGAGAGTAGACTGGCTCACCTGACAGGAAACACAATCAAAAATGAAGTTTAAAAGGCCCCACCCCTCCCGTGTGCCTCAGTTCTGATTGTGTTTCCCTTTCAGCGAAACGTTTATTTATTTTTTTTTCTTATGACCTAAAGCCTGGGGCTGGTGGTCCCCCCCCCGGAGCCCGGACCGCAGGTACTGGGTGCCGTTGGGTCCGGTGTAGCTTGCTACCCCCCGGGGGGTTTCCCCTTCATCTTAGTCCAGGGGGGAACAGGAGAAGTCACAGACTCCCCTGGACGCCGGAGCCTCCTAGGAGGGCAGGGCTCTCCAGTGCTCCGAAGAGGCCACATCCTCTCTCCCCCCGCCTGGTTCCTACCTTGGAGGTTGGGCGAAGGCCTCCCCCTTCCTGCTGGCTCCGTCCGGGGGTTCGCCGGACCGCATGGCGGGTGGTTAGGCGCCGCTCCGAGCGGCGCCATTAGCATCCGGGCGCCTGTTGATGACGCGCACGGCGCCGTGACGTCATTCCGCTCCCGCGCGGCAAGATGGCGGCCCCCACCGGACAGACGCTGCAGGCGATCGGGGCACACGATAAAGCAGCCAGGGAGATAGAGGGGCCTGGCGGTCTCAGAGCGTATCCATGGAAGACTTCTCCTCGGCACACGCGACTATGGAGGAGGACCGTCGTTTTCCTATGGCTGCAGAGGAAACCACCAAGGGTGAGTCTTTCCTTTTTCATAGGGGGTTTGTTGTTGTTCCCTCCCCTAATCCTGAGAGGTGAAGGCTAATGGGCATATGTTTCTCCCTGATATGTTTAGGTGAAGACCCTGTTGCCCAGGGGGAGGCCAGCAGAGTGGCTAAGCCTCCTAAACGTGTTAGGAGATGTGGCAATTGCAATGACAAATTACCAGTTGAGCATAACAAGCCATTTTGTTCTAAGTGCATCTGTAAGCTTACAGGGAAGGAAACCTCACAGATCATGAAGCAATTTCTCTCGGTTCAGACCGAAATGCTATCTACCCTAAAGGAGTTTCAATCTTCCCTAAGTAGAAAGAACATTGATTCTCCGGTTCCGGGCCCCTCCTCCCAGGAATCCTCTTCAACCTCTCGTCCGTTTGTACCACTACAGGCTCGTAGAGTGTACCCCTCGGATTCTGAGGAGTCAGAGTTAGCCTTACGTAGTGAATCCCTGGTTGACAGCCAGGCAGAGGAGGAGGAAGAGGAGGAGGAGGATACCAGGACAGGAAAATATATGTTTCCTACTGATGATATGGAGGGTCTTTTAGCGGCTGTCTATGCTACAGAGCACATTCAAGAACCAGCAGAGCAGGTCTCAGCCCAGGACAGGATGTACAGGGGTTTAATAAAACCTCAAACCATGACCATCCCGGTCCATCAGTCACTAAAGGACATTATCCTCAGGGAGTGGGCAGAACCTGAAAAGAGCTTACCTAGTTTCAAAACTTGGAAACGCCGCTGTCCCTTTAAAACGGAGGTAGTAGACACCTTTTTTAAGGTCCCTAAGCTTGATGCCTCCTTGGCACAGGTCTCAAAACAGTCAGACCTTTCCTTTGAGGACTCAGGCAGTTTAAAGGATGCCATGGATAGGTGTACCGACACTTCTCTCCGTAGGGCTTGGGAAGCCAATGCAGCCTCCCTTGGTCCTGCATTGGCCTCAGCCTGCGTGGCAAGAAATGCCGACGCCTGGACTTCAAAACTTCTAGACCATATCCCCAATTCTTCCAAGACTAAGGAGATACGAGATTCCCTCCAACTTATAGAAACCATTCGCGCCTCAGCCAAGACTGGGGCACTTATTAATGCCTCTAGGAGGGCCGTCTGGCTAAAGACTTGGAGGGGTGATCTTGCTTCAAAACGCCGCCTATGTGCTCTCCCCTTCAAGGGTTCCCTCTTGTTTGGGGAAGCCTTAGATCAGGCTTTGTCCAGGTCTTCTGAGAAGGGGAATAAGTTCCCTTCAAAACCTAGGCAGAGTAGGAAGCGGTCCTTTCGTCCCAGCCAGAGAAAGATTCCGGCCCCGGACAAAGGACAATCCACCAGTCGTCGTTGGCCCTTTGGTAAGGATAGACCAAAGGGGGGGATCCTTTTTGCCAATCCCAAACCATCCGGAAAGGACACCAAGTGACGGGAAGGTGGGGGGCAGGCTCGCCAGGTTTCTTCCAGCCTGGGAGAACATAACCCAGAGTCCCCATGTCCTGCAGATAATCAGGGAGGGTTACCACTTAGAGTTCAGAGAGCTCCCCCCCCCCCGGCCTTTCTCCTCACCCACCTCCCAAGGGACTCCAGCAAAGCTGTAGGCTTCTCCCAGAATATTACAAGTCTGGCGGAACAGGGGGTCATAATCCCAGTCCCGCCAGACCAACAAGGTCAGGGAGTATACTCCCACATTTTTGTGGTTCCCAAGCCGGACGGCAAGTTCAGACTGATAATCAATCTGAGACCTCTGAACTCCCATCTCCTCTACAAAAGATTCCGGATGGAAAGCGTTCACAGCCTCAGGAGTCTTTTGTTAGAGGGCGTCTTTATGGCAACCATAGATTTGAGGGACGCCTACCTGCATGTCCCGATTTTTTCGGGACATCAGAGGTTTCTGAGATTTGCCCTCGATTTGCCCACAGGGAATTCAGCACTGGCAGTTTGCTGCCCTCCCTTTTGGTCTGGCCTCCAGCCCAAGGGTATTTACGAAGATCCTGGCGGAGGTAATGGCTCATCTACATCTGAAGGGGATCTCCCTCGTCCCCTATTTAGACGATCTCCTGCTTTTCAGCCCAAGTCAGGATCAGCTCCTTTCGGACCTGACCGTCGTCATGACCACTCTGGAGACGCTTGGTTGGATAATCAACAAGCAAAAGTCCTCCCTGCTACCGGAACAGCGGAAGGTATACCTGGGGGTTATCATAGATTCCCGGGAGAAGAAACTTTTTCTTCCCCAAGAGAAGTTCCAGAGGCTTGTAACGACGATCGGGTCTTTAGTGGCTGCAGAAAATCCCTCCCTCAGAGAGATCATGAAGCTGTTGGGTCAGATGACCGCTTGCATTCCAGCGGTCCCCTGGGCCCAACTACACACAAGACCACTTCAGAGGTTCCTCCTCTCCGCCTGGAACGGAAAGGAGGACACTCTCGATTCCCGGGTCAGGGTTCCGATCCTAGTCAAGGACTCCCTAGAGTGGTGGCTCCACCACCAAAACCTCTTGAAGGGCCGTCCGTGGAGTCAGACCGATCCACTGAAGGTCACTACGGACGCCAGTGCTTGGGGTTGGGGAGCCCATGTACAAGAACTACGGGCTCAGGGATCCTGGGATCATCATCAAAGGCGGACCTCCTCCAACTATCGAGAATTACTGGCAGTGGGAGAAGCTCTGAGGGCGTTCGAAGGAAGAATTCAGGACAAGGATGTCCTGGTCCTTTCCGACAATGCTACAACAGTCGCCTTTCTCAACAGACAGGGGGGCACCAAGTCCCAGTCCCTCCTGACACTCTCCCTGGAGATCCTGGGTTGGGCGGAACAGAGAGTACCCTCTATTCAGGCAATCCACATAAGAGGAGCCACCAATTTGGAGGCCGACTTTCTGAGTCGTCAACCCGTTTGTCAGGGAGAGTGGGAATTATGCCAAAAGACCTTCGACTGGATCTGTCGGCGGTTCGGGGTCCCGGACATAGATCTTTTTTCCTGCAGGAAAAACAGAAAGGTGAACAAATTCTTTTCCCTGGTACAGGGACCGGGTTCCCAGGGGGTGGATGCGCTGGCCCAGGACTGGGATTTCCGTCTGGCTTACGCTTTTCCCCTGCTGAATCTGATCCCAAGGATCTTACAAAAGCTGGCCTCCGCGGAGACAAAATTAATCTTAATCGCTCCTTGGTGGCCCCGGAGATCCTGGTTTCCCATTCTGAAGCTCTGGTCTCTAGCCCCCCCGCTTCCCCTGCCTCTCCGAGCGGATCTCCTGCGGCAAGGGCCGATCTTTCATGCGAACCCAGGTTTCTTCAGCCTGACGGCATGGCTATTGAAAGGCGGAACTTGCAACAGAAGGGCTGCTCGGATAGAGTCATAGATACCCTACTATCCAGCCACAAGAAAGTCACCAGACACATCTACACAAAGGTCTGGACAGTCTTTTGGCGTTGGTGCACCGCTAAGCGGATCTCTTCTCCCAAAACTCCCGACATCCTGGAGTTTCTTCAGGATGGCGTGGAATTAGGCTTAGCTACTAGAACTCTAAGAGTCCAGGTGGCAGCTTTATCATATTTTTTGGAGAAGAGCCTCTCAGCGGAACCCCTCTTCAAGAGGTTCCTGACAGCCAGGGACAGACTTTCTCCTATGCAGGTTTCCAGGGTTCCCTCATGGGACCTCCCCCTGGTCCTGGAACAGCTGACTAAGGCACCATTTGAGCCTATAGACAGCATTTCTATAAAATTTCTTACGATTAAATTTACTTTTTTGTTAGCCATCACGTCTGCCAAGAGAGTTGGAGACTTGCATGCTTTTTCTATCAAAGAACCCTTTCTGCGGGTTTTTGAAGATAGGGTTATTTTGACTCAGGATCCTCTGTACCTTCCCAAGGTGGCAACCAGGTTTCATAGGTCTCAGGAAGTTATACTTCCTTCTTTTTGCGCAAATCCCAGCAATGAAAAGGAAACCACTTTCCATTGCCTGGACGTAAGACGCTGCCTTTTAGTTTACCTAGAGAGGGTTAGAGAGTTCAGATCTTCCCCTCACCTTTTAGTTAATTTTTCAGGGCAGAAGAAGGGCCAACAGGCAACTAAAGCTTCCATCTCCAGATGGATTAGGCAGGCTATCTCTTTGTCATATACACAGGCAGGTAAACCACTTCCTGTTATTAAGGCTCATTCCACGCGTTCTCTGGCAACCTCCTGGGCAGAAAGGGCAGGAGCTTCCATAGAGCAGATCTGTAGAGCGGCAACCTGGTCCAGCCGGAATACGTTCATCAGGCATTATAGAGTCGAACTACTGTCTCCTCAAGACCTGAGTTTTGGTAGGAAGGTCTTACAGACGGTGGTCCCGCCCTAAGGTAGGCCTGAGGATTACTTGCTCTCACAGTGCCGTCCTGGAAGACGAGGGAGAAAGTACCAGTTACTTACCGGTAGCTGGATTTCTACGATGTCTTACAGGACGGCAGGCCTACTTCCCTCCCTTTTACTTCTATCTATTTTCCTCCTTTTTTCTGGGTCTCTGTTTATACCGTGTTCTAAAGAGCGGTTACTTATCTTAAACTGAGGCACACGGGAGGGGTGGGGCCTTTTAAACTTCATTTTTGATTGTGTTTCCTGTCAGGTGAGCCAGTCTACTCTCACAGTGCCGTCCTGTAAGACATCGTAGAAATCCAGCTACCGGTAAGTAACTGGTACTTTTTTGTTTTTCAGAAGAAATTAGATGTTGGTGGAGGGTCAGCGTTAGGAGAGTGCTAGGAGGAAATATGTTGTCATAGGGATAGGGTTGAGGGAGAGATTTATGTTTTGAATAAAGTGTGTGGATGGTTTGGTTGTTTTATGTAAATATGGTTTGGTAGTGTGGTAGGGGTGGAATAAATATGGGATGGGAGGATGTAGGTGTTTTTTTTTTGGATGTTATGTACATTTTTGCTGTTTCAATTTTTTGTATTCCTTTGTTTTTATTCTTTGTTTTATTTTTGTGTATTTTACATAATCCTATTTTTTGTTTAACATTAAGTACATTTTGCTACTTTTTAATAAAAAGAAGAAACAAAAAATTGTTATCAGTTGCCAAAGGATGCGTTAAAGCACCTCCCAAGCGGGGAGGGTGGATGCAAATCCAATGGTGTCATTGCACCTGGAAGGACGGTTTTGGTAGGGATTGGTGGATTACAACGATCCGACCGAGTCGGGGGTAGGCAACCGTCAAGTCTGAGCCATCTGGAAGGGTGCTTCTGGTGAGGATGGGTGGCAGCACTGGTTCTGATCTTTTTACAGAGTCTTGGTCAGGCCTTCTGGCTGGTCAGTGTAAGTACTGCCCCTGTCAGTAAGCTGGTGGAGGAGCTGGGTGGTGCCATGCAAATCCGTCGGGTTATTGGGGGCCTGAAAAGGCTAGTATCAATGGAGGCTGCTATCAAGGGGGCAGCTCTCCTTAAAAAAAACAGGAAGGACTCTCTATCCAGCAGGGGCGGAGGGCTGCACTGACCAGACTGGGGGTTGGATTTGGGACTATAAAACCTATGGTGTATGTGCCCCTGGAGTGGTAGTCCAGGGGTGCTGGACAATCACTGTGATTGAGGGTCACATTGATTTAAGGCACCTCGGTCACTGCACCAGAACATGTTTGTTTTTGTTTTTTCACTTGCTCAATATCTGATACCTCCCCTATCTGGGGACCATATAGTAAATGGATTTTTAGAACAGGGAGATGGAAGAGCTTGCTTTGTCCACTCCACACATCGACCTGGTATTGCAGTACCTCCAGGACCGGTGCACCCCTCTCTTTCGCAGTTTCAAAAAACAGAATTGAATGGAAAATCATCTTTTGCTTGCTTGTATCTTGCTCACAATGTTTCTTGCTTGTGCTGCTCCTCACAAAGCTGTTAACCTTCTTGCAATAAACTTGCATTTAACCTTTGTGTTCATTGCTTCTTGTCACTTTCTTGGTAAAAGAGTGGTTTTAGCTGCTCGCCAAATGACACTTACCTATACAAGAACACCTAGATTTAGTCAGTGCACAAATTTCGACAAGACAGCTAGTGTTCTACTCATCGCTCTCCTAAGGCCTAAAATGAAGCCTTCAATAGCAGTGACCCTGTTTGTCAAACAAGGGGGGCTTAATTTGCTCCATTGCTGTGCCTTGCTGCTGCAGCAGCTAGCTTGAAAAGTCAGCCGAGGCAAGGGTTTTTTTCTTTTTTTTTTTTTTGTAGGATCCCTTAGCCTGCGACTCCCTCCAGTGGCTCTCGTTTTTCGTTTACATTATGTTATCTAGGAGGCGGCCCCATGGAAATAATTCCCCTCGTTAAACGTGCATGAGGAGCAACAAGGAGCACCTGAATCTGTGCAATTGCTGCTCAGGGATGACTAATTGACACCTTAAAAAGGTCAGAATGGGCTCCAGCAATGTTGGACAGGTGTCAGAAAAGTGTGGATTGGCCAGCAGACAGGAGAGTGGGCCTCTAGCCCGGTGACACCCATCTGGTTGCGGATTGACACCTACAGACAGTCTAGACTCAGGGTAGGGGGGTGGGTTGGGCACAGGCAGACGAGCACCTCTAAGCGAGCCCTCTGTTTAGGCCGGGATTCTGCTCACTCGGAACAGAGAATAATTGGGTTATCGCTTCTCTGTCTTTTGGCTAAGATCCTTGAGGTCTCTGACGGTACCAGTCCCACTTGGCCTGCGGGTGTCTCCTTAATTGGTACACCCCCTGCTGCTGCTATTGCGTGGGACGCTACCTGATGTTCACAAGTTGCGATCGCCTTGCTAAGTCTTCTTTTCGGGTTGGGTGGAAGCCTGTTTTTTTTGCTTAGGGGGATGGCAGTGGTGCCCCCTAGTGCTCCAAACACCTTGAGGGTGGTCATACCCAAGCCCTGTAGGGCCGAGTGTGGACTTTATTTTGTGCAGAAGCAGCTTATTATGGAACTTTTTGGGATGCCTCACGAAAGCATTTGTTGTGTCCAGTCTTTTCCGACAAGCGGATTTTTTGATGTTACTTACTTCAAGAGGAATGATATACTGAGGAAATACGAGAAATTGGATGACCCATCCCTGTTGGGCATCACCTTCTTACCAACCACAGAATCTAAGAAGAGTACCCCTCTAACTATGCAGATGTACAACCCCCTTGTGAGAGAGGAGGAAATACAGGCATTTCTCCAGCGGTACTGCTCTAGTGTATCTGCTGGGGTAAAGCAGCAAAATGTATTCGGCACATTGAATGGTCATCGGAAATACTATGTTAAGTTCAGGGCTGGCAGAGTTGGTGGTGTTGATCACCCACCACAAGCCTTCTCCATCGGTCCCAACTGTGGTGTATTATGGTATCCAAGACAACCGCAGCATTGCTGCAACTACTTCTCCTTCAGACACACTAGGAAGCATTGCGAGGCAGGGCATGTTGTGCCCAGATGTGTAGCACTTCTGGCATAGACTGCAGAGTGTTCAGTGGGGAAAAAATGCCACTATTGGTTTAGTGACCAGCACCTTGCCAAGGAGTGCCCACAGGGTTATCAGACTCCTGGGGAAAGGGCACCAGCTTATGCAAAACAAGGGCAGCATCTTACGCAAAGGCTGTCAGTGGTGGCAAATGTATAGTGGAGAGGGCAACGGGAACTGATCCTGCCAGTGCAGAGGTCACAGCAGTAACATCAGCTGCAGTGGTGACTGATGATCTGGTGGTAGGGGAGGTTTCAAAAACCCCTCCAGCTGAGATAGAGACTAATGCCTCAGTAAGTGTGGAGGTCCCAGAAACTCCAAATCCTGATGACACTGTTGCAGAATCGGGATCCCCAGGAGTTGGGGTATCTGAATCAGAGTCTGCAGCAGCAGAGGGTGGGAGTCCGGTTGAGATGGACCTATCCTGGGATACCCTTAAAAGGAAGTAGGAAAGTCCAGAAGGGGGAGGGTCCTCACAGGTCATTGCTGATTTTTCAGAGGAATTATCTGAATCTATTAACAGTGTGGCTGGACTAGGGAAGTCCTCAGAGTCTGTTGTGAGTTCTGGTAAAGTGGAGATCAATCGGTCTGTGGCAGGGTATCATAAAGAAAAAAAAAACTATGGCAGGGGTGATGGATGAGACTAAGTTCAAGAAAAGCAAAATGCCTAAAGCAAGAGGGAAAATGCCTAAAAATGATACTTGATTTTTCCCCTTTCGTCTTCCAGGACAGCCTTGAGATGTATGGCTCCTCCCTTCGGGACAGGAAACACATTTCCCCAAATTATAAAGTGCAGTCCTCCAGGCCTCCTCCTCCGCAGTTTTTTGTGTTTCCTGCTGGAAGAGAAGGAGCACATACTGGAACTGTGGGAAGTGGCTCCATATCTCAGGATTGTCCTGGAAGAGCCCCCTGTTGACCTACCTCTCTCTGTCAGCACTCCTCTTATAGCAGGGAAAAAAGTGTGCTGCAGTCACCGCTGCCATTTTCCCAGGGTGTCTTTCAGGACAGCACATCAAGAGATAGTGACTCCGCCCTCTCCAACAGGAAACACCTGCTTCACAAACTTTAAAGGGAGGCCTGGAGGGAACATATTTTAGAGGGGAGTTGTTTTTCTAGTCCAGGATTGCTTCCCTCTTATCTTTTTTCTGAGGCATATGCCTGTGAGACATCCGCTACCCATTCGGTGGCGTTCGTAGCCTGGCTCCCCTTCCGTAGGCTAATGTGCTCAGTGGAACCACAAATGGCTGGGGATGGCGTCCGCGCGCGCGATTCGCGCCATTATTTTCGTTTTTTGCGCGGTCACCGGGTTATCGGGTCATTTTCGGTGCTTCACTAGAGGAAGGGGCAGGGCAGGAGCTGGTGCCGATTTCCGCTTCCGGTCCAGCAAGACCTCGGCGGGAAGCAGCGCAGTGCGTCTGTTTTTCCTTATCAGTTTTCTACCCCTTTCTTTCAGGTGGAGGGTCGGTCTCAAAGTTTTTTTTTTTTACCACCCCAGTGGCTTGGGGGCCTGTCTGGGCACTGGATTGTGTTGCTTTCTTAACTAGTGCACCTTTGAAGGGGACCTCAAGCGGGAACAGGGTTCTTACTAGGGTCCCCCTGCTTTCTTCTGTGTTTTTTTTACAGGTCAAGTTTGACACTAAAAGAAAATGCCCATCATGTAGAGCTAAGATGAGCGAGAGTTGGAAGAAAGCACTTTGTAAAACTTGTATTGCTTCTTTGGTTCGGGAGGAATCAGACGCCATGCGGGAAGATCTGATCTCCTCTGCAAAGAAATAACTATTGGCCACGATTCAGACTCTGCCTGACTCTTTAGTTTTGCCTTCCACCCCTCAGACCTCTACCTCTCAATCCTCTCAGGATTCAGTGATTATTCCAGAGTTGGTCACGGTAACAGATGATTTAGGACCCAGGGAAGGTTCGTCCCAGGTACCCTGCAGTGATGACTCGGAGGAGTCAGATGGGGAAATGGCAGGACACCCCTCAAAGTTTAAGCTATCCCTGGAAGAGGTGGAAGGTTTAATCAGGGTCATACATGAGCGAGGAAAAAAGGGATCTAACCCTACATGATCGCATGTATGCGGGTCTGGGTGAATCAAAGGGGCGGGTCATTCCGGTCCATTCAGTAATCTCGGAGACCATAGTTAGAAAATGGCAGGATCCAGAGAAGAAGCCCCTTTTCCCTAAAGCACATAAGAGGCGCTTTCCTTTTTGAGGAGGATCCAGCAGCAGTTTGGAACTAGGTCCCTAAGCTCGATGCGGCCTTTTCTCAGGTTTCCAGGTCTACGGACCTGGCCTTTGAGGACATGGGGGTTCTCAAGGACCCTATGGACAAGCGTATGGATCTTTTTCTCCTCAAAAGGTCACGGCAGTCTATTATAAATGGGTTAAAGCCCGCCATGGCTACAACATATGTTGCCCGGAATCTGGAGTTCTGGACGAATCAGTTGAAATCTCATATTGTGGCCGATTCATCAAAAGAAGAGATTCTGGACTCTCTCTCTACTTTAACCGCAGCAGTAGCCTACATTGCGGATGCCTCGGTAGAAGCCATTAAGATGACAGCAAGGTCTGCAGCCCTGGCTAATTCTGCCAGAAGGGCGCTATGGCTAAAAACCTGGCATGGGGATGCGGCCTCAAAGAACAAGCTTTGCGGTATCCCTTTTTCAGGAGACCTCCTATTTGATCCAGAGTTGGATAGTATCCTAGACAGGACTGCGGATACAAAAAGGTCCTTCCCGGTTAAGAGAAAGAGGCATCCCCCCTGACGTTTTTTTCGTCAGCAAAGGGTACAAACCCCAAGGGGGTAGGAGAGGTTGGGCAGCACAGAAAGCAAAATATAAGAAGGGAATCCATTTCAATTCTCCTGCGCAGTCCCAGAAATCACAATGACTCGGCTGTCAGGGTCGGAGGAATATTACAGCAGTTTCTTCCGCAGTGGTCAGAGATAACCCCCAATCGTTACATTCTGACCACCCTGTCTCTGGGTTACGATATAGAATTTTCGGAGACCCCGCCACAAAGATTTCTGGTAACCAATTCCCCAAAGGATCCAACAAAATCCCTGGCCATGAAATCCTCTTTAAAAGAGTTAATTCAACAGGGGGTAATAGTACAGGTGCCCCAGGCAGAACAGGGTCTGGGGTTTTATTCCTATTTTTTTGGGGGGAAAAAAAAAAAAACACCGGCATGTTCAGGATGATCTTAAACCTGAAACCCTTGAACAAATCTGTCAAGTACAGGAGGTTCAAAATGGACTCGATTTTTTCGGTCAGGAATCTATTGACGCCAGGGTGTTTCATGGCGTCAATAGATTTGAGGGATGCCTATCTGCACATTCCAATCTTCCTACAGTCCCAGAGGTTCCTCAGATTAGCAGTAAGGGGAGGAGGGGTGGTTCAGCACCTACAGTACAGGGCTTTTCCCTTCAGGCTCCCATCCTCACCCCAAATTTTTACCAAGGTGATGGCGGAGACATTGGCTCCGCTTCGTCTACAGGGGGTGGAGGTGATCCCCTATCTAGACGACCTGTTATTTTTTGCCGCCTCAAGGGATAAGTTACTGAGAAACTTGTCCAAGGCTCAGGCTCACCTGGAATCACTAGGGTGGATTCTGAATCTTCAGAAATCTTCACTAGTACCTGCCCAGGAGATTCTTTTCCTAGGTTATCAGGTAAATTCTCTGAGCCAAAGAATGTTTCTACCCCTAGAAAAAAAGACCAAGGTCCTGGAGACTATCACTTGGCTCCAGTCCAACCAGCCCATAACCATAAAGCAGGTGATGTCGGCGTTAGGGGTGTTGACTTCAACTATGCCAGCAATCCAGTGGGCGAGACTGCATTTCAGGGGCCTACAGAATTTTCTTTTGAGGTCGTGGGATCACAGCCTCAACTCTCTGGACAAGCACATAAAGATTCCATCTCGGGTAAAAAGGTCCCTATATTGGTGGAAGGAGCAGCAGGTCCTCTCAAAGGGTCTGGAGTGGTCTTTTCCAGTGGAGAAAAGATTAACAACAGATGCCAGTGCGTGGGGATGGGGAGCCCACTTAGGGAAAGACTTCATTCAAGGCCGCTGGACAGAGGAGGAGTCAGTTCGGTCCTCAAATTGGAGAGAATTAGAGTGATCGCTTTAGCCCTAGAGAGGTTTGCTCCAGATCTTCTAAACCATCACATTCAGGTGTTGACAGACAATGTTACGGCTGTAACATATTTAAACAAGCAGGGGGGCACCAGAAGCAGACCTCTGCTGATTTTGGCCGAGAGTATCCTGCTGTGGGCAGAAAAGAACTACCTCTATTTTTCTCCCTAGGGATAGATGCTCTGGCGCATCCCTGGAGATTTCGCCTCTGCTTCACTTTCCCCATGTTCCAGCTGATCCTGTTAGTCCTGAGAAAGATTCAGAAGGAGAAAGTCCCAGTAATTCTGATCGCTCCGTAAGTTTGATGGAGATTTGTATGGGAGAGAGAGTTGGCAGGATGTTTTGGCGAGAGTAAGAAAGAAAGTTGATTTTTGGTCTTTAAGGACTTTATCGTTGGATGGGAAAATGTTGGTGGTGAAAGCTGTGTTGATGCCGATTTTGTCGTTTTTGTACTATGTGTTTCCAGCGCCTGATAGAGTAATGAAGCAGATTGTGAGAGTGTGTTTTTCGTTTTTTTGGTCGTCGCGGATGGAGAAGTTGAAGAGAAAGAAAGTGATGAAAAGTGCAGTGAATGGTGGGAAAGGTATGGTGAGTATTGAGAAGTTTCTGGTGGTGAAGTATGTAAGTATGTGTGTGAGATTGAGCGAGAAAGAGAATGTTGCAGGATGTATGGTGAGATATGCTGGTGGGAGTGTTTTGCGGAAGTGTAAGTTATGGGAGGTTGACTTGAGAAAGCCTGTGTGTTTTGTTGCGCCTTGGTTTTATGTGAGGATTGATAGGTGTATGAGGAGGTATGAGTTGAAAGATGTGACGCGGGATAAATGGTGTGAGAGTAAAAAGATTATGCAGTTGTTGAAAGAGAGGGAGGAAGTGGAAAGAATTGGTGGTTTGAGAGTTGCTGAATGTAAGAAAGTCTGGAAGAATGTGTGCTGTAAGGGATTGGACAATAGACAGAAAGATGTTGCATGGATGGGGGTGCATGGGTGTCTGCCGACGAGAGAGTTTCAGAGAAGGAGAAGGTTTGTGGATAGTGAGGTGTGTCCGAGGAGTGGGTGTGGGGGGATTGAGAGAGTGATACATGTGTTTTGAGAGTGTCGGTATGCTAGGAAAATATAGGGTAGGATGGAGAAGATGGTGAAGGATTTGACTGGTGTGGATGTTCTAAGGTTTGTGTGATCTAACGAGGAATGAGGAGAGATTGTTGTGGATAGTGGTAAATTGTGTTAAGGAATGTTTGTGGGATGTGCGTAATATTTTTATTTTTAGGCAGGAAGTTGTTAAGGTGAGGGAGTGTGTGGCCATGGTCCGAGGAAGGATTTTTAATTATGCATATTATGATTTTAAGAAATTGGGTGAGGGTGATGCACGGAGGTTGTGGAAAATAGATGAGTGGAAGCAATGGTGTGTACAATATGTTTTCCGGGATTATGATTGTTGATGTTCTTATATTTGATAAATTAACCTTTTTTTGTGTCTTTCAGGGTGAGTGCAGATGGTGGTGAAGGGACAGTGTGGAGAAAGTGTTTAGGAGTGTTTTTTGTTTGTGTAGGGATAGGGTGGAGGGACAGTTTATAGTAGGGATAGTTTTGATATTTTTTGCTTAGTGATGGGTGGAATGGGTTTTCTTGTAAACATTTTTTGTATCATTTTGTTTGTTATCTTTATTTGCTGTGTTATTGTATAATTGTTGCATATTTTGTATGATATTTTTTGCATATTCTGTATTGTATTGTTGTTGTGCTTTTGCTATGTATGTCCTTTTGTGTTTTTGTGGGAGGGTTTGTGGGAGGGTTGTGGGGGGTTTTATGTAAATATTGTAAACCTTTTTGTATTTTATTTTTTGTACTTATTGTAAAACTTTGTGTTGTATTTTTACTTTTGTACGTTTTGTCTTGTACATAATTTTTGTATCAATGTTACTCTGTATTTTACTTGTGGAATTTTAAATAAAAGAATTAAAAAAAAAAAAAAAATCTGTTCTTATCAGTTTAATATCTGATACGTCCCCTATCTGGGGACCATATATTAAATGGATTTTTAGAACAGGGAGATGGAAGAAGAGCTTGCTCTGTCCACTCCACGCATCGACCTGGTATTGCAGTACCTCCAGGACCGGTGCACCCCTCTCTTACTCAGTACCAAAAAATAGATTTGAATGGAAAATCATCCAGCTTGTTTGTCTTGTGTGTCTGTCTGTTTTTTGCTATGTTGGTTGTTTTAACCTCCTTGCTCTCTAATAAATCGGCCTGTAACCCTTGTGTCTTTGTGTTCATTGCTTCTTGTCACTTTTTTGGGGAGAAGAAAAGACCGTTCTTTGACAGCTTGCTCCTCATCGTCACCAAATGACCCTCTACGAAGTGACCTATGCAGGAACACCTAGTTTTAGTCAGTGCACAATTTTCGACAAGACAGCTAGTTTCTTTCTCGTACATCACGGGACACAGAGCGGCATATTCATTACTATATGGGTTATATGGAGTACCTTCAGGTGTGGACACTGGCAATCTCAAACAGGAAGTCCCCTCCCTATATAACCCCCTCCCCTAGAGGGAGTCCCTCAGTTTTTTCGCCAGTGTCTTAGGTGTTGGTCACGGAATAGCTTTGCTCCACATCCTTGGGATTAAGGGCGGGCTAACCGGATCTGTCCAAGGAGCCTCAGTGCCAAAGTGGACAGTACCCGGGCCCCAAGCCGTGGGGTTTTGCCTATAATGCTCCTCTTTGGAGGGCTGGACCCTGGGCCCAGGACTTGGAGTTTGTAAAAACCATAAGTTCCTGCTTGCCAGGGTGCTATATAGGTCCAGGACAGTGGGTACCTTCATAGGACCCCAGGGCCTGAAGGTCTACTACGCTACCCACGGAGATGGGAGAAGATTGGATCAGTTTGCTGGACAAACATCCTGCTGCATGGAGCAGGTAAGGGGGAGCCTGCGGGACTTGGTTCGACAGCAGGCTCTCCGGGGTAACCTAAAAGGGGGGATAGCCTAAGTATGCTCTGCATGGGCAACCTTGTTCACTATGTCTGAGAGAGACAGGATGACACCCTTTCTCCCCCATCACTAGGTTCCCCTGTCTAAAAATGTGTTGCTAGCTAAACCTGCTGTTTTCTTCCTAGGGCTAGTAAGGATCCCTAGGGGCCTTTGGAGAGTCCTACCTGGCCGGGGGTTTGAATCTGCCGCCTGTTTCTGCGTTCCTGGATCTCCAGCAGCGCGGCTCCTCCATGTTCCTCCTGTTTCCGGCATACGCGCGCACGTCTTATAGACTTTTTTCGCGCCGTTCAGACAGGAGGGCGGGGGGGGCGTGCCTGCGGCGTCATACAGGAGGCGCGCCTTTGTGCTGTTATAGACAGCAGGCATTGTCAGTGCTCAGTCTGAGGCTGATTTTCAGAAGGAGAGGACGCAGAGCGGCAGAACAGTGACTCCCGGTGGCGGAAGAGGGGTAGTACATGCTGGACTTTGTTCCAATGCCTTTTTTGTTAAGCCAAAAAATTCCCCTTTTTGCAGCAGGTTGGAGGCTGGCAAACTAAGTTTGGGGTCACTGTATGTTGTAAAAAGAAAATATATAATATATATTTAAAAAAAAAAAAAAAAAAAAATAAAACATACGGGATCCCATCAGTTTTTGGGCATTAGTGATCTATTGTCCCCTAAACTCTGGTTTTGTACTCCTGGCCACTACAGTCTGTTGTGTGGGCGGAGTCCCTCGATTTTGTATTATGGCTTCCAAAGGTTCGGGGTCAAAGGGTACAAAAAAGACCAAAAAACAAAAGGGTTCCCTTTCTGATTCTGATGATATGCCGATACTTTCCCCGCAACTTATTAACATAAAAGGCGCCTTGGATGAGCCATTAGGGGGATCTGGTGCGGAGGCTGGCCCAGATCAGCCCAGCCCTGTGTTTATCACAGAGGAGATGCTAGCCGTATCCCTAGGGGGGCTAGAAGAGAGAATAGCAGCATTGATCGCTAGAGCTATTCCTGGTAAGAAACGGGTTAGATCCCCATCACCAAGAGGTGTATCCTCAGATGCTGAGATTCTCTCGCCGGAGGAATTGGAATCACAGGAGGATCAACTAGACCTGAACCAAGAGGGTTCAGGGATTGAGGGGTCTGCCTCGGAGGAACCATTTTCAGACTCCCAGACAGAAAGACTGTGGGTACAGTCTTTGACGGACATGGTCCGCTCGGCATTTAGTTTACCATTGCCAGAGCCTCAGGTTCCTCCGGTATCCTCTCTGGGCTCTTTGAAAGCTCCGTTAAGCAACGCAGTTTTTTCCGGTCCATCCTCTTTTAGAGGAATTGATCTTTCGGGATTGGGTACGGCCGGACAGGATTTTTCTGCCACCGAAAAGATTTGCGGTCATTTACCCCATGGGGGAAAAAATTCTCCAAGAGGTGGAGGCTCCCAGTAGTGGATGCAGCCATCTCATGTGTGAATAAATCACTAACTTGCCCGGTGGAAAACATACATATGTTTAAAGATCCGGTTGATAAACGGTTAGAGACACTTTTAAAAGCATCCTTTGCTACGGCAGGAGCAGTGGTACAGCCAGCTGTGGCTGCAATTGGAGTTTGTCAGGCGTTAAAAGACCAGACAAAAGAAATGTTAAAGGACATGCCTACCCAACAAGCAGAAGAGTTTTCTGACATTCCCAGAGCTCTGTGTTTTGCTATAGATGCTATAAAAGATTCCATCCAGCAGGCCTCTCGTTTATCACTATTTTTGGTGCACATGAGAAGGCTCTTATGGTTGAAGAACTGGGCGGCGGAGCCCCCATGCAAAAAGCTTCTGGCAGGGTTTCCCTTCCATGGAGGACGACTCTTCGGAGAGGATCTGGATAAATATATTCAGACTATTTCAAGTGGCAAGAGTACCCTTTTACCGGTCAAAAAGACATTCCGGGGTCCTACATTTAGAAGGCAGCTCTTTCCTGTCTCGGGGCCCTCAAATTCCAGGCAGTATCGACGGCCGCCTGCACGATCCAACATTAACAGTAGATCGCAGGGACAGGCCCCTGGGGGTAAGAGGCCATGGTATCGCAAGCCGACAAAGACAGCCCCTACGTCTGCCTTATGAAGGGGCGCCCCCACTCTCGCGGGTGGGGGGAAGGCTTCGTTTCTTCTCAGAAGTTTGGGAAGCCAAGATCCCCGACAAATGGGTCCGGGCATCTGTAACCACAGGCTACAGACTGGAGTTTCTAAGGTGTCCTCCGCCTTATTTTCAAGAATCAAGGCTACCAAAGGATCCAGCAAGGAAGGCCTCATTGCTGGCAGCTTTGGATCACCTGCTTTGCCAGGACGTAATAATAGAGGTGCCAGCCCAAGAGCAAGGGCTAGGTTTCTATTCCAATCTCTTTGTCATACCAAAGCCCAACGGCGATGTCAGGCCAATCTTGGACCTAAAGAGGTTAAACGGTTACCTAAGGGTTCGTTCCTTCCGGATGGAATCCATCCGGTCAGCAGCCGCCGCGCTTCAGAGGGACGATTTTCTGGCCTCCATAGACGTAAAGGATGCTTACCTTCATGTACCAATCTTTCAGTCGCATCAAAGACTTTTACGCTTCGCGGTGGGGCAGCAGGGCGCTCCCCTTCGGGCTGGCCACGGCCCCCCGGGTATTCACAAAGATCCTAGCCCCAGTTCTGGCCAATTTAAGGATCCAAGGGGTCACAGTCCTAGCATACTTGGACGACCTTTTAATCATAGATCACTCACGACCGGGTCTGCAAAAGGCAGTAAACCTCACGGTTCGGTACCTCGAAGAATTCAGCAGGGTCCTAAAACCGGGGAAAGTCAGCGTTCCAGCCTACAAAGCAGTTGGAATACCTCGGCATGAGGTTAGACACAGAACAGCAAAGAGTGTTCCTGCCCCTGGTAAAGATCGAGGCTATCAAGGGATTGGTTCAGTTGGTTCTAAACAAGAAAAAAACAACTATTCGCCTGTGTATGCGATTACTAGGCAAGCTAGTGGCCACGTTCGAGACAGTACCATACGCTCAGATCCACACTCGCGTCCTACAGGCAGCCATTCTAGCAGCCTGGGGCAAGAGGGCACATGCCTTAGAGTCCCCTTTGACGCTATCATCAAGGGTCCGACAAAGCCTGGCCTGGTGGTTGAACCCCCAGAATCTTCTAAAGGGAAAAATCCTTCAGCCCTGTTGTCTGGAAGGTAGTTACCACAGACGCCAGCCTGGCAGGCTGGGGGGGGCGGTCTTCGAGGGGTCCTCTCGCCAGGGAACTGGGGTGAAAGCAGAGAGGCAGCTCCCCATCAATATCTGGGAGATCAGAGCTGCTCGCCTAGCCCTTCTGGCATGGACCTCCAGATTAAAGGGGTTCCCGGTGAGAATCCAGTCAGACAATGCCACGGCGGTGGCATACATAAACCACCAAGGGGGAACCAGGAGTCAGGCCGCTCAAGAGCTTGATTTTTCAGTGGGCAGAGGTTCATGTACCCTGCATTTCGGCGATATTCATTCCCGGAGTAGACAACCTGCAGGCATACTTCTTAAAGTCGCCAGAGTCGGTTGCCAGGGGAGTGGTCTCGGCATCCCCAGGTCTTTCAGACAATCTGCCAGAGGTGGGGAATGCCGGACGTAGATATAATGGCATCCAGGTTCAACAAGAAACTAGACAGGTTCGTGTCTCGAGCGAGGGATCCTATGGCCTGCGGAACCGATGCGTTGGTTTGCTCTTGGCATCAATTCAAACTTCTATATGCATTCCCTCCGCTACAGTTACTCCCTCGCCTGTTGCGCAGGATCAGAGTGGAGCACAAGCCAGTCATTCTAGTAGCTCCGGCTGGGCCCCGGAGGACTTGGTACTCACTAGTCCTGAAGATGGCAGTGGGAGACCCTTGGACTCTTCCTCTACAACCAGACCTACTCTCACAAGGCCCGATCCTCCACCCTACATTACAGCGTCTAAATTTGACGGCCTGGAGGCTGAATCCCTGATTCTCAGGGGTAGAGGTCTGTCTAGGCAGGTAATTCCTACCCTGATTAGGGCTAGAAAGCCGGCCTCCAGGGTGATTTATTACAGGGTGTGGAGGAACTACGTAGGCTGGTGTGAATCCAAAAGATGGAATTCCCGTAAATATACTATTGACAGGGTGTTAAGTTTTCTCCAGCTAGGAGTGGATAAAGGCCTGGCACTAAGCACAATCAAGGGACAGATCTCAGCTCTGTCAGTGTGGTTTCAGAGGCCGCTGGCCACCCACTCGCTGATAAAGACCTTCTTACAGGGGGTCTTGCGTATTAATCCTCCTGTCAAGTCACCACTTTGTCCATGGGACTTAAATCTTGTTCTGTCATCCCTACAGAAACAACCCCTTGAGCCGTTGGCTGAGGTACCTTGATTTTACTGACTAGAAAGTCGGTATTTCTGATCACCATAGTCTCGGCCAGGAGAGTATCGGAATTGGCAGCCTTATCTTGTAAGGAACCATATCTCATTTTGCATAAGGATAGGGCGGGGTTCCGTCCTCATCCTTCCTTTCTACCAAAGGTTATATCCAGTTTCCACCTGAACCAGGATGTGGTACTTCCATCCTTCTTCCAAAACCCACCTCTAGAAAGGAGGGGTTGCTGCATACGTTGGATATTGTCAGGGCCATAAAGGCCTATCTTAAAGCTACAGAGAAGGTTCGGAAAACAGATGTGGTGTTCGTTTTACCGGAAGGACCCAAGATGGGTCAGGCAGCTGCTTGATCCACCATCGCAAGATGGATTAAACAATTAATTGTTCGGGCCTGCGGTTTGAAGAGGTTGCCTCCTCCTTTGTCGGTAAAAGGGCCCATTCTACCAGGGCCATGGGCACCTCCGGGGCAGCACATCATCAGATCTCTATGGCTCGAATATGCAAGGCAGCAACGTGGTCATCAGTCCACACGTTTACAACATTTTATCAATTGGACGTAAGAAGGAATGCGGATACAGCCTTTGGGCAGTCAGTACTACAGGCTGCGATTCAAGCTCCTCAGGATCTGAGGGGGCTCCCTTGATTTGATTTGAGATTTACATTTCTCGTTTAAGTTGGATTTACTAGTATCTGAGTATACCTCTAAAATTAAATCCTTCTTTGGAAGATGTCTCCCTCCCCTCATTAAAGCATTGCTTTCGGACATCCCATATAGTAATGAATATGCCGCTCTGTGTCCCGTGATGTACGAGAAAGAAAAAGGGATTTTTAAATACAGCTTACCTGTAAAATCCTTTTCTTGGAGTACATCACGGGACACAGAGCTCCCACCCCTCTTTTGGGTGACCATTTTGGGAGGCATACTGCTTGCTACAAAACTGAGGGACTCCCTCTAGGGGAGGGGGTTATATAGGGAGGGGACTTCCTGTTTGAGATTGCCAGTGTCCACACCTGAAGGTACTCCATATAACCCATATAGTAATGAATATGCCGCTCTGTGTCCCGTGATGTACTCCAAGAAAAGGATTTTACAGGTAAGCTGTATTTAAAAATCCCTTTTTTCTACTCTTCCCTGCTTCCCCTCTCTCCTTAGGCCCAAAATCAAGCCTCCAATAGCCGTGATCCTTTCTTTCAAACAAGTGGGGCTGAATTTCATCCTTTTTCTGTGCCTTGGCTGCAGCAAGCAGAATTTTGGGGAAAGTCAGCTCAGGCAATTACTTTTTTTTTTTTTTTTTGCTTTGGCTTTTTTATCTGGAGGATCATCCCTTAGCCTGCGACTCCCTCTAGTGGCTCTCGTTTTTCGCCCGTGTTATGTTAACTAAAAGGCGGACCCATGCAAATGATTTCCCTCGTTTAAACGTACACGAGGAGCAACGAGGAACACCGAAATCTGTGCAATTCTTTCTTTTTGGCCCTGACTAAAGGTCGGAGTGGGCTCCAGCAATGTTGAGCAGGTGTCACAGACATGTGCATTGGCCAGTAGACAGGGGGTTTGGCCTGTAGGCCAGACAGCCAGCGACACCCGTCTGCCTGCGGATCTTCACACCTCTCAAAAAGCCTAGCCTGGCGGGGGAAGGGTGAAGGCTGGGCACAGGCAAAGTGGCAACTCTCAGCGAGCTTTCCGCTCAGGCCGCAACGCCGCTCGCTCGGAACAGAGAATAATTGGGTTATCGCTTCTCGGCCTTTTGGCTTCGATCAAAGACTCCCGCGCGTGACCGGTTTTTCGGGGATCAGCGGGCCAGGCCTCTGAGCCTGGCCAGGTGAGCATAATACTTTTGGGGGTTCCCCCTGAGAGGAGAAGGCTGAGAGCGAGAGAGGTTTCTCATCTTAGAGAAAGCCTATGTTATGCATAAAATTTGCATATCATTAATTTGATAATGGATGAAAATGTCCATTATACCTCAGCGGCCCATGAGGTGCGCTTCCGCAATGCGGTTAAAATTGAAATTGAGGGAGAATGCAGAGAGGAAGACTGTGCCAAGTTGGTTATGGAAAAATTATTGCTTGTATGCGGAGTGGAAGGAGAAGAATTGCTATGTATGGCAGAATATCGGAACCAGGGAGTGGTGGAGGTGGTTTTCAATACGTATGCAAATTATCAGGATTTTAAGAAACAATGGCAAGAGAAGAAAGATAATCCTGAGATGGAGAGATTCAGTGTGGAGTTTCTTCATCGCAACCCATGGAAGATGGTCACTGTTATGATGTATAACCCGTATGTGACCACCAGGGAAGTGACTGATTTTTTAAAAATTGAGTGTGAGGAAGTGGAATTTGTTAAAAAAATTAACAACACTGTGGGTGTTTGGTCTGGCAAAAGACTGTACAGGTGCAGATTTTATGTTAATGAGTTTGCTGAAGATCACCTGGATCATATCAAACAGACATTTCAAATTGGCCGTAATAGGGGATTCCTGAAGTATTCCGGAATGCCTCCTTATTGTTGGAAATGTGCTGACAGAGGACATACAACTGCAAAATGTGACCTGTTGACAAGATGCAGGAATTGTAATGGTTTAGGACATACTGTTGAGAATTGCACGTTTCCCAAGAAATGTACGCATTGTCAAGGCACGGACCATCTGTACGAGGAATGCCCTACCAGAGTGAAAACCTTTGCGGAAAAAGTGGCTGGAACCAAAACAGGGAAAAAACTGAACTTGCCAGAAGACGAAGTTGAACCTAATGTGATGGAGGAGAAGGAAAGTGAAATGGTGGTAGAAGAAAAACCGGTCGATAAAGAGATGGACTATCAGTCGGTAAAAGAAGCAAGACCACAGGAAGACCCTGAAGAGGAGGAGGGGAAGAAGAGAAGGAAAGTGGTCTCAAGTACAGATACTGCAGAGGATCTTTTTGGACAGGCGGAGTCACCCGATTCCCTTTCCTGGATTGCAGATCTGGCAGGGGAGGAGGATGAGGGAAGCTCGGTGACATCAGAGACAGTTGTTAGAAAACTGCAAGATGGCAGAGAGGATGATCCTGGTTAGCCATGAAGTGATCATGTGCTGGAATGTGCTTCTAGCCTTACTCTAATTCAGATGAATGCAGTTGAAAGTGGCATCACTCAATGTGCGATCAATCGCAAATAGCCGACGTAGAGCTACAATTTTTGATTTTTTTTCTACTATCCAAGCGGATATTTTTCTGTTACAGGAGTGTGGGGTGGAATTTAAGTTGCATTATGATGATTTAGAAAGGGATTGGAAGTATGGTCCTTCTTTATGGTCAGGGGAAAATGGGGTTAAAAATTCTGGAGTTGGCATCTTGATAAAAAATAAGGATGTCGAAATCATTTCAGTTACCTATATTGAGCCAGGAAGAGCTATTTTGGTTAGTGTTTTGTTTATGGGGAAGGAAATGAAAATAATTAATATATATGGCTCAGTAAGGAAAAATGAGCGATGCGATTTATTTGAAAAATTAAAATTATTTTTAATGGGCCAGGAGCCAGTTTTAGTTATGGGAGATTTTAACTGTATCCTACGTCTGGGTGATAGGAGTGGAGATAACTCTTTAGATAAATCATCAAAAATATTGGGAGAAATGTGTGAGGACTTGAGACTGCAGGATGTATGGAGTATTGTGGGCAATGACAGCAATAAGTTTACGTGGCAAAGTATAACTACGAAGTCACGGATTGACCATTGTCTGATTGCAAATGGGGTGAATGCGGTGAGTTGGGAGTTGTGTGACAATTTATTTTCAGATCATCGGTTAGTTTTAGTTCAGGTAAGTGTGGAAGGATGTGTGTCTGTGCAAAAGGGTTTATGGAAGTTGAATGTGTTGTTATTAGAAGATGAGAGGATGGATGAACTGTTTGTTGTATTGTGTGTGAGATGTGTGAGAGCAAAAAGAGGTTTTTCGAATGTGTTAAAATGGTGGGACTGGTTCAAAATACAGTGCAAAAACTTTTTCATTAGATTTGGAGTCAGAAGGAGAAATGAACAAAGGAAAAAATACTTTATTTTGAACACAAGATGGCAGTGTTTGATTAAATTAAAAGATATAGGTGTGGATGTGAATGATGCAATAGACAAAGTGTGTGAGGAAAGAAAAAAATGGATAAATGAGAGAGGGAAAGAAATTATATATAGAGCGAAAGTTGAGGAGTTAGAAATGGATGAGAAATGCACAAGATTTTTCTTCAAAAAGTGTGTGCAAAAGAAAAGTGTGATTAAAGAGATGGATGGATGTAGAGAAATGGATGGGATTTTGAAGAACGTTTTTGATTTCTACCAGTTTCTTTTTTCTAAGAAAAATATTGATTCTTCCTTTTACCTTGATTTTTTGAAAAAATTGGATGGAAAAGTGGAAAGGAGTAGGTATGGAAGTTTAACTGAGAGAGTGACGTGTGCAGAATTAGAAATGGTTGTGAAAAGTATGGCTAAAGGGAAAACACCAGGGTGTGATGGTTTGAGTGTAGAGTTTTATTTAAAGTTTTGGGACAGTGTGAAAGAGGACTTGTGTGAAATGGTGAATTATGTGTTTGAGAGTGGTGAATTAAGTGAATCACAAAAGGATGGAGTGGTGACTCTGATTTTTAAAAAAGGTGATCCAACTGATATTAAAAACTATAGACCTATATAACATTACTTAATGTGGACTATAAAATTATAGCTAAGTTATTGGCATGTAGACTAAAGGAGGTGGTCAAATGTGTGGTTGGTGAGAGTCAAGTGTGTGCTGTGCCTGGTCGGAGTGTGTGGGAGAATTTGATTTTGGTGAGAGATGTTGTGAGTGATGTGTTGGATAGGAATGGTGGAGTGGCATTACTTTCTTTTGATTTTGAGAAAGCGTATGATAGGGTGAGTCATGAATTTATGTTTTTGGTATTGGAACGAATGAATTTTCCGAGAGAATTTGTATGTATGGTGAAAGTGTTATATAAAAATGTTTTTTCACGTGTGCTGGTGAACGGTGCTCTAACAGAGAAAATTAATATTAATTCTGGTGTTCGTCAAGGTTGCCCATTATCACCTTTATTATTTATTTGTTGTATAGAGCCGTTAGTGGTTAGCCTGCACAGAGACAAAATAATCCGTGGAGTGACTATACCAGGGAGTGGTGGAAGGGAAGCAAAAGTTTTGGGCTACATGGATGATGTGGTTGTTGTGTGTAAGGATGTGAGATCGGTGAAGAGAGCAGTGTTTGTGGCTGAGTGTTTTTGTTCTGCGTCTGGCTTTAAAATAAATTTGGACAAGAGTGTGTGTTGTGGTTTTGGTAATTGGAGTGTGTGTGAAAGTTTGAAAGTGAATGTAATTAAAGAGGAAATTAAAATTCTGGGAGTTATTTTTGATCAAAGGAATACTGGTGTTAAGAGTTGGGAAGGTGTTTTTGATAAGGTTAAGAAAAAAGTAGCCTTCTGGAAATTTAGAAAATTAACCTTTGTTGGGAAAATATTAATAATTAAAGCTATTATTTTACCATTGTTACTTTATACCGGGTTAGTTTTCTACCCTGGAGAGTTGATTTTGAAAAGAATTATAAGGGAACTCTTTATGTTTATATGGGGTGCAAAAATGGAGAGAGTGAAGAGAGAGGTGTTATGTAAAGAAGTGTGCAAAGGAGGAAGGGGGATGCCTGATGTGAGATTGTTTTTGTGTGTGAGATATCTTGGAATGATTGTGAGAATGAGTGGGAATGAGACGTTAACAGGATGTATGATTCGGTATAGTGGTGGAAAGATTTTGAGACAATATAAATGGGTGCCTGTTAAGTTGAATGTGCCTTATACAGAGATTTTGAGTTGTCATTATAAAATTTTGTTCAGATTTATTAAACGTTATAATTTACAGGATTATGATGCAGAGGAATTAAAAGACCCTAAGAAGGTAATCAAAAAGATTTTGAATCTTCAGTATGTTGAGACGGTGGATAGATACAATGAGAGGGTGTCAAGGAATATTTGGAATATGGTTGTTAATAAATATCTAACCAATAGCCAAAGTGATTTAGGATGGCAGATAGTGCATGAATGTTTACCAGTGAGAGCTTTCCAATATAGAAGAGGATTACTCCGATCTGGAAGGTGCCCTAGGTTCCCTTGTGGCAATGAGGAAACGGTGATGCACTTAATGTGGAACTGTATTTTTGCACAGGAGTTCTGGAAAAGAGTAGGTGGCATCTTAAAAGTGGTAACAGGAATGACACGTTTGAGTTTTGACAGAGTGGTGTATGGTGTTAATTTAGGTGTAACGCAAGATAAGAAATGGGTGGCGTGGAAAATTATTAGTTCGGGGAAAGAAGTGTTATGGATGTGTAGATGTATTTTAGTTAATAAGAGAGAGATTGTGAGTATAGATGAATGTGTGAAGTTTTTGTTGTCTAAAATGCATATATACTTTTTGTGGGATTTGAAACGTATGGGTGAAAGTGCGAATGATGTGTGGAAAATAAGAGAGTGGTATTTGTTTAAATAGGAAAATATAACTTTAAATGTAATATATAAAATATAATAATAATTAAAAAATTATGAATGCCAAACAAATGATGTAAATATGATCTCAACATAAGGATTTTCCTCTGTGAAGTTTGTCTTGACGTTGAGAAAAATCATGAAATAAGCTGATGTTTGGTAAAAAAAAAAGAAAAAAAAAAAAAAAAAATCGACTATAGCCTTTAGGGGTGTCTCTGCTTCACAGCTAGGACGTTGAGAACCACTTGTATCTATCCAAGCCATTAGGTCCTTGTGGGGTACCCTCTGTTCGGCCTTGTAGGATCGTTGATTAAATTCAGCTTCACCTACTTGCTGCTATTGGATAAGAGGCTTAGCCCCCACTTGGAACGAGTTTGCGATCTTCCCTTCTCCCCTTCC
Organism: Rana kukunoris; assembly: GCA_029574335.1. Classification (NCBI taxonomy): domain Eukaryota; kingdom Metazoa; phylum Chordata; class Amphibia; order Anura; family Ranidae; genus Rana; species Rana kukunoris. The sequence continues at coordinate 57,401,420 of CM056052.1, forward strand.
ACTCCGCATTGCTACCTCCGGGTAGTAGATGCAAGAGCCTTTGTAAAGGCTACGTAAAAGAGGGAAGACGTCGAGGAACCAGACGGAAGCCGCCCAAGAACACCTGAAGCGACATCCAGACTCCTTGACGATGGGGAAAAGTGTGAAGAAGACCGATAAGAAAACGAGGAAGACCGATGTGACGAAGAAGAACCCTGCCCTAGCCACTTCCTCCGAAGACCCCGGGAATGTCGCCTCAACCTCCACTCCTGCCCCGGCCGGCGCCAGCCAACCGAGACCAGTAAAGCCGAACCCACCTGCAGACGGGATGCCAACCCTGGAACCCTGGATGAAGCAGACGGTCGTGCTGAAACTGAAAGAGGTGGACGGAAGAGTCCCTGACATGACCCCGGAGATCTTTGGAAAGAAGATGATCCTGAAGCAGGGTTTCAGCAAAGCGGAAACGCTTTCAGTACAGTCCTTCCCAAGAGGAGGGATTTTCTTCATCACCTTCGTAACATTTCAAGTATGCCGAAGATACTGGGACATGGTGAAGACCAGTGGCCCTGAATCCCCTTTCCGGAAGTTCACAGCGAACTGCCCCATAACACGGGACGAAAAGTGGGTGACGGTGGCCATGAGGAACCCCCATACCCAAGGCAAAGACATCGCCACATACCTCCAGAGGTTCTGCACCGTGATAAAGGACCCAGTCCAAATCCTGGATGCCAATGGATTCTGGATAGGTAAGTGGTTAGTCCTTTGTAAGCTTAGGAAAGACCCGTCGGGGGACATGCAGCACCTGCAGCCATGCTTCTCCCTTGGATATTCTGCAGGCCTACTTTTCTACCCCGGGATGCCCAACAACTGCAACAGGTGCGGCCACCCTGGGCACCAAGGTAAGAATTGCACCAAGCTTTCTTGCAGGTACTGCAGGGTCTTAGGCCATGAGACCAAGGACTGTCCGAGGTCCAAAACCTGCAACCTCTGTGGCCTGGCAGAGCATGTGTTCACGCAATGCCCCCAGAGGACCCGGACCTATGCTGCAGCCCTGATCCAGGGCAGGCCAGCCCCTAGGTCCGGGGGGAAGACACCAGGGAAGAATCCGAGTGAGCCTCGCAAGGCCACAGGTAAGTCAGCTCCCGCCCTTGCCCCTGCCACTGTCCCTGCCACTGCCCCTTCCTCTGGCACCCCCACACCCACCCCCTCTGTGCCAGAGGAGACCCTCCCCGTGCCCCCTCCCACCCCGGACCCCTCCTCCATGGAGGACTTCCCCATCCCCCCCCCCCCCACACACACCCCTGTCAGTGACTCAACAAGGAGCCGGAAACGGAAACCTGTGAGCTCACCGACAGAGGAACCCAAGGCCTCCACCAAACGGCCCAACGGAACCCAGCGTGGAAACGCTGGACCAGGGCAAGTAGTGGAGGACCTGGAGCCCACAGGAGAGGAAGAAGAAGAGGAGACTATGGACGGCACCGTGCCTGAATCCTCCGCCGACCAACAGTTGGTGGAGGATGTCCTGGAGGAGCTGGGTTTCATCAAGAACCCAGAACAGGCTGCGGTGGAAATGGAGGAACCATCCCCCCCCTTAGGGGAGGTAAGTTAGGTCCCTTGCTGACTAGACCTCATACCCTTTTTCATTATGGCAGAGATCTCCATCTTTTCCCTTAATGTGAGGAGTATCAAGGACACCTCTAGAAGGCAAGCGGTACTAACTTTTCTTTCTAGTCATCAGAGTTATGTCTATATGCTCCAGGAATGCGCTCTTCCTCCATTGAGAAGGTACACGCATCTGACCTCTCAGTGGACCCTGGGTCCCTCCTACTGGTCCGGGGGTGGCGACTGCAAATCCGCAGGGGTAGCCATTCTTGTCAGGGGCGGGCGTTTCACGGTTGACTCCATCCACGAGCTAGTCTGTGGCCGTCTTCTGGTCCTAGACGGTTCGTGGGCGGGAGAGCCCATTAGGCTCATCAACGTGTACGCCCCCCCAGATAAGAGTGCGCGCCTGGAACTTTTCCAGACCCTGCGGACGCAACTCGTCACCACCAGAGCAGTAGTGATCGGCGGTGATTTTAACTGTCCGATAGAGGAGGATGGGCGCAGCTCCAGCATATACGCAAAACTTGATGCAACTTCTAGGCTGCTCAGGGAGATGATCTCGGAGGCTTCCCTGCAAGATGCCGTGGGGTCCATAGGGAACGGCACCGTGAACTATTCATGGTGCCGACCCGATGGATCTGTGCGGTCCAGGATAGACTTCGTGCTCACTTCAAGAACGGTCAAGAATCGTGAGTTCTCCATGATCCCCTGCTGTTTCTCTGACCACAGGGCTATTCACTTTTGGGGCGAACTTGGCGAGGGCTTTGCCCGCGGTCCAGGTTCCTGGAAGCTGAATAGCACCCTGCTGGAAAATGAGGAATTGATGGGGGAACTCCGGGAGGCCTATGCCTCCTGGACGGAGGAAAAGAGATTCTTTGAAAAGTTAAGTGACTGGTGGGAGGTTGTGAAAGTCAAGCTGCGCAGCTTCTTTCAGACAAGGGGACGCCAGCAAGTGTGTGCTAGGAGGAGGGAACTCAGAAGACTGCAACGAAGGTTGCAGTCCCTGCAGGACCTCCACCACTGCGGCTGGGACGTTAGGCAGGACCTGGAGGACACCAAGAAGAGCCTGAAAAGGCTCTTCGAGGAAGAATCCAGGCACATTGTCTTTCGTGCCAAAGTGGAGAATCTTGAGAAGGATGAAAAGTGTAACGCTTTCTTTTTCAGGAAACTTCACTCGGGACACACTCCCTTGTCGGAGCTGCGTGACGAGACTGGAACGCTCCAGAAGGGGAAGGAGGCTGTGATGCAAGTGGTCGCAGACTACTACACCAACCTCTACTCCTTGAAAGAAACGAACACGGAGGCAGCCGACAGGTTCCTGTCAGGTATCACTAACCACATTGATCCTGCAGATTCATCGGCCGTCAACGCCCCTCTGGTGTTGGAGGAGCTGCACTCTGCCGTCAAATCCTTTAGGCGGGGCAGGACCCTGGGTTGCGATGGTCTCCCAGTTGAGCTCTATGTAGCCCTGTGGGACCTCGTGGGCCCGGACCTGCTCCAGCTGTACGAGGAGATGGTGGTGGAGGGTAGAATGCCTCCATCACTGAGAGAGGGGATGATCACGATTCTGTATAAACGCAAGGGGGAGAGATTGGATCTTAAAAAATTGGCGTCCGATCTCTCTTTTGAACGTGGACTACAAAATCCTCGCCAAGGTTTTGGCCAACAGGCTGAAATCTGTCATGGGACAGATCATCCACCCGGATCAAACTTGTGGCATTCCTGGTCGCAGGATTGCGGACAGCCTCGCGCTGGTCCGGGACACGGTCCAGTACATCCATGGCCACCGAGTGCATGCAGCCCTGGTCAGCCTTGACCAGGAGAAGGCCTTTGACCGTGTCTCCCATGAGTTCATGTGCAGAACCCTGCGCAGGTTTGGTCTTGGGGAATTGTTTTGTTCATATGTCAACATTATGTACAATGATATTTGCAGTTTGGTGTTGGTAAATGGCTGGAAAACTGACCCCTTTTCAATTTCTTCCGGGGTCAGACAGGGCTGCCCTCTCTCATCTCTGCTTTTTGTTTGCTGTATAGAGCTTTTCGCCCAAAGCATCAGACGGAACCCAGAGATCAGAGGGATTACCGCACCAGGACCGGAAAGACGGGAGGTCAAGTGCTCGCTCTACATGGACGACGTGACGGTGTTCTGTGCTGACCGGCGCTCCATCGACACACTCGTCCAGACGTGTGAGGACTTCGGCCAAGCTTCAGGGGCAAAGGTCAACTGCGGGAAGTCGGAAGTCATGCTCTTCGGAAAGTGGTTCCTGCCTTCTTCTGCGCCCATACCGTTCAACATCAAAACGGACTTCATCAAAATTCTCGGAGTCTGGTTTGGAGCGGAGGGCGCAGCCCTGAAGTCCTGGGAAGAAAGACTAGCCAAGATGAGACAGAAATTCGGACTTTGGAGCCTCAGAGAACTCACCATCGAAGGGAAAACACTGGTACTCCGCAGAGAGATCTTCCCTGTGTTGCAGTACCTCGCCCAGGCCTGGCCCCCACGGGTCAACACCTGCAAGGCCATCACCAGGGCGGTGTTTCACTTCATCTGGAGCTCCAAAATGGACAGAGTCAAGCGGTCAGTTATGTTCAAGGAACCTCTCAAAGGCGGTAAAGGCGTGCCCGACATCGCCACCCTATTGAAGGTGTCTTTTGCTTGTAACTGCATCCGCAGGACCTTGGTTGACAGAACTGTGGACTCTGGCGGTAACTCCATGTCCCGTTTTTTCCTCCTGCCTCTTTGGAGGACCCTTGGATGGGACAAATGGGATAGCTCCGTCCCCTACAACTGGGACACTCCATGGTATTACTTGGATACTTTCAAGTTCATCAAGGAGTTGGGGCTGCATGGAGTTAAGCCTGACTTGTGGAAACCAAAAACCATCCACAAATTGATAAGAGCATCGGACATTTTCGAGACTATTCCAGGCCTCCCTTCAGCCACATGCAAAGTGGTCTGGAGGAATGTTTCTTCAAAGAGACTCACCAACAGGCACAAAGATCTGGCATGGATGGCAATCCAAGGGGGATTGCCACTTAGAACATTCATGCATGCCAGAAACCTGTGCAGATACAGGCACTGCCCCTTTTGCATCATCCAGGAGGAAACTGCTTTTCATGTTTTCTGGGAGTGCCCCTTTGCACAGGGCCTGTTGAGGGCCCTGGAACCGGAACTTAAAGACTTTGTACCACAGACCGCCATCACACACTTTGGTGTGTTAAACTGACTTTTCTGTGGGACTCACTCGGAGGAAGACATTGACAGTGCCTGGCGGGTGCTGTGCTGCTTCAAGGACGCCGTATGGTGTGCCAGAAAACGCCTCATCCACCAGCGGGAGAGGATGTCCATCGAGGACTGTCACAGACTGATCTTCAGTCTGCTGAGGGACTATACCTTGATGGACGCTAAGGAGGAAGAGGACGTCTGAAGATTTCCCCTTCCCTCCCCCCATCTGTATGTTTACACAGGCAGTTCAATAAAGCTTCGGGCCTGTGAACTCTTCTCGCCCCCCCCCCCCCTACCCCTCCCCTTCCCCTTTCACACCCGTCGCCCAGTTGAATGCCATACTTGACAGCAAAGTAAAATGACTTGACAGTAAAACAACTTAGAATCCTATGACATGTATTTTGAAGTACTGATAGGGTAATGCGGCGTCATTCATGATGTGATGTTGCAGGGTATAACACTCTGCACGACACATCGGGCATCATACCGCAGAATGAATGATTGAATGTAATTTATTGGTGCGCCTGGAACTGTATTGTCATGTAGTGTATTTATGCGCTGCGTCGCAGTACAGAGTTGAATGTACCCTGTTGAAGTATTTGTTTTTTTTGTATATTTTCTTTGAAAAATAAAGTATACATTTTCAATCAAAAAATCTGTTCTTATCAGTTTAATATCTGATACGTCCCCTATCTGGGGACCATATATTAAATGGATTTTTAGAACAGGGAGATGGAAGAAGAGCTTGCTCTGTCCACTCCACGCATCGACCTGGTATTGCAGTACCTCCAGGACCGGTGCACTCCTCTCTAATTCAGTACCAAAAAATAGATTTGAATGGAAAATCATCCAGCTTGTTTGTCTTGTGTCTGTTTTTTGCTCAGTGGGTTGTTTAACCTCCTTGCTCTCTAATAAATCAGCATGTAACCCTTGTGTCTTTGTGTTCATTGCTTCTTGTCACTTTTTTGGGGAGAAGAAAAGACCGTTCTTTGACAGCTTGCTCCTCATCGTCAGCAACTGACCCTCTACAAAAGTTACCTATGCAGGAACACCTAATTTTAGTCAGTGCACCATTTTCGACAAGACAGCTAGTTTGCTACTCCTCCCTGCTTCCCCTCTCTCCTTAGGCCCAAAATCAAGCCTCCAATAGCAGTGAGCCTTTCTTTCAAGCAAGTGGGCTGAAATTCATCCTTTTTCTGTGCCTTGGCTGCAGCAAGCAGATTTTTGGGGAAAGTCAGCTCAGGCAATTATTTATTTATTTATTTATTTATTTATTTTATTTATTTCTAGCTTTGTTTAATTTTTTTGTATTTTTTTTGCTTTGGCTTTTTATCTGGAGGATCATCCCTTAGCCTGCGACTCCCTCTAGTGGCTCTCGTTTTTCGCCTGCGTTATGTTAACTAAGAGGCGGACCCATGCAAATCATTTCCCTCGTTTAAACGTGCACGAGGAGCAACGAGGAACACCGGCATCTGTGCAATTGTTCCTTTTTGGGCATGACTAAAGGTCGGAGTGGGCTCCAGCACTGTTGGGCAGGTGTCACAGACATGTGCATTGGCCAGTAGACAGGGGGTTTGGCCTGTAGGCCAGACAGCCAGCGACACCCGTCTGCCTGCGGATCTTCACACCTCTCGAAAAGCTTCGGCTGCGGGGGAAGGGTGAAGGCTGGGCACAGGAGGCAAAGTGGCACCTCTCAGCGAGCCGCCCGCTCAGGCCGCAATGCCGCTCGCTCGGAACAGAGAATAATTGGGTTATCGCTTCTCGGCCTTTTGGCTAAGATCAAGTGTAGTCTCCACTGCCTGATCCTTAGTCAAGAGGTGTCTGGGGTACCCGGAGGTCGGCTTTGGGGGGAGCGTCCCTTTTCGGAGGGCCCCCCCTTGCTGCTATTGGCCCGAGGCTTAGTCCCCAGACAACGGGTTGCGATCGCCTTCCTCACCATTCTTATGGTGGTGGTGGGATCGGTGGGCGAGGATGATTGGGCCTCCTAATGCACCCAATACTTTAAGACTGGCCGTGGCCGAGTCTAAGCGTGAAGTGGTTGGCTTGCATTTTGTCCAGAAGAAGGTTATCGAGGAACTTTTCGGGATGGCGAGAGAGAGCATTTTTTGCGTGCAGTGTTTCCCCACCACTGGTTTGTATGATGTTACATTCTGGAAAAAGGAAGACCTGCAGACATGCCTGCTTCGGAAGGGAGAGAAGGAGGGCCATGAATTATTAGACGGGATCGTATTCCTGTCTAGCGAGACTAAAGTCCGGCTCCCCATCACTGTGCATATGTACAACCCTTTTGTACAGGATGGGGAGATCGCTGCCTTTTTGCATAGGTACTGCGAGTCGGTTTCTGCGGGCGTGAAGCTGACGAATGTTTTCGGTACCTTTAATGGGCAGCGTAGATTCTGGGTCACCTTCCAGGCGGACAAGGAAGGGGTCGGTGGCGTCTGGCACCCCCCCCAATCCTTCTCCATAGGGCGGAACCGTGGTTACCTGTGGTACCCTGGCCAACCACTCTTCTGCAGGCAGTGCTTCGCCTTTGGGCACACGAAGGACCAGTGCGAGGCCGGGTTGACCTGCCGCAATTGCTTCAAGCAGGGTCACGGGGCGAGCCAATGTCCGGAGGGTAAGAGCTGCCACATCTGTGGGAGCCGAACCCACCTGGCTAGGCAGTGCCCAAAGGTTTCAAAACCTGGGGGAACATCTGACTCCACAACCGTGGTGGCAGAAATAAGATCGGTGGAGGCTTCGGAAACGGTTGTGGAGAAACGGGCACTGTCATACGCAGATGTGGCCAGGGGTCCTCCGGCTGCCGCGGTGTACTCCGGTGACCAGACCACAGGGCTACCCGAGGAAGTAGGGGTGCGGGCTGTTGCCTGCCCGCCTATGGAGGGTAAGCCCGGTCCCTCCCCTCTGGACGCCGTGGGGGAGGAAGGGGCCTCCTCTCTTCCCGAGAGGAGCGTCCCTGACAACCTCATGGCCGAGGGGGAGGCGGAGGGGAGCGGCATGGAGTCGGAGGACTCAGAGGCGGAGGAAGGGATGGAAGTGGGGCAGCCTTCCTTAAAAAGGAAGATGGAGGGCGCTGCGGCCCCTACTTCCTCCCAGGACATTGGCTCTTTTCCAGATTCCCCGGACCCCGGGTCATCTGAAGCGGTGGTCGACTCGGACTCCTCACTTCCAACATCTTATGTGAGCACTGGTCAGGTGTCCAGCCTGCAGGAGGTGATGGGGTACTGCAGGCCCGGTTCTAAGGAGAAGGAGAAGGAGAAGAAGACCGGAGGGGTGAGTCCGGGGTCGGGGGTGAGCCATCGTACCCGATCCGGAAAAAAACAAAAAAAGAAAAAGTTATGACGGGAGTATGATCCCTACCTAATATTTTATGGCCTTACGGGTATCTTCCCTCAATTGCAGAAGTATTGGGACGTCCTGTAGGCGGGCAGCTATTTTTGACATCTTGCGTGGGTATGCTGCAGACATTTACTGCCTACAGGACTGCAATTTGAGGGAAGACCCGCCCACCGCAAAGTGGGATCAGGGGGTTGCGGTGTGGTCCTTCGGCCGAAGCAGGAATACGGGTGTGGGGATACTTTTTAAAAATAAGGAAATTAAGGTTTTAAGGAAGGTGGAGGTGGAGGTGGGGAGGTGTTTGTGTGTGTTTTTACAGTATGGGGGTTTTTGTTTTAGACTTTTTTGTGTTTATGCACCGGTGGAGAAGAAGGGAAGGCTGGACCTATGGGAGAAGATGAAGTTTTTTTTAGGGGGGAGGGATCCTGTTATTGTGTGTGGTGATTTTAATTGTATTTTACGGAGTGGGGATAGGTGTGGGGGTGGTGGTGGGGATATTGATAAGTCTGGGAAGGAATTGGGGGAGCTTTTACGTTTGTTTGGTTTAAGGGATGTGGGGGAGGGTGGTGGTTTTACCTATTTTAGTGATCGGGGTACTGTTAAGTCACGAATTGATTTTTGTTTTGTTTCTAAAAATTTTCAGGTGGATTCTTTTAATGTGTGTCGGGAACCTTTCTCGGACCATGGTAGGATCGATTGTGTTGTGAGTATGGATCCAGAGGTAACGTATGGTAAAGGTGTGTGGAAGTTGAATGTGGAGTTGTTGGAAGATGAGAATGTGAAAAGAGAGTATGGGGTATTTTTTGGAAGATGGAAGAGGAGGAGGAATGATTTTTTAAGTGTGATTGAGTGGTGGGAATGGGTGAAGGTGCAGACAAAGAGGTTTTTTGTGAGGAAGGGGTGTGAGATTGCAAGGAAAGAGCGTGAGGTGTATGAATGGTGGCTGAAGAGGTTAGAATATTTGGAGGAGCTGAGAGAATGGGGAGAGGATGTGGGGTGTGATTTGGTGGAAGCAAGAAGGAAGTTGAGAGTGTTTTTGGAACGGAGAGGGAGAGAGATTATGTCGCAAGCGAGGATGGTGGTGAAAGAGAAGGATGAGAAGTGCACGCGGTTTTTCTTTAAGAAGGTGTATGGTGGGAGGGTGGATTTGTCAAGTGTGTTGGATGAGAATGGGCTGGAAGTGAGTGGAAAGGAGAGAGTGGGGGAAGAAGTTTGTAAGTTTTATGCAGAGTTGTATAAGGAGAAGAAGAGGGATGCAAGAGTTGAGAAGGATGTGTTGAAGCAGGTGGAGATGTGTTTGGATTTGGATGATAAGAGTATGTTAGGGGAGAAAGTGAGTAAGGATGAGGTTGATGAATGTCTTGGGAGTATGAAGAAAGGGAAGACGCCTGGTAGTGATGGTTTGCCTGTTGAGTTCTATTGTGCGTTTTGGGATGTGATTGGTGATTGTGTGTATGAGATGGTGATGAAAGTTCTGGAAGTTGGGAGGATGCCTGAGTCTATGATGAAAAGTGTGATTGTTTTATTGTATAAGAAAGGTGATAAGCGTGAGTTGAGAAATTGGAGGCCTATATCGTTGTTGAATGTGGATTATAAGTGTGTGGCGAAAGTGTTGGCGAATAGGTTGCGTGCGGTAGCGGAGAAATTGGTGGGAGAGGAGCAAGTGTGTGCGGTGCCTGGGAGGTCGATTGCAGAAAGTTTGGTAAGTCTGAGGGATGTGTTGTGGTTATGTAAGGAGAGGAAGCAGGAGGTGGCTGTGTTGGCGGTGGATTTTGAGAAAGCGTTTGATAGAGTGTCGCATGAGTTTATGTTTAAAGTGTTAAGGAGAATGGGGATACCTGAGGTTTTGATTGGGTGGATTAAGTGTTTGTATAGAGGTATGGTAAGTAAGGTGTTGGTGAATGGATGGCTGACGAATGATATAGACATTAGGTCTGGTGTGAGACAGGGATGCCCGTTGTCGCCTGTTTTATTTGTTTGCGTTATTGAACCGTTGTTGAGGATGTTGGCTAAGGATAAGTGTGTGAGGGGAGTGGAGGTTCCTGGGAGTGGTGGTAGAGTTTTGAAGGTGATTGGATATATGGATGATGTTACTGTGGTTTGCAAGGATATGACAGGGTTAAGAAGGGTGAAACTATTGATTGAGATATTTTGTATGGCAAGTGGGTTTTGTGTGAATATGGAAAAGAGTGAGTGCAAGTTGTTTGGGGTGTGGGGAACGATTGAACAATGTGGTTGGAAGTTTTGTGTTGGTGGTTTGAGGATTTTGGGTGTGAAGTTTGATGGGGATTTGTATGGGAGAGAGAGTTGGCAGGATGTTTTGGCGAGAGTGAAAAAGAAAACAGATTTCTGGTCTCTAAGGACTTTGTCGTTGAATGGGAAAGTGTTGGTGGTGAAAGCTGTGTTGATGCCGATTTTGTTGTTTTTGTATTATGTGTTTCCAGCGCCTGATAGAGTGATGAAGCAGATTGTGAGAGTGTGTTTTTCGTTTTTTTGGTCGTCGCGGATGGAGAAGTTGAAGAGAGAGAAAGTGATGAAAAGTACAATGAATGGTGGGAAAGGTATGGTGAGTATTGAAAAGTTTCTGGTGGTGAAGTATGTAAGCATGTGTGTGAGATTGAGTGAGAAAGAGAATATTGCAGGATGTATGGTGAGATATGCTGGTGGGAGTGTGTTGCGGAAGTGTAAGTTGTGTGAGGTTGATTTAAGGAAGCCTGTATGTTTTGTTGCGCCTTGGTTTTATGTGAGGATTGATAGGTGTATGAGGAGGTATGAGTTGCGAGATGTGACGCGGGATAAATGGTGTGAGAGTAAGAAGATTGTGCAGTTGTTGAAAGAGAGGGAGGAAGTGGAAGGAATAGGTGGTTTGAGAGTTGCTGAATGTAAGAAAGTCTGGAAGAATGTGTGTTGTAAGGGAGTGGATAATAGGCAGAAAGATATTGCATGGATGGGGGTGCATGGGTGTCTGCCTACAAGAGAGTTTCAGAGAAGGAGAAGGTTTGTTGATAGTGAGGTATGTCCGAGGAGTGGGTGTGGGGGGATTGAGAGAGTGATACATGTGTTTTGGGAGTGTCGGTATGCTAGGAAAATATGGAGTAGGATGGATAAGATGGTGAAGGGATTAACTGGTGTGAATGTTTTAACGTATGAGATGGTGTTGTATGGTTTGTGTGATTTAACGAGGAATGAGGAGAGATTGTTGTGGATAGTGGTGAATTGTGTTAAGGAATGTTTGTGGGATGTACGTAATATTTTTGTTTTCAGGCAGGAGATTGTTAAAGTGAGGGAGTGTGTGGCCATGGTCCGAGGAAGGATTTTTAATTATGCATATTTTGATTTTAAGAGATTGGGTGAAGGTGATGCACGGAGGTTGTGGAAAATTGATATGTGGAAGCAATGGTGTATATAATGTGTGTTTTTTTTATGTGTGTTCGGGATCATGTTGTTTTTTTTGTATATATTTTTGATGAATTAATATTTTTATTTTTGTCTTTTAGGGTGAGTGCAGTGGTGGTGAAGGGAAAGAGTGGAGCAAGCGTTGAGGAGTGATCTTTGTTTGTGTAGGGATAGGGTTGAGGGACAGTATATTGTAGGGGTAGTTTTTGATATATTTTGATATTTTTGTGCTATTTGATGGGTGGAAGGGGTTTTTTTGTAATAATTTTCGTAATATTTCTGTTTGTTGTTGTTATCTTTATTTTCTGCATTTTTGTTATTTGAATATTGTTGTTGCATGTTTTGTATTATATTCTTTTTTTGCATATTGTGTATTATATTTTTGTTGCATATCTTTGTATTATATTGATGTTGCATATATTGTACTTTGCCTTTTGGGTTTTGTGGGTAGTTTGTGGGAGGGTTTTTGTGGGAGGGTTTGTGTGGGAGGGTTTGTGGGAGGGTTTTTTTGGGAGGGTGGGAGGGTTTTATGTAAATATGGTGAACCTTTTGTATTATTGTGGAACGTTTTGTCCTTGCTTTGTATCATGTGAATGTTGTCAAAATTTCTTTGTTGTTGTATTTTGTTTTTAAATTTTTTGTTCAATATGTACATTATGTTTTTGTACATATTTTTGTGTCAATGTCTACTTTGTATTTATTTATGACAATTTTAAATAAAAGAATTAAAAAAAAAATCTGTTCTTATCAGTTGCCAATAGGTGGCGCTAAACCGACTGTCCCCAGTACTCGGCGAGGGGGAAAGGGATGGCAGTCGGTGGACGCAAAGCCTATTGGCGTAGAGGCGAAAGCCTTCTGATCGGGGCAGAGAGGCATGAGGTCGAAGCTGAAGGGCTGGGCCCCTGGCCTTTGGCCTGGATCCGGTGGTGTCTGCCCCAGTCAGTTGTTCGGCGAGGGAACCCTTGCTAATCCTTTCGGGGAGAGGCGGGTAGTACTTCCCGAATGTAATTAGGTGGGAGAGCTGGGGGTTGTGGGTAGTAGTCGGCTGCGGCTGGCTCTCCCCAACCTCTTCTCCTACCTTCCTGGCTGGGAAGGGTGCTGTCGGTCCGGACCGTCGGTCAGGGTCCGTTGAAAAGTCTGTGGAGATAGTGCCCCTGGAGTGGCAGTCCAGGGGTGCCATACATTGCACTGAGTGTTGAGGGGCACTCAACGTGTGGCACCTTAGGTCACATATCTCCACCACACCTTTTTAGCACCTGCCTCTAGGGCCGAGCCTTTTGGCTAGGACCAGAGGAATTTTTGTTCCTGGCCGGAGGGCCGGCCATTGTATTGCACAATGGCCACTTTCCACTCACCTTCCTTTTCCCCCACTTTCTTTTATGTTACCCCCTGTTTGTCACGTTTCTTCTTTTTATGTTGGTGCACTTGCACTTTTTGTGTGATGAGTAGGGTGCTGGTCCTCGGGCCGGCTCTGAAAGTCTTGGGAGTAGGTGGACATGGCCTTCTGGCTTAGTTCACCTGCTCTCATGGGGTCTCCCTTCGGGGGAGCCTCACCGAGGAGGGTTCTGTTTCGGCAGTCCCTCTGAGGATGTTAGGCCATGTGGTTTCGGCTGCATGGGCCTTAGGGGGGTCCTCGTGGTTTCGGCTACTTGGACTCCTATTACTCTTTTCCCTGCCAGGAGCCTAACGCCCCGGGGGATCAGAGCTGGGTTCTCCCTGGAGGACTATTTGACGATGCACCCGTCACAGTTTTTTGTGTCACTCTTTATGTGTGTGCACATTTTTCCTGCACCGGGTGAAGTTTTTGGGTTGTGTTTTGCACGCCACAGACTTTTCAATAGAAAAAAAAAAAGTAGTCTCGACTGCCTGATTCTTGGCCAGGAGGTGTCTGGGGTACCCGGAGGTCGGCCTTGGGGGGAGCGTCCCTTTTCGGAGGGCCCCCCCTTGCTGCTATTGGCCCGAGGCTTAGTCCCCAGACAACGAGAGGCGATCCCCTTACCCACCTTTCCTTTGTGGGCTGGTGTGGTGTGGTGTTATGGTGTCAGGATGGTGGTAGCTCCTGATGCCCCCAATACAATTCGGCTGGTGGTTACCGAGCGGAGAAGGGCGGAGGTTGGATTGTACTTTGTACAGAAAACCGTGTTTGAGGAACTTTTTGGGATGACACGGGAGAGTATCTTTTGCGTGCAATGTTTTCCGTCCACTGGTTTTTATGATGTAACCTTTTTGACGAAAACTGATATGCAGACATGTTGGCTGAGACAAATGGAGAAGACTGCAGATCCGGTTCTGGAAGGTTTGACCTTTTTATGCAGTGAGACTAAGACGCGGGTGCCCCTGATGGTACACATGTATAACCCCTTCGCGAAGGACGAGGAAATTCGAGTTTTTCTTTTACGTTACTGTGATTTTGTGTCGGCAGGGTCAAAGGAGCAAACCAATATTTTAGGTACTTTTAATGGACACAGGAAATTTTGGGTCCAGTTTAAAAAAGATTTGGCAGGGATTGGCGGGGTAAGACACCCACCGCAGGCCTTCTCCATAGGGCCAAATAGGGGCTACCTGTGGTACCCCGGGCAGCCTGTTTTCTGCAGGTTCTGCTTCTCCTTTGGCCATTCTAAGGAGGACTGCCAAGCAGGACAGGTCTGCCGCAATTGTTTCGGGACTACCCATAAAACAGCCGAGTGTCCAGAGGCCAAAAAATGCCACTTATGTGGGGGTGAGGACCACCTGGCGAGGGGATGCCCCCAGGTGTCTCGCGCCAGCAGGGTGGATGGAATGCCGGGGCCAGGTAATCCGGCAAGGGAGGGAGGTGCTGCGCCTGTGATCTCCTATGCCGAGGCTGTGAAGGGGAGTAAGCAGTCCAGTGATCCTTTGGAGGCCTTGGGCCAGGCTATTGCGGACCTCGCTGGACAGGGCCCAGAGCCTGGATTGCTCCCTGATGAGGCTGGGGCGGGTAAGGTCTCCTCAGGTGGAGGTGAGCCTGATAACCTTACGGCTGAGGGGGAGCAGCAGGCGGATCGAGGTGGTGAAGGTGGCCTTGTTGAGGGTGTGGAGGAGGAGATGGACCAGGAGCAGGACTCTGGGGAAGAAAAGGCAGCAGACTCCGGGTCTGTTTCTTCATCTCAGGCTATTGGGGAGTTCCCGAGTGAGGCAGAGCCTTCACCGGTTGGTTTGGACACCGAGGCAGGCTGCTCGGAGGAGTCCTTTACCAGCACGGGCCAGGTGGAGAGCCTTCAGGCTGTCATGGGGTACCGCAGGAGCTCTAGGATGAAGGAGTTTGAGGCAAAGATGGTGGGTGTCTTAAAGAAAAAGGGGAAGAATAATGGGAAAAAGTAGTTTGATTATTTTTGGTTTGCTTTGACCCTGCCTTTCTTTTCTTTTGATGGGAGGGCTGGGTTAGGTTTTTTTTCGTTGGGGAGGTAAGGGTGTGCGTGGTTCAATGATTACGGTTAATTTGGTTTTGGGTGGAGGGAGCGTAATATTGGTGTTGGTGGGGTATGTTTTTGTTATGGGGGAGGGGGGTAGGGGGTAATGCTGTTAGGGGTGGGGGGGGGGGGAGTCTGGGAAGATTTTTTACTATGTTTTTGTTTATTATGTTTTTTTATTTTATTTAAGGTAGTTGCCTAAGATTTTTTGTTTCTTTTGGAATGTGTTTTCTAATATGTGCCTTTTGTTTTTTTTCAGGGTCCGGTGAAGGGCGAGCGTGAAGGGATAGGAAAGGATTGAGCTATGTTATTGTAGGGATAGGGTGGAGGGATAGAATGCTTTTTGCATATGTAAATGAGGGTGGTTGTGGGCTTTTTTGTCGTTTTTGAGGGTGGGGTATGTTTTGTTTTACAGGGGAGGGGGGAGGGGGGTAATACCGGTAGGTGGGGGGGAGGGGGAGTCGGGGAAGTGTTAAGTATTGTCTAAGATTCTGTGTTTTTCTAATATGTGCCTTTTGTTTTTTTCAGGGTTCGGTGAAGGGCAAGCGTGAAGGGATAGGAAAGGATCAAGCTGTGTTATTGTAGGGATAGGGTGGAGGGATAGAATGTTTGTTTTTTTATATATGTAAATAAGGGTGGTTGTGGGTTTTTTGTAATATTTTTTGTAATGTTTTCTTGTTGTTGTTATTTTATTTTGCTGTATTTTTGTTATTGTATTATTGTTGCATATTATATTTTGTTGCATGTTGTGTATTTTATTGATGTTGCTATTTTGTGCTTTGCTATGTATCCTTTTGGGGTTTTGTGGGTGGGTTTTATGTAAATATTGTCAACCTTTTTGTGAACCTTTTTTGTCCTTTTCTTTTGTATTATGTTAATATTGTCAAATTATTTGTATTTTGTTTTAATTTTTGTTCAATGTGTACAATATGTTTTTGTACATATTTTTTCAATGTTTACTTTGTATTTATTTTTTCAATGTTTACTTTGTATTTATTTTATGACAATTTTAAATAAAAGAATTAAAAAAAAAAATCTGTTCTTATCAGTTGCCAATAGGTGGTGCTAAACTGACTGTCCCCAGTACTCGGCGAGGGGGAAAGGGATGGCAGTCGGTGGACGCTAAGCCTGTTGGCTTAGAGGCGAAAGCCTTCTGATCGGGGCAGAGAGGCATGAGGTCGAAGCTGAAGGGCTGGGCCCCTGGCCTTTGGCCTGGATCCGGTGGTGTCTGCCCCAGTCAGTTGTTCGGCGAGGGAACCTTTGCTAATCCTTTCGGGGAGAGGCGGGTAGTACTTCCCGAATGTAATTAGGTGGGAGAGCTGGGGGTTGTGGGTAGTAGTTGGCTGTGGCTGGCTCTCCCCAACCTCTTCTCCTACCTTCCTGGCTGGGAAGGGTGCTGCTGGTCTGGACCGGGGGTCAGGGTCCGTTGAAAAGCCTGTGGAGATAGTGCCCCTGGAGTGGCAGTCCAGGGGTGCCATACATTGCACTGAGTGTTGTGTGGCACCTTAGGTCACTGATCTCCACATACACCTTTTTAGCACCTGCCTCTAGGGCTGAGCCTTTTGGCTAGGACCAGAGGAATTTTTGTTCCTGGCCGGAGGGCCGGCCATTGTATTGCACAATGGCCACTTTCCACTCACCATTCCCACCTTCCTTTTCCCCCCACTTTCTTTTTTTGTTACCCCCTGTTTGTCTTGTTTGTCACTTTTTTTGGTTGGAGCACGTTATGTGTGGCGAGTAGGGTGCTGGTCCTCGGGCTGGCTCTGAAAGTCTTGGGAGGAGGTGGACATGGCCTTCTGGTTTAGTTCACCTGCTCTCATGGGGTCTCCCTTCGGGGGAGCCTCACCGAGGAGGGTTCTGTCTCGGCAGTCCCTCTGAGGATGTTTGGCCATGTGGCTTCGGCTGCATGGGCCATAGGGGGTCCTAGTGGTTTCGGCTGCTAGGACTCTAATAACTCTTTTCCCTGTCTGGAGCCTAACGCCCCAGGGGATCAGAGCTGGGTCCTTTGCGGAGGACCAATTGACGATGGCACCCATCGCAGTTTTTTGTGTTTCACTCTTTATGTGTGTGCACATTTTTTCCTGCACCGGGTGAAGTTTTTGGGTTGTGTTTTGCACGCCACAGGCTTTTCAATAGAAAAATCTGTTCTTATCAGTTTAATATCTGATACGTCCCCTATCTGGGGACCATATATTAAATGGATTTTTAGAACAGGGAGATGGAAGAAGAGCTTGCTCTGTCCACTCCACGCATCGACCTGGTATTGCAGTACCTCCAGGACCGGTGCACTCCTCTCTAATTCAGTACCAAAAAATAGATTTGAATGGAAAATCATCCAGCATGTTTGTCTTGTGTCTGTTTTTTGTACTATGTTGGTTGTTTAACCTCCTCGCTCTTTAACCACTTAAGGACCCCCGCACGCACATATACGGCCACAGAATGGCACGTACAGGCACAAGGGGGTAAATTTACGTCCCCGCCTAAGTGCGGTTCGGGGGTCCCATCGGGACCCCCTCTGCGGCGTGCGGGGGTCCCCTTGGCTCCGGGAGCGATCCGGGACGAGCGGGCGGATGTCGGCGTTTACCCGCCCCCCCCGCGATCGCTCCCAGCCAATGCGCGCGCTCCCAGGTCCTGTCACTTCCTCCTCCTGTGTTACACAGGAAGGAGGAAATGATGCAATCTCTCATCGCAGCGGTGTTTCCCACCGCTGCTGATGAGAGAAGACATCACACGTAAGTGTGCACCAACACAACACTGACACACACTCACATAGGCACATTAACCCCTTGTGATCGCCCCCCCACCCCCCCTGTCACAGTGTCACTGAATGCAGTGATCTAATCACTGCATTTAGTGTCAGTGTGACAGGCAGTGTAAAAAACAGTTAGTGTTAGGTCCAGGGTAGCCCCCCCCACCCCCCCTAACAAAGTTTTAACCCCCTGATCACCGCCCTAGTTAACCCTTTCACTCCCTATTGCCAGCATCACTAAGCGATCATTTTTCTGATCGCTGTATTAGTGTCGCTGTTCCCGCTAGGTAGCTATTTTTTTTTATTGCGATTTTTTTTTTACTAAAGACATGTGGCTAAATAAATTTTGGCCTAAATGTTTGACTAAAATTTAGTTTATTTGATTTTTTTTTTAACAAAAAGTAAAAAATAGTGTTTTTTTTTCAAAAATGTCGCTCTATTTTTGTATATAGCGCAAAAAATAAAAATCGCAGAGGTGATCAAATACCACCAAAAGAAAGCTCTATTTGTGGGAAGAAAAGGACGCAAATTTTGTTTGGGAGCCACGTCGCACGACCACGCAATTGTCTGTTAAAGCGACGCAGTGCCGAATCGCAAAAACACCTTGGGTCATTTACCAGCGTATTGGTCCGGGTCTTAAGTGGTTAATAAATCGGCATGTAACCCTTGTGTCTTTGTGTTCATTGCTTCTTGTCACTTTCTTGGGGGGAAGAAAAGACTGTTCTTTGACAGCTTGCTCCTCATCGTCAGCAAATGACCCTCTACGAAGTTACCTATGACGGAACACCTAGTTTTAGTCAGTGCACCATTTTCGACAAGACAGCTAGTTTTCGACTCATCCATGCTTCCCCTCTCTCCTTAGGCCCCAAATCAAGCCTTCAATAGCAGTGATCCTGTCTTTCAAGTGGGCTGAATTGCATCCCTATCTGTGCCTTGGCTGCAGCAAGCATTTTCTTTTTTTTTTTGGAAAAGTCTGCTGAGGCAAGTTTTTTTTTGCTTTGGCTTTTTATCTGGAGGATCATCCCTTAGCCTGCGTCTCCCTCTAGTGGCTCTCGTTTTTCGCCTGCGTTATGTTAACTAAGAGGCGGACCCATGCAAATCATTTCCCTCGTTTAAACGTGCACGAGGAGCAACGAGGAACACCGGCATCTGTGCAATTGTTCCTTTTTGGCCATGACTAAAGGTCGGAGTGGGCTCCAGCACTGTTGGGCAGGTGTCAGAGACATGTGCATTGGGCCAGTAGACAGGGTGTTTGGCCTGTAGGCCAGACAGCCAGCAACACCCGTCTGCCTGCGGATCTTCACACCTCTTGAAAAGCCTAGCCTGGCGGGGGAAGGGTGAAGGCTGGGCACAGGCAAAGTGGCACCTCTCAGCGAGCTTTCCGTTCAGGCCGCAACGCCGCTCGCTCCCGAAGGGAGACCCCATGAGAGCAGGTGAACTAAACCAGAAGGCCATGTCCACCTACTCCCAAGACTTTCAGAGTCAGGCCCGAGGACCAGCACCCTACTCGCCACACTAAAGTGCAACAAAAAAAGTGACAAAACAAGACAGACAGGGGGTAAAATAAAAAAGAAAGTGGGGGAAAAGGAAGGTGGGAATGGTGAGTGGAAAGTGGCCATTGTGCAATACAATGGCCGGCCCTCCGGCCAGGAACAAAAATTCCTCTGGTCCTAGCCAAAAGGCTCGGCCCTAGAGGCAGGTGCTAAAAAGGTGTATGTGGAGATCAGTGACCTAAGGTGCCACACGTTGAGTGCCCCCTCAACACTCAGTGCAATGTATGGCACCCCTGGACTGCCACTCCAGGGGCACTATCTCCACAGGCTTTTCAACGGACCCTGACCCCCGGTCCGGACCAGCAGCACCCTTCCCAGCCAGGAAGGTAGGAGAAGAGGTTGGGGAGAGCCAGCCGCAGCCGACTACTACCCACAACCCCCAGCTCTCCCACCTAATTACATTCGGGAAGTACTACCCGCCTCTCCCCGAAAGGATTAGCAAAGGTTCCCTCGCTGAACAACTGACTGGGGCAGACACCACCGGATCCAGGCCAAAGGCCAGGGGCCCAGCCCTTCAGCTTCGACCTCATGCCTCTCTGCCCCGATCAAAAGGCTTTCGCCTCTACGCCAACAGGCTTAGCGTCCACCGACTGCCATCCCTTTCCCCCTCGCCGAGTACTGGGGACAGTCAGTTTAGCACCACCTATTGGCAACTGATAAGAACAGATACTACACTTGATCTTAGCCAAAAGGCCGAGAAGCGATCATGGTGTCTCCCCTGCCAGGTAAGTAATAATTGGGTTATCACTTCTCGGCCTTTTGGCTACGATCCAGCATAGTTCTGCTGCATACTTACCTGGCAGGGGAGACACCATGATCATGAAGGTGGTTCTCCCAGGGCGAGGCTCGGCCATTGCACACTGGCTGAGCTGATCGTGGTGTCATCCCTGCCACTGCTCGGCCTTTTGGCTAAGATCAGGTGTGGTATTTGTTCTCGTCAGTTGCTAGAGGAGCGCTGAAGCACCTCCTATTTGTGGAGGGTGGATGCAATCCAATAGCGTCATTGCACCTGGAAGGGTGGTTTCAGCAGGGACTATGCCGTGCTGCCCGACAGATACTGGGGGCCGGCCAATGGTTGCGTCTGAGCCACCTGGAAGGGTGCTTCTGGTGAGGATGGGTGGCTGTGCCTGGTCTGGTCTTTTTGCCGGGTTCTAGTCTGGCCTTCTGGCTGGCTGGTACAAGTGCTGTCCCTGTCGGAGATCTGGCAGGAGGAGCTGGAACTGCCCTGATGGAAAGACGGGGTAGGACCATGCAAATCCTGCTGGGTTGACAGGGAGTCTGGAAGGGTTAGTATTGGTGGAGGCTGCTAGATGAGGGCAGCTTCTTCCCAAAAAAACCTGGAAGGGCTCTCTTTCTGGCAGGGGTGGAGGGCTGCACTGGCCGGTCGGGGGGTTAGATTTGGAACAGAAAGGCCTATGGTGCATGTGCCCCTGGAGTGGCAGTCCAGGGGTGTCTGAGAATCACTGTGAGTGAGGGTCACTTTGATTTAACGACACCATGGTCACTGCACCAGCTACACGCTTTTTTAGCACCTGCCTCCTGGGCCGGGCCTTTTGGCCAGGACCGGAGGAATTTTTTATTCCTGGCCGGAGGGCCTGGTCATTGTTGATCACAATGACCACTTCTTCACTCTCCTCTTCACTATCCCTTTCCCCCACTTTATTTAATTTATTAGCCTATGTTTGTCACCTTTTTGTCTTTTTTTGTTGTGCACGTTTTGTACACAGTGTGATTAGTAGGGTGCCGGTCCTCGGGCCAGCCCTGAACGTCTTGGGAGTGGGTGGACATGGCCTTTTGGCTTAGTTCACCTGCTCTCATGGGGTCTCCCTTCGGGGGAGTCCCACCTAGTACTTGGAGGGTTCTGTTTCGGCAGTCTCTCCAGGGAAGTTGTGTCCGAGTCGGCTTCGGTTGCTCGGACCATAGTAACTCAGACCCCGTCTGGAGCCTAACGCCCCGGGGGATCAGGGTTTGGGTCCCTTCTGCACAGAAGGACCACTTGACGTTGCACCCGTCTGCACGTTTTTGTGAACACTCTTTATGTGTGTGCACATTTTTTCTGCACCTGGTGGAGTTTTTGAGTGTGTTTCACACGCCATAGGCTTTAAAAAAAAAAAAAAAAAAAAAAAAAAAAAAGTAGTTCTGCTGCATTGGTGAGTAGTCAAGAGGTGCCCGGGGTACCCAACGGTCGGCCTTGGGGGGGATCGTTCCTCTTCGGAGGGCCCCCCCTTGCTGCTATTGCACTTAGGATTAGTCCCCGGGCAACGGGAAGCGATCGCCTTACTTAAGGCGTTGTTGGTCGGTTGGCGGAGCCGGGGGGTTCCCCTTGTGGGGCCCCTTAGGTGGGCGAGCGGACCTCTTTCAGGATGGCGGGCCGCGGGCTGAAGGACTCGCTGCGTTTTCTGGTTATGCCAGGATTTAAAGACCAAGTGACGCTGAAGACGATCGTGGTGGACGTGTTGATGGATACTTTCCTTGTGGCGGTGAGGGATATTATGTGTTTGCAGGATTTTCCCAACCAGGGAATTTACGATGTGACCTTTTCCTCCACAGCATTGTGTTGGAACATCTTTGAAGAAGCAGAGAAGAGGAAAGGAGAAGGAGCATTGAAACTGCTACAGGTAATCCCCTTATTCATGGAAGAGGAGAAAGTCATAATTGTTCATATGTACAATCCGTTTGCGGATCCGGTGCTAGTAAGAGCGTTTTTAGACGACAAATTATTGTGAAGTCTTAAGAGGGGGAGAGCCTGTCCTTAACAGGTATAAGATTTGGACCGGTAAATATAGGTTTATGGGCAGGTTCAAGCTGGACCCTACTTGTATTGGGGGTGTGAGGCGGCCGCCTCCCGTTTTTACAGTTGGGGGAGAGGGAGGTTTTTTGTTCTATCAGGGCCAGCCAAAGTACTGCAGGAAGTGTTTGTCGTATGGCCATACGAGCATGAGTGTGACTCTTCTGAGAGGTGCAGATTGTGCCAGCAAGTAGGACACAAGGCAAAAGATTGCAAAGCAGTGAGAATGTGCGATATCTGCAAGCGTGCAGGACATCTGGCCAGGCAGTGCCCGGAGTATGAAAGAGAAAGAAAGAAGTACAGAGCACCAGGTTGGGAGGGGAAGAGGCAGAACAGAGGGGCAGACAGAGAGGGGGGGCTGAGCGGAAGGCGCCTGAAGAAGGGCCTCATGCTGGCGAAACCTCGAGGGCTGCGCCCAAGGACGTTTCGCCCAATGATGCAGCAGGGGCGAGTGGCGGAGTGCGAGAGTCAGGCACTGACGCTGCGGCGGACGCGGCCGGCTACGACTCCGCAACCCCCGAGATGGCGGAGGGTGGTGGAGGGGACCACGCGGGTGGTCCTAAAATGAATGCCAAATCCCCCCAGGAAGAGGAGATGGAAGTAGGCGACTCGGCTGAACAACCCCAGAACTTTCCGGAAGGGGTAGAAATTATTATCGAGGGTGCGGAACAGATTGTTAGTCCGGTATCCAGTCTTTTGGTGGCACCTGTGCTGGTTGGGGACATCTCGACCAGTGAAGAGAAGGAGCAGGAGGACATGGATGATGAGGATGTAGGAGGATGAGGATTGTGATAGTGAGGAAAGTTTGGAATGTGGGCAACGTATGGCCTATACCCCCGGATCCGAGACTCAGGTGTCGGGAAAACGGAAGGGTGGGGTGGAAAGCGGGGAGGAGGGTTCCCTGCACATTGCCTCTCCTGGGGCTTCCGAACAGGAAGTCGTCAGTTCCCCCGGACTAAGGAGAAACCGGAGAGTAAGGAATGAAAAGGCCGGACAGAAGACAGAACAATGTTAAGATCTATAATGGCTGTTTTCTTTTACTGCTTTGTTATGGCTTTGATTGTGGCCACGCTGAATGTGAGGAGTCTAAAGTCGGGTGGTAGGAGGGCTTTGGTTCTAGACTATTTGGAATCTGTGAAAGCAGATATTATTTGTATACAGGAATGTGGCGCAGAGGATCTGTATGGGGTCACCAAGTGGAGGAAAGGGGTGGCGGTGTGGACACCATGTTATGAGTCAAGATCGGAAGGTGTTGGAGTGCTAATTAAGAATGAGGAGGTTAAAGTGTTAGCACATGAGGAGGTGGTGCCTGGGAGATGTTTGGCCGTGACTCTTGAATATGAAAATATAAAATTGAGAGCGTTCAATTGCTATGCTCCGGCAGACAAAAGAGGGCGGAAAGAGTTCTTCAGTACCCTAAAGTTGCAGCTGCCGGGAAGAGTTGCAACTATTATTACCGTTGATTTTAATTGTGTGCGGAAGAGGAGTGATAGACATGGAGTGGGGGAGGGAGGAGGTGTGGATGTGACCTCCCGTTTGTTGAACGAATTGGTGGATGATTTTAAACTCCAAGATGCAGTGGTGGTGGTGGAAGGGGAACGGCCGGGGCATACCTTTTGGTCGGATAAGGGGACTGTATAATCCCGGATTGATTTCGTTTTTGCCTCTGAGTTTGTGGAGGTGAAGGAGTATAAAGTGTTTCCTGTTCTTTTCTCGGATCATAAGTTGTTGTGCTGTAAATTGGAGTTGGGCGCAGGAGTAACGTTTGGCAGTGGATTATGGAAGTTAAATATGTCTATATTGGAAGATGAGGAGGTATACGGGAAAGTGTGTACTAACCTGGAGGAGTTGGTGGAGTTTAAAAAAGATTTTGTAGATCTCCTGGGATGGTGGGATTGGGTGAAGGAATCCTTGGCAAAATTCTTGAGGAAGATGTGTGGTATGAAGGCTAAGGAGAAAAGAGATAAAGAAATGGCATTAGTAAGGAAACTACACTTTTTATATAAATGTAAAAAGATAGGGGTGGAGGTGGATGAAGATTTAAAGGAGGTGAGAGGGAGAAAACCTTGAAGGATAAAGGGAAAAAAATTATTTTTAATGCTAAGATAAAAGAGATGGAAGAAGGGGAGCGTTGCTCGAGGTACTTCTTTAAAAAAGCATATTCAGGGAAGAAAGTGATGGCTTCTGTGTTGGTAGGGGAGGAGGAGGTGACCGGTGAAAGGATGGTGGAGGAGGTTTTCTCTTTCTATAGAAAGTTATATGCGGTGCAGGAGGGAGTGGTGGAGGAGGAACAAACCGATTACTGTAGTGTTCTTGGAAAGTGTTTGGGAAAGGAGGAGGTTGAAGGGTTATTAGATACTGTAACCGAGCTGGAGGTGGAAAGCATATTGAATAGTATGCAGAAGAATAAGACCCCAGGGAGGGATGGGTTCCCAGTAGAACTCTATTTGAAGTTTTGGCCAGTCTTTAAAAGCCACCTGATTGAAATTGTTCAGCATTGTGTGTCAACTGGAGAATTATCCTCGACAATGAAGGAAGGGGCAATTGCCTTATTGTTTAAGAAAGGTGACCGGCGGGACATTAAGAACTGGCGCCCTATTACTCTGTTAAATGTCGATTATAAATTGGTGACCAAGTTATTGGCAAGGAGGATGAGTCGAGTGGCTAGTAAGCTGGTAGGGGAGGGGCAGGTGTGTGCAGTGCCCGGTAGAAGGATGACCGATATTTTAATTCTTTTACGGGATTTGATTTCATATGCGCAAGCTAATAACATGTCCTTGGCGTTAATGGGGATTGACTTAGAAAAGGCCTATGACCGTGTGGCCCACTCCTTTTTATTTAAGGTGTTGGAACAAATGGGGATTCCGCCTCCCTTTTTGAGAACGTTGCGAGGATTGTATACAGGGATCAGGAGCCAAGTGATGGTTAATGGTAACCGGTCGGATTTCTTTCCCGTTTTAGCTGGGGTGAGGCAGGGCTGTCCGCTCTCGCCTATAATGTTCATTTGTGCAATTGAGCCACTCCTTCGGCATGTTCAGAAGGACAAGAGAATTAAAGGGATTTTTCTGCCAGGGGGCGGAGGGGAGAACGTAAAAGCGGTTTGTTATATGGATGACGTCACCTTCGCCTGCTCGTCCGAGGCGGATGCCCGGAGAGCGGAGCTGCAGTTGAGTTTGTTTGGGAGCGTCTCTGGTTTAAGTGTCAATTGGCAAAAGAGTCAAATTTGTGTGTTCAGTGGCTCTGGGGCATTGAAAGATGTCAAAGTTAAAGTTGTAGATTCCTTGGTGATATTGGGGACGCATTTTACAAGAAATCAACTGAGCTCTGTTAATGCAGAGAAAGCTTTGGACAAGATTAAGAAGAAAGTGGACTTCTGGATGTTGAGGCGGTTGACCTTAACAGGGAAAGTTTTAGTGACTAAAGCAGTGATTTTGCCGCTACTGCTGTATTTTAGTTTGGTTTTTCCCCCCAATACTAGGTGGGTGCAGAAAATTGTTAAGATCTTGTTTATTTTCTTTTGGGGAAGTAAGATGGAGCGAATAGAGCGGAAGTCTATTATGAAGAGTGTGGAAAGTGGGGGGTGTGGATTCCCGGATATACCGGTCTTCCTAAGTATGCACTATTGGCTTGTACATTTTAAAGCCTTTAGTGGAGGAGGTAAAACAGCTTTACTGATGAGATATCTGGCTGGATGGGTTTTAATCAAATGGGGCTGGTGTAGTAAGGATTTGTCGAGACCAGTGGCCTTGGTGACCCCCTTCTTCTATCAGAAACTGGTGACTTTTGTTAGGGAAACAGGCTGGTGGAGTTAGGGGAGGGTGCGGTGGACAAAAAAGTTTTGGCGAAATGGATCAGGGGAGAGGAGCTAAGGGACAATATTCTTGGCCTTGGTTCCAAGATGGTGGAAGTGTGCTGGAAGAGGTTCTTTATAAAGGGAGTCTCGAATAGACAAAAAGAGATATCTTGGCTTGCCTTTCACGAGGCCCTGCTGACTAAGTCCTTCCTGAGAAGGAGGGATTTGGCCAGAGATGAGGTATGCCCGAGAGAAGGATGTATTGGCATAGAGACGGTGGAACATGCGTTGTTTGACTGTCCTTTTGTACGGAGGGTACAAAGGAAGCTGGCCTCTTTTTTGGAAGAAGTATTGGAGGTTGATAATTTGAATAAAATGATTTGGTTTTATGGGTTGGTGGAGGGGCAGAAAGCCTTACAAAGGAAGGTTTGGATCTTGATAGCTATTTTTAAGGAGGTGGTGTGGGATACTAGGTGTTGGGAGGCGAGGAGAAAGTGTGTGGTATCGGAGGTGGATTGCGTTAATTTGGTTTTGGCAAAGTTGTATGTGGTATTGTTGGTGGATAGGAGATGGATGGGGGAAGATGGGGCGAATGTTTATTGGGTTTGGGGGAGGTAGAGGGTGGGGGTAGGGGTTTGTATATTGTTTTTAATGTATATGATGTGATCTTTTAAACTGTTTTTTTTTGTGTAAAGAAAGTAAAGTAAGACCAGATGATGATGAAAGCAAAGTACCTTGAAAGACGGTGCGCGATTGGCTCTTGGTGAATAATTTTTGCTGAAGCTTGGTTTTGCTGGTGATCTGATGGTTAAAGAAAAAAAAAAATCTGTTCTTATCAGTTTAATATCCGATACGTCCCCTATCTGGGGACCATATATTAAATGGATTTTTAGAACAGGGAGATGGAAGAAGAGCTTGCTCTGTCCACTCCATGCATCGACCTGGTATTGCAGTACCTCCAGGACCGGTGCACCCCTCTCTAATTCAGTACCAAAAAATAGATTTGAATGGAAAATCATCCAGCTTGTTTGTCTTGTGTCTGTTTTTGTTAGGTTGGTTGTTTAACCTCCTTGCTCTCTAATAAATCAGCCTGTAACCCTTGTGTCTTTGTGTTCATTGCTTCTTGTCACTTTTTGGGGGGAAGAAAAGACCGTTATTTGACAGCTTACTCCTCCTCGTCACCAAATGACACTCCCTGTGAAGTTACCTATGCAGGAACACCTAGTTTTAGTCAGTGCACCATTTTCGACAAGACAGCTAGTTTTCTACTCCTCCATGCTTCCCCTCTCTCCTTAGGCCCAGAATCAAGCCTTCAGTAGCAGTGATCCTGTCTTTCAAACAAGTGGGCTAAATTTCATCCTTAGCTGTGCCTTGGCTGCAGCAAGCAGATTTTTGGGAAAGTCAGCTGAGGCAAGTACATTTTTTTTTTTTTTTTGCTTTGGCTTTTCATCCGGAGGATTATGCCTTAGTCTGCGACTCCCTCTAGTGGCTCTCGTTTTTCGTCCACGTTATGTTAACTAAAAGGCGGACCCATGCAAATGATTTCCCTCATTTCAACGTGCACGAGGAGCAACGAGGAACACCGAATTCTGTGCAATTCTTCCTTTTCGCCCCTGACTAAAGGTCGAAGTGGGCTCCAGCAATGTTGGGCAGGTGTCAGAGAAATGTGCATTGGCCTGTAGACAGGGGGTTTGGCCTGTAGGCCAGACAGCCAGCGACACCTCTCGAAAAGGCCTAGGCTGCAGAGGAAGGGTGAAGGCTGGGCACAGGCAAAGTGGCACCTTTCAGCGAGCCTCCCGCTCAGGCCGCAACTCCGCTCGGAACAGAGAATAAATTGGGTTATCGCTTCTCGGCCTTTTGGCTAAGATCAAGTGTAGTCTCCACTGCCTGATCCTTAGTCAAGAGGTGTCTGGGGTACCCGGAGGTCAGCCTTGGGGGGAGCGTCCCTTGCTGCTATTGGCCCGAGGCTTAGTCCCCAGACAACGGGTTGCGATCACCTTCCTCACCATCCTTATGGTGGTGGTGGGATCGGTGAGCGGGGATGATTGGGCCGCCTAGTGCATCCAATACTTTAAGACTGGCTGTGGCCGAGTCTAAGCGTGAGGTCGTTGGTTTGCACTTTGTCCAGAAAAAGTTGATTGAGGAACTTTTTGGGATGGCGAGAGAGAGCATTTTTTGCGTGCAGTATTTCCCCACCACTGGTTTGTATGATGTTACATTCTGGAAAAAGGAAGACCTGCAGACATGCCTGCTTCGGAAGGGAGAGAAGGAGGGCCATGAACTATTGGACGGGATCGTATTCCTGTCAAGTGAGACGACCGTACGGCTCCCCATCACTGTACATATGTACAATCCCTTTGTACAAGATGGGAAGATCGCTGCCTTTTTGCTGAGGTACTGTGAGTCAGTTTCTTCCGGCGTGAAACTGACAAATGTTTTCGGTACCTTTAATGGGCAGCATGGATTCTGGGTCACCTTCCGGGCGGACAAGGAAGGCATCGGTGGCGTCCGGCACCCCCACAATCCTTCTCCATTGGGCGGAATCGCGGATACCTGTGGTACCCTGGCCAGCCACTGTTCTGCAGGCAGTGTTTTGCCTTCGGACACACTCGGACGGAACTGCTTCAAGCAGGGTCACAGGGCGAGGCAGTGTCCGGCGTGCAAGAGCTGCCACATCTGTGGGAGCGGAACCCACCTGGCCAGGCAGTGCCTGAAGGTTTCGAAACCTACATCTGAACAGTCCACAACCGTAGTGGTGGAAGTAAGATCAGTGGAGGCTCCAGAACGGTTGTGGACAGATGGGCACTGTCCTACGCAGATGTGGCTAGAGGTGGTCCTCCGGCTGCCGCGGTGAACTCCGGTGACCAGACCACAGGGCTGCCTGAGGAAGTAGGGGTGCGGGCTGTTGCCTGCCCGCCTATGGAGGGTAAGCCCGGTCCCTCCCCTCTGGACGCCGTGGGGGAGGAAGGGGCCTCCTCTCTTCCCGAGAGGAGTGTCCCTGACAACCTCATGGCCAAGGGGGAGGCGGAGGGGAGCGGTATGGAGTCGGAGGGGATGGAAGTGGGGCAGCCTTCCTTGAAAAGGAAGATGGAGGGAGTCGAGGGCCCTACTTCCTCCCAGGACATTGGCTCCTTTCCAGACTCCCCGGGCCATCTGAAGCAGTTGTCGACTCGGACTCCTCACAAGCACCATCATACGTGAGCACTGGTCAGGTGTCCAGCCTGCAGGACGTGATGGGGTACTGCAGGTCCGACCCCGGGGAGAAGGGGATGGAGAAGGAGGGAAAGAAGACCGGGGGGGTAAGTCCTGGATCAGGGGTGAGCCACCGGACCCGGAATAGGACCGGGAAAAAGAAAAAATCATGACAGGGGTATGATCCTTTTCTAATATTTTATGGCCTTACGGGTATCTTCCCTCAATTGCAGAGGTATTGGGACGTCCTGTAGGCGGGCAGCAGTTTTTAAGATCTTGACCGGGTATGCTGCTGACATTTTCTGCCTACAGGACTGCAATTTGAGGGAGGACCCGCCCACCGCAAAGTGGGATCGGGGGGTTGCGGTGTGGTCCTTCGGCCGAAGCAGGTGTACGGGTGTGGGGGATCCTTTTAAAAAATAGGAGGATTAAGGTTTTAAGGAAGGTGGAGGTGGAGAGATGTTTGTGTGTTTTTTTAGAATATGGGGGTGTTTGTTTTAAGTTGTTTTGTATATATGCACCTGTGGAGAAAAAGGGAAGGTTGGACCTGTGGGAGAAAAAAGGGATTTTTAAATACAGCTTACCTGTAAAATCCTTTTCTTGGAGTACATCACGGGACACAGAGCGGCATATTCATTACTATATGGGTTATATGGAGTACCTTCAGGTGTGGACACTGGCAATCTCAAACAGGAAGTCCCCTCCCTATATAACCCCCTCCCCTAGAGGGAGTCCCTCAGTTTTATAGCAAGCAGTATGCCTCCCAAAATGTTTCCCCAAAAGAGGGGTGGGAGCTCTGTGTCCCGTGATGTACCCCAAGAAAAGGATTTTACAGGTAAGCTGTATTTAAAAATCCCTTTTTCTTTCTCGTACATCACGGGACACAGAGCGGCATATTCATTACTATATGGGATGTCCGAAAGCAATGCTTTAATGAGGGGAGGGAGACATCTTCCAAAGAAGGATTCAATTTAGAGGTATACTCAAATAATAATAATAATTCCAACTTAGTCAAAAAAAAACTTTTTTTTTTTTTTTTTTTCTTTTTTACAACCAAGGGTGCTTCTGATCCCGAGGATCTTAAACTGCAGCCTGTAGTACTGCCTGTCCAAAGGCAGAATCCGCATTCCTTCTCACGTCTAGTTGATAAAACTTTGTAAACGTGTGGACTGATGACCACGTCGCCGCCTTGCATATCTGAGCCATAGAGATCTGATGGTGTGCTGCCCAGGAGGCGCCCATGGCCCTGGTAGAATGGGCCTTTACCGACAAAGGAGGAGGCAACCTCTTCAAACCGTAGGCTTGAATGATTAATTGTCTAATCCATCTCGAGATGGTGGATTTTGCAGCTGCCTGCCCCTTCTTGGGGCCATCTGGTAGAACAAACAACACATCTGTTTTCCGGATCTTTTCTGTAGCTTTAAGATAGGCCTTCATGGCCCGGACAATATCCAAGGTATGCAGCAACCCCTCCTTTCTAGATGTGGGTTTTGGAAAGAAGGATGGAAGTACCAAATCCTGGTTCAAGTGAAAATTGGATATAACCTTTGGTAGAAAGGAAGGATGGGGCCGGAGAACTGCCCTGTCCTTATGTAGAACGAGATATGGTTCCTTACACGATAAGGCTGCTAATTCTGACACTCTCCTGGCCGAAACTATGGCGACCAAGAAAACCAACTTTCTTGTCAGTAAGATTAAAGGAATCTCAGCCAACGGCTCAAAGGGTTGTTTCTGTAGAGTGGACAGGACAAGATTTAAGTCCCATGGACAAATTGGTGACTTGACAGGAGGATTAATACGCAAGACCCCCTGTATGAAGGTCTTTACCAGCGAGTGGGTGGCCAGCGGCCTCTGAAACCACACTGACAGAGCTGAAATCTGTCCCTTGATTGTGCTTAATGCCAGGCCTTTATCCACTCCTAGCTGGAGAAAACTTAACACCCTATCAATAGTATATTTGCGGGAATTCCATCTTTTGGATTCACACCAGCCTACGTAGTTCCTCCACACCCTGTAATAAATCACCCTGGAGGCCGGCTTTCTAGCCCTAATCAGGGTAGGAATTACCTGCCTAGACAGACCTCTACCCCTGAGAATCAGGGATTCAGCCTCCAGGCCGTCAAATTTAGACGTTGTAATGTAGGGTGGAGGATCGGGCCTTGTGAGAGTAGGTCTGGTCGTAGAGGAAGAGTCCAAGGGTCTCCCACTGCCATCTTCAGGACTAGTGAGTACCATGTCCTCCGGGGCCAAGCTGGAGCTACTAGAATGACCGGCTTGTGCTCCACTCTGATCCTGCGCAACAGGCGAGGAAGTAACTGTAGCGGAGGGAATGCATATAGAAGTTTGAATTGATGCCAAGGGCAAACCAACGCATCGGTTCCGCAGGCCATAGGGTCCCTCGCTCGGGACACGAACCTGTCTAGTTTCTTGTTGAACCTGGATGCCATTATATCTACGTCTGGCATTCCCCACTTCTGGCAGATTGTCTGAAAGACCTGGGGATGCAGAGACCACTCCCCTGGCAACAGACTCTGGCGACTTAAGAAGTCTGCCTGCAGGTTGTCCACTCCGGGAATGAATATCGCCGAAATGCAGGGTACATGAACCTCTGCCCACTGAAAAATCAAGCTCACCTCCCTCTGAGCGGCCTGACTCCTGGTTCCCCCTTGGTGGTTTATGTATGCCACCGCTGTGGCATTGTCTGACTGGATTCTCACCGGGAACCCCTGTAATCTGGAGGTCCATGCCAGAAGGGCTAGGCGAGCAGCTCTGATCTCCAAGATATTGATGGGGAGCTGCCTCTCTGTTTTCACCCAAGTTCCCTGGCGAGAGAACCCCTCGAAGACCGCCCCCCAGCCTGCCAGGCTGGCGTCTGTGGTAACTATCTTCCAGACAACAGGGCTGAAGGTTTTTCCCTTTAGAAGATTCTGGGGGTTCAACCACCAGGCCAGGCTTTGTCGGACCCTTGATGATAGCGTCAAAGGGGACTCTAAGGCATGTGCCCTCTTGCCCCAGGCTGCTAGAATGGCTGCCTGTAGGACGCGAGTGTGGATCTGAGCGTATGGTACTGCCTCGAACGTAGCCACTAGCTTGCCTAGTAATCGCATACACAGGCGAATAGTTGGTTCTTTCTTGCTTAGAACCCACTGAACCAACCCCTTGATAGCCTCGATCTTTACAAGGGGCAGGAACACCCTTTGCTGTTCTGTGTCTAACCTCATGCCGAGGTATTCCAACTGCTTTGTAGGCTGGAACGCTGACTTTCCCCGGTTTAGGACCCAGCCGAATCCTTCGAGGTACCGAACCGTGAGGTTTACTGCCTGTTGCAGACACCGCCGTGAGTGATCTATGATTAAAAGGTCGTCCAAGTATGCTAGGACTGTGACCCCTTGGATTCTTAAATTGGCCAGAACTGGGGCTAGGATCTTCGTGAATACCCGGGGGGCCGTGGCCAGCCCGAAGGGGAGCGCCCTGAATTGGAAGTGTCGCTGCCCCACCGCGAATCGTAAAAATCTTTGATGCGACTGAAAGATTGGTACATGAAGGTAAGCATCCTTTATGTCTATGGAGGCCAGTAAATCGTCCCTCTGAAGCGCGGCGGCTGCTGACCGGATGGATTCCATCCGGAAGGAACGAACCCTTAGGTAACCGTTTAACCTCTTTAGGTCCAAGATTGGCCTGACATCGCCGTTGGGCTTTGGTATGACAAAGAGATTGGAATAGAAACCTAGCCCTTGCTCTTGGGCTGGCACCTCTATTATTACGTCCTGGCAAAGCATGTGATCCAAAGCTGCCAGCATTGAGGCCTTCCTTGCTGGATCCTTTGGTAGCCTTGACTCTTGAAAATGAGGCGGAGGACACTTTAGAAACTCCAGTCTGTAGCCTGTGGTTACAGACGCCCGGACCCATTTGTCGGGGATCTTGGCTTCCCAAACTTCTGAGAAGAAACGAAGCCTTCCCCCCACCCGCGAGAGTGGGGGCGCCCCTTCATAAGGCAGACTTAGGGGCTGTCTTTGTCGGCTTGCGATACCATGGCCTCTTACCCCCAGGGGCCTGTCCCTGCGATCTACTGTTAACGTTGGATCGTGCAGGCGGCCGTCGATACTGCCTGGAATTTGAGGGCCCTGAGACAGGAAAGAGCTGCCTTTTAAATGTAGGACCCCGGAATGTCTTTTTGACCGGTAAAAGGGTACTTTTGCCACTTGAAATAGTCTGAATGTATTTATCCAGATCCTCCCCGAAGAGTCGTCCTCCATGGAAGGGAAACCCTGCCAGAAGCTTTTTGCATGGGGGCTCCGCCGCCCAGTTCTTCAACCATAAGAGCCTTCTCATGTGCACCAAAAATAGTGATAAACGAGAGGCCTGCTGGATGGAATCTTTTATAGCATCTACAGCAAAACACAGAGCTCTGGGAATGTCAGAAAACTCTTCTGCTTGTTGGGTAGGCATGTCCTTTAACATTTCTTTTGTCTGGTCCTTTAACGCCTGACAAACTCCAATTGCAGCCACAGCTGGCTGTACCACTGCTCCTGCCGTAGCAAAGGATGCTTTTAAAAGTGTCTCTAACCGTTTATCAACCGGATCTTTAAACATATGTATGTTTTCCACCGGGCAAGTTAGTGATTTATTCACACATGAGATGGCTGCATCCACTACTGGGAGCCTCCACCTCTTGGAGAATTTTTCCTCCATGGGGTAAATGACCGCAAATCTCTTCGGTGGCAGAAAAATCCTGTCCGGCCGTACCCAATCCCGAAAGATCAATTCCTCCGAGAGGATGGACCGGAAAAACTGCGTTGCTTAACGGAGCTTTCAAAGAGCCCAGAGAGGATACCGGAGGAACCTGAGGCTCTGGCAATGGTAAACTAAATGCCGAGCGGACCATGTCCGTCAAAGACTGTACCCACAGTCTCTCTGTCTGGGAGTCTGAAAATGGTTCCTCGGAGGTAGATCCCTCCATCCCTGAACCCTCTTGGTTCAGGTCTAGTTGATCCTCCTGCGATTCCAATTCCTCCGGAGAGAGAATCTCAGCATCTGAGGATACACCTCTTGGTGATGGGGATCTAACCCGTTTCTTACCAGGAATAGCTCTAGCGATCAATGCTGCTATTCTCTCTTCTAGCCCCCCTAGGGATACGGCTAGCATCTCCTCTGTGATAAACACAGGGCTGGGTTGATCTGGGCCAGCCTCCGCACCAGATCCCCCTAATGGCTCATCCAAGGCGCCCTTTATGGGAATAAGTTGCGGGGAAAGTATCGGCATATCATCAGAATCAGAGGGGGAACCCCTTTGTTTTTTGGTCTTTTTTGTACCCTTTGACCCCGAACCTTTGGAAGCCATAATACAAAATCGAGGGACTCCGCCAACAACAACAGACTGTAGTGGCCAGGAGTACAAAACTAGAGCTTAGGGGACAATAGATCACTAATGCCCAAAAACTGATGGGGCCCCGTATGTTTTTTTTTTTTTAAATATATATAAGTCTTTCCCTTTTTTTTTTTTTTTTAAACATACAGTGACCCCAAACTTAGTTTGCCAGCCTCCAACCTGCTGCAAAAAGGGGAATTTCTTGGCTTAACAAAAAAGGCATTGGAACAAAGTCCAGCATGTACTACCCCTCTTCCGCCACCGGGAGTCACTGTTCTGCCGCTCTGCGTCCTCTCCCTCTGAGATCAGCCTCAGACTGAGCACTGACAATGCCTGCTGATCTATAACAGCACAAGGCGCGCCCCTGTATGACGCTGCAGGCACGCCCCCCCCCCGCCCTCCTCTCTGAACGGCGCGAAAAACGTCTATAAGTTGCGCGCGCGTATGCCGGAACAGGAGGAACATGGAGGAGCCGCGCTGCTGGAGACCCAGGACTGCAGTATCAGGCGGCAGATTCAAACCCCCGGCCAGGTAGGACTCTCAAAAAGGCCCCATAGGGATCCTTACCAGTCCTAGGCAGAAAGCAGCAGGTTAGCTAGCAACACCATTCTTAGACAGGGGAACCTAGTGATGGGGGGAAAAGGGATCATCCTGTCTTTCTCAGACATAGTGAGCAAGGTTGCCAATGCAGAGCATACTTAGGCTACCCCCCTTTTAGGTTACCCCGGAGAGCCTGCTGTCGAACCAAGTCCCGCAGGCTCCCCCTTACCTGCTCCATGCTGCAGGATGTTTGTCCAGCAAAACGATCCAATCTTCTCCCATCTCCGTGGGTAGCGTAGTAGACCTTCAGGCCCTGGGGTCCTATGAAGGTACCCACTGTCCTGGACCTATATAGCACCCTGGCAAACAGGAACTTATGGTTTTTACAAACTCCAAGTCCTGGGCCCAGGGTCCAGCCCTCCAAAGAGGAGCATTATAGGCAAAACCCCACGGTTTGGGGCCCGGGTACTGTCCACTTTGGCACTGAGGCTCCTTGGACAGATCCGGTTAGCCCGCCCTTAATCCCAAGGATGTGGAGCAAAGCTATTCCGTGACCAACACCTAAGACACTGGCGAAAAAACTGAGGGACTCCCTCTAGGGGAGGGGGTTATATAGGGAGGGGACTTCCTGTTTGAGATTGCCAGTGTCCACACCTGAAGGTACTCCATATAACCCATATAGTAATGAATATGCCGCTCTGTGTCCCGTGATGTACGAGAAAGAAATGAAGTTTTTTTGGGGGGGGAGGGATCCGGTTATTGTGTGTGGGGATTTTAACTGTATTATACGTAGTGGGGATAGGTGTGGGGGGGGGTGGTGTGGATATTGATAAATCGGGGAAAGAGTTGGGTGAGTTGGTTAAGTTATTTGGTTTAAGAGATGTGGGTGAAGGTGGTGGGTCTACTTATTTTAGTGATCGGGGCACTGTGCAATCACGGATTGATTTTTGTTTTGTTTCAAAAAATCTGCAGACGGAGTCCTTTGCCGTACGTCGGGAGCCTTTCTCGGACCATGGCAGGATTGAATGTGTTGTGAGTATGGATCCGGAGGTAAAGGTAATGGAAGTTGAATGTGGAGTTGTTGGAGGATGAGGGCGTGAAGAGGGAGTATGGTGAGTTTTTTGTAAGATTGAAGAGGAGGAGGAATGATTTTTTCAAGTGTGATTGAGTGGTGGGAGTGGGTGAAAGTGCAGACAAAGAGGTTTTTTGTGAGGAAGGGGTGTGAGGTTGCGAGGAAGGAGCTTGAGGTGTATGAATGGTGGCTGAAGAGATTGGAGTATTTGAAAGAGCTGAGAGAATGGGGAGAGGATGTGGGGTGTGATTTAGTGGAAGCAAGAAGAAAGTTGAGAGTGTTTATGGAACGGAGAGGGAGAGAGATTATGTCGCAAGCGAGGATGGTGGTGAGAGAGAAGGATGAGAAGTGTACAAGTTGTTTCTTTTAAAAGGTGTATGGTGGGAAGGTGGAGTTGTCGAGTGTGTTGGATGAGAATGGACAGGAGGTGAATGGAAAGGAGAAAGTGAGAGATGAAGTTTGCAAGATTTATGCTGGGTTATATAAGGAGAAGAAGAGGGATGCGAGAGTTGAGAGAGATGTGTTGAAGCAGGTGGAGATGTGTTTGGATTTGGATGATAAGAGTATGTTAGGGGAGAATGTGAGTAAGGGTGAAGTTGATGAATGTCTTGGGAGTATGAAAAAAGGAAAGACGCCTGGTAGTGATGGTTTGCCTGTTGAGTTTTATTGTGCGTTTTGGGATGTGATTGGTGATTGTGTGTATGAGATGGTGATGAAAGTTCTGGAAGTCGGGAGGATGCCTGAGTCTATGTTGAAAAGTGTGATTGGTTTGCAGTATAAGAAAGGTGATAAGCGTGAGTTGAAGAATTGGAGGCCTATATCGTTGTTGAATGTGGATTATAAGGTTGTGGCGAAAGTGTTGGCAAGTAGGTTGCGTGCGGTGGTGGAGAAATTAGTGGGAGAGGAGCAAGTGTGTGCAGTGCCTGGGAGGTCGATTTCAGAAAGTTTGGCGAGTCTGAGGGATGTGTTGTGGTTATGTAAGGAGAGGAAGCAGGAGGTGGCTGTGTTGGCTGTGGATTTTGAGAAAGCGTTTGATAGAGTGTCGCATGAGTTTATGTTTAAAGTGTTGAGGAGGATGGGGATACCTGAAGTTGTAATTGGATGGATTAAGTGTTTGTATAGAGGTATGGTGAGTAAGGTGTTGGTGAATGGATGGCTGACCAATGACATTAGCATTTTTTTTTTTTTTTAAAGCCTATGGCGTGTGAAACACACTCAAAAAACTCCACCCGGTGCAGAAAAAATGTGCACACACAAAGAGTGTTCACAAAAACGTGCAGACCAGTGCAACGTCAAGTGGTCCTCCTGTGCAGAAGGGACCCAAACCCTGATCCCCCGGGGCGTTAGGCTCCAGACGGGGACTGAGGTACTATGGTCCGAGCAACCGAAGCCGACACGGACCCAATTTCCTTGGAGGGACTGCCGAAACAGAACCCTCCAAGTACTAGGTGGGACTCCCCCGAAGGGAGACCCCATGTGAGCGGGCGAACTAAGCCAGAAGGCCATGTCCACCCACTCCCAAGACGTTCAGGGCTGGCCCGAGGACCGGCACCCTACTAATCACACTGTGTACAAAACGTGCACAAACAATAAATTAAATAAAGTGGGGGGAAAGGGATAGTGAAGTGAAGAGTGAAAGAAGTGGTCATTGTGTTCAACAATGACCAGGCCCTCCGGCCAGGAATAAAAAAAAAAATTCCTCCGGTCCTGGCCAAAAGGCCCGGCCCAGGAGGCAGGTGCTAAAAAAGCGTGTAGCTGGTGCAGTGACCATGGTGTCGTTAAATCAAAGTGACCCTCACTCACAGTGATTCTCAGACACCCCTGGACTGCCACTCCAGGGGCACATGCACCATAGGCTTTTCCGTTCCAAATCTAACCCCCCGACCGGCCAGTGCAGCCCTCCACCCCTGCCAGAAAGAGAGCCCTTCCAGGTTTTCTTGGGAAGAAGCTGCCCTCATCTAGCAGCCTCCACCAATACTAACCCTTCCAGACTCCCTGTCAACCCAGCAGGATTTGCATGGCCCTACCCCGTCTTTCCATCAGGGCAGTTCCAGCTCCTCCTACCAGATCTCTGACAGGGACAGCACTTACACCAGCCAGCCACAAGGCCAGACTAGAACGCGGCAAAAAAAAAAAAAACAGGCGCAGCCACCCATCCTCACCAGAAGCACCCTACCAGGTGGCTCAGACGCAACCATTGGCCGGCCCCCAGTATCTGTCGGGCAGCACGGCGTAGTCCCTGCTGAAACCACCCTTCCAGGTGCAATGACGCTATTAGATTGCATCCACCCTCCACATATAGGAGGTGCTTCAGCGCTCCTCTAGCAACTGACGAGAACGGGTACCACACCTGATCTTAGCCACAAGGCCGAGCAGTGGCAGGAAAGACACCTCGATCAGCCCAGCCAGAGTGCAATGGCTGAGCCTCGCCCTGGGAGAACCACCTTTATGATCATGGTGTCTCCCCTGCCAGGTAAGTATGACAATAGCATTGGGTCAGGAGTGAGACAGGGATGCCCGTTGTCGCCTGTTTTGTTTGTTTGTGTAATTGAGCCGTTGTGGAGGATGTTGGCACAAGATAAGTGTGTGAGAGGAGTGGAGGTTCCTGGGAGTGGGGGTAGAGTTTTGAAGGTGATTGGATATATGGATGATGTTACTGTGGTTTGCAAGGATATGGCAGGGTTAAGAAGGGTGAAACTTTTGATTGATATTTTTTGTTTGGCGAGTGGTTTTTGTGTGAATATGGGGAAGAGTGAGTGCAAGTTGTTTGGAGTGTGGGGGACGGTGGAGCAATGTGGTTGGAAGTTTTGTGTGGGAGGATTGAGGATTTTGGGTGTTAAGTTTGATGGAGATTTGTATGGGAGAGAAAGTTGGCAGGATGTTTTGGCAAGAGTGAAGAAGAAAGTTGAATTTTGGTCTCTAAGGACTTTATCGTTGAGTGGGAAAGTGTTGGTGGTGAAAGCTGTGTTGATGCCTATTTTGTTGTTTTTGTATTATGTGTTTCCAACGCCTGATAGAGTGATGAAGCAGATTGTGAGAGTATGTTTTTCGTTTTTTTGGTCGTCGCGGATGGAGAAGTTGAAGAGAGAGAAAGTGATGAAAAGTGCAGTGAATGGTGGGAAAGGTATGGTGAGTATTGAGAAGTTTCTGGTGGTGAAGTATGTAAGTATGTGTGTGAGATTGAGCGAGAAAGAGAATGTTGCAGGATGTATGGTAAGATATGCTGGTGGGAGTGTGTTGAGGAAATGTACGTTGTGTGTGGTTGATTTGAGGAAGCCTGTATGTTTTGTTGCGCCGTGGTTTTATGTGAGGATTGATAGGTGTATGAGGAGGTATGAGTTGCGAGATGTGACGCGGGATAAATGGTGTGAGATTAAGAAGATTGTGCAGTTGTTGAAAGAGAGGGAGGAAGTGGAAGGAATAGGTGGTTTGAGAGTTGCTGAATGTAAGAAAGTCTGGAAGAATGTGGGTTGTAAGGGATTGGACAATAGGCAGAAAGATATTGCATGGATGGGGGTGCATGGGTGTTTGCCTACGAGAGAGTTTCAGAGAAGGATTGTGGATAGTGAGGTATGTCCGAGGAGTGGGTGTGGGGGGATTGAGAGAGTGATACATGTGTTTTGGGAGTGTCGTTATGCTAAGAAAATATGGAGTAGGATGGAGAAGATGGTGAAGGGGTTGACTGGTGTGGATGTTTTAACGTATGAGATGGTGTTGTATGGTTTGTGTGATCTAACGAGGAATGAGGAGAGATTGTTGTGGATAGTGGTGAATTGTGTTAAGGAATGTTTGTGGGATGTACGTAACATTTTTGTTTTCAGGCAAGAGATTGTGAAAGTGAGGGAATGTGTGGCCATGGTGCGAGGAAGGATTTTTAATTATGCGTATTTTGATTTTAAGAGACTGGGTGAGGGTGATGCACGGAGGTTGTGGAAAGTTGATATGTGGAAGCAATGGTGTATACAATGTGTTTTTTTTATGTGTTCGGGATGTTTTTTTATATTTTTGATGAATTAATATTTTTATTTTTTGTCTTTCAGGGTGAGTGCAGGTGGTGGTGGTGAAGGGAAAGTGTGGAGCAAGCGTTGAGGAGTGTTTTTGTTTGTGTAGGGATAGGGTTGAGGAACAGTATATTGTAGGGGTAGTTTTTGTTGATATTTTTGTGCGATTTGATGGGTGGAAGGTTTTTTTTTGTAAAATGTTTTTTTCTTGTTTTCTTTATTATCTGTATCATTGTACCTTGTGATGTATATTTTTTGATGTATGCCTTGTTTTTTGTTATTTACTTTATTGTTGAACCTTTTGATGTATGCTTTGTGGGAGGGTTTTGTGGGTGTTGTATGTAAATATTGTCAACTTTTTGTATTGTGGAAATATCGTCTTTTCTTTTGTATTGTTGTCAAGATCCGTTGTTTGTATTTCTTGTTTTTAATTTTTGTACAATATGTTGTTGTACATATTTTTTGTCAATGCTTACTTTGTATTTATGACAATTTTAAATAAAAGAATAAAAAAAAAAATCTGTTCTTATCAGTTTAATATCTTATACGTCCCCTATCTGGGGACCATATATTAAATGGATTTTTAGAACAGGGAGATGGAAGAAGAGCTTGCTCTGTCCACTCCACGCATCGACCTGGTATTGCAGTACCTCCAGGACCGGTGCACCCCTCTCTTACTCAGTACCAAAAAATAGATTTGAATGGAAAATCATCCAGCTTGTTTGTTTGTCTTGTGTCTGTTTTTTGCTAGGTGGGTTGTTTAACCTCCTTGCTTGCTCTCTAATAAATCGGCCTGTAACCCTTGTGTCTTTGTGTTCATTGCTTCTTGTCACTTTCTTGGGGGAAGAAAAGACCGTTGTTTGGCAGATTGCTCCTCATCGTCAGCAAATAACACTCTCTTTGAAGTTACCTATGCAGGAACACCTAGTTTTAGTCAGTGCACCAATTTCGACAAGACAGCTAGTTTTCTACTCATCCATGCCTCCCCTCTCTCCTTAGGCCCCAAATCAAGCCTTCAATAGCAGTGATCCTGTCTTTCAAACAAGTGGGCTGAATTTCATCCTTTTCTGTGCCTTGGCTGCAGAAAGCATGTTTTTGGAAAAGTCAGCTGAGGCAAGGTTTTTGTGCTCTGGCTTCTCATCCGGAGGATCACGCCTTATGCCGCGTACACACGGTCGTTTTTTTGCGATGAAAAAAAAACGACGTTTTTGAAACGTCACTTTTCAAAGACAATTTTGCATACACACCATCGTTTTTTCACAAAAAGCAAGGTTACGTTCACCACTCTTTTCCATTAAAGCTCGCTTCATAACTAGCTTCGGGGCATGCGCGGGTTGAAAAACGTCGTTTTGAACGACGTTTTTGCTACACACGGTGACTTTTTGTGAAACAAAAAACGACGTTTTGAAAAACGACACAAAAAATTCAAACATGTTGGAATTTTTTTTTTGGTCGTTTTTTTTAAGACAAAAAACGACGTTTTGCCCACACACGATCAATTTAAATGACGTTTTAAAAAACGTTGTTTTTTTTCATCGCAAAAAACGACCGTGTGTACGCGGCATTAGCCTGCGACTCCCTCTAGTGGCTCTCGATTTTCGCGCCCGCGTTATGTTAACTAAGAGGCGGACCCATGCAAATGATTTCCCTCGTTTCAACGTGCACGAGGAGCACCGAATTCTGTGCAATTCTTCCTTTTCGGCCCAGACTAAAGGTCGGAGTGGGCTCCAGCAATGTCGGGCAGGTGTCAGAGAAATGTGCATTGGCCAGTAGACAGGGGGTTTGGCCTGTAGGCCAGACAGCCAGCGACACCCGTATGCCTGCGGATCTTCACACCTCTCGAAAAGCTTCGGCTGCTGGGGGAAGGGTGAAGGCTGGGCACAGGCAAAGTGGCACCTCTCAGCGAGCCTTCCGCTCAGGCCGCAACGCCGCTCGCTCGGAACAGAGAATAATTGGGTTATCGCTTCTCGGCCTTTTGGCTGCGATCAAACTGGGGAAACCTAGTGAGATCATTTGAAGGCGAGTTTCTGGATCACCCCTTTTGGGGAATCCAGAGACATTTGAGGAATAATCAAGGATGGCACATCGTGCTCTACCCAAATCCTTTAGACTGGTCGTGGGACCTGAAAACCGAAGAGAGTTTACGGTGAAGAAAGTTATTGAAGAATGTCTGCTTGGTGCGCTGAACCTAATGGTGAGTGATATATATGCATTGCAAGATTTTCCTTCAACTGGCGTTTACGATGTTTTCGTTTCATTCGGAGGATACCTGCCTGCAAGTGTTTGAGAGATACCAGAACCAAGTAAGAGATGAAGACCTTATTTGGGAAGGAATGACTGTGGAACTTTTGTTTGAAGCAGAAAAGAGAGATTTGGTGGTAAGAATTTATTTGCATAAATTTTGTTCCAAAGTTGATACGGGTACAAAAATTAGAAATGCTTATGGTATGTACAGGAGCAAAGTAAAGTTTAAAGTTAAGTTTAAACGTGATGGGCATGGCATGTATACTCTACCTCAGGGGTCTTCAAACTACGGCCCTCCAGTTGTTCAGGAACTACAATTCCCATCATGCCTAGTCATGTCTGTGAATGTCAGTGTTTTACAATGCCTCATGGGATGTGTAGTTCTGCAACAGCTGGAGGGCCGTAGTTTGAGGATCCCTGCTCTACCTCCTCTGTTTTTTACAGTGGCTGGGGAGAGATGTTCCTTGTTTTTTTCTGGGCAGCCTACCTTTTGTAGGACCTGTTTTAAATATGGCCATGGGAGGGAGGAGTGTACTAAGACAATAAAATGTAGGCAATGTGGAGCTAAGGATCACATGGCTAGGGATTGTAATGTTCCTAGGAAATGTGATTTATGTGACAGTAGAGACCACTTAGCCAGAGACTGCCCAGAGAAAGCAAAAGCGGGGTGCAAAATGTTTTCTTTTGCGGACGCAGTAAGAGGTGGTTTTGAGCCCAAGACACGCGAGCCAGTGGTCTCTGCAGAGGTACGAGCTGCGTGTGCAAGATTTGCGGCTAGAGAGGCGGCTGCTGAAAGAGCTCTTGGTCTAATACTTGAGCATGGGATTAGAGAGGACGGGGAGGCAATGGAGGAGGAGGTGACAGTCTCTGAGGAGCGCACAACACCGTGTGCAAGTGTAGAGGCTGGGAAACAAGATGGCGCTGAAATGCTGGAGGGAGGCATGGTTGTTCCCGGGTCTGACACTATGATAGTGGAGGGAGGCGTGGTTCGGGAGGAGTCACGAGGGAATGCTGGCAATAGTTTGGAAGAGCCGAGGGAGGAGGCGGGGTCTATGCAAATGACCGGGCTCTTATCAAACTTAGTGAGAGATCTTGAACTAAAGCGTGAATTGATTGAAAAAGAGCAGGTGAAGTTGGTGGAAGGAGTAGTTAATACAGGGATGGAGGTGGCGGAGGGAGGAGGTATAGCAGACGAAATTAACCCTGTGACTGCTGGAATGGGAAGTACTGACTGGGGATTAAGAATGGAAATGGAGGAGAGTGGATCTTTGCCTTTAGGTCAAAGGATTAATGAAAATACTGAGGCAATAGACACTTCAGATGGGAAA
This sequence comes from Rana kukunoris, assembly GCA_029574335.1. Lineage (NCBI taxonomy): Eukaryota > Metazoa > Chordata > Amphibia > Anura > Ranidae > Rana > Rana kukunoris. The sequence continues at coordinate 57,445,012 of CM056052.1, forward strand.
AGAGCCAAAATGGAAATGCAAGAAATTTTGGGGTTGGTCTCCTCTTCTGATGAGGGGGAATCCCCGATTTCCCCAGCGGTGATGGCAAGGAGAGGAAGGAAAGGAGGAGAGGATGAAATGGGTTAAAATGTGAAGTTGGAAAAGAAAGATTGAAATAAAAGATAATGTAGGTGACTATATCATCCTTGAATGTGAGATTGATTTGCTCTGTAATTAGAAGGGCGGTGGTATTTGATTTCCTGGAAGGATTAAACCAGGACATTGTGTGTCTACAGGAATGTGGCATTAAATATCCACCAGGAGCAAATGAGTGGAAAGGGAAAGCGATATGGTCGCCGGCTTGCGGTAACAGAAATACTGGAGTTGGGATTCTAATTGGGAATAATATAATTATTTTGATAGAATATAAAGTGATTGTTCCAGGAAGGTGCATCATGGGACTATTCCAAATAGGTGATTTTGTTTTTAGGTTGTTTAATGTGTATGCACCAGCAGGGAGACCTGAAAGAGTTGAGTTCTTACAGAATTTGCAGGTCTATTTTGGAGGTCGGACCCCCACTATAATAGCGGGGGATTTCAATACAATCAGAGAAGTATCTGATAGAGTCGGTGGAAGTGGAGGTGGCCTAGATAGTACCAGCACATTATTGAATAATTTGGTTTTAGATCTACAACTGGTGGATGTGGGCACAGAAAAAGGCCCCCAACAGGACAAATTTACGTTTTTTTCTGAAACTGGCAAAGTTAAGTCCAGAATTGATTTTTTGTTCTGTTCTAAGAATTTAAAGTGTGGAGGGTTTTCCACATTCGATGCACATTTCACGGATCATAGGGGGATTCAAGCAGAATTCCTAATGGAATGTGGAGTTCATTTTGGCAGAGGTGTATGGAAACTTAAAGCGGTAGTTAACCCTTTTATTTACCTCTCTTGTAGCCTTACTGTCTCCCAGAGAGCATTACTAAACAGTGGTTTTTTTTTTTTTTTTTTTCTAAAGGCTTACCTTTATCTTTTCTCTAATGTGGCCTGTCACTCACCTCTCCCCGCGGATTATTGGGCGTGCCTTCCTTATCCCCCGATGCGCAGAGCCTCCTGGGAATTCGATGTGATGTGATGTTCCCAGGAGACGATCTCTCTTAAAATCTCGGCAAGCGGGTCATGTGACTCGGCAAGCGGGTCATGTGACGTGGGCAGCTCAATTCGTTTTGAGCTAGAGCTGTGAGGAAACAATCTATTATAGTTTTATTCTGGTCAACGGGGCGGGTCATATTGACGCCGGACGTTGCCATGGTAACTGTGCTGTGTTGACGGCGCCGTTCGCCGTCAACACAGCACATCAAAGGACATGCGCGGGATACAGCGGTGCATGCTGGGACGCATTCACCGCCGTATCCCGGAAATGTTTAGGACTGGGCTTCAACGTGCCCAGCGTGCCAGGGATGAAGATGAAAACTGCCTGAAGACAAAAATAAAACTTATAGTTTGGCAGTAGAATCGCATCCTGGGGGCGAATAATTCGGGACACACGGGCTGCTATTGAATTAAGGTAAGAGGAGCCTAAAACTTTTTTTAAAAAAAAAACAAAATCGAGTGAAAGACCGCTTTAACACCCGGTTAATGGAGGAGGTGGAAATAAGGAGAGATTTTGTGCTGCTGTATGATCATTTATCTAAGAAAAATAATGAATTCAACCACTTGTTTGAGTGGTGGGATTGGACCAAGTACAGAGTTGGAATGTTTTTTAAAGCTTGGGGGAGGAGGAAAGCGGAACAAGAAAAAAGCATGCATGAAAAGTTGGGGTGTAGGTTGAGAACACTATACCTATTTAAGGAAATGGGAAAAAATGTGGAGGAGGAGTTAAGGCTTGTGAAAGAGGAGAGAAGAGAATTTATAAAGGAAAAAGGGAGAAAAATAGTATTTCAAGCAAAAGTACGGCATATGGAGGAAAATGAAAAATGCACAAGATTTTTTTTAAAAGGCGTATGGAAATAAAGATGTGTTGAGATCGGTTAAAGTGGAAGGAAGAGGTGTGGTGGAGGAGGTTGGAAAATTCTTCAGGGAACAATTTAAAGGTTATGAGGTGGAAGACAAAGAAGAAATGCAAAATTACTGTGAAGTGTTAGACCAGAGACTGGGAAGAGAAGAAGTGGAGTGGCTGGAGAGAGAAGTTCAAGATGTGGAGATCAAGGAAGCGATTGCTGGGATGGCCAAAAACAAAACACCCGGAAGTGATGGCCTGGGAGCGAAATTCTATATGTCCTTCTGGGAGCAGATAGGACCAGGTGTTTGTGCAGTGATAAAGGAGGTCTTTGTAACTAAGAAAATATCCAAATCTATGTGTGAAGGTGTAATCTAGCTTATTTTTAAAAAAGGAGAGAAAGAAGATTTGAAGAATTGGAGACCAATTACGCTCCTTAATGTTGATTATAAAGTTGTGGCCAAAGTGGTGACTAACAGACTACGGATGGTACTAGACAAAGTGATTGGACCATGGCAGACATGTGCAATACCGGGTAGGAGAATGAGGGAGATTTATGCTTTTGCAACTGTAACGCCATCTTGTTCACTCCTCAGCTCCATTTTAGATATTTGCTTCTGCACGTACTTGCTTGTGGAATGTGTTATCTAGAAATTGTCCCCTCAGCAGTTCTCAGAACAACATGCTTTTGTCTTCTTCTTTCTTTCCCTGAGATCAAGGTTATAACTTTCTCATTTGCATCTGCCTGTAGAATGCTAAGAAGTTATCTTATGTAAATGTATTCTACACCCCTCTTTACACCATATAAAAGGTCTAGGCGGGGTCTAAATAAAGAGAGTTTGATTTCACCTACTACATGTCTCTATGTCCTTTTCTATGGTGAAATTGATCTCCCAGGTACCTGCAGACACAACACGAGTCGACTGATAGTCGGGGACTATCAGTACGGAGGGAGATCCGGGTACCTACCTACAGTACTTACCTACAGAAAATGTCAGACAATCCGATACTATTGAGAGACATGATTATATATGTCAATAAAAATCAGAGGCCCCTGGTTAGCTGAGTCACTCGATCTGGAAAAAGCTTATGACAGAGTGTCCCATGCCTTTATGATGCAGGCAATGGCCAGACTAGGAATTCCAGATAGTTTATTGGAAGTCATCAAAGGCTTCTATGTGGATATCCAGAGTCGGGTTCTGGTGAATGGCAATTTGGGTGAGGCATTTAAAGTGTGATCTGGTGTAAGACAGGGCTGCCCTTTGTCGCCCTTGGCCTTTATTTGTGTTATTGGGCCACTCTTGAAGAGCTTGCAGAAGGACAAGATATGTAGGAGTTTTTTCATCCCAGGTGGAGGTGGTGAGGCGGTCAAATCCATGGCGTATATGATTGACGTTGTGGTGGTGGCATCTTCTCAGAGAGAAATAGATAGAGTGAGTCTGATAACAGAAATATACTGTATGGTATCTAAAATGAGAGTCAATTGGGGCAAAAGTTGTTTGTGTAGTCTGGGAAGTGAAATACAGATACGGAATGACCAATTACAGATAAAACCAGAGGTCAAGATTTTAGGGATCACCTTTGACAAAACAGTTAAAGCAAAGTTATGAAGAATTGCACATGAAAATTAAGAAGAAATTGGATTTTTGGGCTATGAGGGAATTATCCCTGAAAGGGAAAGTGCTGATACTAAAAGCTGTGATACTTCCGTTAATTTTGTTCATGACTGTCATAATGCCAATGGGGAAAGTATGGACCATTAAAATAAATAAAGCCATTTTTATTTTTCTATGGGGTTCCAGGATGGAACGAATTGCAAGAGAGAAAGTAAAGTAAGTATGTAGCTTGGGCGGTTTGGGGTTTCCAGACCTGGAAAAATTTGTAGATATGCATTTCTGGTTGGTGGCGGTTAGGACTTTAAGGTGTAAAGGGAGAACGGCGGATATGATGCAATACATGGGCGGATGGTTGTTTAGGAGATGGAAGTGGAGGAAAGTTGAGTTAGGAAAACCGGTTTCCTTTTCAATATCAGTGCAATACCAAAAATTAGACGTGATACGGACAAAATATGGTTTGGAGGCGTTGGGGTTGGAAGAAGGTTGCAAAGGAAAAGTAAGGAAAGAAATCTTTAAGGAAGACACGGTTTGCAACATTAGAGGATTTAGAACCTTCGAGGCTGCTAAAATCTGGAATGCAGTAGAAATTGAAGGTGTGTCTAATAGACAAAGGGATGTCACGTGGTTGGCATTACATGATGGTTTATTAACCAAGGTGTTTTTGAAGGTGCGGGATCTGATTCAATCAGAGAAATGCCCAAGAGAAGGTTGTGGTGGAACGGAGGATGTGAAACACGTGCTTTGGGAGTGTGATTATGCACAGAAGGTAAGGTTATGTTTTGAAGATTTTGTGGATACAGTTTGTAAGTGTAAATTGTCTTACGAGAGTTATCTAACGAGTATCGGATTGGGAAAGGTGGAGGGAAAATGTTTGGGGTGGATTTTTTGTTTTATATTGAAAGAGACACTTTGGGATATGCGAAATCAGTTGGTGGTGAGAAAGGAAGAAATGGAAGTAAAATGGTGTTGTAAAATGATGTTAGTGAGATTACATACTGCCTATCTGTATGATGTAAATAGGTGGGGGGAAGATAAGAGCAGGATAATCTGGAAAATAAGTTGTTTGGAATAACTTTGTGAAAGTTGGTGTGGGTTGAGGTATGTGTGAATAGTGTAGGTATGGATGTGGAAAGCAAATGGGAATGCAAGATGGAAATGTGATGTATAAAAAGCCGATAGGGTAGGGGGGTACAGGCTGTGATTGTGTGTGAATCGGTGAATTTGAGTTTTGGGTGTGGGGATGAAAAAGAGGAAACTCTTTTACCCTTCATTATGATTTCAAAGGAAAATGTGAATAGTATTTAGTTAGAGACTGGAAAGTCTAAAAAGACCCAGTTCAGGTGATTTGTGTTGTATGTTTTTAGAAGTCTGATGAAAGGAAGGGTTTTTTAGCATAGGAAGTTAGGGTAGGATGGAAGTTTTTTTAGTTTGTTATTTTGGAATGAAAGTACTATGATGATGAACAGACCTGTACTGATGGTATATACCATGACAGTAATGTTGAAAGTACGAAACATCTTGTATCTGAATAGTAAAAAAAAAAAAAAAAAAAAATCGACTATAGCCTTTAGGGGTGTCTCTGCTTCACAGCTAGGACGTTGAGAACCACTTGTATCTATCCAAGCCATTAGGTCCTTGTGGGGTACCCTCTGTTCGGCCTTGTAGGATCGTTGATTAAATTCAGCTTCACCTACTTGCTGCTATTGGACAAGAGGCTTAGCCCCCACTTGGAATGAGTTTGCGATCTTCCCTTCTCCCCCCCCACTCCGCATTGCTACCTCCGGGTAGTAGATGCAAGAGCCTTTGTAAAGGCTACGTAAAAGAGTGAAGACGTCGAGGAACCAGACGGAAGCCGCCCAAGAACACCTGAAGCGACATCCAGACTCCTCGACGATGGGGAAAAGTGTGAAGAAGACCGATAAGAAAACGAGGAAGACCGATGTGACGAAGAAGAACCTGCCCCAGCCACTTCCTCCGAAGACCCCGGGAATGTCGCCTTAACCTCCACTCCTGCCCCGGCCGGCGCCAGCCAACCGAGACCAGTGAAGCCGAAACCCACCTGCAGACGGGCTGCCAACCCTGGAACCCTGGATGAAGCAGACGGTCGTGCTGAAACTAAAAGAGGTGGACAGAAGAGTCCCTGACATGACCCCGGAGATCTTTGACACCCTGAAACAGGGTTTCAGCAAAGCGGAAACGCTTTCAGTACAGTCCTTCCCAAGAGGAGGGATTTTCTTCATCACCTTCGTAACATTTCAAGTATGCCAAAGATACTGGGATATGGTGAAGACCAGTGGCCCTGAATCCCCTTTCCGGAAGTTCACAGCGAACTGCCCCATAACACGGGACGAAAAGTGGGTGACGGTGGCCATGAGGAACCCCCATACCCAAGTCAAAGACATCGCCACATACCTCCAGGAGGTTCTGCACCGTGATAAAGGACCCAGTCCAAATCCTGGATGCCAATGGATTCTGGATAGGTAAGTGGTCAGTCCTTTGTAAGCTTAGCAAAGAACCGTCGGGGGACATGCAGCACCTGCAGCCATGCTTCTCCCTTGGATATTCCGCAGGCCTACTTTTCTACCCCGGGATGCCCAACAACTGCAACAGGTGCGGCCACCCTGGGCACCAAGGTAAGAATTTTACCGAGCTTTCTTGCAGGTTCTGCAGGGTCTCAGGCCATGAGACCAAGGACTGTCCGAGGTCCAAAACCTGCAACCTCTGTGGCCTGGCAGAGCATGTGTTCACGCAATGCCCCCAGAGGACCCGGACCTATGCTGGAGCCCTGATCCAGGGCAAGCCAGCCCCTAGGTCCGGAGGGAAGACACCAGGGAAGAATCTGAGTGAGCCTCGCTAGGCCACAGGTACGTCAGCTCCCGCTCCCGCCACTGTCCCTGTCCCTGCCACTGTCCCTGCCCCTTCCTCTGACACCCCCACACCCACCCCCTCTGTGCCAGAGGAGACCCTCCCCGCCCCCCCCGGACCCCTCCTCCATGGAGGACTTCCCCACACACCCCTGTCAGTGACTCAACAAGGAGCCGGAAACGGAAACCTGTGAGCTCACCAACAGAGGAACCCAAGGCCTCCACCAAACGGCCCAACGGAACCCAGCGTGAAAACGCTGGACCAGGGCAAGTAGTGGAGGACCTGGAGTCTACAGGAGAGGAAGAAGAAGAGGAGACTATGGACGGCACCGTGCCTGAATCCTCCGCCGACCACCAGTTGGTGGAGGATGTCCTGGAGGAGCTGGGTTTCATCAAAAACCCAGAACAGGCTGCGGTGGAAATGGAGGAGCCACCCCCCCCTTCGGGGAGGTAAGTTCGGCCCCTTACTGACTAGACCTCATACCCTTTTTCATTATGGCAGAGATCTCCATCTTTTCCCTTAATGTGAGGAGTATCAAGGACACCTCTAGAAGGCAAGCGGTGCTAACTTTTCTTTCTAGTCATCAGAGTGATGTCTATATGCTCCAGGAATGCGCTCTTCCTCCATTGAGAAGGTACACGCATCTGACCTCTCAGTGGACCCTGGGTCCCTCCTACTGGTCCGGGGGTGGCGACTGCAAATCCGCAGGGGTAGCCATTCTTGTCAGGGGCGGGCGTTTCACGGTTGACTCCATCCACGAGCTAGTCTGTGGCCGTCTTCTGGTCCTAGACGGTTCGTGGGCGGGAGAGCCAATTAGGCTCATCAACGTGTATGCCCCCCCAGATAAAAGTGCGCAACTGGAACTTTTCCAGACCCTGCGGACGCAACTCGTCACCACCAGGGCAGTAGTGATCGGCGGTGATTTTAACTGTCCGATAGAGGAGGATGGGCGCAGCTCCAGCATATACGCAAAACTTGATGCAACTTCTAGGCTGCTCAGGGAGATGATCTCGGAGGCTTCCCTGCAAGATGCCGTGGGGTCCATAGGGAAAGGCACCATGAACTATTCATGGTGCTGACCCGATGGATCTGTGCGGTCCAGGATAAACTTTGTGCTCACTTCAAGAACGGTCAAGAATCGTGAGTTCTCCATGATCCCCTGCTGTTTCTCTGACCACAGGGCTATTCACTTTCGGGGCGAACTTGGCGAGGGCTTTGCCCGTGGTCCAGGTTCCTGGAAGCTGAATAGTACCCTGCTGGAAAATGAGGAATTGATGGGGGAACTCTGGGAGGCCTATGCCTCCTGGACGGAGGAAAAGAGATTATTTGGAAAGGTAAGTGACTGGTGGGAGTTTGTGAAAGTCAAGCTACGCAGCAAGTGTGTGCTAGGAAGAGGGAACTCAGAAGACTGCAACGAAGGTTGCAGTTACTGCAGGACCTTCACTACTGCGGCTGGGATGTCAGGCAGGACCTGGAGGACACCAAGAAGAGCCTGAAAAGGCTCTTCGAGGAAGAATCCAGGCACATTGTCTTTCGTGCCAAGGTGGAGAATCTTGAGAAGGATGAAAAGTGTAACGCTTTCTTTTTCAGGAAACTTCACTCGGGACACACTCCCTTGTCGGAGCTGCGTGACGAGACTGGAACGCTCCAGAAGGGGAAGGAGGCTGTGATGCAAGTGGTCGCAGACTACTACACCAACCTCTACTCCTTGAAAGAAACGAACACGGAGGCAGTCGACGGGTTCCTGTCAGGTATCACTAACCACATTGATCCTGCAGATTCATCGGCCGTCAACGCCCCTCTGGTGTTGGAGGAGCTGCACTCTGCCGTCAAATCCTTTAGGCGGGGCAGGACCCCGGGTTGCGATGGTCTCCCAGTTGAGCTCTATGTAGCCCTGTGGGACCTCGTGGGCCCGGACCTGCTCCAGCTGTACGAGGAGATGGTGGTGGAGGGTAGAATGCCTCCATCACTGAGAGAGGGGATGATCACGATTCTGTATAAACGCAAGGGGGAGAGATCGGATCTTAAAAATTGGCGTCCGATCACTCTTTTGAACGTGGACTACAAAATCCTCGCCAAGGTTTTGGCCAACAGGCTGAAATCTGTCATGGGACAGATCATCCACCCGGATCAAACTTGTGGCATTCCTGCTCGCAGGATTGCGGACAGCCTCGCGCTGGTCCGGGACACGGTCCAGTACATTCATGGCCACCGTGTGCACGCGGCCCTGGTCAGCCTTGACCAGGAGAAGGCCTTTGACCGTGTCTCCCATGAGTTCATGTGCAGAACCCTGCGCAGGTTTGGTCTAGGGGAACTGTTTTGTTCGTATGTCAATATTATGTACAATGATATTTGCAGTTCGGTGTTGGTAAATGGCTGGAAAACTGACCCCTTTTCAATTTCTTCCGGGGTCAGACAGGGCTGCCCTCTCTCATCTCTGCTTTTTGTTTGCTGTATAGAGCTTTTCGCCCGAAGCATCAGACGGAACCCAGAGATCAGAGGGATTACCGCACCAGGACCAGAAAGACGGGAGGTCAAGTGCTCGCTCTACATGGACGACGTGACGGTGTTCTGTGCTGACCGGCGCTCCATCGACACACTCGTCCAGACGTGTGAGGACTTCGGCCAAGCTTCAGGGACAAAGGTCAACTGCGGGAAGTCGGAAGTCATGCTCTTCGGAAAGTGGTTCCTGCCTTCTTCTGCGCCCATACCGTTCAACATCAAAGCGGACTTCATCAAAATTCTTGGAGTCTGGTTTGGAGCGGAGGGTGCAGCCCTGAAGTCCCGGGAAGAAAGACTGGCCAAGATGAGACAGAAATTCGGACTTTGGAGCCTCAGAGAACTTACCATCAAAGGGAAAACACTGGTACTCCGCAACGAGATCCTCCCTGTGTTGCAGTACCTCGCCCGGGCCTGGCCCCCGCGGGTCAACACCTGCAAGGCCATCACCAGGGCAGTGTTTCACTTCATCTGGAGCTCCAAAATGGACAGAGTCAAGCGGGCGGTTATGTTCAAGGAACCTCTCAAAGGCGGTAAAGGCGTGCCTGACATCACCACCCTATTGAGGGTATCTTTTGCTTGTAACTGCATCCGCAGGACCTTGGTTGACAGAACTGTGGACTCTGGTGGCAACTCCATGTCCCGTTTTTTCCTCTTGCCTCTTTGGAGGACCCTTGGATGGGACAAATGGGACAGCTCTGTCCCCTACAACTGGGACACTCCATGGTATTACTTGGATACTTTCAAGTTCATCAAGGAGTTGGGGCTGCATGGAGTAAAGCCTGACTTGTGGAAACCAAAAACAATCCACAAATTGATAAGAGCAGCGGACATTTTTGAGACTATTCCAGGCCTCCCTTCAACCACGTGTAAAGTGGTCTGGAGGAATGTCTCTTCAAAGAGACTCACCAACAGGCACAAAGATCTGGCATGGATGGCAATCCAAGGGGGATTGCCACTCAGAACATTCATGCATGCCAGAAACCTGTGCAGATACAGGCACTGCCCCTTTTGCATCATCCAGGAGGAAACTGCTTTTCATGTTTTCTGGGAGTGCCCCTTTGCACAGGGCCTGTTGAGGGCCTTGGAACCTGAACTTAAAGACTTTGTACCACAGACCGCCATTACACACTATGGTGTGTTAAACAGACTTTTCTGTGGGACTCACTCGGAGGAAGACATTGACAGTGCCTGGCGGGTGCTGTGCTGCTTCAAGGATGCCGTATGGTGTGCCAGAAAACGCCTCATCCACCAGCGGGAGAGGATGTCCATCGAGGACTGTCACAGATTGATCTTCAGTCTGCTGAGGGATTACACCTTGATGGACACTAAGGAGGCAGAGGACGTCTGAAGATTTCCCCTTTCCCCCCCCTCCCCCATCTGTATGTTTACACAGGCAATAAAGCTTCGGGCCTTTTTATCTGCCTTGTTCTTGTCGGGAGGTTTCAGAAGGCATCAACCTTCCTCGGCCTTGGGGTGTCTCCTTAATTGGGGCCCCCTTGCTGCTATTGGGCAAGGGACTGCCGGACGTCCACGAGCTGGGATCCAGTCTAGACCAGTCGGGTTTAGACCTTCTTTTTGGAGATGGCCAATCGGGGGCTTCGTGATTCCCTGCGATTTCTGGTGCGGCCAGATTTGAAAGACCAGGTCAACTTGAAGACGATCGTTGTGGACGTGCTGATCGATACTTTCAACCTAACGGTGAGTCAGATATTATGTCTGCAGGATTTCCCGGGTCAAGGAATTACGAAGTTACCTTTCTATCTACCGAGGTGTGTTGGAATGTATATGAGCTGGCGAAGGAGAATGAAGATACTGGAAGTCTGAAAGGTATTGGAGTTGTCCCTCTATTTATGGAGGAAGACAAGATGATCATTGTCCATATGTATAGCCCTTTTTCAGATGTCATGAAGGTAAGAGCCTTTTTGAAGAATTATTGTGAGGAGTTGAAGGGGGGAGAAAAGGTTCTGAATACTTTCAAGATCTGGACTGGGAAGTATCGTTTTTTTGGGAAATTTAAGTTGGACAAAAGTTGTGTTGGGGGAGTCAAACGCCCACCTGCGGTGTTTTCTATTGGTGGTGAAAGAGGGTACTTATACTACCAGGAACAACCTAGATACTGCCGTAAATGTTTCTCATACGGACACATCGCATCAGAGTGCGAATTTACAGAAAAGTGTCGGTTTTGTAAACAAATTGGACATAAGGCCAAAGATTGTACTGCCACTAGGACATGTGACATTTGCCAGGAAGCTGGCCATCTGGCCAATCAGTGCCCACTTTACACATTCCAGAAGAGACAGTTTTGGGGTACCAACCCAAGGACAAAGTCGGGGGCTGGGCAACAGGAAGCCAGTGCCAGCGGTGTGCGGGAGGGGGCTGGGGGACCCCCGGAGATGGGACGTTCCGACAGCGTGCTCCCCACTGCAGTGGTATTTGGTGACCAGCCCAAAGACGCGGATGGGAAGAGTGACAGTATATGGGACATCAGGAGGAAGGCGGCGGAAGCTGCCATCTTTGGTGACCCTGATGCTGTTACCCCCGGACCTGCAGAGGGCGTGAAGGCAGATCACGCGGGTGGCCTTGATGTGGTTGCAAGTCCCCCCCGTGAAGAGGATAATATGGATGTGGGCGTGTCCGAAGAGGATTCCCCGGGAGAGGAGGAGATTCAGAAGGGGGTGTGCACATGGCGGGCAGTATGGAGGCTGACCCCAGTCAGTACTCTGTGCAGGCCCAGATTGGTAACCTGTCGTCAAGTGACGAAGAGGAGGGGGAGGAGGAAATGGACAGCGTGGACAGTATCGGCAGAATCGAAGATGGACAGCAGCTGCTCCTATCACCAGAGGCAGCCGTAAAATGACCTCGCAATGAAGGGGAGGATGAGGAAAGGGTCCTACAGATCGATATACCCGGGGATTCTGAGGAATCTGCCAGCTCACCAGTAACTTGGAGGAAACAGAACATGTTAGAGGAGGCTGAGTTGAAAGCAGATACCAAATAAAAGATTATGATGGCAGTTTTTTTCTATTTTCTGATGGCGCTGATCATCAGTTTAATAAATGTAAGAAGTATGAAATCCGGACACAGAAATGCTGTGATTATGGAGTATTTGTGTGCAGTTAAAGCGGACATTATATGCCTACAGGAATGTGGCATTGAAAACTTGAGTGGCGTCAAAGGATGGCAGAAGGGAGTTGCAGTGTGGGCCCCAAGCAGCACCTCCAGATCCGAGGGGGTGGGGATACTCATTAATAACCCCAATTTGAAAGTGGTGTCCTATGAGGAAGTAGTACCCGGGAGATGTTTGTCGGTGATACTTGACTACCTGGGAGTACAATTAAGAGTTATTAATTGTTACGCACCGGCAGAGAAAAATTCAAGAAAGGAATTTCTTAACGTACTAAGATTGTACTTACCTGGGAGACTGGCGACGGTGGTCTCAGGTGATTTCAACTGTGTGAGGAGGAGGGAAGAAAGACAAAGGGCTGGAGGTGAAGGTAGTATGGATGTGACATCTAAAATACTCAATGATCTGGTGGGTGATTTTAGATTTATGGATGCTGCGATGGAGGAAGAAGGAAATAACGTCACTGAGGCGGCGTACACACGACCCAGAACCTCGACGGGCAGAACACATCGTTCCGCCCGTCGAGGTTCTCTCCCGGCCGTCGAATTCGGCGACCCGCCCGTCGGGAATGGCAACCAGCCATTCTTCCAGGCGGGCCGTCGAGAAAATAGAGAGCGTGCTCTCTTTTTCGGCTCGACGAGCTTCCCGACGGGAAGCTCGCTGAGACCGTACACACGGCCGAGGTCCTCGCTGGAATGTGCATTCCAGTGAGGTTCTCGCTGATTTTCAGCGAGAACCTCGGCCGTGTGTACGGGGCCTCACACCTTTCTTTCTGACAAGGGTACTGTCTCGTCAAGAATTTACTTTTTTTTTTTTTATCAGAGTTTTTGGAGGTGGAGGAGTATGTGGTGACCCCGGTTCTTTTTTCTGACCACAGATTGATTTCATGTAAACTGGACCTAGGGGTAGGGATAAAGTTTGGCCCAGGGGTGTGGAAATTAAATGTGTCCATACTGGAGGAGGTGTCTCAACAACTGTGTATATATTGGGGTGAAGTGGTGGGAAAAAAGACAGAGTTCCCCAATGTGTTGTTATGGTGGGACTGGGCAAAGGAACAAATAGCTGCCTTCTTTCAAAGAATATCCAGAGTTAGAGCAGCAGAGAAAAAAAAGAGTGATGAAAGGCTCATACAGAGGTTGCACTTTCTTTATTAATGTCAACGGTGTGGTGTGGAGGTGTCAAAAGAATTGGAGGAGGCAAAAGAAGAGAGGAGTAATATGTTGAAAGAGAAAGGGAAAAGAATAATATTTAATGCAAAAATACAGGAAATGGAGGAGGGGGAACAATGTACTAGGTTCTTCTTCAAGAAAGTTTTCTCTAACGATAGAGCTATGAAATCTGTGATTGCAGGGGACGAGGAGGTGGAGGGTGAAAAAATGATGGAGGAAGTGGTTAACTTCTATAAAAATGTATATGGTGCACAGAAGGAGGTACCTAAGAAAGAACTGACAGAATACTGTGCAGTGGTGGGTAAGGGTCTGAATGAGGAGGAGAAGCTATGCTTACTTGACCCAGTGTCTGAAAAAGAAATTGAGGACGTGCTCGGGTGCATGCAGAAAGACAAAACTCCGGGAAGGGATGGTCTTCCGGTGGAGGTGTATGTCAAATTTTGGCCTTTATTAAAGGAACGTCTGGTGGAGGTGGTGAAATATTGTGTTGATAGGGGAATGGTGTCCCCTTCTATGAGAGAGGGTGTGATTACTCTTATTTTTAAGAAGGGAGATCGAAAGGACATTAAGAACTGGCGCCCCATCACTCTGCTGAACATAGATTACAAATTGGTGGCAAAATTGTTGGCCAGCAGGCTGAGCAGGGTGGTTGATAAAATGGTAGGAGATTCGCAAGTTTGTGCAGTACCAGGACGTCGTATATCTGATATTCTGGTGTTACTTAAAGACTTGGTGTGCTATGCCCAAATGAACAATGTGCCATTAGCCCTGATGGGCATAGATCTAGAGAAGGCCTACGACAAGGTCTCTCATGCATATTTGTTCAGGGTACTGACAGAGATGGGGTTGCCAGAGCCCTTTTTGAAGACCCTAAAAGGATTGTATCATGGGATTAAGAGCCAGGTGTTGGTGAATGGGAACCTTTCTGAATCCTTTTCTGTTTGGTCGGGGGTAAGGCAGGGATGCCCTCTATCCCCTTAATGTTTATTTTTGCAATTGAGCCTCTGTTAAAGCATGTACAGTAGGATAAATGCTTTAAAGGGATATTTGTGCCTGGAAGTAATGGGAGTCACGCAAAATCTGTAGCCTATATGGATGATGTAACGTTCATATGTTCCTCCGTAAGATATGCCAAAAGGGCGGGAGTTACAACTGAGCCTATTTGGAGGCATGTCGGGGCTCAATGTCAATTGGCAGAAGAGCCAAATCTGTGTAATGAGTGGATCATGTGATTTAGCAGGGGTAAAGGTGGAACAAACTGAGTCTCTGGTTATTTTGGGTACACATTTTGAGAAAAATTTGCTTAATCAATCAGACAAACGCAATGAAAATGGTGGATAAAATATCCAAAAAGGTGGAGTTCTGGAAACTCAGACGCTTAACCTTAACAGGGAAGGTTCTGATTGTAAAGTCTGTTATTCTGCCTTTGTTATTATATTTTGGATCAGTTTTTCCCCCTGGTATAAAATGGACCCAGAAGATAACACGTGTCCTGTTTGTCTTCTTTTGGGGTTCCAAGATGAAGAGACTTGAGCGAAAGATAGTACTGATGAGCCCTGAACATGGTGGGTATGGGTTCCCGGACGTAGGCACCTTTATGTCCATGCATTTGTGGCTGACGCACTATAAAGTGTTTGTAGGTGGAGGCATGAAGGCGTATCTTTTGAGGTACTTAGCTGGATGGTCGCTGGTAAAATGGGGATGGTGTGGGCGAGACCATTTGAAACCCACAGCCCTAGTAACCCCCTTGTTTTACCGTAAGTTGGGTGATTTCTTTAAAAATGTTAAGTTGATGGAGTTAGGAGTTGGTGCGATTGGGAAGGCAAACTTGGTCAAGTGGCTACGGAAGGAGGAGGTTAGAGCTAATATCTTTGGCCTGGGACCAAGGCATACAGACAATTGCTGGAAGAAATTTTTGATAAAAGGAGTGTCAAATAGGCAGAAAGAAATAACGTGGATGGCATTTCATGGGGTCTTGATGACCAAAAGATTCTTGAAGGCAAGAGACCTGGCAAGAGAGGAAATTTGCCCAAGAGAAGGCTGTGGAGAAATTGAACTGGCCCAACATGCCCTGTTCGGTTGTTTCTTTGCCAAGAGAGTTCGGCAAAAACTGATATCCTTTGTGGAAAATGTGGTGGAGGTCAAAGGTGCTAACATTTTGATGTGGTTTTTTGGTTTGGTGGAAGGCGAAGATTAAAGAGAGAAAACTTTGGATAGTGACCAGTATCCTGAAGGAGGTGTTGTGGGATGCCAGGTGTTGGGAGGTGCGAAGGAAATGCACCCTGTCAGAGGAGGACTGTATCAATTTGTTCTTTTCTAGGCTCTATGTGGTATTGCTGGTGAATAGGAGGAGGATGGGGAAAGTAGAGGCAGATGTGTACTGGGGATGGGGAAGGTGGAAGGGTGGGGGAGGGTGGGGTTAAATGTATTTTTATGATGTGTGTGTATATATATACTTGTGTATTTTTTGAAAAAAAAATCTGGAAAAATGCCTAGATGATGTGTGAAGCATGATGCACGAGAGGATCTTGGTGCGATTCTTTTTGAAAGAAAAGTGACATGCAGTTAAACTGATGGGTAAAAAAAAAAAAAAAAAAAATCTGTTATTATCAGTTTAATATCTGATACGTCCCCTATCTGGGGACCATATATTAAATGGATTTTTAGAACAGGGAGATGGAAGAAGAGCTTGCTCTGTCCACTCCACGCATCGACCTGGTATTGCAGTACCTCCAGGACCGGTGCACCCCTCTCTTACTCAGTACCAAAAAATAGATTTGAATGGAAAATCATCCAGCTTGTTTGTCTTGTGCTAGCTTGGTTGTTTAACCTCCTTGCTCTCTAATAAATCGGCCTGTAACCCTCGTGTCTTTGTGTTCATTGCTTCTTGTCACTTTCTTGGGGGGAAGAAAACACCGTTATTTGACAGCTTGCTCCTCATCGTCACCAAATGACACTCTCTTCGAAGTCACCTATACAGGAACACAGCTAGTTTTAGTCAGTGCACCAATTTCGACAAGACAGCTAGTTTTCTACTCATCCATGCCTCCCCTCTCTCCTTAGGCCCCAAATCAAGCCTTCAATAGCAGTGATCCTGTCTTTCAAACAAGTGGGCTGAATTTTATCCTTTTCTGTGCCTTGGCTGCAGAAAGCATGTTTTTGGAAAAGTCAGCTGAGGCAAGGTTTTTGTGCTCTGGCTTCTCATCCGGAGGATCATGCCTTAGCCTGCGACTCCCTCTAGTGGCTCTCGTTTTTCGCCCGCGTTATGTTAATTAAGAGGCGGACCCATGCAAATGATTTCCCTTGTTTCAACGTGCACGAGGAGCAACGAGGAACACCGAATTCTGTGCAATTCTTCCTTTTCGGCCCTGACTAAAGGTCGGAGTGGGCTCCAGCAATGTTGGGCAGGTGTCAGAGACATGGTCATTGGCCAGTAGACAGGGGGTTTGGCCTGTAGGCCTAGACAGCCAGCGACGCCGGTCTGTCTGCGGATCTTCACACCTCTGGACAGCCTAGACTGCGGGGGAAGGGTGAAGGCTGGGCACAGGCAAAGTGGCACCTCTCAGCGAGCCTTCCGCTCAGGCCCCAACGCCGCTCGCTCGGAACAGAGAATAATTGGGTTATCGCTTCTCGGCCTTTTGGCTAAGATCAAGTGTAGTCGCCACTGCCTGATTCTTGGTCAAGAGGTGTCTGGGGTACCCGGAGGTCGGCCTTGGGGGGAGCGTCCCTTTTCGGAGGGCCCCCCCTTGCTGCTATTGGCCCGAGGCTTAGTCCCCAGACAACGAGTTGCGATCGCCTTTTTAAAGGCGTTTCTGGCGTGTTTCTGGTGCCCCTTTGGGGGTTCCCGCTGGGCGGAGGAAGATGGCGGCCCGTGGATTACGGGATTCGATACGGTTCCTTGTGAAGCCGGAATTCAAGGCGGAGGTCGATTTGAAGACGATCGTGGTTGATGTTCTGCTGCATTTCCTTGGTCTAAGGGTAAGAGACATTGTTTGTCTTCAAGATTTCCCACAACAGAGATTATATGATGTCACTCTTTTTTCTTCCGAGATGTGTTGGAACGCTTATGAGAAACTGAGAAATGAGGAAAATGATCTACTAAGGAAGATAGAAGTTATACCACTGTTCATGCAGGAGGAGAAAGCCATTGTTGTTCATCTATACAACCCCTTTGCGGATGTGAACTTGGTGAAGGCATTTCTGAACAATTATTGCAAAGATTTACGCGGTGGAGATAAGGTACTGAATAAGTTTGAGATATGGACTGAGAAATATAGATTCTTTGGGAAGTTTCGGCGTGACCCAGAATGTGTTGGGGGGGTGAGGAGGCCTCCGGCTGTGTTTAATATTGGTGGGGAAAGGGGGTTCTTTTTTATCCCGGACAACCTGTTTACTGCAGAAAATGCTCTGTTTATGGTCACACAAGTGGGGACTGTGATAAAGGGGTAAAGTGTAGGTTTTGTGGAACAGAAGACCACTCTTCTAAAGATTGTAAACAGAAGAAAGTCTGTGACATTTGCAAAAGGGCCGGTCATCTTGCAAGACAATGTCCGGAATATTCCTCAACTAAAACTTTTTCAGAACTGGAAAGGATGGTAGCCAGGAACTTGGCAAAAAAGGAAGAGGAACAGCGGAGGGCAGATTACCTGGCTCGGAGGCAGGGTAGTAGAGCTCGATCTGCTAATGTGGGTAAGCCAGCTGCGCGCTCAGAGCCAGAGACCAATGATGCTGCACCCACGGCTCAATCTGAGGCAGTGAACAGCGAGGCCGGTGCTGCTACTAGTGCCAGGGCTGACGCCGTGAGCCTTGAGGTTGCTGCGGGGGAAGACGACGGTGTGGAAGCAGAGAGGGATGGATCCCCGATGAGTCAACCTGGTGGTGGTGTGGAAGAAGGACAAGGGGAACAGACCTTTATGAGTCCGGGGCGGGTTTCGGACATAATAGGTGGTCTGTCCTCTAGTGATGAGGAAGAAGATGAGGAAATGGACAGCGACGGGTCTATGGAGTGTGGACAGAGACTTGTCATCGCAATGGATGAGACTGCTCAGTCCTCCACCAAAAGGGCTCGGGAGGAAGAAGCAGGAGGAGGAGGGGGAGGGGGAGGGGGAGGGGAAGGCATGGCTGACCCCGACAATGGAGGCTCAGGTTCTGAGTCTGCCAGTTCTCCTTTAATAAGGAAAAGACTTACATATGCAGATGTAGCAAGCAAGGGGCAGGCAGAGGACGCACATTATCTTTAAGGTTATGTGATGGCTAAGCTTACCCTTTTGATTTTTTTCATGATGTCTTTGATTGTGAGTTCTGTTAATATTCGGAGTATTTGTTCTACGTGGAGACGAGCTATGGTGTTTGAACACTTGAGCCGACTCAAAGCTGATATAATTTGTTTGCAGGAGTGTGGAATTGAAAGTTTACCTTATAATGAATGGGAATGTGGTGTATCCCTGTGGTCCCCGGTTTGTGAGTCCAGAAGTGAAGGTGTGGGGATTTTGGTGAACAATAAGAATATACAGTGTGCGTCACATGAAGTGGTGATACCTGGGAGAATGCAAGTGGCTGTTTTTAAATTATACCAACAAAAGTTTCGTGTGATTAATTGCTATGCTCCTGCTGATAAGAAAGAAAAAGGGATTTTTAATAAACAGCTTACCTGTAAAATCCTTTTCTTGAAGTACATCACGGGACACAGAGCGCATAGCCATTACACTTGGGTTATATGGGTACATTCAGGTGTGGACACTGGTGTAATCAATTTCACAGGAAGTTTCCTCCCTATATAACCCCCTCCCACTGGGAGTGCTTCAGTTTTGTAGCAAGCAATTCTCCCGAGGTTACACAATGTTCCCCAAAAGAGGGGTGGGAGCTCTGTGTCCCGTGATGTACTTCAAGAAAAGGATTTTACAGGTAAGCTGTTTATTAAAAATCCTTTTTTCTTTATCGTACATCACGGGACACAGAGCGCATAGCCATTACACTTGGGATGTCCTAAAGCAATGCTCTATGAAGGGAGGGAGACCGTAAGGCCAAGAATAGCCAAATAAAAACATTGTCAGGAGAAAACATGGCTCCACCAACAGAAAAACAAGGGGGCGTGAAACGGGCCAGAGGATTCTATACTGCTGCCCGTAGGACCGCCTGCCCAAAAGCTGTGTCCGTACCCTTTGCAACGTCCAACTTATAACATTTAGTAAACGTATGTACGGAAGACCAGGTTGCTGCCTTGCAAACCTGTGCCATAGAGATCTGATGGTGTGCCGCCCAAGAGGCACTCATGGCCCTCGTAGAATGGGCTTTAACTGATAAAGGGAGGTGGAACGCGCTTCAGACCATAGGCCTGAAAAATCAGCTGCTTAATCCACCTAGCCAAGGAAGACTTGGCAGCCGGCTGACCCTTCTTGGGGCCATCCGGAAGAACAAAAAGCACATCTGTTTTCCGAATCTTCTCTGTAGCCTTGAGATAGACCCTCATGGCTCGAACCACGTCCAAAGTATGAAGCCGTCTTTCCTCTCTGGTCTGGGGAGTAGGAAAGAAGGATGGTAGGACTAGGTCCTGATTCAAGTGAAAACTGGATATGACCTTAGGAAGGAAAGAAGGTTGAGGCCGCAGAACCACTCTGTCCTTATGCAGAATAAAGTATGGCCCCCTGCATGACAAGGCTGCCAGCTCGGAAACCCTTCTGGCTGAAGCCATAGCCACCAAGAAAACCAACTTTCGGGTTAGTAGCACAAGAGGGATTTCTGTCAGAGGTTCAAACGGCTGCCTTTGTAAAGCTGACAAGACCAGATTTAAATTCCAGGGGCAGAGGGGAGCTCTAATAGGAGGATTCACATGCAAGACCCCCTGCAAGAAGGTTTTTTTAAGCAAATGGGTGGCCAAGGGTCTTTGAAACCATATTGATAAAGCCGACACCTGCCCCTTTAGAGTACTAAGAGCCAACCCTTTGTCAACGCCAACCTGGAGGAATCGCAAGATCCTGTCAAAAAAACTTTCGAGGATGCCATTTTTGAGACTCGCACCACTCCACATAGGTTCTTCAGACTCTGTTACAAATATTTCTGGAGACCAGTTTCCTAGCCTGAATCAACGTAGATATGACCTGCTCTGAGAGGCCTCTGCCCTTAAGAATTAGGGATTCAGCTGCCAAGCCGTCAAATTTAGCTGCTGTGAAGCAGGATGGCAGATTGGGCCCTGAGACAGCAGATCTGGGCGCAGGGGGAGCGGCCCCGGCGCCCCGACTGACATCTTCACGATGAGTGCGTACCAAGCCCTCCTGGGCCAGGCTGGGGCCACCAGGATCACAGGCCTGCGCTCCACCCGGATCCTCCGTAGAAGGCGGGGAATCATCTGCAGTGGAGGGAACGCATACAGAAGAGAAAACTGGTGCCAAGGGCAAACCAACGCATCGGTCCCGTAGGCCGAGGGATCCTCAGCTCGGGATATGAATTTGTCCAATTTTTTGTTGGATCTCGTTGCCATAATGTCCACCTCTGGGACTCCGAATCTTTGGCAAATCTCTTGGAATACCTGGGGGTGAAGAGACCATTCCCCCAGGAGCAACTGTTGACGACTCAAAAAATCAGCTTGAGAATTGTCTATCCCTGGGATGAACACCGCCGAGATGCAGGGTACATGGGCTTCGGCCCATGAGAAAATCAGGTTTACTTCTCTTTGGGCTGCTGGGCTCTTTTGTGCCCCCCTGGTGGTTTATGTATGCCACCGCAGTGACGTTGTCGGACTGTATCCTTACTGGCAGACCCTGAAGGGGGAGAGTCCAGGCGATTAGGGCCAGTCGAGCAGCTCTGATCTCCAAGATATTGATGGGAAGCAGTTTTTCTGCCCCCGACCACAGCCCTTGCTGGGTCTGTTCTTCTAGAACTGCCCCCCAACCTAACAGGCTGGCATCCGTGGATACTATCTTCCACGTGATGGGGCAAAAGGATTTCCCTTTTGACAAATTTTGAGAGACCAGCCACCAAGACAGGCTGCGCCGGACCTTCGGGGAGAGCACTAACGGACGATCTAACGCCTGAATGGATTTGTTCCAAGCAGAGAAAATGGCTGCCTGAAGATATCTGGTATGGATCTGGGCGTAGGGCACAGCCTCGAAGGCGGCCACCATCTTCCCCAGCAGTCGCATACATAGGCGAATAGTCGGCCTCTTCTTGCCTAAGATCACTTGAACTGCTTGAGTTATTGATCTGATCTTTGCTTGAGGTAAACTTATCCTCTGGCAGTCTGTATCTAGCCGAAGGCCTAGATATTCCAACTGCTTTGTGAGTTTCAATACAGATTTTTCTAGGTTTACAATCCACCCGAATTCCTCTACATGCTGAACTGTGCGACCTACTGCCTGATTGAGGTTGGAAGCTGAGCTGTCGATAACCAGAAGATCGTCCAAGTATGCCAAGACTAAAATGCCTTCTGTCCTTAGGACAGCTAGCACCGGGGCTAACACCTTTGTGAATACCCGCGGAGCTGTTGCCAACCCGAAAGGGAGGACTACGAACTGGTAATGGCGGTGATCTATCATACAACGAAGAAACCTGTGATGTGCCGGGTAGATCGGCACGTGCAGATACGCATCTTTTATGTCTATAGATGCTAGAAAGTCGTCTTGATGTAGGCTGGCTGCCACCGAACGTATGGACTCCATACGAAAGGTCTGAATGTTTAGAAAGCGATTTAGGCGTTTGAGGTCCAAGATAGGCCTGACGTCGCCATTGGGCTTTGGTATTATGAAAAGGTTGGAGTAGAATCCCAGACCCCATTCCTGGGTTGGTACTTCTACAATTACTCCTTGGAGCCAGAGACGATCCAATGCTTTTACAAGAGAGGCCCTCTTTAATGGGTCGCTTGGAAGACTTGACCCCTGAAGATGAGGAGGGGGGACTTCCTGAAACTCTAGCTTGTAGTCCGTGGTTACCACGGATCTTACCCAAGAGTCGGGAATTCTGGCCTTCCACACTTTAAATTAAATGGCTATTAAATGCTGAACGCCCGGGAGGCCGTCGATACTGATGGGAAGTTGAAGGGGCCGAGCCTGTGAAGGCCTGTCGCTTAAATGCGGGCCCACGCGATCTTTTCTTGATAGGCAAGAAAGAACTTTTACCACTTGATATGGTCTGGATATATTTATCTATGTCTTCACCGAATAGTCTCCCACCATGAAAGGGAAATCCTGCTAAAAGCTTTTTGCAGGGTGCCTCTGCTGACCAGTTTTTTAGCCACAAAAGACGACGCATATGAACCAACAGCAGAGATAAACGGGACGCCTGTTGAACGGAGTCCTTAATAGCATCTACTGCAAAGCAGAGAGCTCTTGGGAGGTCAGCCAATTCACGAGCTTGCTGAGCCGGTATGTCCCTTAATATCGGTTTAGTCTGATCCTTTAAAGCCTGACAAACGCCAATGGCTGCCACTGCTGGCTGAACCACGGCACCTACTGTGGTAAAAGAAGCCTTCAGTAGGGTCTCCAATTTTTTGTCGACTGGATCTTTAAACACCTGGACATTTTCCACCGGACAGGTCAGGAATTTATTTACGCAGGAAATGGCTGCGTCCACGGTAGGGAGTGCCCATTTCTTTGCAAATTCTTCTTCCAAAGGTGACCCTTTTAGGAGGGATAAAAATCCTATCAGGTCGAGCCCAATCCTGAAAAATCACGCTCTCCAGAAGGGGGTGAGAAGGGGGTGAACCGGGAAAGACGCACCACTCAATGGTGCCTTCAAGGAACCTAAAGAGGATACCGCGGGGGCTAATTGTTCTGACACTGGAAGTTTAAAAGCAGTGCAAACCATATCCGTCAGAGACTGGATCCAGAGACTCTCTGCTTGAGAAGCCGAAAAAAAATTCATCTATAGTGGAATCTTCAATGTCTGACCCGTCAGGACTCAGGTCCGCTTGATCCCCCTGTGGGTCCAATTCCTCCGAAGAGAGGACCTCTGCATCCGAACACACCGTTCTAGGTGACGGGGATCTAGCCCGTTTGCCACCCGGCAAAGAGCGGGCAATTAAAGCAGTTAACCTTTTCTCTAGCCCACCCAGGGTGGATTCTAGCATTTCTTCCGTAACATAAACGGGAATGGGTTGATTGGGGGCCGCCTCTGCCCCTAGCACCCTTAATGGCTCCTGCATGATGCTGTTCGGTGTTCTATCTGGTGAGGGTGGGACCACTGGAGCCTGGCCCAAATCCTCTGACCCCGTTGGAGACCTCTTTACTTTTTTGGCACCTTTTGCAGCCTTAGCTGGTCCTGATCCCTTGGGAGCCATTGCACAACCTTGAGACACCCCTACAGCCAACACCCAACTGTTGTAGCTAGAAGTGAAACATTAATAAGGACAGGCTATGGTAAAAAATAAATATATTTTTTTTTTAATTTCCATACGCCTGAGAAGGCGGCAATACCGAGGAGAGTCCTGTGAGTATTGCCACACCAATGCCCGTTAGCTGGAGTCCAAGGTTGCACCGACTCAGATACTGCCAGATCTAAGGCTGAGTCCCTTTAAGAAAAAAAAATCTTTTTTTTTTTTTTTTTTCTGGTCAGTGTGGACTAAGCCACAAACCACCACTGGGTGTCACTGTTAGCCAGAAATGGCTCAGCTGCGCGCTCTGTGTCCTCACTCTCCACTGCTCTCAGGAGGGAATGACCAGCCAGGAAATGCTTTTTTTTTTTTTTTACTTTATCTGAGACCTGACGCTGCTGCCCCCCCCCCCCCCCCCCCCCACGCTGAAACCAACATGGAGGAAGCAGAGAGCAGAGGAGAAGCCTGGACCAGCGCTAGTAACACAAGTGTGTCTCCAGCTGTTGCTAAACTACAACTCCCAGCATGCCTGTACAGCTGCAGACACCCTGGTTGGTAAATGTGTATTTAGGCACTTTTCTTGCTATTTAGCATAATTAACATGTTGTGGAAATAGGACGTATGCAGGGGAGGACTGGCAGCATTAGGCCTGGGGGGCAAGTCCAGTCAAGTGGCCCATAGACCCGGTGAAGGCAAAATGATGGACCGTGAAAACATTGTCTAAGGTTTTTGATGATCACAAAGGTGGGGGGGGGGGGCAGCAGAGAGGACAATGTGGCAAGCAAGTCCCTGTAAGAATCCCTCAGCTGAAGACCTGCCTCCCCCCCATTTTGCAACTAGTGAAGGACTACAAGTCCAAGCATTAATGCCTGAGCTCTAAGAATGTGACACCCCCAACTACTGACGAACTACAAGTCCCAGCATGAACCCCTGAGACCTAAGGATGTGTCCCCTTAGATACCACAGGTTCATGTTGTGCCCTGTAGTCCTTCACTAGGGGTTTAAGCTGGGACAGTGGGACCTGTAGTCTTTCACTAGTTGGGGGGGGGGGGGGGGCAGTGGTGTGTGAGACACATCCTGAGCTCTGAGGGGTTCACATCCCCAAAAGTTAAGGACTATAACTCCCAGCATGAACCCCGGCTGAGATGTGATCTCCTCCTCTGTTGCCGACTCATGCTCCCATGACACATATATGTTCTAATTCATTCACTTCTCCCAACCTCACCTCAGGCAGCGTGACTGATTTCTGGCACAGTCAGTGACAGTTCCCTTCCATCAGGCAGGCTCCAATTTTACATTTTCTTGCACAAAGAGAGACCCCACTCCACATTTCCCTACAGAAAAAGCAGGGGCGGCCTGTCCATTAGGGGCGCCACCCCCTTGTCCAGGCCACTCCCTATATGCTCAATGGATAGATTCATGCACAGCATAAATCTATTTCATGACCGCTGCAGCCATTCCCTATTCGGGTTTCTTTTAGGATGCTGGGTGCCTGAAGCAGCAGGGGTGTTTTTTTAAGCACCTGATTGAAGCCATAGGCTCTAATAGGCTTCAAGATATGATGGACTCAGAGCGCACCCAGGTGTGTTAGAAAAGCAAATTATTATTTGCTTTTCTAACACTGAACCGCCTCTCCGCCAATCAGGAAGAGCGGGTCTGATACCCATCACCTGATTGGCTGAAAGGACAGGCTCTCCTATTGGATGTCTAGCAGGAGGAAAAGCATGGAGGAAGCATAGAGAACACAGGAGACGCTGCCCATCCCACAGCTTACCACCGTCACCTGCTACCTGACCCACCACCAAGATGGGGTAAGTGTTGGTCAGACAGTGAGCCGGGGGGGGGGGCTGCTGGTTAAATGCTGATGGGGGGTAACATTGGCTGCATTTGATGGCCACAATGAGGCTGCAATTGATGGGCCACAGTGTCTGCATTTAATGGCAGAGTGAGGCTGCAATTGATGGGGTTTTATTCAGTATTTTTTAGTTTGCACCCCCCATCCCCCCCAAATAAAATTTGAGCACCAGCCACCACTAACAGGGAGAGACATTGCTCCAAATTGTCCACACAGAGACCACTACAGAAACTTGCTTGATTCCTTTATCAACATAGTAAAACCTTGTACACACCACAGGAAGTTGGCGCTGAGCTAATCACAGGCAGTGAGACATTCCCCGATCTCTGCAGCCGCGCTTCGGGAAATGTCTCCCTGCCTGTGACTAGCGCAGCACAGTGCCGACCTCCTGCCGTGCTCTGCGAACAGGCCAGAGCTCATCATTACACACCACTAGTTTTATTTATTATTTTTTTGCTCAATCCATCAAGTTGAAAAAAAAAAATGACAGCTCTGGTTGGAGCAGCTGAGCATGAGCAAAAGTGACCTGAGCAGTGCCTGCTGCAAGTGTGTACAAGCCTTTGGGCGCACACTGGTGTGCTACAGTTTGGCCACTGTACACAGTTTTCCTTAGCTGCAGTACTATAGACTTATTTTAGGTTGTGCGTTTTTGCTGCATTTTTTTTAAGCGCACCAAAGATGCAGTCTTTTTTGTGCACTTTCAGAAAATGGAGCAAAAATGTGCAAACTAATAGAAGTGTAATAGAGGGTAACATGCAGATCACCAACACTGCAGCCAACCTGTAGCAGACCAGCATGAGCCCAAATCATATGACACAGGACCAGGTATTGCACAACTTAGGCTACTGAAAGAAACCTTAACTGCAGAGAGAGGGGTGGAGAGGAATTTGGGAGAAAGGGGGGAAGCTGGTCACAGTTTACTCACTTGGAAGGAAGCAGGCAAAATATCACTAGCTTGGTATCAGGTTCCAGAGCGTCCCATACAGAGCAGTGACATTGAGCACCGTCCGATCTCAGTTTAAAAACGTTCCCGCACACACGTCCTATTCACACTTTCACAGATGGATCGCACAGGCTGACCGAAGTGTGGGCGGGCACAGTGAGAGAGGGGGCTGGAGGAGGCAGAGCACATCCTCCCCCTTCCATCGGCTGTTCTCAGCACACAGTGTCACAGACTGTCAGCTTAGAAGCAGCCGGGAACAGCACTGTGACAGGACTGATGACCGCTCACAGCACGCACGTTCCTGCATGCTCCTGGGCTGTTATCCAGCCCTGCCAGCCTCCCTCCGGAGTCACCCACAGCAGTAACACTCGGCCAACTGCACATGCTCAGTTCTCAGCTGCCAGCAAATCGACCTTTTTAGAGGGAATAAGAGCGGCCTGGGGGGAAAATGCATGCCTGCCACCAGCCCCAGTCCGCCCCTGGACGTATGCGAACGTCCTGACTTCAGGGTCCTTAAGGCCCAAGGTCGTTCGAATACATATTGGCCTTTAGATTTTTGCAGAACTACAACTTCCAGCATGCCTGGGCATGCAGTGACTTCTAGTTTTGCAAGTTCTGCAGGCTCACATTTTTCAGACCACTATACACGGGTCTCTAAACTGTGGCACTCTAGATGCAGCAAAAGTAAAATTCTTAGCATGCACTGACAGACCATGCCTGATGGGAGTAGTAGCTTTGCAACAGCTGGAGACGCACTGGTCTTGAAACCCTGAGTTAGGTAACAAACTCGCAGTGTTTTGCAACCATTGTGCCTCTAGCTGTTGCAAAACTACAACTCCCTGCATGCAACTGGCTGCAATAACCCCCCCCCCTCTCCCCCAATGTGAATGTACAGGGTACATTCACATGGGCTGGGGCTTACAGTGTGCCTCTAGATGAAGCAAATTTTGCGCTGCAGCTTAACCCTCAGCGGGAAACTACTGTGAACCCCACGCCCCTCTGACTGTACCATAAAAACACTACACCACACTACATAAAAATTAAAAAACACAACATATACACATACCCCTACATAGCCACCCTCCCCTCCACAATCAAAACAAAAAAGTCTGGTACGGCACTGTTTCCTAAACGGAGCCTACAGCTGTTGCAAAACAACTCCCCAGTATTACCGGACAGCCATTAACTGTCCAGGCATGCTGGGAGTTAAAAGTAAAGTAGTTGTACAGCTGGTGACGGTGAGCTACATGGTGTATCAGAGCATGCTGGTAGTTGTTTTTAAATAACATCAACTCCAGTATAAGGGTCAAAAAATAATTAGAGCGGTCAGATGAATAGCAACGCATTTCTCCCCTATACGTGTATCCTGTGTTGTTACTCATATATACATAATTATGCAAATGATAATGGCTGCTATATTTATGCAAAAAAGGTGGCGACCAAAATAGCAAGATATACAATCTGTCATGTTACCCCTGTCATTGATTAATAAGGCGAGAATGCTTCCAATTGTTGAATAACATACATTTACGTCATATATCCATAAGGGTTTAAACAAAAGTATTAAAATATACTTGCTTCTTCATCTTGCAGACGTTCCTGCTAAAGGGATATGACCAGTTGCGGAGTCAGAAGGAAAAAAAATATATAGTCAGCTCCCTTATGCGGGAGTTACGGGAGGTGCATGGGTGCAGACATGACCGCATGGCCATCCTGAAAAAATGGTCGGACCTAAAAAGGCGCCACATGGCCCGGGTGAAACAGATCCGAGATGAATTTCATCCAGGTAAGTCATCGGTGACAGTTATGTAAGGTCATATGTAATTAACCTTAGGGCAGATGTTGTTAACTCAGACGCCATGTTGTGGTAACATATATCACCACCCAAGGTATTCATAGTACTGTTGAAAAAAGACATGGGACAGCAGACAGGAACACTTACTAACTATAATTAAACTAAATAAACAAGACACCCCATTAATGTACTAATACTGGCCGAGGCTGCTTTATTATTGGATTTCAGACATATATTTTAAATAAATACTTTAATAACTTAAAAAACAGCCTAGTCACTACGGCTCATGCTGTACCTAAATATATTCCAACTTTAAAATGTATCCAACAACAACTAAATTAAACAGATTTGTCACCCTTTGTATAATTTTTTTTTTTTTTTTAAAGAAAGGGGACCATCCCACATAATTAGCAGCCGCGACAAAAAGAAAAGAAAAAAGGGGGGGGGGGGGTAGGGGAACACAACAGTCCCGTCTACTGCGGCGACAGAGATCAAGGCTGACGGAACCCTACTTATATACCCCTAAGTAACACTGGATTTTTCCAGAACCAGCAGGCCCACAGGCCTAAAAAGTGAGGGAAAAGCACGTGTAGGCCGCGTGATCACCGCGTGTTCACCCAAAAAACGGGAAAAACACGTTTTCCAGCTAACTAGGCCACGTGAGGACCAGCTTACACCTAAAGAGCCCTATTAGGTTCCCAAAAGGGGAACTTGAAACCGTCACTACTAAGAAGTTAGTGGGAACATACATTTCCCATTGATTTGCATGGGACTTTAAACAAAACCCCGACCCTCACAAATGGGGGTAGTCAAGGGATAAATTAACTATCCTATAGTTTAAATGAACATATAAGTAACATGTGACCAAGTGTTATCGAAATATCTACAGCCGTTATAAAGTAACATGTATTTCCCATAGAGTTGAATGGGACTTTAAAGAAAAACCCCGACCGTGGCAAATGGTGGTGGGTAAGGGTAAAACCACCTATCCTCTGTTTGTGGCTGACATATAAGTAACATGTGTGCCAAGTTTCATGTTAATATCTTTAGCCGTTTGGACGTGATGCTGGAACATACATACATACACACACACACGTTGAGTTTTATATATATAGATTCCCACTAAATTCCTGTGCTAGGCGTGGGGTTATCATAGTAATCCCGTGTACTCCATCAGGCCCTTTTTTAAACATGAGATTGTCTGAACAAAACAAAGGAAACAATTCATTTTACCATGGTGGCAGGCCCAGCTCACACTCAGTCCCCTGTAGTGCCCGCAAGACCCTTTAATATAACATTATCCCATTGGTTATGGTTATCTGTCGATATAAATTTATTTGTATTCTTATACAATACAGCAGAGTACACAGAATTTGCATATGTTATTAGAAAACATTTTTACATATATGAACATTGTGTTATTATAGATGCTCCTCTACCATCTGTGCGCCCCAAGCACACAAGGCGACAGGCCGCAGAGGAGGAGGATGAAGAGGAGGAGAGGGATGAGGATCAGGCAGGGCCCTCCCTGTCGCCACCCCCAGCTCTTGTGGAGGAGCAAGAGAAGGAGCTGCAGCCCCCCCCCCCCCAAACTTCTGGTGGTGTACCCAATCTGAGAGAAGAGGAGCAGGAGGATGAGACCGTTGCTGTGAGCATCGGTCAGGAGGGTAAATATGTGCACAAAGATTAATAACATTTCAACAATAAGATGTAGATATAAAAATGGACAGCATTTAACCACTTAAGACCCGGACCAATACGCTGGTAAATGACCCAAGGTGTTTTTGCGATTCGGCACTGCGTCGCTTTAACAGACAATTGCGCGGTCGTGCGACGTGGCTCCCAAACAAAATTTGCGTCCTTTTCTTCCCACAAATAGAGCTTTCTTTTGGTGGTATTTGATCACCTCTGCGATTTTTATTTTTTGCGCTATATACAAAAATAGAGCGACATTTTTGAAAAAAAAACACTATTTTTTACTTTTTGTTAAAAAAAAATCAAATAAACTAAATTTTAGTCAAACATTTAGGCCAAAATTTATTTAGCCACATGTCTTTAGTAAAAAAAAAAAAATTGCAATAAAAAAAAATAGCTAC
Organism: Rana kukunoris; assembly: GCA_029574335.1. Classification (NCBI taxonomy): domain Eukaryota; kingdom Metazoa; phylum Chordata; class Amphibia; order Anura; family Ranidae; genus Rana; species Rana kukunoris. The sequence continues at coordinate 57,475,256 of CM056052.1, forward strand.
CTAGCGGGAACAGCGACACTAATACAGCGATCAGAAAAATGATCGCTTAGTGACGCTGGCAATAGGGAGTGAAAGGGTTAACTAGGGCGGTGATCAGGGGGTTAAAACTTTATTAGGGGGGGTGGGGGGGCTATCCTGAACCTAACACTAACTGTTTTTTTACAGTGGCTGTCACACTGACACTAAATGCAGTGATTAAATCACTGCATTCAGTAACACTGTGACAGGGGGGTGGGGGGGGCGATCACAAGGGGTTAATATGCCTATGTGAGTGTGTGTCAGTGTTGTGTTGGTGCACACTTACTTGTGATGTCTTCTCTCATCAGCAGGGCTGGGAAACAGCGCTGCGATGAGAGAATACATCATTTCCTCCTTCCTGTGTAAACACAGGAGGAGGAAGTGACAGGCTGGGAGCGCGCTCCCATTGGCTGGGAGCGATCGCGGGGGGGGCGGATATCACGGACATCCGCCCGCAGATCCCGGATCGCTTCCAGAGGTAGGGAGACCCCCGCACGCCGCGGAGGGGGTCCCGATGGGACCCCCGAACCGCACTCAGGCGGGGACGTAAATTTACGCCCTTGTGCCTGTACGAGCCATGTTGTGGCCGTATATGTGCGTGCGGGGGTCTTTAAGTGGTTAATAAGCAACATAAATATTATATTTATTTTGTAACGGTCTTTGAAATCCAAATGTTTTTTTCTTATATCCTAAGGCCCCATGCACACGAGAAGCAAAAGCAAACACTTCTAAACTCAAGTTTTCAAACGCAAAAACCGGCGTTCAAAACGCCCGTTTTTGCCGCAAATTTTGCGGCGTTTTGCCGCGTTTAACCGCGATTGCGGCTATCAGCGTTCAGAACCACTGAATTGTAGACCCTCTCAAAGCTTATATATTTAACCATTTCTGCAATTTTCAACAGAGAGAGCAGCAGCAGCAGCAGCAGAGAGAGCACTTGCATACATTCATTATTCTCCTTTGTGAAATGGATCCCATAATGAATATATGCCAAGAAATTGTCCTTACTTTGCTCTTGATAAGGCTTCAACGCCGTCGCAAACTATGTGGACGACCCGTTCGCAGAGCTCGTCGTCGCTATTGGACCCATCCGTTGATGGCACAGAGATTTTCAGTTGGGTATTTTACATTTCGAATTTTCAAAATTTCGAATTTTCAAAACTTCGAATTTAGAAAAATTCGAATTTTTGATATTTCAAATTTTGAAAAATTCGAATTTTTCAGATTTCGAATTTTTCAGATTTCGAAATTTTGAAAAATTCGAAATTTTTAAAAATGCGAAATTTTAAGATTTAGAATTTTGAAATTTCGAATTTTTAAAAATTTCGCATTTTTAAAAATTTCGCATTTTTAAAAATTTCGCATTTTTAGTTTTGTTTACATCCCAACCAAGCCCAAAGCTGTATTAATCTTACCTCTTTGTTCTTGGTGATATGGGTTCAACTGGTTCCAGTTGGATGTCAATTATTTTCCAATTTCTTGCCAAGTCCTTTGCTTGGCTGTCCTGTCTGAATATAGTTCATGGGACTTGTCCCATATTTGGGGATAAACCTGGACTGCCTCTATAAGTTGTACTAAAGTAACATCAGAAGTCATTTTTGGAGATGTCACCTCTTCAACTTCTAACCAAAAATGACGATTTTGGGAGGTGGCTTGTGGACAAAGGTCAGGAAAAACACATGTCTTGGGGTTGTCTGCTGGCTAGACAGCATGCCAGGCATTCATATGCAAATTAGACACTGATTAGATTAGTTGGGCTGAATGGAAATGCAGGTGGACAGACGTTGTTGAAAGTACAACATATAGGTTTAAATTCATCTTTGAATTATCTGAATGATAGACATAATTTAAAACGATTTAAAAAAAAAATTAACATTTTTTAATGATATTTCCCTATTTTATTATGTTAAAAAAAGGGTTCCTTTAAAAACGCTTATAAACGCAAACGCGGCTAAACGCGGGTGCCGCGCTTAGTGGCATTTAGCGTTTAAAACGCAAAAGCAAACGCTTCTGAACCCAAAATTTTGTGTTTGAAAAAACGGCCCTAAACCCAACTGCTTTTAACCGCCAAAAAACGTGATTGCGTGCATGGACACATAGGATAACATTACATGGGTTCAGGGGCAGTTGAAAAAAATGCCCAAACGCCTCTGAACTCGAGTTTACCAGCGTCTCGTGTGCATGGGGCCTAACAGTTTTAAAAAAAGATTGACCACAAGTATGCTGAGTTGCAGAGGACCTATGACCAAATCCTTGCAAACAAACGCAAGATGCGGTTTCTAGACCACGAAAACCAGAAGCTGGTGCAACAGCAAGGAAAAATTATGGCTGAGTTGGCAGATCTTCAGAAGCAGATGCATGAGTGTGTTTGATTTTTTTTTTTTTTTTTTTTTAATAAAAAAAGTTATTTTTTTTAAATGTTTCCTTTCTTATTGAGATTGTTAGGTTTTTCAACACATCTAACTTCACATCTAACACATCAACATCAACATCAACAGGCCGCAAACCAGGATTTAAGATAAAGTTTATTGTTTTAGTCACACTTGCTGTTACGATCCGGTCTGGTAGCTTGTAGCGGAGGCTGTTGGTGGGTCCGCTGTGCCAGAGAGGTCATGAAGCATTACTCAGCATGAAGGCAGCAGCAGTAGTATTCTAATATAAAGTAATTATCACACACACAACATTTACAAGCAGTAGTGTAAATAGTACTAGATAGCATCTAAACACTTGGGCAAGACTTGACAGCAGCAGTAGTGGTAATAGTGGTATATAGTGGCAAATAACTTGTGACATAGGTGTCTGAGCAGCAGCAGTATAGTAAAAACAGTACACAATATAGTGTTTTATCACTTGTGGAAGAGGTGGCAGCAGCACCAGCAGTAGTAAGAAAGTGGCAAATCTCACAGACAAAAGGTGACAGCACCAGTATGAGTAATATATCGGTACATAATTACTCAGCCTTTTGGCATTAGCAGTAGGAGCCCATATCGTGGCAAAATTACAAAAGCTTGAAGTTGCATTAGCATGGTGATTACATTTGAAAAGCAGAATGACACAGGCCTTAAGTAGCTGTAGCCTGACTATACCATAGTGCCTCATAATATAAAAGTTTGATTAACGTTATTTCTATGCTATACGTGACCTTTTAAATTCATGATGAGCATTGAGAAATTACATTTCAAAATAATGTGGCAGCAGCATCAGGACTCCTTATAGTGGCTTAATGACACAGCATGGAAATATTTATGCCCTTAACACTACCTGCCCACTATGAGTTTCAAAGGTATAAATCAGAGGTGGCAAACACAAGGCCCGCAGGCCGAATGCGGCCCTCCAGACCCTTACTTTCTGCTTTTAAGCAATGCATCCAACTTCTTCCCAGCAGCAGCATAAGGGGGGATGCACTGTGATGAAAGGGAGAGGGGGAACTCAACTTCTGATGGTGGGGTAGGATGGTGGGGTGGCCCTTGACATCTAATGTAAGGGGAGGGGATGCGCTGGACTTCTAATCTTACAGATATAACCGGCCCTTTTGAGGGCAACCATAATGCTGATGCGGCCCAAGATGAAATTGAGTTTGACACCCCTGGTATAAATAGATTGGAGAGGTATTGATGAATGACAAGGGACCATTCAGCGCCCTGAACCAACGGCGGGTGCCAGAAAGTCACCGCCGATCCAGGACTCATTCATCTTGATGAATGTGAGTCTGTCCACGGAGTCTGTGGACAGACGGGTCCTCTTGTCCGTGACCACCCCACCTGCCGCGCTGAATGTCCGCTCAGATAGTACACTGGAGGGGGGGCAAGACAATAACTGCAGCGCATACTGAGCGAGCTTGCGGCAGGTGTCCAATCTGGCAACCCAGTACTCCATGGGGTCGTCGGTGCTCATACTGTCAGAAGCACTGACGGACCCCATGTAGTCTGCCACCATGTGGGCCAGCCGCTGGTGGCGACTGCTGCTGCTGGTACTGGGTCGCTCAGATTGGAAGAACATCCTCATCTCACCCATTAGGTCCCCTGCTCGGCTGCTGATGTTGCTGCTGGGTGCAGCCACCTGCTGGGTGAGATGAGGGGGACAACTGGACGTCGGGGAGTTGCCTGCTCCAACTGGCTGACTAGGCGTGCCTGCAATTCCTCCATCCGGTGCTGCCTCCGGCTGGCTGGGAGGAACTGCTCCAGTTTCCCCTTACATCTTGGATCTAAAAGGGTGGCCATCCAAAAATCATCCCTCTCCTTTATAGTTTTAACCCGGGGGTCCCTCCTGAGGCATCTCAGCATGTGGGCAGCCATGGGGAAGAGCACAGCCCGCTGTGACTCCTCGCGGCTGCCCGGGTCCATGACGTCCGACTCTTCATCATGGAGGCGCTGCTGCCGCGCGCACAGAGATGCCCAACCCCCGGACTATCGGTGCCCCCAACACCGGCTCTCCCTCCTGACCAGGCCCTGACTCCAGGACGTCACCAGTAACCTCCTCATCATCATCATCCTCCTCCTCCTCCTCCTCCTCGTCCTGGGCCTGGTCTTGGTGGGGCAGTGTTGCCTCCTGCTCCACCAAGGCAGTCTCCCCAGCTTCGAGCAGGCGATCTAGTGCCCTGTCCAGCAGGAACACTATAGGGTAGCACGTCGTTGAGGCCGACATGCTCCCTGCTCACTATCTTGGTCGCCTGCTCGAAAGGGGCCAACACATGGCAGACCTGGTGTATCTGCCCCGACTCTAAACTGGTGATGTACGGGAGTGTCTGTGATGGCCCGCCACTGCCTTGATCCAGCAGGTATTCTTTCACCGCCCTTCGCTGCTCCCACAACCTCTCCAGCATGTGGAGGGTGGAGTTCCACCCGGTCACACTGTCCACAATCAGCCTGTGAAGGGGCAGGCTCGTGTCCCGCTGCAAATGGGACAGGGACACGGTAGCGGTTGGGGAGTGCCTGAAGTGGCTGGCAATCCTACGCACCCATAGCACAATGTCACTCAACCCAGGATAGGTGCGCAGGAACTTCTGCACCACAAGGTTGAGGACATGTGCCAGACAGGGCACGTGGGTCAGACTGCCAGCCTGAAGGGCGGAGAGTAGGTTGCTGCCGTTGTCATAGACAACCATACCTGCCTGGAGCCTTCGGGGTGTCAGCCACTTCTGGACCTGAGCCTGAAGTGCGGTCAGCACTTCTTTGCCAGTGTGTCTCCGGTCCCCTAAACTAACAAGCTGGAGCACGGCCTGACAGCGCACGTGCCCCACACTTGAGTAGCTACGGGGGCGCTTGCTGGGAGGCTCAGCAGCTGCGGAGACAGTGGCTTGAGGGAGACCAGCAGTTCTCCCCTGGACACCCTGAGGCGGCACCACAAAATCTGATGCTGCCAATCCCTCCCCGGCGCCTCGGAGGGAAACCCAATGGGCCGTGAAACTGATGTAGCGGCCCTGCCCATGCCTGCTGGTCCAGCCATCCATTGTGAGATGCACCCTGTCGCTGACAGCGTGATCCAGCGACAGGGTTACATTCTGCACAATGTGCTGGTGTAGGGCAGGGACACCAGTCCTGGCAAAGAAATGGCAGCTGGGGACACGCCATTGGGGTTGGGCCTGCTCCAACATCTGCCTGAAGGGGTTGCTGTCAACGATGTTGAAGGGCAGCAGATGTTGGGCAATAACCCTTGCCAGGAGCCCATTGAGGGAACGCACACGTCGGTCTCCAGGGGGGAAGGGAGTGGTGCGTTCGAAGGCGTCGGAAAGCGACGCCTGGCGCCGGATGGCAGTGCAGGACACCGAAGAGGAGGGTGCTGTGGAAGTCGAGGTCTGGCTGCCGGTACCAGTACCTCTACTAGAGGGAGCGGGGGGGCATGACCTGCTGCTAGCCGATGAAGCTGTGGCAGGGGCTGCTGTACCCTGCACACTTGTGGTGGTGGCGCTGCTACCACCACCACCCCTCATCTGGTTGAGTGCTGTGGTACCCACCCGAGCCAAGCACTTCCCTCTCTTCACCTTGGCATGACAGAGCTGGCAGATGGCTACTGTCGGGTTATCTGGTACCAAGGTGAAGTAGGCCCAGACAGGTGACTTCAGCTGCGCCCTCCTGTCAGATGGGGTGATGCTGACTTGCACCTGCTGGGACTCGGTGCGCACAGGTGGAGCTGCCTTCTGCTGCTGCCACCTCCTGCTGCCATCACCAGTGGAGACCCTGACGCTGGTCTCCCTGGTGACCTGGTGCACCGTTTCCCCAGGGTGCCTACCTTCCTCGTCGTCACTGCTGCTGTGAACCGACGAGCCAGGTGCCACCCATGTTGGGTCATCCTCCTCTCCGCCCCCAGATATGTCAGACCCAGGGCTGACATGTGGTGGTCTGAGGGAGACATCTGACATGGAGCCGCTAGCCTGGCTCCGATGTCCCCTCACAGACGCATGGGTCTGACTAGGTGCGGGTGTTTCCTGCAGAAAAACACCAGCACCACTTCGAAGGGATATCTCTGGGCTACTGACAGCCGATACCCCATCCTCCTCCTCCATGAACCCTTCAAAAAGGTCCTGACCATCAGGACATAAATCTATGTCTGCATGATGCAGTATGAGGCTGGACTCTTGGGGCTGGGGGTGGGTACTAAAGGCACCGGTGTACTGGTGGTGGTGCTACTTGGAGTCGGCACTGATGACTCAGTGGCACTGCTGTGCCCCATATATTCCACCACTGCTGAAGCCTGGGAGGGCAATATCGGGCGGCTGCCCGAGGGGAAAAAGTCCCGGATGAGGCGGACTCCCCTTCCGCCTGATCCTCTACCAGTAGTAGGGGCGCGAGAGGTACCCCGTGCTGGCAGCGACCCAGCACTGGGAGTAACTCCCCTACCCCTGCTGCCACGGCCAAGTATGCTGCTCATGCTGATGTGGTGGGGTGGGTAAACTTTATTGGGGGGGGGGGTAAATGTGATAAAGGACAAGACAGGCACGCAGACAAAGACGTACTAGACAGCTATGCACTAAACACTAACTCTGCAGTGCTTAGTCACACACTTAAATGAATAAACTAAAGCTAAAAAAAAATTTTTTTTTTTTTTTTAAAACTGACTGACAAGGACAAAGACAAGGATTACAAGTACTAAACTAATATGCAACAGTAACTCTGCTAACACAGCAGAGATAAGTATATGAATAAACTAAAACTAACTTTTTTTTAGAAAACAAAAAACAGACACTAAACACACACTAAACTAAGCTACATTAAAGAACAATTACACTAAGTACACTGAAATCTATCTCTCTATCTATCTATCTAACACTAAGCTAAACTAAACTGCAAAACAACAACAACACAAATATGAGCTTTTAAAAAAGCTTTTGGGTCTCTTGCTTTGAAAAAAGCAGTTTAGAAATATAAGCAGCAGGAACCAGAGAACTGAAATGAAACAGCAGGAACCAGAGAACTGAAATGCACTACAATGCAATGCAAGCTCAGAGATAGCACAGAAACACTCCTCTCTCTATAACCACCATGTGAATCTGCAATGAAATCATGCTGGGAGTTAGCTTATATAATGGTCGTGCAGGCAGGTTCCTATTGGTTGATGTGGAGGTTGCTAACCTCTGACAACTGTGGTAGGGGAACTCTGATTGGCTCTGATGCAAATGAAGGGCAGAGAAAATAATCGCGCAATATTCCTATTGCCGAATATTCGCATTGTCGAATATTCGGAGAAATCTGATTGGCTCTGATGCAAATGAAGGGCGGAGAAAATAATCGCGCAATATTACTATTGCCGAATAATCGCATTGCGATTATTCAGGAGCATAAAAGGATCGCATGAGCTACTCGGCCCAGGGTCTCTCAATCAGCACAGCAATGCTTTTAGACATCGATGGAGATCACTAGGATGTGATCTGTTTTAAAAATAAATTTTGAAAAATCCGAATATTCGGAATTGCGAATATTCACCGCGATATTCGATATTGCGCGATTACTCGAATATGCAATATTCGATCCGAATATTCGCAATGCGAATATTCGTGAGCAACACTAGTGAAGAACTGGAGGCCGATAACCTTACTTAATACCGATTACAAGATCTTCGCAAAACTATTAGCAAACATAATGAGGGAGGTGATCAGTAAAGTTATAGGTGAGTGGCAAGTGTGTGCAGTCCCGGGTAGGAGCATATCAGGCAACCTGATCCTGCTGAGGGACCTTATATTCTACGCGCAGAGCAACAACCTGCCATTGGCAGTTGCGGGATGTGATCTGGAAAAAGCATACGACAAAGTATCTCATGGCTATTTGATGGTGGTTTTGAAGAGTCTGGGCTTCCCGGAAAGCTTGGTGAAGATGGTGAAGTGCCTGTATAAAGATATCAGCAGCAGAGTTCTAGTGAACGGTAGTCTTACTGATGCGGTGAAAGTCAAATCAGGAGTCAGGCAAGGATGCACCTTGTCTCCGATCATGTTCATCTGCGTGATGGAACCTTTGATGAGGCACATAGCTCTGGACAAGGCCTTTAAAGTTTTTTTTTTTACCAGGCTGTGATGGAGATAATGTGAAGACACTATGCTATATGGATGATGTGGCCTTTCTTTGTAGTTCAATAAGAGACTTGAATAGAGCAGAGCTACAACTACAAATTTTTGGGAGCATGTCTGGACTAAATGTCAACTGGGAGAAAAGTAATGTGTGTGCTCTGAGTGGTACCTGTGATGTTTCAAGAGGAAAACTGAAGGAGGTTGAGAAAATTACAGTCTTAGGGATCCAGTTCGAGAGGAATTTGTTGAGCCAAGCCAACACTGAAAAAGGTGCAGAGAAAATCTCGAAGAAATTAGAACTCTGGAAGTTAAGGAGGTTATCATTGTCTGGAAAGACATTAGTAGTGAAGTCAATAATCTTGCCTCTATTGCTGTATTTCGGAGTGATTTTTCCTATGAACAAACGATGGACCCAGAAGATAACGAGGATGCTGTTCATCTTTTTCTGGGGTTCCAAGATGGAAAGAGTTTCAAGGGAGGTAGTGATGAAAACAGAGCAGAAGGGTGGGTATAACTTTCCTAATATTGAGAGGTTCCTTGAAGTACAGTGGTGGCTGGCGCATCATAAGGTCTTCATGACAGGAGGGAAGGCAGCCTCTTTAATGAGATACTTGATAGGATGGCCACTTTTAAAATGGGGGTGGTGCAAAAAAGACTTGAGGAGACCTATGTCTCTAGTTTCCCCTAGTTACTATTTAAGGATGAGATCCTTTTTTGAGCTGAAAGGACTTCTTGCACTAGGGCAGAATGCTGTCAACAAAACAAGTTTGTGGAAATGGTTAAGGAGGGAGGAGGTGGTGTCTAACATTTCAGGTTTAAATTCAAAGCGAGCAGAAGAATGTTGGAGGAATATGTCTATGACAGGAATAACAAATAAACAGAAAGAGATTGGATGGATTGCCTTGGACAACTGTTTACTTACCTGTGAGTTCTTGAAAGCCAGAGATCTTGTGCGGAGTGAGATCTGTCCTAGAAGAGATTGCGGAGGGAGAGAGAATGTTAGACATGTTTTCTGGGAATGTACTTTCGTGAAAGAAGTGTGGAGGAGGATGGAAGGCTTCTTAAATAGAGTGTTTAATGTGCAAAGTGTGACCTTTGTTTCAGGTGTGTATGGACTGGCTGGTGGAGGGAGGGAAGAACGGAGTAAAAAGTGTGTATTTTTTCTGCTATATTTAAAGAAGTGTTGTGGGAGGCGAGGTGTGCATTAAGGAAAAACAAGTTGATGCTGACTGAAGAAGAGTGTGTAGAGTGGTGTGTGGCAAAACTGTATTATGTGATGGTGTTGGAAAGGAGGAGGTTGGGAGAAGAGGAGGCTAATGAGGTATGGAAGTTCAAGAAAAGGGGGAGTTTTGTAAATAATTTTTTATATGTATGTGTTTTTTGTGAACTTTATGCCCAGATGATGAAATGAACACTGTCAGTGAAGGTTTCGGGAGAGTAATGCTGAGGAAGTGACTCAGTCTGATGGGCATCGACCTGGTATTGCAGTACCTCCAGGACCGGTGCACTCCTCTCTTACTCAGTACCAAAAAATAGATTTGAATGGAAAATCATCCAGCTTGTTTGTCTTGTGTGTCTGTCTGTTTTTTGCTAGTTTGGTTGTTTAACCTCCTTGCTCTCTAATAAATCAGCCTTTAACCCTTGTGTCTTTGTGTTCATTTCTTCTTGTCACTTTCTTGGGGGAAGAAAAGACCGTTATTTGACAGCTTGCTCCTCATCGTCACCAAATGACACTCTCTTCGAAGTCACCTATGCAGGAACACAGCTAGTTTTAGTCAGTGCACCAATTTCGACAAGACAGCTAGTTTTCTACTCATCCTTGCCTCCCCTCTCTCCTTAGGCCCAAAATCAAGCCTTCAATAGCAGTGATCCTGTCTTTCAAACAAGTGGGCTGAATTTCATCCTTTTCTGTGCCTTGGCTGCAGCAAGCAGATTTTTGGGAAAGTCAGCTGAGGCAAGTCATTTTTTATTTTTTTTGCTTTGGCTTTTCATCCGGAGGATCATGCCTTAGTCTGCGACTTCCTCTAGTGGCTCTCGTTTTTCGCCTGCGTTATGTTAACTAAGAGGCGGACCCATGCAAATGATTTCCCTTGTTTCAACGTGCACGAGGAGCAACGAGGAACACCGAATTCTGTGCAATTCTTCCTTTTCGGCCCTGACTAAAGGTCGGAGTGGGCGCCAGCAATGTTGGGCAGGTGATAGAGAAATGTGCATTGGCCAGTAGACAGGGGGTTTGGCCTGTAGGCCAGACAGCCAGCGACACCCATCTGCCTGCGGATCTTCACACCTCTGGAAAAGCCTAGGCTGCGGGGGAAGGGTGAAGGCTGGGCACAGGCAAAGTGGCACCTCTCAGCGAGCCTTCCGCTCAGGCCGCAACGCCGCTCGCTCGGAACAGAGAATAATTGGGTTATTGCTTCTTGGCCTTTTGACTGAGATCAAGTGTAGTTTCTGACTCGCTTGTATTTCAGTCGAGAGGTGTCCGGGGTACCCGAAGGTCGGCCTTGGGGGGGATCGTTCCTCTTCAGAGGGCCTTCCCTTGCTGCTATTGGCCCTAGGCTTAGTCCCCGGACAACGGGAAGCGATCACCCTTCTGAAGGCGGATTTTGTACTGTTCCAGTACTACCATGGCGGTCCGAGGAATTCGGGACTCGCTTTGTTTTCTGGTCGCACCGGGTTTTGAGAAGGAGGTGACGCTGAGGACCGTGGTCGTGGATCTTTTGACGGGAGAACTGGGCTTGGCGGTAAGAGACATCATTTGCTTGCAAGATTTCCCGAACCAACGTTTATACGATGTTACCTTCTCTTCTTCTGAGTTATGTTGGAACGTCTATGAAAAATTTTAATTGATGGCGGATAGCGAGGTCGGAAGGAAGTTTGGTCTCCAACCTTTATTTATGCAAGAAGAGAAGGTAATTACGGTACACCTGTACAATCCTTTTGCCGATGTCAATTTGGTAAGCGCCTTCTTGGGCAACTACTGCAATGATCTCAGAGGTGGAGAGAAGGTATTTAACAATTTCAAGATCTGGTCGGGAAAATACCGCTTTTATGCAACCTTTAAATCTGACCCTGGGTGTTTGGGTGGGGTTAAGAGACCCCCTGCAGTTTTTACCGTGGAGGGGAGAGGGGCTTCCTTTTTTACCCCGGCCAGCCCAGGTACTGCAGAAAATGTATGATGTATGGCCATGTGAGTGATAAGTGTGATCAAGAGCTTAATTGCCGGTTCTGTGGTAAAGGTGGGCATGTGGCTCGGAACTGTAAAGAGGGTAGGGTTTGCAATATTTGCAAACAGCCAGGACATGTGGCCAAGCAATGCGAATCCTATCAATCTATCAGGAAAGTACTGATCAAGGTTCCAACAGCCGGGAAGGAGCAGAGAGAACCGAGGCAGCGAAGGCCACGTGATGGTGCGAAGGAGGGTACTAGGGGGAGTGCTGCTGAGCAAGCAGGTCCCTCTGATCGCCCACCGGAGCATCTGGCCGGTGAAGCTGCACCCAATGGGCAGACAGGTGATGCGGCAGGAGCAGGTGACACAAACGCAGCTGCTGTGAATGAAGTGGCTGGTGGTGGTGTTCGTTCTGAGACCGCTGATGTCTTGTCGGGTGAAGTTGCGGACCCCTCTGGTGGTACCAAAGTGCAGGAGGAAGATAGAGGAGGAGATCAAGGTGATGTTGCCCCTCCAGGAGAAGAAGGGGCTGACCAGGAGATAGCCGCATCTGCGGAGGAAAAATCTAACTTGGCATCACAGCTCTTTGGAAGCTTGTCGGACAGTGACTCAGATGAGGGCGAGATGGACAGCCTGAGTAGTATTGAGTGTGGACAGAGGATGGAGGAGACTCTTGATTTACCAGACACTTCCGCCAGCAAAAGGGCTAGGGCAGATGTGACCTGGGCTAGTGTGGTGGAGGGCGGGAGTGTTATGTCTGCAAATGGGGATTCCGAAGAATCCGCCAGCTCTCCGGTTCCTCGGAGGAGGCAGAAGCCAGAGGTGAATGAAGCTGAGATGGACTTCTAAACGACTTTATCATGGGTGTGTTCCTTTTCTTTTTTGTGATGGCTCCAACGGTCGGGTCCATCAATGTTAGGAGCATTGTGGCAAAAAATAGGAGGGTTGCTGTTTTCGATGAAATTAATAAGTTTCACGCAGATGTCATCTGTTTACAGGAATGTGGGGTGATGCGTGACCCCTCAGTTGATTGGTCCTGGGGCCCCTCTGTGTGGGCACTTGCGTGTGTGTCTATAAGTGAGGGGGTTGGGGTGGTGGTAAAGAACCCCAATGTCCAAATTTTGTCACACGAGGTAGTAGTCCCTGGACGTTTGCAGATTGTGACCCTTGACTTTTTAGGACAGCATGTGAGGGTGGTAAACTGTTATGCCCCTGCCGAAAAAAGAGAAAGGATTAAGTTCCTTGATACCCTCAGGATATATCTCCCTGGGAGAACCCCGACTGTCCTGGTGGGTGATTTTAACTGTATAAGGAGGGGTGAAGACCGTCAGGGGACCGGTGGTGATGGGGGGTTGGATGCTTCATCCCGGGTTCTTAACAATGTTATATCTGATTTTGGTATGCATGATGTAGGGTTGGAGATAGAGAAAGATGATACCACCTTTACATATCATTCTGATAAAGGGACCGTTAGGTCCCGGATAGATTTTATTTTCCTGTCCCGGTTCCTGGAGAGTATGTCATACCAGGCCTTCCCTACGATTTTTTTAGATCACTCCTTAATTTGTGGTACCTTTGGGTTGGAGGTGGGAGTGGAGTTTGGTAGGGGTACGTGGAAACTTAATGTTTCACTCCTTGATGATGTAGAGGTGGGGGGGCTTTTTGTTCCCTTTTTTAAAACGTTGGAAGACAAGAAAAATGACTTTGATGATCTACTTGAATGGTGGGACTGGGTCAAAAAGCAAGTGGCCTCCTTCTTTAAAAAGATGGGGGTGGAAAGAGCCAGAGAGAAAAGGGAGGCAGGGAGGAGGCTGGTGGAGAGAGTGCATTTCTTTTACATGTGCAAAAGGATGGGGCTGGAGGTGGAGGAGGAGAATAATAAAGGAAAAAGGGAAGAGTATAATCTTCAATGCCAAGGTACAGACTATGGAAGAGGATGAAAAATGCTCAAGGTTTTTTTTTAAGAAGGCTTTTAGTCCTAAAAAAATCATGAAGAAGATGATGGACGGACAGGAAGAGGTGGAGGGAAGAAGAATGTGGGATGCGGTGAGAGGCTTCTACCAGGACCTGTATGGAGGAGAAGAGCAGGCCACCGTGGAAGAGGTGGACGAGTATTGCAAGGTCCTACCAAAGAGTCTGAACAAGGATGAAGGTGTATTTTTGGAGGATACAGTAGAGGAGGTGGAAATCGAGAAGACGCTTAAAAGTATGGCTAGGAATAAAACTCCGGGAGGTGATATACTTCCGGTGGAGTTTTATCTTAAATTTTGGCCCGTCATTAAGTCACACCTGATGGAGATTCTAAGGTACTGCATGAGGACGGGGAGTTTGACACCCTCTATGAAGGAAGGAGTGATTGTACTGCTATATAAAAAGGGTGAGGAGAAGGATGTCAGAAATTGGAGACCAATAACCCTTTTAAATGTGGATTACAAGACTTTTGCCAAGATCTTGGCCGATAGGGTGAAGGAGGTAATTGGGAAGGTAATCGGTGACTGGCAGGTGTGTGCTGTCCCAGGAAGGAGGATTGCGGACAATCTAATACTGTTGAGAGACTTGGCCTATTATGCGCAATGCAATAAATTTACCGTTGGCAGTGGCTGGCTTCGATCTCGAGAAGGCGTATGACCGAGTCTCTCATCGGTTTATGTTCCGGGTCCTGGGGAAACTGGGCTTCCCTAGAGGCTTTGTTAATATGGTGAGGAGCCTTTATACCAATGTAAATAGTAGGGTTTTAATAAACGGGATCCTGTCAGAACCCTTTGAAAATGGAACAGGTGGCGAGACTTACGGTCATTAAAGAAGTTAAGTTGGGAGGTTACAACTTTCCGAGGGTGGAGTCCTTCTTGGCAATGCACTCCTGGTCGCTGCACCACAAGGTTTTTTTGAGTAATGGCAAAGCCATGTGCTTTATGAGATACCTGATGGAATGGTTTGTGGTAGGGTGGGGTTGGGGACTGCGGGACCTAACTAAACCTGTGGCCCTTGTGCCCCCTCCCTATTATGCCAAGGTAAAGGCCTGGTATGACAAAACTGGCCTAAAGAACTTGGGTAATGGTGCAGTAGCAAAAAATACCCTGAATAGATGGTTAAGGCCGGAGGAAGTGGTTTCCAATATCGCTGACCTAAGACCGAAACAGGTGGAAGAGTGTTGGAGGAATTTGGAGATGGATGGAGTGACCAATAAACAAAAGGAGATTGTTTGGATGGGATTCCACGAGTGTTTGCTGACAATGTATTTTTTGAAATTAAGGGATCTGGTTAGAAACTAGAGATGTATAAGGGAAGGATGTGGTGGAATCGAAAGAATAAGACATGTGTTCTTGGAGTGTTTTTTTGTCAAAAATGTATGGAGGAGGTTGGCTGAGTTTGTGAAAAACGTGGTGGGGGTGAAGGATGTTACACAAGAATTATGCTTGTATGGTTTGGTGGATGGTGGGCCCGATGTAAGGAGGAGAGGATGGATTTTATCAGCAATTGTGAAGGAGGTGGTATGGGAAGCAAGATGTGGTTATAGGAAAGGAAGTTTTGTGTTGGCTGAGGAGGAATGTGTTGATTGGGTTTTGAGTAAATTGTTTTATGTTTTGTTATATGATCGGAGGAGTTTTGGGATAGAGGAGGCAAATGTTTTTTGGAATTTTAAGGGGTGGAGGGTGGGGGGTGTTCAGTAATGTTTTTATGTGTATATATATGTATATTTTGTTGAAACTTGTGCCCAGATGATGCAGAGAACACGGTCAGTGAAGGTATCGTGTGAGTTGTACTGAGGAAGTGATTCAGTCTGATGGGAACAGAAAAAAAAAAAAATCTGTTCTTATCAGTTTAATATCTGATATGTCCCCTATCCGGGGACCATATATTAAATGGATTTTTAGAACAGGGAGATGGAAGAAGAGCTTGCTCTGTCCACTCCACGCATCGACCTGGTATTGCAGTACCTACAGGACCGGTGCACCCCTCTCTTACTCAGTACCAAAAAATAGATTTGAATGGAAAATCATCCAGCTTGTTTGTCTTGTGTCTCTGTCTTGTGCTAGGAGGGTTGTTTAACCTCCTTGCTCTCTAATAAATCGGCTTGTAACCCTTGTGTCTTTGTGTTCATTGCTTCTTGTCACTTTTTTGGGGGAAGAAAAGACCGTTATTTGACAGCTTACTCCTCCTCGTCACCAAATGACACTCTCTGTGAAGTTACCTATGCAGGAACACCTAGTTTTAGTCAGTGCACCAATTTCGACAAGACAGCTAGTTTTCTACTCCTCCATGCTTCCTCTCTCTCTCTCTCCTTAGGCCCAGAATCAAGCCTTCAGTAGCAGTGATCCTGTCTTTCAAACAAGTGGGCTGAATTTCATCCTTAGCTGTGCCATGGCTGCAGCAAGCAGATTTTTGGGAGTCAGCTGAGGCAAGTAATTTTTTTTTTGGTTTGGCTTTTTATCCGGAGGATCATGCCTTAGTCTGCGACTCCCTCTAGTGGCTCTCGTTTTTCGCCCACGTTATGTTAACTAAGAGGCGGACCCATGCAAATGATTTCCCTCGTTTCAACGTGCACGAGGAGCAATGAGGAACACCGAATTCTGTGCAATTCTTGCTTTTTGGCCCTGACTAAAGGTCGGAGTGGGCTCCAGCGATGTTGGGCAGGTGTCAGAGAAATGTGCATTGGCCAGTAGACAGGGGGTTTGGCCTGTAGGCCAGACAGCCAGCGACACCCGTCTGCCTGCGGATCTTCACACCTCACGAGAAGCCTAGGCTGCGGGGGAAGGGTGAAGGCTGGGCACAGGCAAAGTGGCACCTCTCAGCGAGCCCTCCGCTCAGGCCGCAAAGCTGCTCGCTCGGAACAGAGAATAATTGGGTTATCGCTTCTCGGCCTTTTGGCTTCGATCTTGTGTTGAAGTCATTAGGTAACATTTGGCACCAGACCTACTCGGCCTTAAGATGCTTCCCTAGGGTTGTATTTTTTGCTGCTATTGGGTAGATCACTGCCTTGTGTGTACGAGTGGAGATCGGCTGGATTTGAATGCGGATTCAAATTTGAAGCTTTAAGGGCGTTCCTAATTTGTATATTCGGAGTCCGGCTCCTCCGGGATCGAAGAAATCGACTTCGGAGGACTCTTCTTTGGAGAAATCGTCTCCCTGCCGTGGGCAGAATGGCCAACTATGGGCTTCGGGATACAGTTCGTTTGCGAGTGAAGGAAGGAGCGGAAGTGACTCTCCATGAGGTGGTCGTGGATCTGTTGAAGGAGACTCTTAATGTAGAGGTGAGCGAGATATTGTGTCTTCAAGACTTCCCTTCTCAGGGAATTTATGATGTTACATTTACTTCCTCCGAGGTTTGCTGGAATGTCTTTGAAGGATTGAGAGCAAAGAGTTACGAACCGCTGGTGCAAAAATTCAAGCCTTTTCCAATGTTACAGAAAGAAGAGAAAGTAATAACTGTGCATCTTTATAATCCATTTGCAGACTTATCTTTGGTAAGAGCTTTTTTGCTTTCCTATTGTGATGAACTGAGAGGAGGAGAAAAGGTGAAAAATAAGTATGGAATTTGGTAAGGTAAATACCGATTTGTGGCTCGTCTTAAAGATGATCCTAGTTGCATTGGTGGTGTGAAGAGACCTCCGGCCGTTTTTACAGTGGGAGGAGAAAGAGGGTTCCTATTCTACTCTGGGCAGCCCATGTACTGTAGGAAGTGTTTAAAATATGGCCATACTAAGGCTGAATGTAAACTTGGGATGAGATGCAGATTTTGTGGAGGAGAGCATCAAGCATCACAATGTCGAGCAAGTCGAGTGTGTCATATTTGCCAAAAGTCAGGTCACCTGGCACGTCAATGTGAGACATACACAAACATTAGAAAGGCTTATGCGTTTTCAGACATGGTGAATGGCAAAACTAACGCATGGGGTCAAAAGGAGCAAGCTACGACATCTCAGGGGAAAGGGGAAACCAGTTCAGGACTCAGTGACACTGTGGGCCCTGTTGGCACGCCTGAAGTACCAAAAGATGCGACTCCTGAGCCTAGCAAGGATGTAAATGTAGAGAGGGTGGGGCAGGAAGCCGAAAAGGCCACTTTAGTAGAAGGAGTGGTTGATGGTGGTACTATCCCTACTATCGTGGACACGGAGCAAGGTGTGGGTCAACCCGGGGAAGATGGAATGGACACTGGTTCAACTACTGATCAGGAGGTGGTGGTAGAAAGCTATGAGACAGATGCGGCCTCAGTTCCCTTACCAGGTGCCATAAGTGGACTATCCTCTGAAGGAGGAGGATGAAGGAGGAGAGGAGGAAGATGATGAGGAGAGGAGGAGGAGGAGAGGAGAAGGAGGAGGAAGGAGAGGAGGAGAAGGAGGAGGAAGGAGGAGGAGGAGGAGGAGGAGGAGGAGAAAGAGGAGGAGAAAGGAGAGGAGGAAGGAGGAAAGAGGAGGAGGAAAAGGAGGAGGAAAAGGAGGAGGAAAAGGAGGAGGAGGAGGAAAGGAAAGGAGAAGAAGGAGGAGAAAAGGAGGAGAAGGAGAGGAAGAAGAAGGAAGAAGGAGGAGAAGGAAGGAAGAAGGAAGGAGGAGAAGGAGGAGAAGGAAGGAGGAGGAGAAGGAGGAGGAGAAGGAGGGAAGAAGGAGGAAGAAGGGAGAAGGAAGGAGAAGGGAAGGAAGGAGAAAAGAAGAAGGAAGAAGAAGAAGAAGAAGGAGAAGAAGAAGAAGAAGAAGAAGAAGAAGAAGAAGAAGAAGAAGAAGAAAAGAAGAAGAAGAAGAGAAGAAGAAGAAGAAGAAGAAGAAGAAGAAGAAGAAGAAGAAGAAGAAGAAGAAGAAGAAGAAGAAGAAGAAGAAGAAGAAGAAGAAGAAGAAGAAGAAGAAGAAGAAGAAGAAGAAGAAGAAGAAGAAGAAGAAGAAGAAGAAGAAGAAGAAGAAGAAGAAGAAGAAGAAGAAGAGAAGAAGAAGAAGAAGAAGAAGAAGAAGAAGAAGAAGAAGAAGAAGAAGAAGAAGAAGAAGAAGAAGAAGAAGAAGAAGAAGAAGAAGAAGAAGAAGAAGAAGAAGAAGAAGAAGAAGAAGAAGAAGAAGAAGAAGAAGAAGAAGAAGAAGAAGAAGAGAAGAAGAAGAAGAAGAAGAAGAAGAAGAAGAAGAAGAAGAAGAAGAAGAAGAAGAAGAAGAAGAAGAAGAAGAAGAAGAAGAAGAAGAAGAAGAAGAAGAAGAAAGAAGAAGAAGAAGAAGAAGAAGAAGAAGAAGAAGAAGAAGAAGAAGAAGAAGAAGAAGAAGAAGAAGAAGAAGAAGAAGAAGAAGAAGAAGAAGAAGAAGAAGAAGAAGAAGAAGAAGAAGAAGAAGAAGAAGAAGAAGAAGAAGAAGAAGAAGAAGAAGAAGAAGAAGAAGAAGAAGAAGAAGAAGAAGAAGAAGAAGAAGAAGAAGAAGAAGAAGAAGAAGAGAAGAAGAAGAAGAAGAAGAAGAAGAAGAAGAAGAAGAAGAAGAAGAAGAAGAAGAAGAAGAAGAAGAAGAAGAAGAAGAAGAAGAAGAAGAAGAAGAAGAAGAAGAAGAAGAAGAAAGTTTAGCATGCGGACAAGGTGTGGTGGGTTCATCTGGAGAAGATGAGGAGTTATCCTCCAAAAGGTTTAGATGTGAAGAAGGAGGGGGGGAAAGTGGGAACTTAGTAATTCCCACTCACGGGGGATCAGAACTTACTCCTGATTCTGCCGGTCCCTCTATGGATGTAAGAAGATATTTTAGTGCACAAGATCCAAGAATGTAGTTTCTCTTTAAGAAAGTATTATGGCAGACCTACTTTTTTGGCTAATAATGGTGCTTACAGTAAGTACTGTTAATGTTAGAAGCATAAACTCAGCATGGGGGAGGCGGGCTGTGTTTGATGAGCTAAAAAATTTGGAAGTAGATGTGTTTTGCTTACAAGAATGTTGTGTGGAATATGAACCTGAGCAATCAGAATGGGGGTTTGGAAGTTGCGTATGGTCTCCACTGTCTGAGTCTCGCAATGAAGGAGTAGGTGTGATGTGTAAGAATAGAGATGTAAAAATATTATCGTATGAATGTATTATACCTGGAAGACTGATGTGTCATATGGAACATCAAGGGACTAAGTTCAGATTATTTAATGTGTATGCTCATGCTGATAAAAATGAGCGAAAGGAATTATTGAATCAACTAAGAGTATATTTGGTTGGAAGAACCCCTACAATTGTAGCAGGAGACTTTAATTTAATCCGGTTTGTGCAAGATAGAGAAGGAATAGGTGAACAAAAATTGGATGTGACATCTAAAAACCTAAATGAAATTGTAGCAGATTTTAAAGTTAAAAGATGTGGTGGTGGAGGTGGGTGGCAAAGAAGATGCTTTTCTTATTTTTCTGATAAAGGAACATGCAAATCACGAATAGATTTAATACTTGTGACAGAAAGCATGATGGTGGATAGATGCAAGTGTTATAAGGTGTCTTTTTCTGACCATGTGGTTTTAAGCTGCAGATTGGAGGTGGATCAACAAAAAGCTTTCGGTAAAGGGGTTTGGAAATTGAATACTTTATTTTTACAAGACCCAGAGGTGTATAATGAGTTTGCCATATTTTTTGAAAAATTGGTAGCTAAGAAGAGTAACTTTAATAATGTGTTATCCTGGTGGGATGAAGTGAAGAAACAGATGGCAGAATTCTTCAAAAAATTAGGAGTAAGGAAAGCCCGGGAGAGGAGAGATAAAAATGCTAAAACTGTTAAACGACTGCACTTCCTATTCAAATGTAAAAGATTGGGGCTAGAAGTGGATGAAGAAATACAACAAACTCGAGGAAAGAGAAATGAAGAAATAAGAAGAAAAGGCAAATAATTATTGTTTAAAGCTAAAATTAAAGATATGGAAGAAGGAGAAAAATGCACACGATATTTCTTTAAAAAAGTGCTTAGCCCAAACAGTACCATGCCAGCCGTGTTGGTGAAGGGGAAGGTGGAAACAGGAACAAGAATTGAAGAAGTAGTAAAAGATTTCTATACAGAATTATATAGTGTATAGAAGAAGAAAAATGTGCGCATACCTCAGTAAATAGCTAACAGGTGACAGCTGCGACTCAAGAATGTTATACAACATAAAACAATAAAATAAAGAGAGTAGGAATCGCGCTAGTCATATATCTATGGCCAATGAAGGGCACAGTGTATGATATGGTTAATTCCAAAAACAGAAAAACCAACAAAAGTGAATTGATAACAATGGCACACAAGAATAAACCTGTATGTGGAATCCACCTAATAATCACTAAAGAACTTGCTGATGCTAGATATCTGTGATCAGTTAAAAAACACACAAGCGTAAGTGAAATTCAGTGAATAGTCCTGGACTAAATATAGTCTCAAAAAATATAATAAAATACAAAATTAAAAAAATTATATGTATCAAAGTGCAAAAGTTAAAGTGAATGAAAAGTCCCCCTAATAGTCATAGGAAAGCTGACTTTTAGTCTATTTAGGTGGGTCTGTGCAGTATGGTTCTTCAGGTCTGAATGGATGTATCCTTTCCACACTATTGATATGTGTTTAAACAAAAAGAAAAATCTCAGGCAGGTATAGGTGTATCAGTCTCCGGAGTGTCGATCACACATAGGTATTCCCCGGGTTTGAAATGTAGAGTCTCAGCACCAAAAACGAAACAGAAAGACTTGCATAGTGTGAAACCGTATATACTGCTAATCAATCACACCTGTGTAGGGCAGTCATGCAAACGGGGGAAGGGATAGTGCAAACCCACCACCACTGCACACACTGACCCTTACCAGAAATGGACCCCGCAGGGTAAATGCAAGCAAAAAGGAATCGTACACTGTGCCCTTCATTGGCCATAGATATATGACTAGCGCGATTCCTACTCTCCTTATAGAATTATATAGTGGTAAAGAGGAGGCGAAAGTGAGTGAAATTAGAGACTACTGTCAAGTATTGGAAGATGTCTTAAGCTTTGAGGATAAAGAAATGTTGGACTGTGAGATTTTCGGAACCCGAACTCTTAAATGCGGTCAAGAGTATGCAGAAAAATAAAACTCCGGGAAGAGATGGTTTGCCAGTAGAATTTTATGAATTTGGCTGGCCCCTGCTGGGGAAGCAAGTGTTGAAATTTTGTAGACAGGAGAATTGCATATCGCAATCTATGAAAGAAGGTCTGATTACCTTAATTTTTAAGAAGAAAGGGGATCAAAGAGAAATTAAAAATTGGCGCCCAATTACCTTATTGAATAGTGATTATAAGATCTATGCAAAGATTTTTGCAAATCGATTGAGACAAATAATTGGGAAGATGGTTGGAGGAATGGCAAACGTGTGCGGTCCCGGGACGCAGGATGTCTGATGGATTAATTATGTTGCGAGATTTAATAACCCACTTACATTCAAATAACGAGGCTCTGACAGTGGCCGGAATTGACCTGGAGAAGGCCTATGATAAGGTCTCACATAAGTTCTTGTTCTCATGTTTGCAAAGACTTGGGGTCCCAAATGCTGTAGTGGACACCTTGAGGAGTTTGTACACTGGAATTACAAGTCAGATACTTGTAAATGGAAGATTATTCATCAGCAGTTGATATTTTGTCTGGGGTCAGACAGGGATGTCCCTTATCTCCTATTTTGTTTATTTGCGTTGTCGAACCTTTGTTGAGATATGTACAAAAAGATAAAGTGATGAAAGGTTTTTTTTTTACCAGGTGGAGGATGGTACTAAAATAAAATCATTATGCTATATGGATGATATGGGATTCCTATGCAAAAATCAATCAGACATGAATAGAGTGGATTTGTTGCTGAGGCTATTTTCAAATGTGTCTGGATTAAAAGTAAATTGGCAAAAGAGTCAGTTGTGTAATCTAAGTGGGATGGATAATGTACATTCTGAGAAGATCCCGAAAACAAGAGTCGATAACAGTACTGGGAGTTCACTTCGAACGAAATATTGTAAATACAGTTAATGCTGAAAAGGCTCGAGAAAATTCAGAAGAAAATTTCAATTCTGGAAACTGAGATGATTGACCTTCACAGGAAAAGTGCTGATTTCAAAGGCAGTGTTGCTCCCTCTGATGCTATTTTTTTCAGTAGTGTTTCCACCAAGTAATACATGGTGCAAAAGATTTGAAATGCACATGTGCAGATTTTTTGGGGGGTCTAAAATGGAGAGGGTGAGGAGAGAAGTAATCAAAAAAGAATGTAAAAACGGAGGATATAACGTCCCTGATTTGAGAATGTTCTTGGATATGCATTATTGGCTAAATTGTTATAAGATCCTTCATGAGTGGAAATAGAACGGCAAAGATGATGCAATATTTGGCTGGCTGGGAAATGGCGAAATGGGGCTGGTATAAAATTGATTTGACCAAACCAAAAGCTTTTATAGTACCTGTCTTTTATTTAAAGTTGAAAAGTTTTTTTGAGAAAAATGGAGTTAAATCTGATGGAAGATGGATCTACAGATAAAATTAAACTGTTGAGATGGGTGAGGAAAAAAGAGACGGTATGCAATATCTTTAATTTCCCCTCTAAGGTAGCGCAAGGAGTTTGGAGTAAAATGAGTTGGGGAGGCGCATCCAATAGACAGAAAGAAATTGCTTGGCAGACTTTTCACGAATGTTTGATGACAAAATATTTTCTAAAGTCACGAGATTTAAGTAGAGAAGAGATGTGTCCAAGGGATGGATGTGCATCAATGGAGGCAGTATACCATGTTTTTTGGGATTGTAAGTTTGTAACCAAAATGAGAAGAAAATTGGACTTATTTTTCAAAGATGTTTTGGGAGTAGGTCTAAACTCCTTGGAAATATGGATGTTTGGAGAAGTAAAAGGATGTATGAAAACTCAAAGAAGAGTATGGGTGTTTTCTTTTGTATAATGAAAGAAGTAGTTTGGGACGCAAGGTGTTTATATGTGAGGAAAAATGTACGGCTAACTGCGGATGAGTGTGCAAATTTATTTCTGCCAAAATTGCATGTAGTGTACCTATGGGATGTGAAGTTGATGGGGGGAGAGGAGGCTTCTGACTTTTGGAGAAGGAGTAGATGGAAGGTGTAGGTGGTGGGAGGTTAAAAGGGTAGGTTAGACCTAGTTGATTATTGTATGGAAATAGGAGTAAAGATGTATATGTGTTATTACATGTGTGTATTAAAAACCTTTATATAAAATAACTATAATGATGACGGAATCAAAGTCGGAGATGGTTTTCTAAGTTTTCGTTGGAGAACTGGTGAGAAACTAAGTTTTGGCGGAGAAACCCAGTCTGAAAAGTTCAAAAAAAAAAAAAAAAATCTGTTCTTATCAGTTTAATATCTGATACGTCCCCTATCTGGGGACCATATATTAAATGGATTTTTAGAACAGGGAGATGGAAGAAGAGCTTGCTCTGTCCACTCCACGCATCGACCTGGTATTGCAGTACCTCCAGGACCGGTGCACCCCTCTCTTACTCAGTACCAAAAAATAGATTTGAATGAAAAATCATCCAGCTTGTTTGTCTTGTGTCTGTTTTTTGCTAGCTTGGTTGTTTAACCTCCTTGCTCTCTAATAAATTGGCCTGTAAACCCTTGTGTTTTTGTGTTCATTGCTTCTTGTCACTTTTTTGGGGGAAGAAAAGACCGTTATTTGACAGCTTACTCCTCATCGTCACCAAATGACACTCTCCGTGAAGTTACCTATGCAGGAACACCTAGTTTTAGTCAGTGCACCAATTTCGACAATGACAGCTAGTTTTCTACTCCTCCATGCTTGCCCTCCCCTTAGGCCCAGAATCAAGGCTTCAGTAGCAGTGATCCTGTCTTTCAAACAAGTGGGCTGAATTTCATCCTTATCTGTGCCTTGGCTGCAGCAAGCAGATTTTTGGGAAAGTCAGCCGAGGCAAGTTATTTTTTTTTTTTTGGTTTGGCTTTTTAATCCGGAGGATCATGCCTTAGTCTGCGACTCCCTCTAGTGGCTCTCGTTTTTCGCCCGCGTTATGTTAACTAAGAGGCGGACCCATGCAAATTATTTCCCTCGTTTCAACGTGCACGAGGAGCAACGAGGAACACCGAATTCTGTGCAATTCTTGCTTTTTGGCCCTGACTAAAGGTCGGAGTGGGCTCCAGCGATGTTGGGCAGGTGTCAGAGACATGTGCATTGGCCAGTAGACGGGGGGTTTGGCCTGTAGGCCAGCCAGACAGCGACACCCGTCTGCCTGCGGCTCTTCACACCTCTGGAAAGCCTAGGCTGCGGGGGAAGGGTGAAGGCTGGGCACAGGCAAAGTGGCACCTCTCAGCGAGCCCTCTGCTCAGGCCGCAAAGCCGCTCGCTCGGAACAGAGAATTGGGTTATCGCTTCTCGGCCTTTTGGCTAAGATCAAGTGTAGTCTCCACTGCCTGATCCTTAGTCAAGAGGTGTCTGGGGTACCAGGAGGTCGGCCTTGGGGGGAGCGTCCCTTTTCGGAGGGCCCCCCCTTGCTGCTATTGGCCCGAGGCTTAGTCCCCAGACAACGGGTTGCGATCGCCTTCCTCACCATCCTTATGGTGGTGGTGGGATCGGTGAGCGAGGATGATTGGGCCGCCTAGTGCACCCAATACTTTAAGACTGGCCGTGGCCGAGTCTAAGCGTGAGGTCGTTGGTTTGCACTTTGTCCAGAAAAAGTTGATTGAGGAACTTTTTGGGATGGCGAGAGAGAGCATTTTTTGCGTGCAGTGTTTCCCACCACTGGTTTGTATGATGTTACATTCTGGAAAAAGGAAGACCTGCAGACATGCCTGCTTCGGAAGGGAGAGAAGGAGGGCCATGAACTATTGGACGGGATCGTATTCCTGTCAAGTGAGACGACCGTACGGCTCCCCATCACAGTACATATGTACAATCCCTTTGTACAGGATGGGGAGATCGCTGCCTTTTTGCTGAGGTACTGTGAGTCAGTTTCTTCCGGCGTGAAACTGACAAATGTTTTCGGTACCTTTAATGGGCAGCGTAGATTCTGGGTCACCTTCCGGGCGGACAAGGAAGGCATCGGTGGCGTCCGGCACCCCCCACAATCCTTCTCCATTGGGCGGAATCGCGGATACCTGTGGTACCCTGGCCAGCCACTGTTCTGCAGGCAGTGTTTTGCCTTCGGACACACCAAAGACCAGTGCGAGGCCGGGTTGACCTGCCGAAACTGCTTCAAGCAGGGTCACGGGGTTGAGCCAGTGTCCGGAAGGCAAGAGCTGCCACATCTGTGGGAGCCGAACCCACCTGGCCAGGCAGTGCCCGAAGGTTTCACAACCTGCAACATCGGAACAGTCCACAACCGTGGTGGCGGAAATAAGAGCGGTGGAGGCTCCAGAAGCGGTTGTGGACAGACGGGCACTGTCCTACGCAGATGTGGCCAGAGGTGGTCCTCTGGCTGCCGCGGTGTACTCCGGTGACCAGACCACAGGGCTGCCTGAGGAAGTAGGGGTGCGGGCTGATGCCTGCCCTCCTATGGAGGGTAAGCCCGGTCCCTCCCCTCTGGATGCCGTGGGGGGGGAAGGGGCCTCCTCTCTTCCCGAGAGGAGTGTCCCTGACAACCTCATGGCCGAGGGGGAGGCAGAGGGGAGCGGTATGGAGTCGGAGGACCCTGAGGCGGAGGGGATGGAAGAGGGGCAGCCTTCCTTGAAAAGGAAGATGGAGGGAGTCGAGGGCCCTACTTCCTCCCAGGACATTGGCTCCTTTCAAGACTCCCCGGGCCATCTGAAGCAGTGGTGGTCGACTCGGACTCCTCACAAGCACCATCATATGTGCGCACTGGTCAGGTGTCCAGCCTGCAGGACGTGATGGGGTACTGCAGGTCCGACTTGGGGAGCAGGGGATGGAGAGGGAGGAGAAGACCGGGGGGGGGTAAGTCCTGGATCAGGGGTGAGCCGCCGGACCCGGAACAGTACCGGTAAGTCCGGGAAAAAGAAAAAAACATGACAGGAGTATGATCCCTTTCTGATATTTTATGGCCTTACGGGTATCTTCCCTCAATTGCAGAAGTATTGGGACGTCCTGTAGGCGGGCAGCGGTATTTAAGATCTTGTCCGTGTATGCTGCTGACATTTTCTGCCTACAGGACTGCAATTTGAGGGAAGACCCGCCCACCGCCAAGTGGGCTCTGGGGGAGGCGGTGTGGTCCTTCGGCCGAAGCAGGTGTACGGGTGTGGGGATTCTTTTTAAAAATAGGAGGATTAAGGTTTTACGGAAGGTGGAGGTGGAGGTGGGGAGATGTTTGTGTGTTTTTTTAGAGTATGGGGGTTTTTGTTTTAAGTTGTTTTGTGTGTATGCACCGGTGGAAAAAAAGGGAAGGTTGGACTTGTGGGAGAAAATGACGTTTTTTATGGGGGGGAGGGATCCGGTTATTGTGTGTGGGGATTTTAACTGTATCATACGTAGTTGGGATAGGTGTGGGGGTGGTGTTGGTGGTGGGGATATTGATAAATCGGGGAAAGAGTTGCGGAAGTTGGTTAATTTATTTGGTTTAAGAGATGTGGGTGAGGGTGGTGGGTCTACTTATTTTAGTGATCGGGGCACTGTGCAATCACGAATTGATTTTTGTTTGGTCTCAAAAGACTTAGACGGAGTCCTTTTCCGTGCATCGGGAGCCTTTCTCGGACCATGGCAGGATCGAATGTGTTGCGAGTATGGATCCGGAGGTAATGTATGGTAAAGGTGTATGGAAGTTGAATGTGGAGTTGTTGGAGGATGAGGGCGTGAAGAGGGAGTATGGTGAGTTTTTTGTAAGATTGAAGAAGAGGAGGAATGATTTTTTAAGTGTGATTGAGTGGTGGGAGTGGGTGAAAGTGCAGACAAAGAGGTTTTTTGTGAGGAAGGGGTGTGAGGTTGCGAGGAAGGAGCGTGAGGTGTATGAATGGTGGCTGACGAGATTGGAGTATTTGGAAGAGCTGAAAGAATGGGGAGAGGATGTGGGGTGTGGTTTAGTGGAAGCAAGAAGAAAGTTGAGAGTGTTTATGGAACGGAGAGGGAGAGAGATTATGTCGCAAGCGAGGATGGTGGTGAAAGAGAAGGATGAGAAGTGTACGAGTTTTTTCTTTAAAAAGGTGTATGGTGGGAAGGTGGAGTTGTCGAGTGTGTTGGATGAGAATGGACAGGAGGTGAATGGAAAGGAGGTGAATGGAAAGGAGGAAGTGAGAGATGAAGTTTGTAAGTTTTATGCTGGGTTATATAAGGAGAAGAAGAGGGATGCAAGAGTTGAGAGAGATGTGTTGAAGCAGGTGGAGATGTGTTTGGATTTGGATGATAAGAGTATGTTAGGGGAGAATGTGAGTAAGGGTGAAGTTGATGAATGTCTTGGGAGTATGAAAAAAGGGAAGACGCCTGGTAGTGATGGTTTGCCTGTTGAGTTTTATTGTGCGTTTTGGGATGTGATTGGTGATTGTGTGTATGAGATGGTGATGAAAGTTCTGGAAGTCGGAAGGATGCCTGAGTCTATGTTGAAAAGTGTGATTGTTTTGCTGTATAAGAAAGGTGATAAGCGTGAGTTGAAGAATTGGAGGCCTGTATCGTTGTTTAAACTGGATTATAAGGTTGTGGCCAAAGTGTTGGCGAATAGGTTGCGTGCGGTGGTGGAGAAATTAGTGGGAGAGGAGCAAGTGTGTGCAGTGCCTGGGAGGTCGATTTCAGAAAGTTTGGTGAGTCTGAGGGATGTGTTGTGGTTATGTAAGGAGAGGAAGCAGGAGGTGGCTGTGTTGGCTGTGGATTTTGAGAAAGCGTTTGATAGAGTGTCGCATGAGTTTATGTTTAAAGTGTTGAGGAGGATGGGGATACCGGAAGTTGTGATTGGATGGATTAAGTGTTTGTATAGAGGTATGGTAAGTAAGGTGTTGGTGAATGGGTGGCTGACGAATGATATAGACGTTAGGTCTGGTGTGAGACAGGGATGCCCGTTGTCGCCTGTTTTATTTGTTTGTGTAATTGAGCCTTTGTTGAGGATGTTGGCGAAAGATAAGTGTGTGAGGGGAGTGGAGGTTCCTGGGAGTGGTGGTAGAGTTCTGAAGGTGATTGGATATATGGATGATGTTACTGTGGTTTGCAAGGATATGACAGGGTTAAGAAGGGTGAAACTTTTGATTGATATTTTTTGTATGGCGAGTGGTTTTCGTGTGAATATGGGGAAGAGTGAGTGCAAGTTGTTTGGGGTGTGGGGGACGGTGGAGCAATGTGGGTGGAAGTTTTGTGTGGGAGGGTTGAGGATTTTGGGTGTTAAGTTTGATGGAGATTTGTATGGGAGAGAAAGTTGGCAGGATGTTTTGGCAAGAGTGAAGAAGAAAGTTGAATTTTGGTCTCTAAGGACTTTATCGTTGAGTGGGAAAGTGTTGGTGGTGAAAGCTGTGTTGATGCCTATTTTGTTGTTTTTGTATTATGTGTTTCCAGCGCCTGATAGAGTGATGAAGCAGATTGTGAGAGTGTGTTTTTCGTTTTTTTGGTCGTCGCGGATGGAGAAGTTGAAGAGAGAGAAAGTGATGAAAGGTGCGATGAATGGTGGGAAAGGTATGGTGAGTATTGAGAAGTTTCTGGTGGTGAAGTATGTAAGTATGTGTGTGAGATTGAGCGATAAAGAGAATGTTGCAGGATGTATGGTGAGATATGCTGGTGGGAGTGTTTTGCGGAAATGTAAGTTGTGTGTGGTTGATTTGAGGAAGCCTGTATGTTTTGTTGCGCCGTGGTTTTATGTGAGGATTGATATGTGTATGAGGAGGTATGAGTTGGGAGATGTGACGCGGGATAAATGGTGTGAGAGTAAGAAGATTGTGCAGTTGTTGAAAGAGAGGGAGGAAGTGGAAGGAATAGGTGGTTTGAGAGTTGCTGAATGTAAGAAAGTCTGGAAGAATGTGTGTTGTAAGGGACTGGATAATAGGCAGAAAGATATTGCATGGATGGGGGTGCATGGGTGTTTGCCTACGAGAGAGTTTCAGAGAAGGAGAAGGTTTGTTGATAGTGAGTGAGGTATGTCCGAGGAGTGGGTGTGGGGGGATTGAGAGAGTGATACATGTGTTTTGGGAGTGTCGGTATGCTAGGAAAATATGGAGTAGGATGGAGAAGATGGTGAAGGGGTTGACTGATGTGGATGTTTTAACGTATGAGATGGTGTTGTATGGTTTGTGTGATTTAACGAGGAATGAGGAGAGATTGTTGTAGATAGTGGTGAATTGTGTTAAGGAATGTTTGTGGGATGTACGTAACATTTTTGTTTTCAGGCAGTAGATTGTGAAAGTGAGGGAATGTGTGGCCATGGTCCGAGGAAGGATTTTTAATTATGCATATTTTGATTTTAAGAGATTGGGTGAGGGTGATGCACGGAGGTTGTGGAAAATTGATATGTGGAAGCAATGGTGTATATAATGTGTGTTCTTTTTCCCAACTGTTTTTTATATTTTTGATGAATTAATATTTTTATTTTTGTCTTTCAGTGTGAGTGCAGGTGGTGGTGGTGAAGGGAAAGTGTGGAGCAAGCGTTGGAATGTTTTTGTTTGTGTAGGGATAGCGTTGAGGGACAGTATATTGTAGGGGTAGTTTTTTTGATATTTTTGTGCGATTTGATGGGTGGAAGGTTTTTTTTTGTAAAATGTTTTTTTGTGTTTTCTTTATTATCTGTATTGTTGTACCTTTTGATGTATATTTTTGATGTATGCCTTGTTTTTTGTTATTTACTTTATTATTGAACCTTTTGATGTATGCTTTTGATGTATGTTTTGTGGGAGGGTTTTGTGGGAGGGTTTTGTGGGAGGGATGTGGGTGTTGTATGTAAATATTGTCAACTTTTTGAATTGTGGAAATATTGTCTTTTCTTTTGTATTATTGTCAAGATCCGTTGTTTGTATTTCTTGTTTTTAATTTTTGTACAATATATGTTGTTGTACATATTTTTTGTCAATGTTTACTTTGTATTTATTTATAACAATTTTAAATAAAATAATAAAAAAAAAAATCGACTATAGCCTTTAGGGGTGTCTCTGCTTCACAGCTAGGACGTTGAGAAGCACTTGTATCTATCCAAGCCATTAGGTCCTTGTGGGGTACCCTCTGTTCGGCCTTGTAGGATCGTTGATTAAATTCAGCTTCTCCTACTTGCTGCTATTGGACAAGAGGCTTAGCCCCCACTTGGAACGAGTTTGCGATCTTCCCTTCTCCCCTCCCACTCCGCATTGCTACCTCCGGGCAGTAGATGAGCCTTTGTAAAGGCTACGTAAAAGAGAGAAGACGTCTAGGAACCAGACGGAAGCCGCCCAAGAACACCTGAAGCGACATCCAGACTCCTCGACGATGGGGAAAAGTGTGAAGAAGACCGATAAGAAAACGAGGAAGACCGATGTGACGAAGATGAACCCTGCCCCAGCCACTTCCTCCGAAGACCCCGGGAATGTCGCCACAACCTCCACTCCTGCTCCGGCCGGCGCCAGCCAACCGAGACCAGTGAAGCCGAAACCCACCTGCAGACGGGCTGTCAACCCTGGAACCCTGGATGAAGCAGACGGTCGTGCTGAAACTGGAGGAGGTGGACGGAAGAGTCCCTGACATGACTCCAGAGATCTTTGGAAAGAAGATGATCCTGGAGCAGGGCTTCAGCAAAGCGCAAACGCTTTCAGTACAGTCCTTCCCAAGAGGGATTTTCTTCATCACCTTCGTGACATTCCAAGTATGCCGAAGATACTGGGACATGGTGAAGACCAGTGGCCCTGAATCCCCTTTCCGGAAGTTCACAGCGAACTGCACCATAACACGGGACGAAAAGTGGGTGACGGTGGCCATGAGGAACCCCATACCCAAGGCAAAGACATAGCCACATACCTCCAGGAGGTTCTGCACCGTGATAAAGGACCCAGTCCAAATCCTCGATGCCAATGGATTTTGGATAGGTAAGTGGTCAGTTCTTTGCAAGCTTAGGAAAGACCCATCGGGGGACATGCAGCACCTGCAGCCATGCTTCTCCCTTGGATATTCCGCAGGCATACTTTTCTACCCCGGGATGCTTAACAACTGCAACAGGTGTGGCCGTCCTGGGCACCAAGGTAAGAATTGCGCCGAGCTTTCTTGCAGGTTCTGCAGGGTCTCAGGCCATGAGACCAAGGACTGTCCGAGGTCCAAAACCTGCAACCTCTGTGGCCTGGCAGAGCATGTGTTCACGCAATGTCCCCAGAGGACCCCGATTCTATGCTGGAGCCCTGATCAAGGGCAAACCAGCCTCTAGGTCTGGAGAGAAGACACCAGGGAAGAAGCCAAATGAGCCTCGCAAGGCCACAGGTAAGTCAGCTCCCGTCCCTGCCCCCGTCCCTGCCCCTGTCCCTGCCCCTTCCTCCGGCACCTCCCCACCCACCCCCTCTGTGCCAGAGGAGACCCTCCCCCCCCCCCCACCCCGGACCTGTCCTCCATGGAGGACTTCCCAACCCCCCCCCACACACCCCTGTCAGTGACTCAACAAGGAGCCGGAAACGGAAACCTGTGAGTTCACCGACAGAGCAACCCAAGGCCTCCACCAAACGGCCCAACGGGGTCCAGCACGAAAGCGCTGGACCAGGGCAAGTAGTGGAGGACTTGGAGTCTGCAGGAGAGGAAGAGAATACGAGATCATGGAAAATACCGTGCCCCCAACCCCATCAACCACCAGCTGATGGAGGAAGTCCTGGATGAACTGGGCCTAGCCCAGAACGGGCAGCGGTGGAAATGGAGGAGTCCCCTCCCCGTTCGGGGAGGTAAGTTTGGCCCCTTGCTGACTAGACCTCATACCCTTTTTTCATTATGGCAGAGATCTCAATCTTTTCCCTTAATGTGAGGAGTATCAAGGACACCTCTAGAAGGCAAGCGGTGCTAACTTTTCTTTCTAGTCATCAGAGTGATGTCTATATGCTCCAGGAATGCGCCCTTCCCCCTTGAGAAGGTACACTCATCTGACCTCTCAGTGGACACTGGGTCTCTCCTACTGGTCCGGGGGTGGCGACTGCAAATCCGCAGGGGTAGCCATTCTTGTCAGGGGCGGGCGTTTCACGGTTGACTCCATCCACGAGCTTGTCTGTGGCCGTCTTCTGGTCATAGACGGTTCGTGGGTGGGAGAGCCAATTAGGCTCATCAACGTGTACGCCCCCCCCAGATAAGAGTGCGCAAAAGGAACTTTTCCAGACCCTGCGGACGCAACTCGTTACCACCAGAGCAGTAGTGATCGGCGGTGATTTCAACTGTCCGATAGAGGAGGATGGGCGCAGCTCCAGCATATACGCAAAACTTGATGCAACTTCTAGGCTGCTCAGGGAGATGATCTCGGAGGCTTCCCTGCAAGATGCCGTGGGGTCCATAGGGAAAGGCACCATGAACTATTCATGGTGCCGACCCGATGGATCTGTGCGGTCCAGGATAGACTTCGTGCTCATTTCAAGAACGGTCAAGAATCATGAGTTCGCCATGATCCCCTGCTATTTCTCTGACCACAGGGCTATTCACTTTCGGGGCGAGAACTTGGCGAGGGCTTTGCCCGCGGTCCAGGTTCCTGGAAGCTGAATAGAACCCTGCTGGAAAATGAGGAATTGATGGGGGAACTCCGGGAGGCCTATGCCTCCTGGACGGAGGAAAAGAGATTCTTTGGAAAGGTAAGTGACTGGTGGGAGTTTGTGAAAGTCAAGCTGCGCAGCTTCTTTCAGGCAAGGGGGCGCCAGGAAGAGGGAACTCAGAAGACTGCAACGAAGGTTGCAGTCCCTGCAGGACCTTCACCACTGCGGCTGGGACGTTAGGCAGGACCTGGAGGACACCAAGACGAGCCTGAAAATGCTCTTCGAGGAAGAATCCAGTCAGAAGTCATGCTCTTCGGAAAGTGGTTCCTGTCTTCTGCGCCCATACCGTTCAACATCAAAGCGGACTTCATCAAAATTCTCGGAGTCTGGTTTGGAGCAGAGGGTGCAGCCCTGAAGTCCTGGGAAGAAAGACTGGCCAAGATGAGGCAAAAATTCGGACTTTGGAGCCTCAGAGAACTCACCATCGAAGGGAAAACACTGGTACTCCGCAGCGAGATCCTCCCTGTGTTGCAGTACCTCGTCCAGGCCTGGCCCCCGTGGGTTAACACATGCAAGGCCATCACCAGGGCGGTGTTTCACTTCATCTGGAGCTCCAAAATGGACAGAGTCAAGCGGGCGGTTATGTTCAAGGAAAGGCGGTAAAGGCGTGCCTGACATCGCCACCCTATTGAGGGTATCTTTTGCTTGTAACTGCATCCGCAGGACCTTGGTTGACAAAACTGTGGAGTCTGGTGGCAACTCCATGTCCCGTTTTTTCCTCCTGCCTCTTTGGAGGACCCTTGGATGGGACAAATGGGACAGCTCCGTCCCCTACAACTGGGACACTCCATGGTATTACTTGGATACTTTCAAGTTCATCAAGGAGTTGGGGCTGCATGGAGTAAAGCCTGACTTGTGGAAACCAAAAACAATCCACAAATTGATAAGAGCAGCGGACATTTTTGAGACTATTCCAGGCCTCCCTTCAACCACGTGTAAAGTGGTCTGGAGGAATGTCTCTTCAAAGAAACTCACCAACAGGCACAAAGATCTGGCATGGATGGCAATCCAAGGGGGATTGCCACTCAGAACATTCATGCATGCCAGAAACCTGTGCAGATACAGGCACTGCCCCTTTTGCATCATCCAGGAGGAAACTGCTTTTCATGTTTTCTGGGAGTGCCCCTTTGCACAGGGCCTGTTGAGGGCCTTGGAACCTGAACTTAAAGACTTTGTACCACAGACCGCCATTACACACTTTGGTGTGTTAAACTGACTTTTCTGTGGGACCCACTCGGAGGAGGACATTGAAAGTGCCTGGCGGGTGCTGTGCTGCTTCAAGAACGCCGTATGGTGTGCCAGAAAACGCCTCATCCACCAGCGGGAGAGGATGTCCATTGAGGACTGTCGCAGACTGATCTTCAGTCTACTGAGAGATTACACCTTGATGGACGTCAAGGAGGAAGAGGACGTCTGACGATTTCCCCTTCCCCCCCTCCCCCATCTGTATGTTTACACAGGCAGTTCAATAAAGCTTCGGGCCTGTGAACTCTTCTCCCCCTCCCCTACCCCTTCCCCTTTCACACCCGTCGCCCAGTTGAATGCCATACTTGACAGTAAAATGACTTGACAGTAAAACAACTTAGAATCCTATGACATGTATTTTGAAGTACTGATATCAGGGTAATGCGGCGTCATGCATGATGTGATGTTGCAGGGTATATCACTCTGCACGACACATCGGGCATCATACCGCAGGATGAATGATTGAATGTAATTTATTGGTGCGCCTGGAACTGTATTGTCATGTAGTGTATTTATGCGCTGCGTCGCAGTACAGAGTTGAATGTACCCTGTTGAAGTATTTGTTTTTTTGTATATTTTCTTTGAAAAATAAAAGTATACATTTTCAATCAAAAATCTGTTCTTATCAGTTTAAATATCTGATACGTCCCCTATCTGGGGACCATATATTAAATGGATTTTTACAACAGGGAGATGGAAGAAGAGCTTGCTCTGTCCACTCCACGCATCGACCTGGTATTGCAGTACCTTTTTTTGGGTTGTGCTTTTTATCTGGACGATCATCCCTTAGCCTGCGACTCCTTCTAGTGGCTCTCGTTTTTCGTCCGCGTTATGTTAACTAAGAGGCGGACCCATGCAAATGATTTCCCTCGTTTCAACGTGCACGAGGAGCAACGAGGAACACCGAAAACTGTGCACATCTTCCTTTTTGACACCTGACTGAGGGTCAGAATGGGCTGCAGCATTGTTGGGCAGGTGTCAGAGACATGTGCATTGGCCAGTAGACGGGGGGTTTGGCCTGTAGGCCAGCCAGACAGCGACACCCGTCTGCCTGCGGCTCTTCACACCTCTGGACAGCCTAGGCTGCAGGGGAAGGGCGAAGGCTGGGCACAGGCAAAGTGGCACCTCTCAGCGAGCCCTCCGCTCAGGCCGCAAAGCCGCTCGCTCGGAACAGAGAATAATTGGGTTATCGCTTCTCGGCCTTTTGGCTACGATCCAGTGTAGTTCTACTGCGGTGGTGAGTACCCTTGCTGCTATTGGCCGTAGGATTAGTCCCCAGGCAACGGGAAGCGATCACCCTTGTGAAGGCGGTGTGAGCGATTTTCCAGGGGCCCCCTTTGGGGTGCCCCCCAGTCGGAGGAGAAGTGAGCCATCTTGGGCAGGCGCCAGGATGGCAACTCGTGGGATGCGGGAATCACTGAGGTTCCAGGCTTTACCAGCTTTTAAAGCGACGGTTAACCTGAAGGTCGTGGTTGAGGATCTGTTGAAGAAAGTCTTTGGTTTAAAGGTAAACAATATATATTGTCTGCAAGATTTCCAGCAACAAGGCTTATACGATGTCACTTTCATTTCGTCCGAGGTCTGCTGGCAATTTTTTTCGAAGGAGCTAAAGAGAAGAAGGATCTTGATGTGGTAAAAATGTTTGAGATCACCCCACTATTTATGGAGGAGGAGAAGGTTATAACTGTCCATTTGTATAACCCATTTGCAGACCCTGCCTTGGTAAGAGCCTTTCTTAACAACTACTGTTCTGATTTAAAAGGTGGGGAGAAGATTTATAATCAGTTTGGAATTTGGTCTGGGAAGTATCGGTTCGTTGGCCGGTTTAAGACTGACAGAAGTTGTGTGGGAGGAGTAAAGCGACCACCGGCAGTGTTTACTATTGCAGGGGAGAGGGGTTTTTTGTTTTACCCCGGACAGCCCCGCTATTGTCGCAAGTGTTTTTCATATGGCCATACAAGTTCAGAGTGTAATGAGAGCCAAAAATGTCGGTTTTGTGGCAAAGGCGGACATGCGGCCCGAGAATGTGGGGAACAGAAGGTTTGTGACATTTGCAAAAGACCGGGACATATGGCTAGACAATGTGAGGAGTACAAATTCTACAAAACTAAATGGTCCGATATCATGGCTAGTGAGAGATGGATGTTTTCGGAACAAGGTCAATCTAGACCGATGAATGCTACTGGAGGAGAAACTGCTGGGAGGGGATCCGCTGAATTGGCTGAGAAGTCTGATGCGGCCTCAACTAGTAGACCCCCAGTGCATGAGGTCAGCGAGACCGTACCCGTACAGGTAAGTGGTGGGAAGGACGTTGCGGAGGAAACCGGTGGTGACACTGTGAATAAAGTGACAGCCGATAGTACTCGCAGGGCGTCTGGTAACACCAAAACGGGTAGAAGAGCATCCCAGATACCAGGAGATAAGGAAACGAGAGGTCCCGAGGAGGAGGAACTGATGAAAACTGGAGGGGTAGTGGACCAGGAGACACCGGGGGGGGGCGGTCCGCCGGGTCCGGACATTGGGGCCTTTTCAAGCTTTAGCCCGGTTGCTACATCATCTATCATTGGTCCTATATCCTCAAGTGAGGAGGAGGAAGAAGAGGATGATGGGGAGGTGGATGCTGAGATGGAGGATAGTGATGGAAGCATTGAATGTGCTCAGCGCCTGGTAGGAGGGGCTGAGGAAGATGACAGCTTCTCTTCCGGCAAACGAGCCCGGGCGGAGAAGGCTGAAGAAAGAAATGTGATCCCTGCTGAAGAGGCCGAAGTAGTAGAAGAGTCTGCTGATTCTCCTGCCCCGAGGAGAAGATGCACAAGCTTGGATAAGGATGGAATGTAACCTTAATCGTTTAATTTATGGCTGTACACTTTTTCTTTATCTTACTAATGGCACTTGTCATTGGTTCTGTGAACGTGAGGAGTGTAAAGTCTAGTTGGCGAAGGGCTGCGGTATTGCAAGAACTGAGTGATACAAATGCTGATATGTTCTGTTTACAAGAATGTGGAGTGGATTAATGGCCGGGGGAGGAGGAGTGGAAATATGGTCCCGCTGTATGGTCACCTGCGTGTGAAACCCGGAGTGAAGAGGTGGGAATATTGGTTAAAAATCCTAATGTACAAATAATATCCCATGAGGTGGTGATCCCTGGAAGAATGTTGGTAGTAATAGTTGATTATTTAGGTGTAAAAGTGCGCATTGTGAACTGTTATGCCTATGCAGAACGGAGAGAAAGAAAATAAATGTTTGAAATCCTAAAGTTACACTTACCTGGTAGAATGGCTACAATTCTGGCTGGGGATTTCAATTGTGTACGGAAGGCTTCTGAGAGAGATGGTGCGGGGCAGGATGGAGGTGTGGATTCTACATCTAAAATGTTGAATGAAATGGTGGATGATCTACATTTGAAGGATTTAGTGGTGGAGGTGGAGGGAGGGAGGCCTTCATATACTTTCTTTTCGGATAAGGGGTCTGTCAAATCCGGTATTGATTTTATTTTTGTGTCAGAGTCAGTGGGTGTGGAGAATTATAGGGTATGTCCCGTGACCTTTTCGGATCATACTCTATTATTAGGTACGGTTAATCTGGATGGAGGAGTGAAGTTTGTAGTTGGGCTATGGAAACTGAATTGCACAATGTTGGAGGATGCGGAGGTGTGTGAAAGATTTAAAGCCTTTTTTCAATATCTGGTGAGAAAGAAGGAAAGCTTTGGTGATGTGAGGAGGTGGTGGGACTGGGTTAAGAGCAAGGTGGCTGGTTTCTTTAAGGGTGAATGTGCCCAGAAGGCGAGGCAGAGGAGGGAACAAGACAAGACTTTGTTAAAGAGACTTCACTTTTTACTCTCATGCAAGAAGATGGGATGTGATGTAGACCAGGATCTTCAGGAGGTGAGGGAGGAAAGAAATAAGAGGTTGAAGGAGAAGGGCAAAAAAATTGTATTTCATGCAAAGGTGCAGGAAATGGAAGAATACTGTAAAGTGTTGGAAGGAAGCTTAATCCCAGATGATGGTGAAGGACTTGGAGATCCTGTGACGACGCTGGGAGATAGAAAACACCTTGAAGAACATGTCCAGGAATAAGACCCCCAGAAATGACGGACTCCCAATGGAATTTTATCTTAAGTTTTGGCCTATTTTACAAGAGCATATAGTGGAACTATTGAACCTTTGCATGAGATCTGGAGTAATGTCAGACACAATGAAGCAGGGGGTAATTACCCTGATCTTCAAAAAAGGCGACCGCAGAGATATCAAGAATTGATATCGTCCCATCTCGTTGCTAAATTGTGACTGCAAACTACTAGCTAAAGTGTTGGCCATGCGCTTGGGGCGGGTTGTGAATAAGCTGGTAGGGGACTGCCAGGTCTGTGCTGTCCCCGGTCGGCAGATTGCTGATAATTTGATCCTATTAAGAGACCTAATTTTTTATGCACAGACTAATAACTTGCCCCTGGCAGTGGCCAGCATTGACTTAGAAAAAGCTTATGATATAGTCTCACACTCTTTCCTTTTTCAGGTCTTAACTAGACATGTGCACAGAAAAAAAATTCGTTTTTTTTTGTTCCGTTTCGTATGGTCCCGTCTGTTCGTTTCCGTTCGTTTTTCGTAAGACGCCCGTTTTCCCGTTCGTTCCCGTTCGTTTGTCGTACGACGCGATTTTTTCGTATTCCGATCGTTTTGTATTTCCGTTACCGTTTTATTTTCGTACATGCGGGATGATTCGTTATTCTGTTTTATTCATGTTCGTTTCTTGTTAGACAATAATTATTGTGAATTTTCGTCAATTTGCATTCTGTGTATCTTGAATGCTTTTCTTTTGTTAGTGTCAGTTGTATGTTCATTGTTCAATGACATCTATAACAAAAGAATTTCATTATGTATATTGAATGAATTCCCTTTTCTGTTATAGGTGTCATATCAACATACGAAAATAACAAAAGAAACAGGTTCAAATGCAAATCTTTTGTTTATGTTTTTTTTGAATGGCCAGAGAGTTAGGCTGGCCATACATGATACAATTTTCTGTGCAATTTTCTTTAGATTTACCTTCAACTATGTAGTGCAAGGGCCTGCCTGATTGCATACAATTGAAAGTGTTGTTTAGTTTGACCTCATATATGGTTTTTGCTAAATCTAAAAGAAAATTGTACAAGAAAATTGAACATGTATGGCCAGCCTCAGTGACTGAAAGCAGCTTCTCTTTTGTGCAGAATAGTGAGTACACTTGTACAGTAAAGCCTAATAAACTTTTCTGTGGATTTTCATCTGAAGGGAGATCAGTTGGCCAGACTTTTGAACCCAAAAATGGTTTTCTGATGCAGTTTAAAAACAAACAAATTTTCTGAGAACGATCGGAAAACGATCGTTTTTATGTGTGTTGTTAAAATAGTCTGACCAAGTGTATGGGGCTTAACAATACTATTGTTAAGCCCCATACACTTGGTCAGACTATTTTAACAACACACATAAAAACGATCGTTTTCCGATCGTTCTCAGAAAATTCGTTTGTTTTTAAACTGCATCAGAAAACCATTTTTGGGTTCAGAAGTCTGGCCAACTGATCTCCCCTCAGATGAAAATCCACAGAAAAGTTTATTAGGCTTTACTGTACAAGTGTACTCACTATTCTGCACAAAAGAGAAGCTGCTTTAAGTCACTGAGGCTGGCCATACATGTTCAATTTTCTTGTACAATTTTCTTTTAGATTTACCAAAAACCATATATGAGGTCAAACTAAACAACACTTTCAATTGTATGCAATCAGGCAGGCCCTTGCACTACATAGTTGAAGGTAAATCTAAAGAAAATTGCACAGAAAATCATGTATGGCCAGCCTAACTCTCTGGCCATTAAAAAACCCATAAACAAAAGATTTGCATTTGAACACGTTTCTTTTGTTATTTTCGTATGTTGATATGACACCTATAGCAAAAAATTTGCCTTCAGTATTTTGAAAACACAGAAAAAAGAAAAAAGAATTCATTCAATATACATAATGAAATTCTTTTGTTATAGATGTCATTGAACAATGAACATACAACTGAAAACGAACACAAAACGGATTCAAACAAAATACACAATGCAAACCTCTTGATACAGATTTAATTTTCGTTATTTTGGCATTTTCGTTTTGTCGTTTTTTCCCGTCGGATTGTTCGTTCGTATTTGTGGTCGTTCGTTATGCGGCTCATCCGTTATCCCGTCGTTTTCGTATTTTGGTGCTTTACCTTTTTCGTATGTACACATTATCCCGCGGGTTTGAAAATGAACATTTTCGTACGAAAATAACATTCGTACGAACGGGAATGCACATATCTAGTCTTAACATCAATGGGATTGCCGGAGGAAGTAGTGAGAGTGGTGAAGGGATTATATAGGGATATTTCCAGCCAAGTGATCATAAATGGGAATGTGTCAGGACCCTTTCGAGTGTGTTCGGGGGTAAGACAGGGTTGCCCCCTGTCTCCGATCCTGTTTATATGTGTGATGGAGCCACCGCTGAAGACTATACAGCAAGATAAAGGTTTCAAAGGCTTTTTTATTCCAGGAGGAGGTGGTGAGAACGTGAAGTCTCTGAGCTACATGGATGACGTGGCCTTCGTATGCTCATCTGAGAGAGATCTGGCCAGAGCAGAATTACAACTAAGCATCTTTGGAACTGTATCAGGGCTGAGTGTTAATTGGGCGAAGAGCCAGGTATGTCCATTAAGTAGAACTTTTAGTACGTCAAAATCAAAACTAAAAGCAACAGAGTCTTTGGAGGTACTTGGAACCTGCTTTGAGAGGAATCTTATGGGGCAAGCTAATGCCAAAAAGTCTATAGAAAAAATGTCCAGAAAATTGGATTTTTGGAAAATGCGAAAATTGACCTTGACTGGCAAGACTGTAGTGGTAAAGGCGGTGGTGCTACCTCTTTTGTTATATTTTAATGTCGTTTTTCCTCCAAGCAAAGTCCGAATGAAGCAGATGGCGCGAAGCTTGTTCCTCTTTTTTTGGGGGGCTAAAATGGAAAGGGTGGCCCGTACCACAGTGACGAAAAGTAACAAGAATGGGGGGTATGGCTTCCCTAATGTGGAAACGCACCTCTGGCTCAGTCACTGGAAAGCCTTTTCTGTTGGTGGGAGGACTGCTCATTTGATGAGATACTTAGCAGGTTGGTCCCTAATAAAGTGGGGGTGGTGTGCAAAGGATTTGAGGAGACCAGTTGCCTTGTTCCCGCCTTCCTTCTACCTCAGGCTGACGCAGTTCTTTGAGCACTACGATCTGGGGAGGCTAGGGGTGGGTGCTTTAAAGAAAGAATGCGTGGTGAAATGGCTGAAAAGGGAGGAGGTGGTGGAGAATATAAGAGGTGTGAGAAATAGTTTTGCAAAAGAATGTTGGGCGAGATTCTCGTGAAGTGGTGTGACAAATCGTCAGAAAGAGATTTGTTGGATGGCATTTCATGAGTGCTTGTTAACTCTGGCCTTTTTGAAAAGTAGAGACTTGGCTAGAAGGGAAGACTGCCCGAGAGAAGGATGTGGAGCAATTGAGTATGTGCAACATGCATTATGGGACTGTGTCTTTGTGCAGAGGGTTTGGAAGAGATTGGAACCCTTAGTGAGCAAAGTGACTGGTGTGAAAGTGATTAAACCGGAGGTTGCCTTTTTTTGGAGTGGTGGAGGGGAGTAGAGACAGCCAAAGAAAGATGTGGATTATGTCTTGTATCTTTAAAGAGGTGGTGTGGGATGCCAGGTGTTGCTGGTGGAAGAGTTAAGTGAATATGTCTGAAGAAGATTGTGTTAATATGTTTTATGCAAAACTATATCTGGTGTTGTTATATGATGGGCGGTGGATGGGTGAGAAGGAAGCAGGAGTGTATTGGAATCATGGGAGGTGGGGAGTGGGATAGAAAGTAGCTATGTTGGATAAAAGTTGATGTTCTGAATGTTTATATGTTTCTTTTTGCAAAAAATAAATGACC
This sequence comes from Rana kukunoris, assembly GCA_029574335.1. Taxonomy (NCBI): domain Eukaryota; kingdom Metazoa; phylum Chordata; class Amphibia; order Anura; family Ranidae; genus Rana; species Rana kukunoris. Next base: position 57,517,647 of record CM056052.1, read on the forward strand.
ATACTAATGTGATGCAAAGAACACTGCTTTGATAAGTTGAGCTTAAAAACTCAATCGAGTTGGTGATTCAGTCTGATTAGTATGGGAAAAAATAAATAAAAAAATCTGTTCTTATCAGTTTAATATCTGATACGTCCCCTATCTGGGGACCATATATTAAAATGGATTTTAAGAAAAGGGAGATGGAAGAAGAGCTTGCTCTGTCCACTCCACGCATCGACCTGGTATTGCAGTACCTCCAGGACCGGTGCACCCCTCTCTTACTCAGTACCAAAAAATAGATTTGAATGGAAAATCATCCAGCTTGTTTGTCTTGTGTCTGTTTTTTGCTAGGTTGGTTGTTTAACCTCCTTGCTCTCTAATAAATCGGCATGTAACCCTTGTGTCTTTGTGTTCATTGCTTCTTGTCACTTTCTTGGGGGAAGAAAAGACCGTTGTTTGGCAGCTTGCTCCTCATCGTCACCAAATGACACTCTCTTCGTAGTTACCTATGCAGGAACACCTAGTTTTAGTCAGTGCACCAATTTCGACAAGACAGCTAGTTTTCTACTCATCCATGCTTCCCCTCTCTCCTTAGGCCCAAAATCAAGCCTTCAAATGATCCTGTCTTTCAAACAAGTGGGCTGAATTTCACCCCTTGCTGTGCCTTGGCTGCAGCAAGCAGTTTGTTGCAAACATGTCAGCAGAAGCAAGTTTTTTTTTTGGGTTGTGCTTTTTATCTGGACGATCATCCCTTAGCCTGCGACTCCCTCTAGTGGCTCTCGTTTTTCGTCCGCGTTGTTAACTAAGAGGCGGACCCATGCAAATGATTTCCCTCGTTTCAACGTGCACGAGGAGCAACTAGGAACACCGAAAACGGTGCACATCTTCCTTTTTGACATCTGACTGAGGGTCAGAATGGGCTGCAGCATTGTTGGGCAGGTGTCAGAGACATGTGCATTGGCCAGTAGATGGGGGGGTTTGGCCTGTAGGCCAGCCAGACAGCGACACCCGTCTGCCTGCGGCTCTTCACACCTCTGGACAGCCTAGGCTGCGGGGGAAGGGGAAGGCTGGGCACAGGCAAAGTGGCACCTCTCAGCGAGCCCTCCACTCAGGCCGCAAAGCCGCTCGCTCGGAACAGAGAATAATTGGGTTATCGCTTCTCGGCCTTTTGGCTAAGATCAAGTGTAGTCTCGACTGCCTGATTCATGGCCAGGAGGTGTCTGGGGTACCCGGAGGTCGGCCTTGGGGGGAGCGTCCCTTTTCGGAGGGCCCCCCCTTGCTGATATTGGCCCGAGGCTTAGTCCCAGACAACAGGTTGCATTCCCCTACTTACTTCCCTTTGTGGGATGTGGAGTAGAACCTAGGTGAACATGGTGTTTACACCTGATGCACCAAACACAGTTCGGCTGTCGGTTACTGAGGAGAGGAGGGACGAGGTCGGACTACACCATGTTCAGAAGCGCGTAATCGAGGAATTGTTGGGAATGGATCGAGAGAGTATTTTTTGCATTCAGTGCTTTCCTTCCACTGGTGTTTATGATGTCACCTTTTGGGAGAAAGCTGATTTGCAGACATGTTGGTTACGGCAGGCGGAGAAAGAGGGCGACCCATTGCTGGAGGGCATTACCTTCCATTGTGCCGAGAGCAAGTTGCGGATACCGGTCGTAGTCCACATGTACAATCCTTTTGTGAGGGATGAAGAGATAGTGGCCTTTTTGGCCATGTATTGTGATTCCGTTTCTGCTGGCCAAAAACAGTCTAACATCTTTGGTACCTTTAATTGGAAACCTAAGTTTTGGGTCCAGCAGAAACGGGATCCAGATGGAATTGGAGGGGTAAGGCACCCACCCCAAACTTTTTCGATTGGGTCCAATCGGGGGTATCTTTGGTACCCAGGGCAGCCTACATTTTGCCGTCACTGTTACTCTTTTGGGCACACTAGGGAGGAGTGTGAGACTGGCGAGGTGTGCCGGAATTGTTTCAAGCCTGGCCATAAGACCGCGGGCTGTGGGGAGGGTAGGAAGTGCCATATTTGTGGTAGCTGGGAGCATCTTGCCCGGAATTGCCCGAAGGTGGCCCGGGGGAGTCAGCCAGGCCAGCAGTCAGGCCCACAGGAGAAAGAGACTGGAGGTGCAGAGTCGCTGGAGAGTGGGGGAGGCAGAGCCTCCTATGCTGATGCTGTGAAAGGCAACAACATCATTGCCCCTCCCCCTGTGTTTGATCCGGCCCGTTTTGAGGATATTCCTGGCGAGCCTCTTGATGCTGCTGTGGGGGACGCGCACTCCCGTGGAGTTGAGTGCGCGCCTGAGGCCCTGGCAGCGGAGGGTGAGCAGGAAACGGAGGTAGTGGAGGCTGAAGGGGGGGGGGCAGGCCCAAGTACTAAAGACGCAGTACAAGAGGAGATGGATCTCAGCGTGTTCCAGCCGAACTCATGTTCAACCGTTCGAATTATGAACATTTTGGTCCGTTCGTGCCAAATTCAAGTTGCGTGTCACGGCCCATAATTCACTGCAGCATTGCAATGCATTGCTGGCTAATGATTGGCCAAGCATGCACTATGACCTGCATGCTTGAGAGAAAGACATTTACTTTGAGAGTTAGATAGAGCAGGCAGACGAGTCAGTTAAATTTACAGGGGGAGGGAGGGGAAGATAAGGCCACTAACTCCATGTGGGTGCCTGATAGAGGGGAGGACGCGGCTCATCTCCAACGAGGCAGGATGTCCTCCAGGGGCCAGCTTAAGGGCAACACACCGACTGCATCACAACGCAGAGCTCTACAAGTGCAGGGCACTGCTGTCTCTCCAGATTATTCCAAAATGTCTTTGGTGTGAGCCTTTGAGACAAGTGTATGTCGCAATCGTATCTTGTGTGGCCAAAACATCATCCGCTTGGGCACCACATGCTTGACCAGACATATGTCGACCTGCCATGCAGTTCGTTGGCAAGCATACCTCAAAGACCCACACCAAAGAAGAAAGCGGACCTCTCCTTGCTCCTCATTAGATGGTACCTCCAACCCCACTATACCTTCAGTCCTCCCCGAAGCCTGCACTGATAGGACTGAAGGTGTAGAATTAGGTGCGTCACAGCCATGTACTTGCGGGCAATCTACTAAAATCGGTACACCAAAGTCAGATTGTACCAGGAAAATTTCCATGCCCTGGCTGCTGCAGCGCCAAAAGAAGTTCTCTCACAGCCATCCACATTCTCTCACAGCCATCCACATTCCCAGCGGTTGAATGCTAGCTTAGCTAAATTGATAGCACTTCAACTGCTGCCTTTTCAGTTGGTATACTCTGCCACATTCCGTGAGTTTGTGGATTGTGCGGTACCTCAGTGGCAGGTTCCCAAACTCCACTTTCTCACAGAAGGCGATTCCGGCTCTCTACCGGCATGTGAAAGGCAATGTCCATGCCACGCTGGACAGGGCGGTCAGTGGTAAGGTGCATATTACTGCTGACTCATGGTCCAGCAAGCATGGACAGGGACGTTACCCATCTTTCATGGCGCATTGGGCGACTCTGCTGACAGCTGGGAAGGATGCAGGACAAGGTACAGTAGTGTTGGAAGTTGTTCTGCCACCATGCCTCAAAAATGCTACTACTGGTGATTGTGACACACCTCTATCCTCCACCCCCTCCTCCTCTTCTTCCTCTGTGGCCTCTTCCTGTGTCGATTAATCCTCAGAACCAGCAGTGCTTCGAAGGCATTTAAGGGGTTACGCAGGTACACAGGCAAAAATAAAACATGTGGTGCTTGAGCTGGTGTGCTTGGGGGACAGGAGCCACACTGGGGCAGAGGTTCTGTCAGCTCTGCAGGGGTAGGCTCAGAGGTGGTTGATGCCACGCCAGCAACCTCCTCTCTGCCCTCTGACAGGGACAACTGACCTATGTGCCCCATTTTCCGCATGTCCTTAACTTGGTGGTGCAGCGGTTCTTGGGCAGGTACCCGGGCTTACAGCATGTCCTGAAGCAGGCCAGGAAACATTTCCGATGGTCATATAATCCCAGTGCTCAGCTGGCTGACCTCCAAAAGCAATACAACCTGCCTAAGAACTGCCTAATCTGTGACATGACCACCAGGTGGAACTCTACGTTGGCCATGCTGCAGCGGGCCATCAATGAGTATCTGTGCCAGTATGGCACCAGGACAGGGTCAGGGGAGCTTGATTTTTTTTCCCCCACACCAATGGGCCATGATCAGGGATGCATGCACTGTCACCATTTGAGGCCACGAGGATGGTGAGCAGTTACAGTGCATGCATCAGTGACACTGTCCCTCTTATCCACCTGTTGGAGCACACACTGCATGGAATAATGGACAGGGCCTTTGAGGCAGAACAGAGGGAGGAAGAGGACTTCCTTACCTCCCAAGGCACCATTTATCGAAACAGTGTTCCTGCTTGCCCGCCTAATCACACAGGACGAGAAGGAGGAGAATTGTGTCAGCATGGAGGTGGAGTCTAGCACTCAGCATCAGCAACAGTCTTTAAAAATGGATATATTACAGTCCCAAGAAACCCATGGACTTGTATGTGGCTGGGACGAGGTGGCTGAGGATCATGTTCTCCTCAGTGGCCCAGAGGACTCTGCACCGAATGCCTCAGCAAACCTACGCTGTATGGCCTCCCTGATCCTGCAAAGCCTGCGGAAGGATCCTTGTATTCGTGCTATCAAGGAGAGGGATCATTAATGGCTGGCAACCCTCCTTGATCCAAGTTACAAGGGTAAGGTTGCGTACCTTATATTGCTGGCGCAGAGGGAGCAGAAGATGAAACATCTCCAGGAGGCCTTGCAGAAAGGTCTGTGCAACGCGTTCCCAGAGACTGGGAGGTTACAAAATCCTGGCCCTAGACAATAGGGCTGATTTACAAAAAAAAATATGGTACGCCGGATGATGAGTTGAGTTAATTAGGCGTGCGCTGAGGCACAATGCAATAGTATTTTTTTTTTTGTAAAATATATTTTTTTTGAAAGAAATAGTACAATATAAAAGAGTAAATCAAGACTTTAAAGAAGCATTGTCACGGAATAGTAAATTGGAAAATACAACAAATGATGCATTATGGAGAACACAAGTGTTTCATTTTAAAAATAATAAAAAGGAAAAAGAAAAGGGAGAAGGAAAGAGTTGGGAAAGAAGGAGGAAGGAAAAGACAAGAGGGTAGAAAAAAAGATGCAGAGAAAGATGTTACAGGCATAGCGGGTGGACAAGTAGGTAAGGGTAGGGAAAGGGGAGAGCCGGGACACATGGCAGCAGTATCGAGCACATTGCTAAACGAACACATTTAGTAAGATATCAGCAATAAAGAGTAACCATACCATAGAGTAGAAACAAGGGCCACAATTTGGTGAAAAGAAGCCTTATGTGGTTTCAGACCTGTAAGGGGGCGAAGAAATAATATCTAAATAGCACTGTGTAGAAATAAATGAATACCAGGACACCCAGATTAAGGAGTATTGTTCTCTAGTGTCTCTTGCAACGTGAGTTCTTCCACGATACAAACCTCAGAAATCTTTTGCAACCATGTTTTGATGGAAGGAGTTTCAGGTTGACCCCAGAGACGAGGGATAATAGCTTTAGCTGCATTTAGAAGGTGTGGGACAAATTGAACTTTGTATTTGCCAATGGGTCTAGAGGTGACGTGGAAAAAAAACGTCCAGGGTTAAAGAGGGATTTGTACCTCAGTGATCTGGAATATCAGGTTTAAGACTTCTACCCAATCAGGGCGAATGAGGGGACAAGACCACCAGATGTGGGCATGGTTGCAGAGTGGGGAATTACTAGGAAACATACGGTGAAGCTTGGCAGGGGTGTGGTGCCACCTAGTGAGGACCTTGAAGTTAGATTCAGTCATGGAAGAAGCCAGGGAAGAGACATGCGTAAGCCTAAGCACCTTATCCTTTTCTTTATTTGTACTAGTAGTCTCTAAATCCTTCTCCCACCGGGATAAATATTCTGGAGACGGAGGGCATTGTAAGTCTAAAAGGGCCTTGTAAAATTGGGAGATAGAACGTATAGGAGGGTCCCTAGGCAGAAAGACCTGTTCTATGCGGTTGAGATCTGGGATACCTCTTATGGGACCGTGGTAGTGTATGGAGAAAACTACTCAATTGCTTGTATGTCCATTTGTCTAAGAATGAGGGTAAATTATGACCCAGAATCTCAAACAAGGACCTAGGACAAGTGGATGAGACAACATGGTTTAATAGGAGAGGGCCATCCGGTGACCACGTCTGGAAACCTGAGTCAATGAGACCCGGGGTGAAGTATCTGTGAGACATCAAGTGAGTTAGTGGGGAATCATAGGACCACGTAAACTTCTTATGTAGATCATTCCATATTTGTAAGGATGAAGTAAGAGGCGAGGTAATAGGGGATAGATCTCTAAAAGAGCGTGAAATCCAAGGGATCATAGAAAGATCAGAGCCACATAAAGAATGTTCCAATTGGACCCATAATTTGGAGGCGGAGGCATATTTCCAGTCCGCTATCCGCGCTAGTATAACTGCTTGGTAATAAGCTTTAAAAATGAGGTAAAGCCAGACCCCCCAAACATTTGGCCCTGAAAAGAGTCTCTCTAGAAATCCTGGGACGCCCATCCCTCCATATAAAAACGGGATACCATGGTTTATAAAAGGGTAAAAAAAACTATTGGGATCTTCAAGGGAATCATTTGTAACAAAAAGAGAATACGGTGGAGTACGTTCATCTTGTGTTGACCTTACCTAGCCAAGAATGTGAGAGGGAAGACCACTTCCAGAGCTCATCCTTAATGGCATTTAGGAGAGGGATATAGTTTTGCCTAAAAAGGAAGTGAAGGTGGGGAGTCAGGTAAATGTTAAGATATTTAATGCGTGATGGAACCCAGCGAAAGGGAAATAGGGGTGTCAGCTGATCAGCTATTCGTTGGGGAACTGTTACATTTAAAATTCAGATTTTTAAAAGATTAATCTTAAAGTTGGAGAGGACTTGGAACAAGGAAAATTCAGACATCAGATTCGGCAGTGAAATACGTGGCTGTTGGATAAAAAATAAAATGTCATCAGCATAGGCTGCGTATTTATGTATTCTAGTGCCGACCTGAATACCATGAATGCTCCTGTTATTCCTAATAGTGGCCAAAAAGGGTTCAAGGGAGATCGCAATTAACAAGGGGGATAAAGGACAACTTTGTCTGATTCCGTTACGTAGTGTAAATGGATCACTTAAGGAACCATTAATACGCACTTGTGTGGTGGGGTTGGAATAAAGGGAAAAGATACGAGAAAACATCTTAGGACCAAGGCCAAAATGACGGAGGGTAGTTTTAAGGTATTCCCAGTCCACCCTATCAAATGCTTTTTCAGCGTCGGTGGACAGGAAAAGGGTGGGCTGGGAACACTTCCACACATAATGGATCAGTGACAAGGTACGGAGAGAATTGTCTCTCGCCTCTCTGTTAGGGATGAAACCAGATTGATCAGCCAAGACTCACTTGGGTAAAAGGGGAAGCAATCTATTCGCTATAAATTTGGCAAAGAGTTTGGTGTCAACATTTAGAAGGGAGATGGGTCTATAACTGCTACATAGGGTAGGGTCCTTATCAGGTTTAGGGATAACCGTGATGTGGGCAGATAATGATTCAGGTCGAAGGGGAGAATCATGGGAAACAGAATTTGCATAAGCTACAAGGTGGGGGAATAAGACATCTCTAAAGGTTTTATAATATAGGAGGGTGAAACCATCAGGACCAGGGGCTTTACCGGAAGAAGAGGATTTGAGCGCAAAGTTTATTGCCTCCACAGAGAAATCTGCTTCAAGAGCGTTAAGGGCCGACTTTGAAAGCTTAGGGAGGTTGGCTTGCCTAAGAAAGGCGAGGATGCGTTTACGTTTTTCAGCAAGTGATAAAGAAGCCAAACCACCCTCCACATTATACAAGTCAGCATAAAATTCCCTAAAGGCTCGCGATATTTGGGGTATACTTTGGGTATAAATGATAGAGTTTTTCTGGCTGTGAGTGACCTAGCAATAGTTTACCTGGTGTGTTACCCCATTCATATACTTTCTGGGAAATGTAGTGACATTTTCGCCTAGTTTCAAGGGCAAGAAGCATTTTGAGTTCTTCTCTTTTAAGGATAAGGGCTTTTATATGCGAAACGTGGAGGGAAAGTTTATGTTTATCCAACTCAGCAATCTGATTCAAGACCTATTTGAGCTGCTGACCATGTTCTCTTTTTCCTTGCTCCCACAATAAAGAGGGAGAATATATTGGGAAAGTGTTTTGGTTAAAACGGATACCTCTGTTGAATCAGTGATGAAGGAATCATTGTTACGATCACGTTTTCAACTGAATGAATTATTGGGGCGGTGAGGCAAATCTGGTATAGTCAGGCATATGGAAACAGGAGCGTGATCAGAAAGAGAAGCAGTTCCTATACAGGCTGAATTTAGAAGGGGAAGGTGGAAATGATATAAGATATTATCTATTCTAGAATAAGAGTTATGGGGTGCAGAAAAATGGGAATAATCTCTGTCTGTAGGGTGTAGGAGACGCCAAGCATCTATGAGTTGGAGATCTAAGAGTTTTTTCTTTACCTGTGCTAGCCGCTTAAATGGAATACCCGACCAGCCCGAAGAAGTATCCATCGTAGGGTCTAGAGACATATTTATGTCTCCCGCAAGAACGATCAATCCTTCAGCAAATCGTGATAGCTTTGTGAGAATTTGGGTAAAAAAAAAAGGAGGTTTGATTACGATTGGGGCAGTAGATATTGGCCAGAGTACATCTAGTGTTACCTATAAATCCCTTGACAAAAAGATAACAAACGTGATCATCCGCAAGCATATCTGTAAAACAAAATGATGCATTCTTACTGAAACCAATTGCCACTCCCTTGGCCTTGTTAGTATCAGATAGGCTATAGTACCATTGCGGGAAGTGTGGCGAATACAGTTTCACAGATGTAGCGTGGGTCAAGTAAGTTTCCTGAAAAAAAGTGATAGAGCAGGCAGAGCTTCGCAATTCCCAGAGTACTTGAGGTCTCTTAGCGGCCACACTAAGGCCTTGTACATTATAAGAGTAGATTTTTAAAGTAGTCATGGTTCCAGGAAGAAACAGGTGAACGAGTCATACAGCCATGTGAACCAGCAAAATAGGGAGGGGGGAAGAAAGGGGAGGGAGAGAGCGAGCAAAGAGAAAAGAGATAAGAAGGGAAATGAAAGAAAAATTAAGGGAAGTACAAAAGTACATAAAAATTATCAGAACATTTCGTAGAACAATTGGGAGTAAGGCAACAATCACGCAGAAACCTGCGGTGGTCCCAGTGGGGATGAAGGGAGCAGGCGGTCAAAAAGAATTTGAGAAAAACTTTAGGGGAAAGATAAAAAGACCACCAATTCCCAGCAAAAGGAGAAGGGGGAGAAACAATGTCCCCAGTAAGTGCATCAACATGGAGCCAGAGGCCCCGTCAGCCAACGACCTGTAAAGAAAGGTAATTATAACTTAAAGAAACTAGCAACGCATAGAACATAAACATAACATTCTCCAAACACTAAGTTAGTCTATCAGGTAATGTGATGTACGTTCAGCAAGGCTCAAAATAGGGAACAGTACGGTTTAAACATATCCTATTTTCAAAAATGAGCCATCAATGTGTTCATAGTGGCAAAAGAACTTCAGAAAACAATGTAAAAAATAACAAAACTGGAAAACATGTCTTTGGGTGCCCAGGAGTACCTCACCCATTTTTCTTTGACGAGCTCGGAGTAGAAACCTTCTATTGCTTGGCAGGGGTCTTCTTCCATTGGGAGGAGCGAAGAGTGGAAAAAGTGGGAATGGGAGTTCTGCCAGCCTGGGAGCTCCATGTGTGGCAAATGAAGATCTTGTAGGAAGGTAGGAAGATCCTCAGGGAAGCGCAATGTGGACGAGAGACCATTCTTGGTCGCAATTAGGCATGCTGGGAAACCCCACCTATAGGTAGTTCCATCACTTCTCAGTCTCTCCAAGAGTGGTTTTTGGACCCTGCGGCGGACAAGGGTTTCCTTAGCTATATCTGGAAAAATGTGAAGAGTGGCCCCATCAAAGTCAATGTTAGGGATGTTCCGCAATTTTATCATGATCGCGTTCTTATTAGACATGTGCAGACTGGAATATTTTGTTTTGTTTTTTCGTTTTTGTCCAGAAAATTAATTAATTTAGTCACAAAAATCGTTTTGATTTATTTTGTTTTCGTCGGGAAAGTTTTCGTCCGAAAACGAAGATTTGATGACTTTGTCGAATTAAAAACGATGGAAATTCGACAAAGCATCGAAAATTGTCATTCTGAATACAGGGAATATACCTATTCCCTGTATTCAGAACGCCGATTTTCAATGACTTTGTGAAATTGAACGACGGAAATTCGACAAAGCATCGAAAATCGTCGGATCTGAACGAAAACAAAAACATTTTTTATGTCGGATCTTTCGGTTTTCGTTTCTTGCGCTTTCGTTCGTTAAAATGATAACGAAAATACACGATTTTCGGACGAAAATGCATTCTAACGAAAACAAATGCACATGTCTAGTTCTTATCTTCGAAGTAATGGAGACGGCAAATCACATCTCTGGGCAGGTCAGAAGAGAGGTTGCGAGGCCAAAGAGCACGATGGACTATCAAACCGCAGAGGATCTGTAGGTGGTTTACCTAAAATGGTTTCGAAAATGCCACGGAGCGAGGGTTCTAGATCACTATCCCCGGTTGCTTCCGGCAGGCCATGGATACGCAGGTTATTTCTGCGGTTTACGGTTCTCAAGGTCCTCAAGTTTATATAATGAGGCCCTGTGAGCATATGCCAATTGTATAACAGTGTCTTGTAGTTTTTTGATAGCCACTTCGTGCGATTCTTGACGCTGCTCCGTTTCCTCAACCCTGTCGAGGAGGTGAGCCATGTCTGCGCAAATGGCAGAAATGTATTTTTTGATAGATTTTTCCATATCGTGGAACATACCCGCCATTTCCTTTCTAAATTCAAGCAGAAAGGAGGACAGTTCAGAACCAGTAGGGGAGCCAGGGTCGTCCATTATCTCTGATCCACAAGATGAGGCTGGCGAACTTTTGCGGACAGAAGCGGTGTGAGAAGATGGAGAGATGAGAGACCTCGATGCCCTGGTTTTAGTGATCATAGAGCTGGGGTTCACTCTTTCAGCAGCAAGAAAGCGTTTGATGCTACTAACAGCAGTCTGATGAACGGTTGAAGATTTAGCGGACCGTTTGCTTATCGATAGACGGGAGGCAGAGCCTTTTGCTGGCATTGTTATTTGTAATCAGGTCGGTAGCTAGACGGGGTTCGATTTAAGCATTACCCCTTAGTGCCATATGAAAAATAGAGCAACTACACAGGCCGTGGTCACACTTCAGAGTAGGTCAAAAATGGCGGAAGCTCAGTCACTTACAAGGAATAGCAGCGTTTGAAACATGAGAGTCTCAGTGAGTAGCAGAGCGAGGTACACCAAGATGGCCACCGTATCTTCGCTAGGTCTGTGAAATTACAACTGGGTAATGTTTGTATGTACCCCCAGATAGAAGAGAGGACAGTTTATGTCTTGTGAGGAGAAAGGGTATATGGCAAGGGGCAGCTGAAACTGAGGAGAGGGCCCGCTATTTGGCTGGCACCTCCAGGTGGAGCAAGATGGCCGCCGAAAGGAGGCTAGGCCGGAGCCGGTGACTGACCTAGGACAGGAGGCACAGCGGTGGCATCCAGTGGCAATCCGGAGGTGATAGCCGGAGGGACCGGGTGTTGATGGCAGGAAGGCCGAGGAACAGCGCTGGAGCCGCCGCAGGGTGAAGCAAGATGGCCGCCGCTTCCAGGACCAGGTCGAAGCCCCAGTCTTTCCTAAAACAGCCGCCCGGGCGAGGAGACCGGCGGCGGCCACGGACGGTGTACAGCAGGCCAAAAGGCTCCGGGAACCAGGGGAGAAGCACTGATGGCGACCCTCGCTGGGGATGGATCCCGCTGCTCCAAGCTCCTAGGTGTGGAGAGTGATGTGGATGTCCCGGGCCCAAAGATGGCGGCCGACCCCTGGCCTAGTCGAGGCCACAAAAAAGTCACAGGAGGATGGTCAATCCTCAGGATTCCGGCTGGGAACACTGCAGGAGCAGCCCAGGTAACAATAGGGCGCAAATTTGAGTCTTTTAGAGCGAAAAACAGACCCGGATGGCCATAGATTGTGAACCAGGCAGACAGAGCTCTGGACAGGCACATCTGCCTCAGAGCAAGCTCGGACACCAACGCAATAGTAAATGTGCAAATTTGTCGGCGTACACATATTTGAATAGTAAATCTCGAAATCCTGCTGGCGTAGGCGCATTTGTATCTAATTGGGTGTGTCTTGCTTGCCAATTAGTATCTGTCCCCACTTCATTAACCCCTTGTTATGTCAAAACTCATTCCTATAATATATCTTTGATTTTAATGTTTTATTGCCTTTTTAGTATCCAAATATTTCAATCCAAAACAAAAAAAGAACACAAGAAATTCCTTTTTTCATATTTTTAAATGTGACAATACAGGGCAATTAGTTACATCTTGCATGAATTAGATTCAGTGCAATGAGCCTGTTTGATTTTCTTTCGTGCGACTTACTATTACTAATTTTGCCTCTTTTTACACTATTTCATCCCCAAAGATGTGATTTACAATGCGACTTTGCAATGTGATTTTTTTTATGCAGTCATGCGACTGTTGAAAACCATGTAAGAACAAGTCGCACAGAAGTTACAACAAAGTAGTGCACGAATATTTTAGCACAATTGTACTCCTGCACGTCAGAACAGATCAATGTAAATCGCACCATCATTTTAGAAAAAGTAGTAGCTGACATTTTTTGGAAAATTGTTGCAGCTTTGGAAAGAAAAAAGGTCTCAGAAGTCAATATCAGGTCATTTTTTTTTTATTTTAAACACAAAATCAAAAACAGAGGAGAGGGATGGGGGAAATTGCTGTTCAGCTTCCAAACCACCTCTGGCATTCCAGGGTATTTATGCAGGTCAAAGATGCCAGTTCTTGGCCTTGTGCCCCAACGTACACACTTTTCACAAATGAAGATGAGTTGAGGATGTGAAGGTGGCTTTCTTCCAACAGGATCTGTAAGCAGTACCACTCCTGTACAATGACATATACGAGTCATATTTCAGAATATCCTTTTATTTATTGCAGGCTATTTAGAGTTTGGTCAATCACTTTATCATAGTTCAGGAGTGAAACATATTGGTTACTGCAGGGTGCCCCCCAAATTACTAGAGGCCCCGCCTGGTGAGACATCATTTTTGGCCCCTCACCCCACTTCTAAACCCTCACTTTAATGTAAGATGTCAGTTGCGATAGCAGAACAACCCCCCCACTTCTCAACATTAATATTTAATGTGACATGTCACTGTTGGCAGTGCCTGTAAGAGAACTGTAACTGTCTGTCCTAGGCACCCTCTGGCGCATGCGCGCGCACACGGGCGTCCTGAAAAACTTAGGCGCACCAATGCGCGCGCACGACGGACGCCGTGCGCACCCCTAGCGCCAATTGGCACTCACTGCCTATTTAAGGAAGTACTCTGACCTAGACCCATTGCTGACTGATCTTCAGCGTGTACCCTGTTACTTGAATCCTGCTCTTGTCTTGCTGATCTCCTGTTGCTGAACCTGGCTTGCTCTGACCCCGCTACTGACTCTGTTGTACTCTGACTACTGGTTCCTGACCCTGGCTCCCCACCCGACGCTGCTACTGCCTGCTACCTCGCTGCCCGCCTTCCTCTTGACCCGGCTACCCGCACGACCCGCATTGGCTTCCAGTGCCTGCGATTCAGCAACCCTGAATGCCTGCGACTTGCTTCTGCGACTTCCTGCTGCAAGGCCCTCAGGAATTACATCTCATTGGATCTTTAGTGCCCTGCTGTCGGAGTCCTCACCCACAGGCACTTGTGTTCCTCCAGTCCCTTGGTGTCCTCTGTTCCATCTCCGGCGGTGCCAGGGCTGGAGATACAAGAGAGGCCGACCTCATCATCTCAGTCTCCCATCAGGTACGTGACAGTGCCCCCCCCCCCACTTCTCAACATTAATATTTAATGTGACATGTCACTGTTGGTAGTGCCCCTCCCACTTCTCAACTTTAATGTGACATGTCATTTTGCTTAGGGCCCCAGGGAGGTCAGGATCGGCACTGTATTAACTTCATGTGGAGCATACAGGACTAGTTAGGTCCAGGTTTGTCATTGGGCACCTATAGACTCAGGCGAGCCAGGTTTGTCATTGGGCACCTATAGACTCAGGCGAGCCATGTGTGCATGTTGGTCTGTGAAGTGCGTGCCTGCTGTGCATATTTAGGTTTTGGTTGCTCTTAGAACTCAATCACAAAGTTAATAAAGCTGTTCCTAATTTATGGAATTACAAACAGCTTTGCTTCCTTGGACAGGGAGCTGCGATTGTGCTCCAGGTATCACCTGGGTACTGATTAAGGCACACACCTGTGACTCCAGGCAGTCCTTCTGAACTGGTTTTCCAGGGTCCAATGCTCATGTGCTTATTCATGTAAAGAATACAAAAACATTAGGAATGTGAAAAACTTAGCAGAAGTCATTTCATAATAGACAGGTTAGCTCTCTCTAAAAAGGGACACACAAACACCTGACAGCTTTTCTACTCCTTCTCCACTCCATGTCAGAAAATAAACTATGCTTGCCATTTATTTTGGGGTTGTGCTGCCCAGTGGCATTATGTTGATGGCAGCAGACTCCATATAATGCCAAGAACAGGTGACAGATATTTCTTAGTGTGTGTGTCCATGTTATGTATTTTTCACAAATAGGTATGATTACTTACGTGTAAAGTATCGCCTGATCGGGGGGCGTGGTCTGGACATGGCCGTGTGAAGTCGCAACTCTTTTGAGCTCCCGGCCCAGACCGTCCATTACCGGCTATAACTGCAGAAATATCGGCATGCAATCTGCCAAAAAGCGAAGGGCAAAGAGTGACACGTTCCAGTGCAGCAAAAGGCAAAATTCAGCGATACTTTACGCTGCACCATCACCCATCCCCCAGAGCCAAAGCAACTGTACCGCGTGCGGAAACTGAGGGGGCCCTAGACTATAGTACCTGGGCTCCGAGCACCCCGGCATACCCGACCCTCATACCTGACTTGGCTGGAACACCGACCCTGGAGATGGCTTCACCCACACGGTGGACCGAGGGAGGACAGATGGACCCCGATATCCGAGCCCTCCTACAAGCGCTCCCCACGAGGTCTGACATTGAGGCCCTCATCCTCCGTTTAGAGGAGACACACCGTCGAGACATCCAGGAGGTTCGTGCAGACATCACTGCCCTGACGGACAGGGTGTCCACGGGGGAGTCCTCTCATACAGCTTTGGAGGCCAGGGTGTCGGAGCTGGAGAGAGCTGGGAACCGCCACCGCGACGCAGCCATTGACCTCCAGCTGCATCTCGAGGAGGTCGAGGACCGGAGCCGCCACAATAATTTGCGGGTCCGGGGGGTCCCAGAAACGGTGGAGATGGAAGATATAGACCTTGCGGTGCAGACCGTGTTCAAAGCGGTGTTAACGAACCCGACGGGGGAAGTGGAAGTTGACAGAGCGCATAGGACGTTAGGCCCCAGGTCACAGGACCCAGACAGACCACGTGACATCTGCAGGCTTCTGCGATATACACAGAAAGAAGAAATTCTGCGTAGAGCCTGGGACCAAGGAGAAATACCTCTGGAGGATGCCCGAGTTAAAATTTTGCCTGACCTGTCCGGGGGGACGCTGAAGAGGCGGCGATGTTGAGACCGATCCTGGAACTGGCGAGACGGAAGGGATACACATACCGCTGGCGATACCCGCTGGCGGTGACATTCCGGAAGGAGGGGGAAGCCTTTACCCTACAAACCAGGGAAGACCTGCCGGCGCTTATCCACTTCTTAGGGGAAGAACAATTCCAGGTCCCGGACTGGCTACAGCTGCTCCCATGACCGACGGGGAGGTCCGGTCCCTCTAGCTACCGCATCCCTGCACAGCCACGCCAGACATGAGGACGTAGAAGACACAGAGTCCCGTCGGGAGGAGAACGCCATGAGTAGGCCTTGTGCCACACTAGCCTTGGTACTACCCTGCTTCCCCAGCCTGCCCCACTGTTGTTGATGTGCACTGATCGGAGACTTACTGAGGAGATGGAGAGACTGCCATTCACTGAGAGACGGTACTGCGGAGACCTCCGGAGGTTTTTTTTTTCTTTTTTTCTTTTTGCTGCCCCCCCACTCGCCCAAGGTACTCCCTGACGACCCTGTGACACTTATCGGCTCCTTAAGATGAGAGAGGGCCCCGGGTTTGACTTTGTTGGGGGCATGTGGAGACAGACACTGATCATCACACCCCTGGAGACTATCCCGCCGCCTGGGCTCCGCAGCCGCCCCCCCCGTTGGTAAGTGACGCTACCCTGTGCAATGTAAGGGGATACCAGGATGCTTCCGAGGACCGGAGGGATGGGGGATGGATGTGGACCTTAACGGGAGGGGCGGGTGGAGGTAGATGGCGGGAGGTACATTACATGCAGCGGCCTGAGGTCACTTTACACCACCCCGGATATCTCCTCTAACAAAGGACCGAGGGGACCGAATGACGATGCTCCAAACTCAGATCGGTGACAAGTGCCTGTTCCTTCCTTTATTTTATATTGGGGACCAGATATGGGGGACTGATCTGTTTACATCGTAGGTTCCTGTGCACCTTGCGATGGTGCTGTGGTGGGAGGGATTAAAGTGGCATGTTGTCTGTTGGACTGATTTTTGTATACACTACTCCCCCTGCATATGAGGACAGATAACTGCAGCAGTAGTACCCCATAGGCTTATACTAAGATAACTTGCACAGTTTGCACTGTTAACATTGTTTGCACTGTCTGTATGTTGGCTATATGTTGAACAACCTATGTCTATTCTTTCTATTTCCTGCAGACTAGATATATGTTTTTTAATGCCGAGTTCTAACTTACGTGACTAGATAGCCGGTGGGGGATGGGAGGGTCGGGAGACTTACTACCCGGCACTGTACATCCCACCACCCACATAGGACTGCGCTCGATTACCGGTGAACCACTGGTGAGCGTTGCTGCTGAAGAAAGCTTAAATAGATTTATTCTCTGCCACACACGCTTGTGTAGGCCTCCTAATCTAACCCTTTTCTCTCCTGGGTTTGCTTACCCGAGCTAATTTCTCTGCCTAAACTCTCTCCCCCCCCCCCCCTAGCCCCTACCCCTCTGGTCGCCCGTGACCATGGACAAGCTCAATATAGTCTCGTTGAATGCAAAGGGACTGAATACCCCCGAAAAACGGAGGATGCTGCTTCATGACATGAAACATCTGAAAGCATTTTAGGAATAGCAGTGTACCCATACTGAAAAACAGATTCTACCCCACAGTCTACCACTCCACATACAGCAGGGCGAAATCCCGGGGAGTATCCATTTTAATCTCGACAAGAGTGCCCTGGTCTAATGCAGAGATTAAAACTGATGAGGAAGGCCGCAAGCTGTTCTTGCGTGGAACGATTGGTGCGGCACGGGTCACATTGGCAAGCCTGTATACACCGAATGACCATCATGCACTTTACGACAGGTCAGCTCATTATAGGGGGAGACTTAAACGTCGCCCTGATACCTTCGGAGGACACCTCAGCTGGGGGGTCCTCGCTCTCGAGGGAAGCACACCGGAATATCTCTAAGTCGCTACACTCCTCTCAGCTTGTAGACGTGTGGTGGCTTTTCCACCCAGGGGAAAAAGATTTCACGTTCTTCTCCAGACCCCACAAGTCGTATTCACAAATCGACTATTTCTTGGTTCCCCACAGACACCTAAAAGCAGTTAAACACACCACCATAGAGTCGATAACATGGTCCGATCATGCCCCGATCTCAATGACATACGCACTGTCGGAGGCCCAGGGGGCGCAGAGACACCCCTGGAGGCTGAACGAGAGCTTGCTGCACGACGCCGACACTCTGGCAGAGGTGGTCAGGGAGATAGGGCATTACTTTGAAACGAATGATACACCGGAGAGTAATCCTGCCCTGGTCTGGGAGGCGCATAAGGCGGTAGTTAGAGGGATACTGATCAAACACAGGGCCAGGTTACAGAACCAGAGTTCAGAACAACTGACAACCCTCCTTCAAAAACTACAGTGTTTAGAGACACGACATAAACAAACCCCCACGGGAGACCTGAGTGCGGAACTGGACATGGTACGCAGACGGGGGTCACAGATCTATTGCACTACAAGGCTAAAGCAGCCTTACAGGTGTGTAGCCGGAGAGTGTATGAGTCAGGGAACAAATGCGGGAGGATGTTGGCACAAGCTCTTCGTGCACAAAACCTAGCATCATACATACCACACATTACCTCCAATAGCGGCCGAAAGACGACACTACCCCACCAGATAACACAAGAGTTCCGTACCTACTATCAATCACTGTACAACCTGCCCCCCCGACCCGTAGGCTCTGACCAGACGGCAGAATAATTTAGCAACCTCACTTATGCCGACCTTGTCGACTGACGCGAGACCCCTGCTGGAGGAACCGATTACAAGGTCGGAACTTCAACTAGCAGTGAAAGCCGCCAAACAGGGGAAGGCCCCAGGCCCAGACGGTCTTACTGCACAGTACTACAGGGTCCTCCTCCCAGCCCTTGGCGACCGAATGGTGACCCTATTCAGCTGCCTGGGCACAGGTAACACATTCCACGATCACACACTTCTGGCACACATATCGGTAATCCCAAAAGAAGGAAAGGACCCGGGCCAATGCGCAAGCTATCGCCCGATCTCCTTACTGAACACTGACCTCAAACTTTTTAAGATAAATCGCCTCCAGACTGCAGAACCACCTTCCAGCTCTGATACATCTAGACCAAGTGGGATTCGTCCCGACGAGGGAGGCTAGGGACAATACGATTAAAGTCCTTAACCTGCTACATGTGGCCACCACTAAAAAAGACACCCTGCGTTCTCGTTAGCACAGACGCCAAAAAGGCATTCGACCGGGTGAGCTGGCACTTCATGCTCTCTACCCTGGAACATATAGGTCTAGGCGAGAGGATGAGGAGCTGGATCGCGGCGATATACTCTAACCCCATGGCGAGGGTGAGGGCGAATGGCGTACTCTCGGAACCATTTGCTATTACAAATGGAACCAGACAGGGCTGTCCGCTCTCGCCCCTGTTATTCGCGCTCGCGCTTGAACCCTTCTTGAGCCATGTTCGGCTGAACAGGGGAATTAGAGGAGTGGAGGTTGATAAGACACAGTACAAGGTCTCGGCCTACGCCGACGATATGCTGTTTTCGTTGACAGACCCGTCGGTGTCCCTACCCAATTTGATGTTAGAATTTGAGCGTTATGGTGAGCTGTCAATTCTTAAAATAAACCTAAACAAATCAGTAGCAATGGGCGTGGGTATCCCGATGCAGCAACTCTCCCACCTCCGGGGGAAGTTCCGTTTAAATTGGACGGACGAAGCACTGACGTACCTGGGAACCCACATCCCATCCAGGCTATCCCAAATCTACAAACTGAACTTCCCACCTCTTCTTAAGACGGTACAGGCGCTACTGACGACATGGTCCACAGGATTGCACTCATGGTTTGGGAGAAATAGCATCTTGAAGATGAGATCCTGCCCAAATTTCTATACCTCCTACAGGCCCTCCCGATACGCATCCCAGCGGAATACTTTAAACAAGTGTACACGACATTTAAAACATTCCTTTGGGTGGGGAAACACCTCAGGTTACACAGAAAAATCATTTCCCTGGCATCTGGCGGTATTGCGATGCCAGATGTCCAGGCCTACTACCATGCTGCACACCTATGCCGGCTGGTTGACTGGTGCCGGCATGGGGACTTAAAGCTCTGGCCGAGACTGGAACAGGCCCAATGTGATCTCCCTCTACGGCGAGGTGCCTGACCGCTATACAAGGGGACGTTAAGAAGCACCCGCCCATAGGTAATACGCTCGCGGTGTGCGCCAGGCTGATGATGAAGGGGAACCTGTGTTCCCAGACCTCACCACACCGCCCGATCTTGGGTAACCCACTTTTTGAACCAGGGATACGGGACGGGAAATTCCGAACCCTAAACGAAGGAGGACTGTACCTGGCATCCCAATTCAGCGAAGCGGGATGCTGGAAGACGAAAACTGAGTTAATGGACCCGGGAGGGGTTTTCTGCTTAGACTTCCTGAGAGCTGAGCAGCTCTGCCACTTTCTTGGCACTATGATACCCCCCCCGCAGCGGAACAGCCCCTCACGTTACTAGAGGAGTGGTGCTCTGATACGGGGGCCATGCCACATACACTTTCCCACACACATGAACTGGTGAACGAGCAGGGGGCAGATTACTGTCCCCCATACTTCGCAGGATTGGGAACGGACACTAAACTGCACGTTCTCAAGTAGACAGAGAGAAAAAATTCTCTCTCACACACACACACACACACAAGTCTTCCATGTGCACCAAGGTCCAGGAGACCAATTATAAGATCCTGTCCAGGTGGTATAAGACCCCAGACCTGCTTAACAGGATCTTCCCTGAGACGTCGGACAGATGTTGGCGCTGCTTGGAAGAAAAGGGTACACTGCTACATGTTTTCTGGTCCTGCCCCAGCCTCAGAGAATTCTGGGACGGGGTCCGACAGATAACGCAGAAGTTCACGGACCGAGAGGTCCCAGACGATCCAGCATTCTTTCTTCTTCACGCAACTGAAGCTTCTACACGAGTATACAAGAGATCGGTTGTCCGACACTTGTTGGATGCAGCTAAAGCCTGCATCCCGCTCCGATGGAAATCTCCAAACCCTCCGACCATTGCTATGTGGCTGCAGAAAATAGACGAAATCAATGAAATGGAAGACCTCATCCTGACGAAACAGGATAGAGAAGAGACGTATACAGATACCTGGCGGATCTGGAATATCTTCAAATACTCCAAAGAGGGCCAGGCCCTCAGAGGAGGGAATACCAATGTCATGTCCTAAATTCATTGATCTTGTCTGTAGTAGCCTCTCTGCATTGGAAGACAGGAGTAACAAACCAAACCAAAACAAAATAAAAACTGACCTTCGGGTTGGTGACTGAGGCAGTGAGTTCATGGTTGCGGTAAACCCCCCCCCCCCCTTCAAGCTCCTTTCTATCCTCTTTCTCCTTCTTGCTTCTTCTCCTACTACTAATCTATAAGTTAAATAAAAAATATGTGGGGACTGGGCCGACCTCATCATCTCAGTCTCCCATCAGGTACGTGACAGTGCCCCCCCCCCACTTCTCAACATTAATATTTAATGTGACATGTCACTGTTGGTAGTGCCCCCCCCAACTTCTCAACTTTAATGTGACATGTCATTTTGCTTAGGGCCCCAGGGAGGTCAGGATCGGCACTGTATTAACTTCATGTGGAGCATACAGGCCTAGTTAGGTCCAGGTTTGTCATTGGGCACCTATAGACTCAGACGAGCCATGTGTGCATGCTGGTCTGTGTAGTGCGTGCCTGCTGTGCATATTTAGGTTTTGCTTGCTCTTAGAACTCAATCACAAAGTTAATAAAGCTGTTCCTAATTTATGGAATTACAAACAGCTTTGCTTCCTTGGACAGGGAGCTGCGATTGTGCTCCAGGTATCACCTGGGTACTGATTAAGGCACACACCTGCGACTCCAGGCAGTCCTTCTGAACGGGTTTTCCAGGGTCCAATGCTCATGTGCTTATTCAGCTAAAGAATAAAAAAAAAACATTCTAAAAACGTCAAAAACATAGCAGAAGTAATTTCATAATAGACAGGTTAGCTCTCTACACCTTCTTCACTCCATGTCAGAAAATAAACTATGCTTGCCATTTATTTTGGGGTTGTGCTGCCCAGTGGCATCATGTTGATGGCAGCAGACTCCATATAATGCCAAGAACAGGTGACAGATATTTCTTAGTGTGTGTGTGTCCATGTTATGTATTATTCACAAATAGGTATGATTACTTACGTGTAAAGTATCGCCTGATCAGCTCAGCCCGAGTAGCCAATCCTGCCTCAGTGTTCTCTCTTCTGGCAACTGCTGGCTGATGGACCTCAGGCTCCCTCTCCTCAGAAGTCTCCCAGGATTCATCCCTTGCCAAACAGATGTTATGTAATATACAACAGGCAAGAATGATCCTGGCAGACTTCCGAGGAGAGTACATGAGTTCTCCCCCAGGCTTGGCCAGACACATGAAGCAGCTTTTGAGGAGCCCAAATGTGGACTCCACAATAGATCTTATTTTTCTGTGGGCCCTGTTATATCGGTGCTCTGGTGGTACCTGACTGGAGCCATCAGCCACGCCAGTTGGGGTTAACCAGCATCCCCTGCCAAAAGCAAAGTCAAAATGAGTAAATTTCATGTTTGGGAAGTGACTTCCCCACTACATCACCCACAAAAAAAATTCCATCAAGTTCAAGGTTTACACTATACATGTGCCTAAGGCTGGCCATACATTATACAATTTTCTTGTCTAACTTTCCTTTAGATTGACCATAACCATATTAGCACTTCAAATGTGTTTGCAATCAGACCCTTGCACTATGAATTTTAGGGTAAATCTGATCCAAATTGTTTTATCAAATTGTATGGTGTATTATGTATTATGGCTGATCTGGTCAAAACTTTGGTCAAAGTCAGCCCAGATTTCTTATGTTAGGTTGACCTTAAACAGGTAAGCTGATAATATGCAGAAGTGAGACTTATTTTGCCACCTCCAGTTTTTTAAAGATAAGGGCTTCATTTCCTTAAGCTGGGGATTGCAATGTCAGCCTTACTTCTGCCTACAAACCAATCTTCATCCAGGTTTTAGTGCCAACACTTCTTTGAACAAGCTAAGGTGAGAAGCGGATTGGCTACCATGCAGAGCTGCAGCAGATTGAGAGTGAACCAGTTATAGCCAATACACCCCAATGATGCCATTCATGTCAACCTAGCAGAAGTAAATCAGTGTTCATGAACCCTGTCCTCTAACAGGCCAGGTTGGCAAGAAAACTGAAATACATCACGTGATATAAATTTGCTGCTCAGTGATTGCAGTATTCTAGTCTGCATCTCCCCAATGTAAGCCCAGGTTCACGCTGGGTACGATTTAGTTCGATTTGAGATGCGATTTCACATGTAAAATCGCATCTCAAATTGGTGGCAATTGCCGGCAATGACACCGTCCTAATCGATTTCAAAAAGTAGTTCCTGTACTTCTTTTTGCGATTTCAGGACGCGATTTACATTGACATCTGTGCAGAACCCTGCACAGATGTCCCCTAAATCGCGCCAAAATCGGGACTGCCAGAGGGAGTGAAATCGCGCGATTTCACTCCGGCAGCCCAGTGTGAACCAGGACCAATACATACAACCTAGCCTGTTAGTGGGCCCTGAAGACAGGGTTGATTACATTAAACGGTGTAGATTTGGTTCAGAAAATGTTTTTACATTAAATCTTACCAATGAGCCATCCTGAGGGCATTTGACTACTCTCAAATTTCTGATAAAGGGCAGTCTGGCGAAGAATAAATGCAACATGGCATGACCATGGAAAACCTGTGCGCACACTCATTATGCGCTGTCTGGCGTCACATACAACCTGGACATTCAGGGAGTGGTACTGCTTACGGTTCCTGAAGTCCACTTCACATCTCCTGGGGGCCTGATAGCAACATGGGTACAATCAATGGCTCCAGGATCTGTGGAAATTCTCCACGCTGGTAGAAAGCCACCTTCACATCATTCCACTCATCTTCAGTTTGTGGCCAGTGTATACATTGGGGCACAAGGTCAAGAATGTCATTAATGACCTGCATAAACACCCTGGACACCGTGGGTTGGCTGATTCCCAAGATAAGGCCAGAGGTGGTTTGGAAGCTGCCACGGCCCAAAATATAGGCTTGCCAATAATTTAACCATGCCAGGAACCGCCTGGCTTCTTGCCGTTGTTGGCTGTAGCTTCTCTTCAAGCAGCCCATACAGAAAATATACAGCTCCTCTTGAAAGTCGGAACCTGGTCCGAATGTCATTGTCCCTCATGTCTTCTATAAGGGCCCGTGGCATAAACAGCCGAGCAATCCCCGCTGCCTCTTCCTCCATTAATTCGTCCTGTATGGCCTGTTGAATTAGGCATATAGCCACAGCCAGCACATTTGCAACCTCTGCCATTTTAAGTGCAAAATGAAAGGACAAGAAAATTCAGGCGGTATTTATGCGCGTATGTATGCGCACACATATGCGCCCTAAACGGACACTTTAGGCGCCAAAATTCCCCGCCAAATACATGAGCCACACCGTGTGTGTGTATGTGTGTGTGTGTGTGTGTGTGTGTGTGTGTGTATGTATGTATGTATGTATGTAATTTGTACAATCGCTGCCTGGATTTTACATATTAGCTATGTGGCTTTGGGTTGTTTCCAAACTCTTTGCCCTTACAAATATGCAGACATGTTGGTTAACACCCCATACACACTCTTAGCAAAACCATATAATATGATGTTTTATTGTAAGAGCTACATTTTGTAGGCAGACAGGCCCTTGCACTATATAGTCAAAAGGTAAATCACAATCCCATTTTTTTTTTATGTATGGCCAGACTAATAATTCCTATATTATTTGGAATGTGAGTTAGACAAGTTTGTTCTTTCCTTAAGGGCAGCCCAGGGACAATCCTTTACCGCTTTTTGTTTCATCTTAGAATTTTCTTGGTAACAGGGTTGCTTTTGTTTGGCCAGCAGCACATGCATTGTACTGTACTGCTTTCTGCATCCAAATGTTTCCTGCATCATTTCTGCTCTGCAGGGGCTGGTCAAGTGCATGCTGATTCTCAAAACACGATTTTTCATGTTTCTTGCAGCAGTTGAGGGGGAAGGCTCCATGGAGTTAGTGACTTGATTACCCCATGGGGTCGCCATGTCTGCTCCTTCTATTACACCCTTCTCGATGGAATTTTGCCTTGAGCTCTATGTATAGCATTGCATCTTTACATTTTATTTTCTGACATCCCTTTAGCATCACAAACTCTTTAGGAGACATGGCACCCTCTGCACCCCCCTCCCCCTTGGTTGCAGGTTGCTAGCTCTTCATGTTATCTTTTCTTTCATACAACAATGTTTACTTACAGACCTCAACTTGTGATCATGGCCACCAGAAGGCCCCGGGGTGTGAGGCTGGAAGGCCGTGGGGGAAGAGGTCGCATGGCGCCAAGAATGCCTTCACCAGGGGAGGGATCGGCGCAAAGGCCACAAGGGCGCATGCCTCCATTTTCAGACAGAGAAAACCGTGTGCTGGTGTCAGAATATTTGCTGCGCCTTGCAGAAATAAGGGGCCTTGGCACCTGACGTGTAGGTGCTCCCCAAAGGGAGCAAATATGGCAGCAGATCGCTGGGGCAGTGTGTGGAGTGGAAGGTCATGTTCGCCGTACCGCTGAAAAGGTGCAGAAGCACTGGAATCACCTGGTGGGGCAGCTCAAGAGGTTACTGGGCACGTGGGCTCGCCAGGGGTATGTGACAAGGCAAGGAGTGGCGCCATCTCACCTAAGCCTCCTTAAGGACTACCAGAGGCAAATGCTGGATATCATCAGCCTGGAGACAGTAGTTGGTGTGGATTCTCGGGGTGACACTGATGATATCCAGCATTGTAATTTTCAATCACATGTACCATTTTAAAAGTGTGTCTTGAGGAGGAAACATGTTGGATTTCTAAAATTGTACCTGCTTGCATTGCAGCCTCGAGTCCTCTGTCATCTACCCCTAGCAGCCCCTCTGGCCTGCCACAACCCGATGAGCCGCCCACACAGACTGACCAGGTCCCCCCTGGTAAGTAAGCAAATGAGATTGGCTTTGTGTGCCCAAAATACAACAGTAAGAGGAAACTTGTTTAACCTTAAAAATATCTTGACAGCAACACACCTGCAGGAGGAGGATTCAGCGGCGGCGAGCACCTTCCCACTCCACCGAAACCAGGAGGAAGATCTGGGTTAGTATGTTTTTAACTGCCCAATGCGCTTGGAGATCAAAAGAAAGTTGGTGGTGGGAGTGGGTAGGTGGGTGCTCATGCTTTATATACCGAATTTTGTGAATAGGGTGTCCTCCATTGCAAAGCAAACACTCACACATATATTGAGGGCAAAGGCCTCTTTCCTGGTGGTTTTGGGCTGGTTTATTAGTGGCAACATTTGCATTTGAAGTCTTTGCCAAGCTATGTCACATTGAAAGATTTGCCCACATGATTCACAAAGACAAACTGGGCAAAAATGTCTGTTCGTAATGAAAGATTTTTTTGGTTGTTTACTTACTTTTCTTTCTTTGTTTGAAATGCAGATCCTCAGTTGAGTATGGCTGCTGCTGGAGTGGGGGACGATACTGCATCCAATGTGGGGGTATGTGCAATTCATAAAATGTGTGGGCAACATTGAAAAGGAGTCCTATGTACTTGTTGTAATTTCAGACTTTTTTGTGGGGTTTTAGGCTTTTGAAGACAATGTAGCTGCAGCTGCTGACTTGCCTTCACAGGTGTTAAGTTCAATAATGATTCTTCTTTGCCACAAGTGTTTACACATAACCGTTATATGTGTTGCTTGCACACAAATATACCTTATCCATTGATCCATCAAGTTTTTTATTGGAAATGGGATAGTGACTAATCTTAAGTATCTGGGCATGTTAATCGTATTGGAAATTAAACTTGTTCCAAACATTTGAAGTCTCCTGTGCCAAGTAACGCAGCTTAAACATGTTCTTGTTTTTTTGGTCAAATGGCACCCACTTTTACTAATGTTTGTGTGTTCAGCAATGCAAAGGATTGGTTTTCTAATTGAATGTTCTTGCTTTTGTTTCTTTCCAGCCCACATTGGATGCAGCAGAATAAGCACCCCTGCCACCTGGGCAAAGCCAACTTATCTTGGTGAAAGGTTGGCTGCCCAGGTGGATAGATTATTGGAGCAAGGTAGGCCTTCTACACCAATTAATTATGTAGAAAGGACACTGGAGCTCCTACAGCAAACCTTGAGCCAACAAGCTCAGGACAGCCAGCAATTGCAAGAACACTTGCAGCGTAGGGACCAGGATCATGCTTCCGAACTTTCCCTGTTGACTACAGCTATTAACAACCAGACTGGAGTCCTCAGGGAAAGTTGTGTTGAGATTCGGGCCCTGCGTTTAGCGGTACAGCAACTAAATGCAACAGTCGCCAGATTCTCTCACAGCAGGCCCAGTAGCAGTGAAGAGCAAGGTGTTGTGTTGCTACAAGATGACCCTGTTGCTAGGCCAGGGACTGAAAGCCAGGGGGTGGCTGATTCTGAAGTTTTCCCGATTGACACTCCCTCCCAATTAGATATTCTCCACACTTCCTCACCTGCCCCCACAGACCCTAACACACAAACACACCATTCTTCTCCTTCCCGTTCCCATACTTCACACATGCCCCCACCTGACCAGCCTACATCTTCTCGCACAGCACCTCCCTCCACTCCACTTTTCTCCTTGCCCTCTGCCACAAACACCTCCAGACACACTCAACCTGACCTCTCCCCTTATTCAACTGTCACTACCCCTCTTCACAAAAGCCCTAATCCCCAAATCTATGCTTGCCCTGATCCAAATTTACTTCCCCCTATGTACCCCTTTTTTGTTTCCCAGTCAACCCCCAAAGTTTCACTCCCCTCCCTGGTTTCACCCATTTTGCGTTGCCCCAATCCACCTCTCAGGCCTTCCCCATCCCTCAGGGACAAACCCAGTCCAGGAACCCACTCCAGCAGAGAAACACCATACAACTGCCCCAGCATCAGCAGCAGCAGATGACGAGTCTGATGGCGCAGCAGCTGACTCTGCAGCAACAGATAGCTAGGCTCCTGAACCCCCAGCAGGAACCCCATTAATTTTGCCCTTGCTGTTTTTTTTTGTCTTTTTGTTCTACATTATGAAATTTTCTGTTTTTTAGGTTTCAGTATTGAACTTAAAAATAAAATTTCAGTTTGAATAGGAGGCTTCCCTTTGTGTTTTTTGAATTTTGATATTTCACTCTGTAAATGAAAGTCCACATACACACTATTAGTTTGGGGTAATTATATATATTTTGAACAAATGAGAAGATGAGCACAAAGCTTAAATGGGTTATCAAGGTTTGCTTAGGAATTTCAAATTTTACTAATAGGTAACTTGAAGCTAGTGAATTGTTGGTTCACTTACCTTTTTCCTTCCATTTCGGTTTTATTTAAATTTTTTTGTTTTCTTTGTCTGAATTTCTCACTTCCTGTTTCTCCACAGTAAGGTGTTCAGTAAGCTATTCTTAACCACTTCTGCCCCGGAAGGATTTACCCCCTTTCTGACCAGAGCATTTTTTGCGATTCGGCACTGCGTCACTTTAACTGACAATTGCGTGGTCGTGCGATGTGGCTCCCAAACAAAATTGGAGTCCTTTTTTTCCTCACAAATAGAGCTCTCTTTTGGTGGTATTTGATCATCTCTGCAGTTTTTATTTTTTGCGCTATAAACAAAAATAGAGCCACTATTTTGAAAAAATTCAATATTTTTGACATTTTGCTATAATAAATATCCCCAAAAAATATCTAAAAATACGTATTCTTCTACATATTTTTCGTAAAAAAAAAAAAAAAAATCGCAATTAGTGTTTGATTGGTTTGCGCTCAGCATTTTTTTTCAGCACCGAGACATTATGGCGGACACATCGGACAATTTTGACACATTTTTGGGCCCATTGGCATTTTTATAGCGATCAATGCTATAAAAATGCATTGGATTACTATAAAAATGCCATTGGCAGTGAAGGGGTTAACACTAGGGGGCAGGGAAGGGGTTAAGTGAGTTCCTGGTGTGTTCTAACTGTATGGGGGGGGTGACCTCACTAGGGGGAATCACGGCCGCAAAAGATAGGACGTAGAGCTACGTGCTCTCGCCTAGCAGTGCCACCGTCCCGCTGTATAACTGCGGTGGGCGGTCGGCAAGCAGTTAATGACTTTCCACCGCTCCAATGATGTTGGAAAGCTTACTGAGGATAAACGGGAAGTGAGAAATTCAAACAAATAAAGAAGGCATTTAGAAGGGAAATGTAAGGAAAGGGTAGAAAACACAAAACAAACCTCTACAACCCCTTTAAAACTTTGAATTTGTATGCAATATGGCAGGCCCTTACACTACAGTACATGTTTTGTGTAAAAATGCCTGGGGCCTAAGTCTGCCATTGCTGGAGTGTTCAGGAGGGTAAGATATGATTGTGGCAGCTAGGTGCAGAATACCATCGTAGCTTAACCCTTTGCCAGTCTTCTTAACAAATACTGTTGGAGTTCTTTACAAAAGGTCGATCCTCTTTGCACTACAAGTGCAAACTGCACTTCGAAGTGCAGTTGCTGTAGATTCAAATGGGACATGCAAGGAACCTAAAACCAACATTTTAGCTTGCAAATGATTGTCTAAGAAATGCAGCCGAGCTTCCCCCTCATTTCAGATCTACAGCGACTGCACTTGTAGTGCAAAGTGGAATTCAATTTCAGATACCTCATAAACCCCCTTTCTTTCTCGTACATCACGGGACACAGAGCGGCATATTCATTACTATATGGGTTATATGGAGTACCTTCAGGTGTGGACACTGGCAATCTCAAACAGGAAGTCCCCTCCCTATATAACCCCCTCCCCTAGAGGGAGTCCCTCAGTTTTTTCGCCAGTGTCTTAGGTGTTGGTCACGGAATAGCTTTGCTCCACATCCTTGGGATTAAGGGCGGGCTAACCGGATCTGTCCAAGGAGCCTCAGTGCCAAAGTGGACAGTACCCGGGCCCCAAACCCTGGGGTTTTGCCTATAATGCTCCTCTTTGAGGGCTGGACCCTGGGCCCAGGACTTGGAGTTTGTAAAAACCATAAGTTCCTGTTTGCCAGGGTGCTATATAGGTCCAGGACAGTGGGTACCTTCATAGGACCCCAGGGCCTGAAGGTCTACTACGCTACCCACGGAGATGGGAGAAGATTGGATCAGTTTGCTGGACAAACATCCTGCAGCATGGAGCAGGTAAGGGGGAGCCTGCGGGACTTGGTTCGACAGCAGGCTCTCCGGGGTAACCTAAAAGGGGGGACAGCCTAAGTATGCTCTGCATGGGCAACCTTGCTCACTATGTCTAAGAGAGACAGGATGACACCTTTTTCCCCCATCACTAGGTTCCCCTGTCTAAGAATGTGTTGCTAGCTAACCTGCTGCTTTCTTCCTAGGACTAGTAAGGATCCCTAGGGGCCTTTTGGAGTCCTACCTGGCCGGGGGTTTGAATATGCCGCCTGTTTCTGCAGTCCTGGGTCTCCAGCAGCGCGGCTCCTCCATGTTCCTCCTGTTCCGGCATGCGCGCACGTCTTATAGACGTTTTTCGCGCCGTTCAGACAGGAGGGCGGGGGGGGGGGCGTGCCTGCGGCGTCATACAGGGGCGCGCCTTGTGCTGTTATAGATCAGCAGGCAATTTCAGTGCTCAGTCTGAGGCTGATTTCAGAAGGAGAGGACGCAGAGCGGCAGAACAGTGACTCCTGGTGGCGGAAGAGGGGTAGTACATGCTGGACTTTGTTCCAATGCTTTTTTTTTGTTAAGCCAAGAAATCCCCCTTTTTGCATACAGGTTGGAGGCTGGCAAACTAAGTTTGGGGTCACTGTATGTTTCTAAAAAAGAAAATATATATAATATATATTTAGAAAAAAAAAAAAGAGAAAAACATACAAGATCCCATCAGTTTTTGGGCATTAGTGATCTATTGTCCCCTAAACTCTGGTTTTGTACTCCTGGCCACTACAGTCTGTTGTGTGGGCGGAGTCCCTCGATTTTGTATTATGGCTTCCAAAGGCTCGGGGTCAAAGGGTACAAAAAAGACCAAAAAACAAAGGGGTTCCCCTTCTGATTCTGATGATATGCCAATACTTTCCCCGCAACTTATTAACATAAAGGGTGCCTTGGATGAGCCATTAGGGGGATCTGGTGCGGAGGCTGGCGCAGATCAGCCCAGCCCTGTGTTTATCACAGAGGAGATGCTAGCCGTATCCCTAGGGGGGCTAGAAGAGAGAATAGCAGCATTGATCGCTAGAGCTATTCCTGGTAAGAAACGGGTTAGATCCCCATCACCAAGAGGTGTATCCTCAGATGCTGAGATTCTCTCTCCGGAGGAATTGGAATCACAGGAGGATCAACTAGACCTGAACCAAGAGGGTTCAGGGATTGAGGGATCTGCCTCTGAGGAACCATTTTCAGACTCCCAGACAGAAAGACTGTGGGTACAGTCTTTGACGGACATGGTCCGCTCGGCATTTAGTTTACCATTGCCAGAGCCTCAGGTTCCTCCGGTATCCTCTCTGGGCTCTTTGAAAGCTCCGTTAAGCAACGCAGTGTTTCCGGTCCATCCTCTCTTGGAGGAATTGATCTTTCAGGATTGGGTACGGCCAAACAGGATTTTTCTGCCACCGAAAAGATTTGCGGTCATTTACCCCATGGAGGAAAGATTCTCCAAGAGGTGGAGGCTCCCAATAGTGGATGCAGCCATCTCATGTGTGAATAAATCACTAACTTGCCCGGTGGAAAACATACATATGTTTAAAGATCCGGTTGATAAAAGGTTAGAGACACTTTTAAAAGCATCCTTTGCTACGGCAGGAGCAGTGGTACAGCCAGCTGTGGCTGCAATTGGTGTTTGTCAGGCGTTAAAAGACCAGACAAAAGAAATGTTAAAGGACATGCCTACCCAACAAGCAGAAGAGTTTTCTGACATTCCCAGAGCTCTGTGTTTTGCTGTAGATGCTATAAAAGATTCCATCCAGCAAGCCTCTCGTTTATCACTATTTTTGGTGCACATGAGAAGGCTCTTATGGTTGAAGAACTGGGCGGAGGAGCCCCCATGCAAAAAGCTTCTGGCAGGGTTTCCCTTTCATGGAGGACGACTCTTCGGAGAGGATCTGGATAAATATATTCAGACTATTTCAAATGGCAAGAGTACCCTTTTACCGGTCAAAAAGACATTCCGGGGTCCTACATTTAAAAGGCAGCTCTTTCCTGTCTCGGGGCCCTCAAATTCCAGGCAGTATCGACGGCCGCCTGCACGATCCAACGTTAACAGTAGATCGCAGGGACAGGCCCCTGGGGGTAAGAGGCCATGGTATCGCAAGCCGACAAAGACAGCCCCTAAGTCTGCCTTATGAAGGGGCGCCCCCACTCTCGCGGGTGGGGGGAAGGCTTCGTTTCTTCTCAGAAGTTTGGGAAGCCAAGATCCCCGACAAATGGATCCGGGCATCTGTAACCACAGGCTACAGACTGGAGTTTCTAAGGTATCCTCCGCCTCATTTTCAAGAATCAAGGCTACCAAGGGATCCAGCAAGGAAGGCATCATTGCTGGCAGCTTTGGATCACCTGCTCTACCAGGACGTAATAATAGAGGTGCCAGCCCAAGAGCAAGGGCTAGGTTTCTATTCCAATCTCTTTGTCATACCAAAGCCCAACGGCGATGTCAGGCCAATCTTGGACCTAAAGAGGTTAAACGGTTACCTAAAGGTTCGTTCCTTCCGGATGGAATCCATCCGGTCAGCAGCCGCCGCGCTTCAGAAAGACGATTTTCTGGCCTCCATAGACATAAAGGATGCTTACCTTCATGTACCAATCTTTCAGTCGCATCAAAGATTTTTACGCTTCGCGGTGGGGCAGCGACACTTCCAATTCAGGGCGCTCCCCTTCGGGCTGGCCACGGCCCCCCGGGTATTCACGAAGATCCTAGCCCCAGTTCTGGCCAATTTAAGGATCCAAGGGGTCACAGTCCTAGCATACTTGGACGACCTTTTAATCATAGATCACTCACGGCCGGGTCTGCAACAGGCAGTAAACCTCACGGTTCGGTACCTCGAAGGATTTGGCTGGGTCCTAAACCGGGGAAAGTCAGCGTTCCAGCCTACAAAGCAGTTGGAATACCTCGGCATGAGGTTAGACACAGAACAGCAAAGGGTGTTCCTGCCCCTTGTAAAGATCGAGGCTATCAAGGGGTTGGTTCAGTTGGTTCTAAACAAGAAAAAACCAACTATTCGCCTGTGTATGCGAGTACTAGGCAAGCTAGTGGCCACGTTCGAGGCAGTACCATACGCTCAGATCCACACTCGCGTCCTACAGGCAGCCATTCTAGCAGCCTGGGGCAAGAGGGCACATGCCTTAGAGTCCCCTTTGACGCTATCATCAAGGGTCCGACAAAGCCTGGCCTGGTGGTTGAACCCCCAGAATCTTCTAAAGGGAAAATCCTTCAGCCCTGTTGTCTGGAAGGTAGTTACCACAGACGCCAGCCTGGCAGGCTGGGGGGCGGTCTTCGAGGGGTTCTCTCGCCAGGGAACTTGGGTGAAAACAGAGAGGCAGCTCCCCATCAATATCTTGGAGATCAGAGCTGCTCGCCTAGCCCTTCTGGCATGGACCTCCAGATTACAGGGGTTCCCGGTGAGAATCCAGTCAGACAATGCCACAGCGGTGGCATACATAAACCACCAAGGGGGAACCAGGAGTCAGGCCGCTCAGAGGGAGGTGAGCTTGATTTTTCAGTGGGCAGAGGTTCATGTACCCTGCATTTCGGCGATATTCATTCCCGGAGTGGACAACCTGCAGGCAGACTTCTTAAGTCGCCAGAGTCTGTTGCCAGGGGAGTGGTCTCTGCATCCCCAGGTCTTTCAGACAATCTGCCAGAGGTGGGGAATGCCGGACGTAGATATAATGGCATCCAGGTTCAACAAGAAACTAGACAGGTTTGTGTCTCGAGCGAGGGATCCTATGGCCTGCGGAACCGATGCGTTGGTTTGCCCTTGGCATCAATTCAAACTTCTATATGCATTCCCTCCGCTACAGTCACTCCCTCGCCTGTTGCGCAAGATCAGAGTGGAGCACAAGCCAGTTATTTTAGTAGCTCCGGCTTGGCCCCGGAGGACTTGGTACTCACTAGTCCTGAAGATGGCAGTGGGAGACCCTTGGACTCTTCCTCTACAACCAGACCTACTCTCACAAGGCCCGATCCTCCACCCTACATTACGGCGTCTAAATTTGACGGCCTGGAGGCTGAATCCCTGATTCTCAGGGGTAGAGGTCTGTCTAGGCAGGTAATCCCTACCCTGATTAGGGCTAGAAAGCCGGTCTCCAGGGTGATTTATTACAGGGTGTGGAGGAACTACGTAGGCTGGTGTGAATCCAAAAGATGGAATTCCCGCAAATATACTATTGATAGGGTGTTAAGTTTTCTCCAGCTAGGAGTGGATAAAGGCCTGGCACTAAGCACAATCAAGGGACAGATCTCAGCTCTGTCAGTGTGGTTTCAGAGGCCGCTGGCCACCCACTCGCTGGTAAAGACCTTCTTACAGGGGGTCTTGCGTATTAATCCTCCTGTCAAGTCACCACTTTGTCCATGGGACTTAAATCTTGTTCTGTCATCCCTACAGAAACAACCTCTTGAGCCGTCGGCTGAGGTACCTTGATTTTACTGACTAGAAAGTCGGTATTTCTGATCACCATAGTTTCGGCCAGGAGAGTATCGGAATTGGCAGCCTTATCTTGTAAGGAACCATATCTCATTTTGCATAAGGATAGGGCAGGGTTCCGTCCTCATCCTTCCTTTCTACCAAAGGTTATATCCAGTTTCCACCTGAACCAGGATGTGGTACTTCCAGCCTTCTTCCAAAACCCACCTCTAGAAAAGAGGGGTTGCTGCATACGTTGGATATTGTCAGGGCCGTAAGGGCCTATCTTAAAGCTACAGAGAAGGTTCGGAAAACAGATGTGGTGTTCGTTTTACCGGAAGGGCCCAAGATGGGTCAGGCAGCCGCTTGATCCACCATCGCAAGATGGATTAAACAATTAATTGTTCGGGCCTGGGGTTTGAAGAGGTGCCTCCTCCTTTGTCGGTAAAGGCCCATTCTACCAGGGCCAGGGGCACCTCCTGGGCAGCACATCATCAGATCTCTATGGCTCGAATATGCAAGGCAGCAACGTAGTCATCAGTCCACACGTTTACAAAATTTTATCAAGTGGACGTAAGAAGGAATGCGGATACAGCCATTGGGCAGTCAGTACTACAGGCCGCGATTCAAGCTCCTCAGGATCTGAGGGGGCTCCCTTGATTTGATTTGAGATTTACATTTCTCGTTTAAGTTGGATTTACTAGTATCTGAGTATACCTCTAAAATTAAATCCTTCTTTGGAAGATGTCTCCCTCCCCTCATTAAAGCATTGCTTTCGGACATCCCATATAGTAATGAATATGCCGCTCTGTGTCCCGTGATGTACGAGAAAGAAAAAAGGATTTTTAAATACAGCTTACTTGTAAAATCCTTTTCTTGGAGTACATCACGGGACACAGAGCTCCCACCCCTCTTTTGGGTGACCATTTTGGGAGGCATACTGCTTGCTACAAAACTGAGGGACTCCCTCTAGGGGAGGGGGTTATATAGGGAGGGGACTTCCTGTTTGAGATTGCCAGTGTCCACACCTGAAGGTACTCCATATAACCCATATAGTAATGAATATGCCGCTCTGTGTCCCGTGATGTACTCCAAGAAAAGGATTTTACAGGTAAGCTGTATTTAAAAATCCCTTTTTTCCCACTGAGGAGTCTTCCCAAACTTGCACACACCAAACCTAAATTTGGTCAATGATTTTGGCCAAACTTGATCCCTGGCAATTATTAAAAAGAGACAGGCACGCGCACTTTACACCTTTTTTTTTTAAAGACTTTTTGGTTGAGTGCATGCATGTGACCTTGAATGGTTCAGGAAGGAGTTTGGCGATCATTCTTGTCGCACCTTTCCTAGCTGACCTTGTTGTTTGGTCTCAAATAGTATGTGGTTTGGATTGGTGAAGGCAGATCAAGGCTCACAGAGTGTTGAGTTCCCCTTTAAATGGCCAAAGTAATCCAAGGCAAACATATGCATTAGAAAAAAGGTATAAAAAAAAAAAAAAAAGAAGAAGGAGGAGTGTGGAGTTCCCCTTTACATGGCCAAACTAAACCAGCGCACACACTATGAAAGAAAAAGATGCTGTACACCAGAACTTTATAAGCAAATTAGTGGGCGCCACATAGGATTTACAAATAATATACCGGCGTAGTGAACTATCGCACTTCAATGTGCGCAAAGGACGTTCACGCATGCGCCGTGGAAACACCAAAGCCGGCGCAGTTTCAGCCTTATTTGCAGGCATAGGAGACTTGTACAGAAAAAGTTAGTTTATGAGTCTGTTTAGGTTTTTTTTAACAACTTTGGCTGTTTGTTATGTGCTACCCCATGTCACCCAAGCATAAACCTATAATATTGGGACCTTTTAATTTGAGCTATTTGTCTTTGACTGTTCTGTACACCAGGTCGATAGTGGTGTGCCGTTTGCGCTATGTGGCGCGCTGTCAACTCATTAGTAAATGGGAATTTGCCTACGCTGCCCGCGTAAAATTTCGTAATATGAAATTTGCGTTGCGTTCCGATATGCTCCACAACTCAAGGCGCAAATCGGTTCGTAAATTAGCCCCATTGTGTTATGAAAACATCAGTACAAAGAGTGGTTACCAAGGGTAACAAAGGTTTCTCTAGCAGTCTGTCATTGAGATAGCCTCTTGAAGTGAGGAAAATGTCTGCAACAGGAGCAGATTTGCACCACCAGGGCTCTTATCCTGTATAAAAGCAGAAGAGTTAAGTAAAATGCACGCATGCAGTCAGAGCTAGGGGCAAGGTGGGACCCCATACTGTTACTGGGAGTGATGTAGCAGTGATACGCTGGACAGTTTAGAGGGCATTGGCTCTGTGTGTCCCTCAAATTCACAAGTAACCATGGTGGAGCTTAATACATCAACACAGCTTACTAGAATTTATTCATGTTTTGTCATCTGTCTGGGTCATAAGAGTACCCAATGTGTATGGCTGGGACCCTGTAAAAAGTGCCTAGCATAGCCTAGAATAATCTACCCCGGATGTAGGCCTCTCATTTGCTTGGTGCCCAACGAGGAGGGAAACATGGAGGATGAGATGACCACCCTACCCATACATGCGGGTTAAGATCTTAAGAGGTCCCATGCATGGGTTGTCCCACAATGCTACCTCGTCCCCTTGGGGCTGTGGAGGGACTGGAAATGGGAAGTAAAAAATAAACTGAAGGCTTGGATTGAAGGGGAAGTTTCCCCAAAATATTATCAATTTCTTAATTGAAAAAGGAGTGTCTGGTGATTTGAAGGAGCATGACGATTAAAAAGGGGCAACTGCCAAAAAGATATTTCCTGACTAGCCTGTATGAATTGTCTTTATACCATGCAATTCTTATAGAGCCAGGACTTAGTTAGATTAGAGGAGTGTCCAAGGGAAGGCTGTGGTGGACATTAATCTTCTCTTGGATGCGATTTCACCATCGCTGTCTTGAGAACACTGAGGATTGTGGAGAGGTGTTGGGAATAAGGGAGCAGTGATGCTGGAAATTAGTACGACAAAGTAGTGCTAGTAAAGCCTGGATCTTATTTTTAAAGGGTAACTGCACTTTCACAGCAAAAGTCATATTGTTAAAAATACCTTTGTTTCCATCTACAGTAATTTTCTGTAAAATGCTATATTGGCAACCTGGAGGTATTCTGTACACAGAATGAACAAACACCCTCCAGAAACATTTCCTGCTTTTGTGATTGGCTTACTCATTTCCCAGAAGTCTACACTAAGATACAAGTTAGATGATATTAGGCATCCCCTGCAACACAACATTTTTGATGAGATCCTGCCAATAGGAAAACATGTCTGAAGAAGTGCATACCCTGCCATTTTCCTTATTAAAGCTCTGCAGGTGCAGCAGCTGATTCATAATTATGAAACCACTCCCATAAAATACATTTTCCACATGGACATTGATGGTCATTTGTACTGATATATTACAATATAAAATAATTGGCTCATGAATAAGCTGATATTTTACAATACACAATATGTGTAGCATCCATTTTGATATATTACAATACACAATAATTTACATGCGGAAGGAGCACTCAGCCATTACATTTTGTCATTAGATTGTCTGTTTAAATACAAGGGATCCAGCAGCTCCGATTCCTTCCTTCACACCATACAATACACAAAAAGGTACAAAATATTTCTATCTCTTACACACACACACACCCTCACAAAAAGTGAGTGCACCCAAAGTTTTGTAAATATTTTCTTATATCTTTCATGTGACAACACTGAAGGAATTACACTTTGCTACAATGTAAAGTAGTGAGTGTGCAGCCTGTATACATTTTTACATTTCCTGTCTTGTTAAAACTACTCAAACACAGCCATCAATGTCTAAACCGCTGGCAACAAAAGCCAATACACCTTTAAGTGAAAGTGTTAATATTTCCCAGCACTGCCTTAAACATCTTGGGCATAGAGTTAGCGAGAGCTTCACAAGTTTCCCCTGGAGTCCTCTTCCACTCCTCCATCTCAGAGCTGGGGGATGCCCCACAGATGCTCAATATGTTTTAGGTCTGGAGACATGTTTGGCCAAGTCCATCACCTTTACCCTCAGCTTCTTTAGCAAGGCAGTGGTGGTCTTGGAGGTGTGTTTGGGGTCATTAACAAAGTTGGAATACTGTCCGGCCCAGTCTCTGAAGGAAGGGGGATCATGCTCTGCTTCAGTATGTTAAAGTACATCTTGCTATTCATGGTTACCTTAAACTGTAGCTCCCCAGTGTTGGCAGCACTAATGCAGCCCCGTACCATGACACTCCGCACCACCATGCTTGACTGTAGGCTAGACAAACTTGTCTTTGTACTCCTCACCTGGTAGCAACCACACACGCTGGACACCATCTGAACCAAATAAGTTTATCCAGCTCCAGTAATCCATGTCTTTAGTCTGCTTGTCTTCAGAAAACTATTTGCGGGCTTTCTTGTGCATCAGCTTTAAAAAGAAACCCCCCCCCCCTCAAACTATGGGCATGAGCTAGAGCGATAACGCCAAAAATTTAAAGACACCTATACCCAGTTCACTCCTGCAACCTTCTAACACTAAAGTCACATGGCACTGGGGAGGGTAAATGGCTAATTGGGCCCAATTTGGACATAATCACTTAGGGTGTACTCATTTTTGCCAGCTGTTAGACATAAATGGCTTTGTGTTGAGTTATTTTGAGGGGATAGCAAAATGTACACTGTTCTACAAGATGTACATTCATTACTTTACATTGTAGCAACGTGTCACATGAAAAGATATACAAATATTTACTAAAATGTGAGAGGTGTACTCACTTTGTGAGATACTGTATGTATAACCTTTGCTGAATAGCTCTTCCTTGATCAATGTGTAGGTCTATATTTGTACTTCATCTTTATGAATATGCACCACTTTTGGAAAAGTGACATCCTATTTACCTGCCTGATCAAACCAACAATGGGGAGTGTATTATGCAATATAATGGTCACGGTGTCATACAAAACACAGTAGGATATGGTATTTAAAAAGGCTCCACCATATTAGGCATGTCAAATAAAAATTAAGAGGTCAACACATTTTAGTTGAATTCCCAATATAATGTGTGATTTTAATATCTAGTGATGTTTAACCTGCAAATTAATAATAAAAGGAATTCGCTTTCACCAGGTTGGATAAGTAAAGTGAAAATTCTGACAAATTTATTGTCAAATCTCTTAAGCCCAGTTATGTCTGTGGACAGGGCCAATCCGCCCTATAGGCTCACTATGCAAGCCAATTAGGGCCCCGCAACGCTGCTGAGGGCCCCCAAATTACTAGAGGCCCTGCCTGGTAAGAAATTTTCGGCCCCTCACCCCGCTTCTCAATTCGCTGGCTGCATGGGAGAAGAGGCAATTAGTCCACACTCCCCGCTTTAATTTAAGATGTAATTTCCAACAGCAGAACACGTCCTCCCCCCACTTCTCAACTGTAATGTGACATGTCACTGTCGGCAGTGCCCCGCTTCTCAACTTTAGCCCAGGTTCACACTGGGTACGATTTAGTTCGATTTGAGATGCGATTTCACATGACACCATCCTAATCGGTGCGACGCCACATCTGCGGCGCTGCACCGATTTCAAAAGTAGTTCCTGTACTACTTTTTGCGATTTCAGGACGCGATTTACATTGACATCTGTGCAAAACCCTGCACAGATGTCTCCTAAATCGCGCCGAAATCGGGACTGCCAGAAGGAGTGAAATTGTGCGAATTCAGCTGAAATCGCGCGATTTCACTCTCGCAGCCCAGTGTGAACCAGGGCTAAATGTGATATGTAATTTTGCTTATGGCACCAGGGAGGTCAGGATCGGCACTGTGTAACACGTTTCTTCATTCCATAAAATAATGCTTTTGGCAATTACATTTATAGTAATAGCAAATTTACCCCAGAGAAATTGACAATAACACATTGCCTGGGGTAATATGGAAGGACATGGAGCCTTTATCGACTAAAGTTGTGCTGAGGCCTCATTTAGGCCCCTTTCACACTGGGGCGTTTTCACGTGTTATGAGAGCGTTTTTCAGGCCAAGCCTCATCTGCAATCCCAATGTGAAAGCCAGAGTGCTTTCAGAGCCCTTTCACAATGCCAGCGCCGAAAAACACTGGTAAAGCACCGCTAAGACCCTAACGTTTTAGGGCGTTTTTGCAGTGCCTCAGTGCGAAAGGACAAGGCGTTGTTTTTACAGCGTTTTCAATTCATTTCAATGGAGAGGCGTTTTTGGAACTTTTTTTTCTAGCGCCCAAAAACTGCTCCAAAAGATTCTGCGTCCATTTAACGCTGAAAAAACGCTCCAGTGTGAAAGAGGGGTCTTAGTTTCAATACATATAACAAAGAAAATATACTTTACTACATGAAAAAGGTCCCGCCCCATTTGGTTTTTCCCCCCAAATTAATCTCTCTGGAACTAATATTAGGTTAAGATTTTATTTTTAAAGTACATCATTAGAGTTCAAGAAATAAATATTGGGGCTATTACTACCATTCTGAAACCGCTGGTTGCCTGGCTTCCTTTAATACTTTTTGGATCATGTACCTAGATCATACGTAAGGGAAATGTGTCACAGTTGCCCATCTTTATACTTTTCCCAGATCAGCAACTCAAAACATGGAAGCCAAAGCATCATGCTGAGAAGCTGGAATTCTCAGCGAGATCAGCCATGGTGGCCTAAATCATTGCCTCCCAGACCCCATAGTAAGAAAGATGCACCCAATCCCAAAAAATACCAGCTTAATATACCTACAGTCAGAGCTGTATCCTGGCCTAGGGCAGCAATTTGCAGGGGGGCAGCACAAAAAGAGTCCCGCCGGCCTGCACTACACAGTTAGGAATATTAGTATAGCGCCCCCATAAAGTGACTGCGCTGCTTCTAGTATGCGGGCATTCCACAACTGTGGGGGGGCGCTTCCAATTTTGACTGTTTTGTCATCCTGGACCACAAACCTTCCTCACTGTGCTATATTACTGCTGCACCATCTACTTAAAGTAGAACTATAGGCAACACTTTTACCATCCCTGTCCCATTGCGAAGATTTCCCTTCACTTCAAGTAAGAGAAAATCTAAGTAAATTAAGGGAATCCATTGCCCCCGTGGCCGTGACAGGAAGGGGTGGGTCATATTTAAAGGGGGTACATGAGTTTAGTCAGGCCTAGGGCAGCACAACACCTAAATACACCTCTGCCTACAGTACAGTATCACTGCAACTAATTGCTGCTATTCCTGATCCATTCATGTTTACTTATGATCTTTTCCTACTTTGCAATATGCAGCTTTTTTCTTCTATTTTAGAATTACGTTCCGCAGCATATTTATAAAACCAGAAAATGACATTCTGAAGGGGAAATCGATGGCCAATATAAACCACATGAATCAGCAAGATAAACGTGCAGTGATTGTTGGAAGAACTGCTTTATAAATAGGTCTCATTTCACTGAGAGCTTGATGAGGGTGTTCCCCCGGATGCTAAGAAATCATATCTTTAAAGCCAAATCCATCTTTAGTGTGGAGTATACAATATTTACAGTTTGCAGCCCCTAATCTTATTAAAACTGAGTTATTTTCCCGAGCAGGGTTCTGTCAATTTTGGAATTAGGTGTAGCTTTATTCAAAGAGCTCTGTGAATAGAGAGACTACAAGTCCCATATTCCAAAGCAGAGAGACTCAGTTTCTAATGGAGGACAAGTGTGGTCTCGTCTTTGCACTTGTAATCCACTGATACTTCCACCAGCCCTGAAAATGAAGGACCTGTACCTCAATATAGCCTCAAGACTAGAAAATAGAACTGCACCTGTGATGATGAACTGATTGTGGTTGCAATGTTTTAAAGCAAAAAAATAAAACAACAACTTATTTGCAGATGGGTGCATTATTTTGAAAAATATGGAATCTGCCTTAGACCATCCAATAGCTGCTGGTTGTTCTCCCCCTCGGTGTAAAAAGAGTCAGTAGGAGAGATTGTGGGGGAATAGACTGGAATGAGCACAGGTGTGAAGGAGGAATAGATTAGAGCACAGGTGGTTATGATCAGGTCACATCTATGCCACCATCTCAGTACTATCAAAAAAGTATCACTAATCTACTTTCATAGATATGTAGACCAAGTTGCACATAAGAGGTCTTTCCCATAGGAACTGATATCTGAGGGAAGCGATTTAACCAAACTATTGCATAAATGAGAGTTTTGGCTCTTTGCACAGGCATTCAAGTTGCATAACTGTAATGTTTCTAAAACGCCTTGTGAGATTTTTAAAATAGGAAATAATCATTTTTAATGACTTGCCATTATCCCTTAACCATCATAGGCACATTGACCATATGCTTTCTGCACATTTCAATAAGAGAATAGAATCAGTTGGAAAGCATAGACCTCTGTGGGAAACATTGGTTTTGCCTCCCACAATGCAAGACATATACCTCTATTCACTCCCTTAATCTTATCATATTGAGTGGTGTCGATAGGTACAGTAGCCTGGGAAACAAGAATGCAACGCAAGCATTTTCAATGCCTGTCTGAAAGACCCTTTAATGCCCATGTATATCGCAAAGTAGGATAGGAGTGTTTTTTTTTTTTTTTACATGCAGTGTATATAAATACTAAAACGGCAGGACACATGAAAAAACAATTGTTCTCTCACATATACCAGTAAAGTGCATTGCATTGTGCAAAAAAAAACAAAAAAAAAAACATTTTACACAATAGAGAGGTATTTCATTGCAACCAAAATGTTGAGCAAAGTTATCTTGTGACATTTAAACAAAAGGAAACAGTTGAATACTGCAGTGTGTTGTAGCAATGCATTCCAGTGCACACACAACACAATCTTCTACACACTAGGATGTGTCCTGCATGTGTAGAAGCGTGCCTTTTCCAGATTGTATTATACACAGATTTCAAGATTGCAACAATCCCTACAACTTCTTTAGCCTAAATTATATTATTTCTAGACAGATATCTTTTCTCTTGTAGATACTAAAAAATCTTAATCTGTCTAAATAAAACTCATTTGAACTGCCTCTTAGAAGTTTCCCTCTCTTACTGATAATCTCTTACAAACACTCTCAGCACTTTCTCAGACTGACATCAACTGCACTGCCCTTTTCCTCAGGAAGTTATAGATCAAACCCCGCCCCCTATCAGGTGTGACCAATCAGCACAGGACTTGGAGCTCGTTCACACCAACCAGCTGCACTAATCATGCACCTGCTGGCATATGCTGGGAGACATGGGGGGTTGATTTACTAAAACTGAAGAATGCAAAATCTGATGCAGCTCTGCAGAAAACCAAAAGGCTTCCAGTTTTTGTTTTTTGTCTAAGCCTAATTAGACAAGCTGAAGTTAGAAACTGGCTACCATGCACAGCTGCACCAGATTTATCATGCTCCTGTTTTTAGTTCATCAGTAGTGCCAATGCACCAATTTCAAAATGTCAAGAGTGAGATTTCAATACAATTATAATGCTTTGGTTTATATCTGCAGCCCATTGAGCTAGAAAAGTATTGTTTGCAGTCCATGTTTTTAGCACACACCACAGCAATGCTATAGAGTGAACTGAGACCCTAACCACTAAAGCCCCGAACCATTTTGTAGCTAAAAGGACCAGGACACCTTTTGCGATTCGGCACTGTGTTGCTTTAACTGACAATTGCGCAGTTGTGAGACGTGGCTCCCACACACAATTGGCGTTGTTTTTTTCCCCACAAGCAGAGCTTTCCTTTGGTGGTATTTGATCACCTCTGCAGTTTTTAGTTTTTGCGCTATAAACAGAAATAGAGCGACAATTGAAAAAACAAACAATATTTAAAAAATTTTTTTGCTACAATAAATACCCCCCAAAAATATATAAAATTTTATTTTTTCCCCTCAGTTTAGGTCGATACGTATTATTCTACATATTTTTGGTAAATCGCAATAAACGTTTCTTGATTGGTTTGCGCAAAAGTTATAGCATCTACAAAATAGTGGATAATTTTATGGCTTTTTTATTAATATATTTTCTTTTTTTACTAGTAAAAGCGATTTTTACCGTGACTGTGGCATTATGGTGGGACACTTGACACATTTTTGGGACCATTGTCATTTTCACAGCGGTAAGCTATAAAAATGCATGGATTACTGTGAAAATGACTCTGGCAGTGAAGGGGTTAACCACTAGGTGTCACTGTAGGGGTTAAGTGTGCCCTAATGTGTGATTCATACTGTAGGGGGCGTGGTCTGCTGTGACACGTCACTGATTGCGTTCCCTATGACAGGAAACAGACGATCACTGACACTAGGAAGAACGGGGAAAGGTTTACACTCTTAAAGGCAACGTACCTGTACATGCTTATGCCCAGCTGTGCCACTCTGCCAGCGTATATCGCCGTGCAGCAGTCCTTAAAGCGGATGTCCACTCAAAAAAAAATATTAACCACTTGATACTCTATGGTCCTGACAGCACGTCATATGATGTCCTGTCATTTAAAGCGGCTAGGGGCG
This sequence comes from Rana kukunoris, assembly GCA_029574335.1. Lineage (NCBI taxonomy): Eukaryota > Metazoa > Chordata > Amphibia > Anura > Ranidae > Rana > Rana kukunoris. Next base: position 57,562,609 of record CM056052.1, read on the forward strand.
CGCGCACCCACCGGGCACACACGATTGCCGACAATTGAGCTGGGACGTGGAGCTCTGTGTGTAAACACAGAGCTCCACGTCCCTGTCAGGGAGAGAGGAGACCAATTGTGTACCTTGTACACAGGGACACAATCGGTCACCTCCCCCAGTCACCCCCCCTCACCCAGGAACACACTTAACCCCATCCCTGCCCCCTAGTGTTAACCCCTTCACTGCCAATGGCATTTTTATAGTAATCCAATGCATTTTTATAGCATTGATCGCTATAAAAATGCCAATGGTCCCAAAAATTGTGTCAATATTGTCCGATGTGTCCGCCATAATGTCTCGGTACTGAAAAAAAACGCTGATCGCCGCCATTACTAGTAAAAAAAAAAATATTAAAAAAAATGCCATAAAACTACCTCCTTTTTTGTAAACACTATACATTTTGCGCAAACCAATCAATAAACGCTAAATGCGATTTTTTTTACGAAAAAAATGTAGAAGAATACGTATCGGCTTAAAGTGAGGGAAAAAAAATGTTTTTTTTATATATTTTTTGGGGATATTTATTATAGCAAAATGTCAAAAATATTGCATTTTTTTCAAAATATTCGCTCTATTTTGGTTTATAGCTCAAAAAATAAAAACCGCAGAGATGATCAAATACCACCAAAAGAAAGCTCTATTTGTGGGGAAAAAAGGACGCCAATTTTGTTTGGGAGCCACATTGCATGACCGCGCAATTGTCAGTTAAAGTGACGCAGTGCCGAATCACAAAAAGTGCTCTGGTTTTTGACCAGCAATATGGTCCGGGGGTTAAGTGGTTAATATTAGGACACTTACCTGTCCTGGAGTCCAGCGACGTCCGCAGCAGAGGACGATCGATCGCTCGTCACTCTGCTGCCCCCCGCCATCCACGGTGAGGGAACCAGGTAGTGAAGCGCTCTGGCTTCACTGCCTGGTTCCCTATGGCGCATGCGCGAGTCGCACTGCGCCCGCTGATTGGCTCCCGCTGTGTGCTGGGAGCCGAGTGTTCCCAGCACACAACGGAGGGGGGATTGGCAGTGACGACATTCTCGTATTCTGCCCAAGAATGCTGGGCCGGAAGTGGGTGCAAATACCGGTCTTTAGACAGGTATCTGCACCCCCCTCCCCCTGACAGGTGTCAAATTGACACCGGAGGGGGGGAGGGTTCCGATCAGCGCGAGTTCCACTTTAGGGTGGAGCTCTGCTTTAAGTGATTAACAAACAAGGCTTTTGCCCTAACTATGGTTGGAGCAGAGCTGGAAATAGCTGGCAACGTAACCCCAATACATATTGGGGTTTATTTACTAAAGGCAAATCCACTTTGCACTACAAGTGCACTTGCTGAGGGTCTGAGGGGTCATGAAAGGAAAATAAAAAACAGCATTTTTGCTTGTACATGATTGGATGATAAAGATATGAGAGGAAGCTCTTCTGAGTTTAACGACTCCACTTACAAATGCACTTGTAGTACAAAGTGGATTTGCCTTTAATACAATTAACCCCAGTGTGTAATTGTATCTGAAGCCCTAATTTATATGGGCGTATGTACATTTGTGCTGAGGACCATCTTCAGCTGCCTGGGATGTGCAGTGAGCCTGTTGAAATCAATGACAGGTGCACAAACCTCCATGTGCAGGTCTAATATACGGATGAGAACACAGTCTGTGTCCTAATCCATGCACTGGGCCTGCTGTACAATCCAAAATGTGTGTGGAGGTCTGTGCAGCTGGTCACCTGTCATTGATTTCAGACTCCCTGCAGAACCTCTATCCAAGGTGGCTGAAGATGACCCTACACACTGGCATAAAGATCAGTACAAACGTGTGGATGAGGCCTAAAACAATGAACTTAGCTCAAATGTTATTCCTAATCAACGGTGATTGTATTTGTATGTAAACAAACAAAAAATACTAGTTCAAGGATTCCAGCATTGCCTTCTTTCCAGCTGCTCCCTCACCAATATCTTGCCAGGAGATCCTGTACATGCGCAGATATATGCCACAAGTTTCTTCCAGATCTATCACATCTGTGCATGCACAGACCGCTGTGGTTCTTTGCCAGTACACATACACTGGGGTATCAGACATATTGTGGGTTTGCATACGATTGTGCTCTGAAACATATCATAAACATCCCAGGAGACAATGGGTGGCTGGACATGTGATCCTTGCCTTGCCTTGGGCATTTTGTATCTTGAAGCTCAAAAAGCAAAAGACTTGTTGTTTTCAATAGCTCTTGTTGACATCTGAGTATCATGTCGCTTGAAAAAAGTACATGAGCTAAATTGAGCATTTTTTTCCTCATAGACTTCGATGGAAATGCCTAAAAAGTGGGCTTTTTTCAAGAGTTTTGTCACACATTTTCTGTTCAAACAAAAGCTCTGTACCCCTTTTTCAGCAGCACTCCACACCTTTAGGCTCCATTCACATCTAGGCATTTTTGTGGCATACACCAGAGGGGAAATTTAACATTCCCCTCTATGGAGATGGTTCACATCTCCACGATGGACGCCTGAAGCTAAAAACAAGTCCCAGACCCTTTTTTTTTTCGGCGTTCGGCATAGGAGATAGTGGACCTCTCCGAAAAGGTAGTTAAAAACGAGGCATTTTGTAGCCGCAAATCGCGGTACAAAACGCCTCACATTTGTCGCCGCAATTCGCGGGTCAGGACGTGCGATGTAGGTGTGAATGCAGCCTTAGTTTAAAAAGGCCTGACAAAAGCACACAAAAAAACGCTTTGGTTTGAAAGTAGCTACAAAAATAAAACAAAAAGGTATTTCATGTTTTTTTTTAAAGAAATAAAGACTTTCCAGTTATGTGAGGGGGAGGGAGAAAGAGTGGTATCTGTAGGTCCCCTTTAGGTAACATGTGCATAGTAAAATGTTACATTTTACTCTTCAGGCTAGTGCAGATCTGACTCTGGTAAGGAAGAGTAGTGTGATTCAGGTTACAGTGCTTGTTTTGCTGATGTGGTGCCACCCAAGGTGTTGTATCCTTCTGTAATGCACTGCACAACACACCAGCATTGTGGCATGAACTGGGCACAACGAAAACAATTGCTTATCCAGTTCCAGAAAAACGCAGGTCACCGCATTTAACCATTTCCCATGAACCTGTATGTCGCTTTGAGGAAGTGGTTGTACCGGGGTGAAGAATGCAGCTGTAGCCTTCACCGCGGTACCATTTTTTAGAGCGGACAGTCGACTTTCTCATGATAACTAGAGAAGGGCTTGGGCGTGTTTGGAATCCCACATGCCCGATTGCACCAGGAAGTTATCACTGCAGTGAGACATTTCCCAATCTGTGTAACTGTGGACCGGGAAATGTTTCACTGCCTGTGATTAGTCGTCTGCAGTATCGGCTTCCTGCCAGGATCTCGAACACGCTCGAGCTAATGATGACAAGCGACGATGCTCAGCAGCCGCTCGGCTGTTACAATGAGCAGCGGGAGGGGGCATCCCTGCCTTCTGCTACTCCACCCAGGTCTCCTGTCGCACCAGGAGACCCAAGTGGCCAGCTGCTGGCCGGAGACATAATCAAAGCCAGAATCAGCTTCATTTGGCATCACTTCCGGTTTACCCGACTGCCAATAGCACCAGTTAAACAAACAAAACAGTATTCCAAAATGCCTATTTTGTCATTTAGACCCCAGAACCCTCCATAAAGAGTGCCTGTCACCACCTATTACTGTCACAAGTGATGTTTACATGGGAATGTAGGCCGTACTAATAATAAATAAAAACTCCAAACACCATAAATAAAATGTAATAATTATTTATTATTATATGTATGTAGCGCTACCCCATTCAGGAGCCGCTGGTTGTTTTTGGGACCGGAGTATTTAGTTACCTTGTAGTGTGTCTAGGGGTAGTAGCAATAAGTAGTAGTGAGCGAATGTCCAGTTATCCAATGGGTTTTTTCAAATGCTCTATTCCAAGGCCCAACATGGTCAACATCAACACGTAATAGGATAGGAAAGGTTGATGAAGCAGAAGAACAAGTGCGGTATCAGGCCCTGGAAGATGAAGAAGGCAAGCCAGCTTTCAGTAGCGATGTAACAAACCTCGCCACTCCAGCCAGAGTGGGTGAAGTGCCTCTGGACAGACTTCTGCCACAAGCCTGGCAGCCGAAATGTCACTTTAGGTTGCTGGGAGGAACAGACCTCTGGCACAGGCCTAGTACTCCAGTACTCAAATGAACAAGACGGATTGAGCAAATCCTCCCAGTAAATACAATGAGAGGTCACTGGTTGATAGCTGCCATGTACCTTGTCAAGGCCTTGGTGACCGGATCACCGATGGTTCGTTCAAGTCTCCTGGACAACCTGCTTTTGGGTTCTCCCTGAGCCGATCCCCCACCGTTCAGCCCTCAGCTTAGGATCCTCACAATAAAGTTGGGGACCCAGTAAGTCACTGGGGTCCCTCTCAACTTTTGGATGGAACTCCGCGCGGCATGTGATTCCAGCTGGATGGGTCATGCCGGCAGGGTCCCTGGATGCAGGCACCCTGAAGGTTGATGCCGCACCCCGAGCCTAGACCCCGAAGAAGAGAGCCCACGCCACCCCGAATCATGGCGCCTGTCACAAATATACCCCTCCCAGCATGCACTGCGAGGTCCAACTCCTCTAATTGGCTGCTGGGGAAAAGTGGCTTTGTCAGAACCCCTCCAGCACCACCTGCCGCCCAGGTATGGGATCGCATCACTGGATAACAGTCTGACCCACAGGATAGTTCTGGAAGACAGCAGCCTGAAATTTGACAAATTATGAATGGGCGCCAAATAACTCTCCCATTCACCAACTAACTAAGCGTAGTGCCCGTACTGAAAGTACTAAAATAAAAATGGCTGTGGCACTTTTCATTGGTATATGACAAAACATTTCATTATTTTATTTAACCTTATCTTTATTAAAATTATAAATGAATTAAAATTTCAAAACTTATAAAATATCTCTCAACATCTCCCTCAGTCATATATATTTGGGGGTTCTAAGTAATTTTCCAGCAAATAAAAAAATACTGATTTTAACGTGTAAACACATGTTAAAAATAGGCTTGGTCCTTAAGTGGTTAATGAGAACAAGCTAAAAATGTTAAGAAGATTAAAAAAAAAAAAAAACGAAGAACGGCAAACAGGTGGGGTGATTGCCTCTTTCAGCCAGTCAGCATTTGTGTACACTGAGCCACACATGTGCACCTCAGTGTACATTCACTGCACGCCTCTCTGCAGAGACAAAGTGACTCCTGTACGCATGTGTGGGGAGTTAGTTCATATCAACTTGCTAAAGCATCGTGGTCACAGCTAGGGTTGCCACCTCATCCCTTTAAAACAGAACACATATGAATTACACAGGTTCTGTGGCTCATTATGGTGGTAATTAAACTCACTCGGTGCCTAATCTGCATTAGCCTGAGCCTCAGAACCTGTGTAATTCATATGTGTTCTGTTTTAAAGGGATGAGGTGGCAACCCTAGTCACAGCATGTGTACACCAAACGTTCAAGCAAATACAGATGTTCTGCAACTGTGTGCAATGATCATGGTTCGGATACAATGGTGTGATATTTTTAGGGTTGAAACAGGCAGAAGGGAGGTGTCATATTGTCGCTTCAAAATATTTCTGAAAAGTGTCCTGAATGTAAGTCGCTTTTCAATGGTAAATGTGCGACTATACATACCTCCAGTTTCTTGCTAGGAAAAAAAAAGGGTAACAAATAGTATAAGGCCTTGTTCCCATGGGGTGCACTAAACTGAAGGCTTGTGACAGAAAATGTATAGATATTGACACTATGCTGTGTATTATAATCTAGGGTGTGCCTAGGTTAATTGCCGCACCTGCTTCAGTAATCAAGATTGGCTGAACAAACCCCCTGTTCATTTTGCGGCAGAACTTACAAACATTGCAAAAGCTCAACACCTGGGAGACATGTATCAATAAACAAAGAGTAAAAAATATAATTTTTAAATGAGCAGTGATTTACTGATGATTAAAGGGAATCTTTATTACATTTTATGAATAAGCGCCCCCCAACAAGGAGAAGAACATGTTCCCATGGCACTGTGGGGGCGCCTGTAGCGTATGTGTTCCCAGGCAAAGGTGAACATGGTCAGTCCTCAGGCAGGGCATCATTTCCTCTAAATACGGATGTAATGTATTCCTACTGTTGAACCTAGCCTTTAATATGATGGGGGATTTTACACTGGCCACTGGCACCCCCAACCACCCACCTGGTGCTGTTCCTTGATAATGCTAATGTACATGGGGTGATTAGGGTGTGCCCAGGCACACCTGGCACACCCTGTGCGCACGCCTATGCCAGACACAGAATGCAGAGGTGTTGGTGGACTGGCTTACTAAATCATCAGGTCTGTCCCTTTTTTTTACTAAATCATCATCAGCCAGCCAAGCAGAGATTAGTGCACAGTCCACTGCAGCTGCCAGAGTGGCTTTTTCTGCCTTCTTATCCACAAATGCTTCTGCCATAGCCCAGCATCAGGCATTGAAGAGTCATTTGAGTTATTTAATCACAGCACCAGCCACTGGCTCCTTGATGTTGCACAGCCATTACTTGATTCAGATATTGGTTCTGAAGTTGAGGTAGGAACATGAGCATACAGAGAGGGGAAAACACTGGTAAACAACAAATTGGCAGTCATGTTCACCCAGCCACAGTGTGTTGCTAAGTTGTCTCCAGTGACAATGAGGATGGAGGGGATGATGATGAGATCACTGATGCAACTTGGGTGCGGGATAGAGCAGAGGAGAAAAGTGGGGTGAGGCACAACCCCCAAAGAGACAGCCATCATAGAATAGTAGAGAGCAGTCACCTTATCCCCCAGGTGGTAGAGCTGTTCTCTCATGGCCCAATTCCCACAACTCAGCTGTTTGGGCTTTTTTTTAGCACATGTGCAGCTGATCGCACTGTTGCAATTTGTAAACTTTTTCTCAAGCACATCAAGCGTGGCAAACACAACAGCCATTTGGGTACCACCAAGGCATTTAACCTTTTACCCCTCAGTCTGTTGGCAAAAGCTCCTGAATGCCACACAAAAGGGGAGGCAAATCTGCTCCTCCTCACCTTTTTGGTCTACCACCACTATACCTCATGAAATCTCAGCCGTCTCCACGGACAGGGATGATGGTATAGACAGGGTGTCACAGGTCCTTGCAGCACATCTGCCAGTACCTTACCCCCAGTTGTAGACTACAGCAAGCAAATTGTTATGCCTGTTGCAGCGGTAAAACAAATAGTCATTGCCATCCATGTGCCCAGCATCTAAATTCAAGCTTGTCAAAGATCTTGGCTTTACAGTTGCTATTTCTTTTCATTTAAGGCTATTCAACGTCTCTACCATCCTGTGAAAGGCAATGTTGTGGCATCGTTGGGCAAGGAAGTCAGCCGCAAGGTCCATGTTACTGCTGACATGTGGTCCAGCAAGCATGGTCAGGGACAATATATTTAGTTCACAGCACACTGGATAACTTGTATTGCAACTTGGAAGGATGCAGGACAGGGATTAGTGCGGCAGCTTGTTGTGCCGCCATGTCTCCATAGAGCTAGTGGTGATGATGCAAGGTTTTTTAGCTTCTCCTCCTCCTCCTCTGCTGAATTGTCCCATGAACTGCTAGCTAGAGCCAGGATCGGTGGTGTGTGATAATGGCACAAACCTCCTGTCCGCCCTTAGGCCCCTTTCACATTGAGGATTTTTTCAGGCGGTACAGCACTAAAAATAGCGCTGTTATACCACCTGAAAAACTCCTTCACTGCATCCTCAATGTGAAAGCCCGAGAGCTTTCACACTGAGGCGATGCTCTGGTGGGAGAGAAACAAATCTCCTGTCAGCAGCATCTTTGGAGCGGCATGTATACCACTCCTTCCCATTGAAAAGAATGGGAAACCACGGCAATACCGCCCGCAATGCGCCTCTATAGTGGCGCATTGTGGGCGGTATTAACCCTTTCACGGCCGCTAGCAGGGGTTAATACCGCACCACTAGCGGCCGCAACTCGCGGCAATTCCGGCGGTATAGCGCCGCTATTTTTAGCAGCTCCTGCCGCAGTGTGCAAGTGGCCTTAGAGAGGAAAAGTTGACACATGTGCCATGCTTGTAGCCATTTCAAGTGGTCATACAACGCTAGTGCTCGGTTGGCTGAAATTCAGCAGGAATTCTACCTGCCCGTAAACCACCTGATTTATGACACTGCCCACCCAGGGGAACTTGACTTTGCTGCATGTTCAGTCGCTGCAGCTTTGCCAGAGGGCCGTCAATGAGTTCCTGTGTGAGTATAGCACAATGTCAGGCTGGCTTGGCTTTCTTTTCCCCACGCCTATGGCTACTGATAAATGATTGGTGCTCTGTTCTGTCACCATTTGAGGAGGAGCCACAAGGATGGTGAGCTGTGGCAATGCATGCGTCAGGGACCTGCTGGAGCAGACTCTGCGTGACATTATGGACAGAGCACTCAAGGCAGAGCATCAAGAGAAAGAGGAGGACTTAATTTCCTCTCAAAGCCGGTTTTATGCAGACTCCATTTTTGCAACAATACACAAGAGGAGAGGGTTCCTCATTCTTCAAAGGTTGCAAAAGGACCTGAGAATATGTGGCATCAAGGAGAAGGATCACTATTGGTTGGCAACCATCCTTGACCACCGTTACAAGGGTAACATGTTAGAACTCATCCCACCCCCACAAAGGGAGCAGAAGATAAATTCTCGAGAACACCTTAAAGAGGAGTTTATGTAAGGCCTTTCCTGGTTCCTAGGTTACAGTCTGGTGAAAAACATAATTTTGAGGCTTCTGTTGGTCAAGAGAGGAGCAGTGGAGAAGGGGCCTGCCTCAGTGATTTTAAGATAGGGTGACCAGAGATCCCCAGTTTCAGGGGACAGTCCCCTGATTGAGGGCACTGTCCCTGGACCAAGTCTGTCCCTGGTTTTGTCCCTAGATTGGATTTAATAGGCAGGGGCAATTTCAAAGACAGTCAGGGCAGAATTAAAATAAAAAAATTAGAATTACACCCCCCCCCCACTTTGCAGTGCCTACTAGCATAGGGGGTTGTATTTTTCCCATTATCTGTGCCCCTTTCTGATGATCATGTGCTGGTCGGAGTGGAGGAAATATTTCTTCAGTTTCGGGCGCATGCCCATTTAGCTTCGTTCACATGTTCTTCTGCCTTGGCACAAATCTTGGCCAGCCACCTGCTTATCTCCTTGCCTTCCCTGGCGGAGTGATCTTCCTCCTCTCCCCATCCAGTAGTAGCCGGGGCACGAAATGTAATGCCGCGTACACACGGTCGTTTTTTGCGATGAAAAAAAACGACGTTTTGTAAAACGTCATTTAAATTGATCGTGTGTGGGCAAAACGTAGTTTTTTGTCTTAAAAAAAACGTCAAAAAAAAAATTCCAACATGCTTGAATTTTTTGTGCCTTTTTTTAAAACGTCGTTTTTTGTTTCACAAAAAGTCACCGTGTGTAGCAAAAACGTCTTTTAAAACTACGTTTTTCAACCCGCGCATGCCCAGAAGCTAGTTATGAAGCAAGCTTCAATGGAAAAGAGTGGTGAACGTAACCTTGCTTTTTGTGAAAAAACTATGGTGTGTATGAAAATTGTCTTTGAAAAGTGACATTTCAAAAACGTCGTTTTTTTACTTCACAGAAAACGTCGTTTTTTTTCATCGCAAAAAACGACCGTGTGTATGCGGCATAAGACTTGAGAGGCTGTGAGGCGGGCGTCAATGGGCAGAGAGTCGCTGATTGTTGCCATTAATAGTAAACAAAAAATATGTCCCCGGATTTCATTTTAAAAATCTGGTCACCTTATTTTAAGAATTTATTTAGTCTTCGGTGCCCAGAGCTGTCAGATTCCACATCCCATTGTCAGCGTCTTCATCAGAAGGTGGGAGATTATCTAGGGGCAAAAACAGTTGTGGAGAGCTTTCCAGTTGACAATCCATTGGGTCTTAAGAATAGACCACTGGCCAAAACTTTCCCAGTATGTAATTAAGCTGCTGGGCTGTCCTGAATCGAGTGTTCTTTCTGAATGGGCATTCAATGCTGTTGGAGGTTTTGCGACAGGTTAAGCCTCACAATCGGATTTTCATCGGACAAAGCGTAGGACTTTTCGTAGTCTAAAGGGCGTTGGCCAGGAACTTGTATTGTCGGTCAACAAACATGAAACTACATGTTTTTTCAGCTCTTTAGCGCTACCCTTTGGGTAACTTCTGCTAATGTTGTGTAATGGTGAGCATTGCTTCCGAGCATGCTTGTTTGAACTTTGGACTTTTGTCAGACGGACTTGTGTGCACACGCTCGGATAATCTGACAACACACATTTGTTGACGGACAATTTTAAAGCATGCTATTCCACATTTGTCCACAGAAAATCCAACAACTGTCTGATGGAGCATACAAACGGTCAGATTTTCCGACAACAGCCTGTCATCACACATTTGCCGTCGGAAAATCTGATCGTGTGTATGAGGCTTAAGAGAGCGCATCTGTCCACAAAATCCATGGACCAGCTGATATTTTTTTTAAATGAATTAGTCCTGAATTATCAGCAGGTATGAAGTTCCTGATGCTGATGTCACTGATTAAGTGCTTTCTAATCTCTAAAAGAATGTCTAGGCTGCCTAGATTTGTGGGTGTTGATTTCATCTGAAAGGACATTTTTGGTGTAGGTTGGGCAGAATTAACACCCAAGGACCAATTTGTTCACACCTGTTTGATAGATACATAATACAACATTTTTTTTTGATGGCCAATTTTCTTTCATCATGAGTACCTCTATAGGGTTACGGTGTGAAGGTACCGCCAGCACCCAATTTTTCCACACCTGTTACTTCTATCCAAAGTCGGTGAAAGAGACACCAGAATTTATCTAAAACATCTCCAATCTTGATCTGAGTCCAGTAAATGGTGGCCTCATCATACAGACTGGCTCCCCAAGCCATTGTTTAAAAAATAAGGAAAGCTTGAATAGAAAATTTCTTTTTTTGGGCTTTATAAATGTCATTATTGCTGCAGCAGGCTCAATACATGGTATGGGTGAGGCACATTACAGGCAGACTAAATCTGCATACACACTACACAATTTTCAGAAGATTTCCAAAACCATATAATATGAGGTCAAACCTTAAGGCCTCTTTCACACGGAGCGGACCGTTTTTTGGTCCGCTCCGTGTGTGTCCGTCGGCTCAGCGAGGGGTCCCGCTCAACTGTCGGCGGACAGGGCGGTCCCCGGACACTGTGCAGGGACCGCCCTGTCTCTCCTCCGCTATCCCCGTAAACGGACTTGTAATTAGCAGATCGTTCGTCCGCTAATGTGAAAGGGGCCTAAAGGTTTCATTTGTATGCAATCAGGCAGGCCATTGAACTACATGGATTTGGTAAATTTGAAAGTAAATCAGACAACAAAAGTTGTATAGTGTATAAGGGGTCTAGGGATGAGCTGCGCGTTCGATACAAACGTATGTTCAACCCGAACATTGTCTGTTCGTACGTTTGACGAAATTCGAACAAAAGCGGTCGTTCACGCCAAATTCGAGTGACGCAAAACGGCCCATAATTCACTGCGGCATTGCGCGCTGATGATTGGCCAAGCATGCTGTATGTCCCGCATGCTTGGCCAATCACAGAGCACAAAAAACGAAGAGCCATAATTGGCCAAAGCCTGAGTGGCTTTGGCCAATTATGGCTCAGGGCTTTAGCACATGCCCCACACTATATAAGGCCGCCTACTGGGCGGCCTCGTGTAGTGTGTTCCGGCTTGTAATGAAAGCAGTCAGAGAGACAGAGAGATTGTCTTTTTAGCTAGCTAGCTAGCTAGATAGAGCAGGCAGGCAGGCAGGCAGGCCAGTCAATTTAGCTTAATTTACAGTGTGTAGAGGATATATACATCCCTAGGAGTTTTACATATATTTATACTTATAGCTTAGATAGATCAGTTCTTCCTAATTTACTGGCAGGCAGGTGATTGTGCTATTTAAAGACATTATCACAGGTATAGACACCCAGCAGGTACAATATTTAAAGGAATTTATTTTTTTATTTAAGTATCAATAAAATCACTGCTCCTGGAGCAGTGATTTTAATGATGCTTAAAGTGGAAGTAAACCCATCCATAAAACAGTTTCATTTCTGGCACGTGCCGGAAATGTAACACTCCCATTGGTTGTGCTCTCAACCAGACTGTCAAACTATCCAATGGCTGGTGTCATAACTGATCACATGTGCAGCATCATGGCAGTTGTAGATTAAACAGAGGCCAAGATGGCAGCTTCCTTGGCTGAAAACGATTGGAGGGTTTACTTCCACTTTAACTTAAAAAAAAAATATGAAAAATTCCTTTAAATATTGTACCTGCTGGGTGTCTATAGTTTGCCTGTGAAAATGTCTTAGAGAACCCGGGTCTTGCCCGAGGGAACATGTATCAATGGAAAAAAAAGTTTCAAAAACTGTAATTTTTTCAGGAGTCCTGCTCCTGAAAAAACGCCCGTTTTTTTTTTACTTTTTTACATTGATATATGTTCCCTGGGGCAAGACCCGGGTTCTCAAAGACATTTTCCAACAATAACTTGAATATTGGTCTTTAAAATCAGCGTTTTTAAATTTGAACATTTGAGTCCCATAGACTTTAATGGGGTTCTAAATGTTCGCGCCAACGGTCGGTCTGTTCAACGGTTCTGGTGCGAACCAAACGCGGGTATGTTCGACTCATCCCTAATGAGGTCTAAGGGGGACCCCCAGGCACTATATGTAAAGGAATTTTTCACTTTTAGTGTTATTTGTCATTTTAATGGTAGTATGCTTTATTACAAGGCCTGGAATGAAGCCTGCTGCACTGCAAGTCTCAGAGTCCTGTTGAATGGCTTGAAATTTTCTACACTTCTGTCCCCATGCTGCAGCTAGCTAGAAGTCAGTCGAGGTATGCCGAGGCCTGTGTCTACCTCTAGTGGGTCGCTACTTCGTCCACATTAACAGGAGGCGGACACATGCACATCATTTCCCTCATTAGGCATCAATGAGGATCAACGAGGAGCACCTTAATTTGTGCAATTAGTGGTCAGGGCTGCTGAATTGATAGTTTAAGGGGCAGAATGGTCTTCAGCTGTGGAGTAGGTGTTAGAAAGGTGTGTTTAGGTCAGCAGGTAGGGAATAGGCCTCAAGCCCAGCTAGGTGTGAAAAGTCGAGGATTAGTGGCTCTGGACAGTCTATATTGGCAGGCGGACACCTCTCAGCGAGCTCTTCTGGGCACCCAGGCTGCTGCTCGCTCGGAAAAGACAATAATTGAATCATTGATTCTTTTGGCATGATCAAAAGACTCTTGAGCATAGTCTGCCTTTTGGGTACACAGTGTGATTAGTAGGGTGCCGGTCCTCGGGCCAGCCCTGAACGTCTTGGGAGTGGGTGGACATGGCCTTTTGGCTTAGTTCACCTGCTCTCATGGGGTCTCCCTTCGGGGGAGTCCCACCTAGTACTTGGAGAGTTCTGTTTCGGCAGTCCCTCCAAGGAAGTTGGGTCCGTGTCGGCTTCGGTTGCTCGGACCACAGTACCTCAGTCCCCGTCTGGAGCCTAACGCCCCGGGGGATCAGGGTTTGGGTCCCTTCTGCACAGGAGGACCACTTGACATTGCACCCGTCTGCACGTTTTTGTGAACACTCTTATGTGTGTGCACATTTTTTCTGCACCGGGTGGAGTTTGAGTGTGTTTCACACGCCATAGGCTTTTCAAATTTATAGTCTGCCTTTTGGGTAAGGTGACCAGATTTTTAAAAGAAAATCTGGTGGCAATCAGCAAATCGTAGCGGGACTGTGATATTGTGGTGGACAAATCGGACACGTTTGACACTAATACAGTGATCAGTGCTAAAAATATGCACCGTCACTGTACTAATGACACTGGCTGGGAAGGGGATAACATCTAGTGCAATCAAAGGGTTAAATGTGTGCCTAACAAGTGTTTTCTCACTGTGGGGGAGGTGCTTTTACTAAGGGAAGGCATAGATGCCTGTACCTGCATTGCAGGAACAAAGGATCAATTCCTTGTTTACCACCATTCTGCCTATGTACATAACGATCAGCAGATACCGGTGGTCATCAAGTCCGCTGGACCCACTGATTGGTATTGATACCTATAAATGCAGGATTACTTATCTAAGTGATTCTGCACAGCGCGACCGCCCTGTAGCAGTAAATCTGCTATGGGGTGGTCGGCAACTGGTTAAGATCATCAGCATTATGATAACTAGACATGTGCACTGCAGAAAAAATCATTTTTTTCCATTTGTTTCATACGTTTTTGCTTTTTTCGGAAATTCTGGAAATTCTGAATTTGGAAAAAGCGAAAAAACAAACTAAAAAAACAAAATTTTTCAAAATTTTCGGAATTTTCACATTTTTGAAAAAACTAATGGAACAAAAAAAAAAAAAATCGGAAATTTAAAAAATTCGGAAATTTCTAGTTTTCGAACTTTAGAATTTTTAGAAATTATTTCATTCCGTCCCATCCATAGCGAAGCTTGGTTGCGTCTGACACTACCTGGTATGACAGGAATGTTTTTTGCATCAGTTTATTCGACTGAGGTAGTTTGATGTGTTTTTCCATTATTTTCTTTGTGCTTGGGAGTGTGATATGTTTAATATATGCCACACTATTCCAAATATAGGTGAAACATTTGCCATTATTATCACTTCCAGGTTTCTAAACCGGAAGTGAGGTCACATCCTGTCTGGCCTCTTGACCTTTCCAATGTGTATAAATAGCGATGCAGTGGTGGGGGTTCCCCCCCCCTCAGATGACGACATTTCTAGTTGAAACGCATTGGGTGGACCCATCCACAACATCAATTTTGGTACCATAACATCTGACAATCCTATGATAAGCGTTTAATATGTGAGTTTTATCCTACTTTTAATAAACAACACTGTTCATACGCTATGTGAGTTATTTTCAATATTTATTGCATGGCATGTGGTTACCGAGCCTCTATAAAGTTATCATTAACGCTGATTTGGGATCATCAAGTCGATTAGCCGTTTGGATCTAGGACCAGCTGTTTAGATCAGGGTGATCGATACAAGCCTTTGGTGACTTGGGTAGTATATACCTTCCCTAGTCATTTATATTTGGTAAGCCCCCTTTTCTACCATTGGTGGTGGCACTTATGTCAAGCTGTTGTTCGATCTTCAAGATCTCCTTTATGGTGAAGCCATCTTTATCCACATTTATTTGGACTCTAGTCACTTCATGCACTTTCCTGTGGTGAAGTCACCCTTATTTCCATTTGTTTGGATTCCAGTCACATTATGCACTCTCTTAATTCATTGTTATTATTTACAAACTTTTACCATATGCTGGCACACTAATATTATTTAGTAAGGTCACGTGGTCTTAATATATGTTGATTTGGTTTGTTATCTTTTGATGTGGGCTCTTTTCATATCTTTACACAGGTATTAGCACTACATTGTTCCACATTTATAAAAAAAACAGAAATGAATGAAAAATCCTTTGCTTTGTTTGCTTGCTTGAATCTTGCTCACAATGTTTGTTGCTTTTGCTGCTCCTCCTGACAAAGCTGTTAACCTTCTTGCAATAAACTTGCATTTAACCCCTGTGTTTGTTGCTTCTTGTCACTTTCTTGGGGAAGGGTTTTGCTGCTCGCCAAATCACAATGTATGAAGTTACCTATTCAGGAACACCTAGATTTAGAAAGTGCACACATTTTTGACAAGACAGCTAGTGTTCTACTCATCTATATAGATGTATAGAACGGTTCGCCGGCGAACAGTTTGCGGCAATTTTCACTTATGCGCGTTCGCCGGCGAACATATGCGATGTTCGACCTGCCCCCTATTAATTAACATTGAGCAAACTTTGACCCTCTACTTCACAGTCAGCAGACGCATTCCAGCCAATCAGCAGCATAACCTCCCTCCCTGACCCTCCCACCTCTAGGGCAGCATCCATTTTAGATTCATTCTGAACCTGCATTCTTAGTGATAGGAGGGACAATGTTGCTGCTGCTGATTTTATAGGGAAAGCGATAGCTAGGCCGGTGTACTCCAGTCCTGAAAGACTCATCTGATCTCTGCTGTTAGAACAACACCCCAATCAGTCTGCTTTTTTTTCTCTGTAATCTGTGCTACGTGGTTTACATAGAGAGAGAGAGAGTGTATAATTTTTTGGAGTTAGATAGAGCAGGCAGGCTAGTCAGTTAATGTTACAGTGTGTAGAGGATATATATACATCCCAGGAGTTGTACATATATTTATACACTGTATAGTTTAGTTAAATTAGAGGTGCAGGGTGCTATGCAAAGGGGGCAAGAGCTGTGGGGTGCTGTGTAATGTAAGGGACCCAGGCTAAGAGCATAAACTGTGCCCACCTGTCCAGTGCTACATCTCATCTATATTTTGTTGGAACAGTTGATGAGATATAAAAACAATTTCACTGCAATACATATGTAACTCAATGGACTGTGACACCCAGAGACTTTTAAGGGATGTGGGATGCTCCTGTGCCAGCATCACTAAGGACTCTTGGGTCACCCTATGCCCCTTTTGGGCATAGGGTGGCTGATAAATCATAATTCATGTATTGAAGAAGATGGTACAGATTATAGGTGATTTCATGTTGACCCACAACCGGTCAATAAGAATGACTTTCAATGCTTAACCCAAGCTGTTGAGATGCCAAGTCAGTCGGGCTTCTGAAAGACCTTTCATTGTGTTGTGACTCTAAAAAGTCATACTTCTCTCTTCAGGTGTATTGAATTAGCATGTCAATAATGTTTAGTAAAGGAATGTGTTTTCTGTAACAGGTGAGGGGAACTTGTCAAGCTGTAGTAATTACCTCCTCTTATTGAGGGGACGTCTGGGGGATGACTGATAATTACCTCCTCTGAATGTCATTATCTAAAAGAATGTGATTGAAGTTCATTGTGTGATGTTAGGGGGGTGGAGAGTTTCTTTTATTACTGTAAAATGGTTGTACTGTATATAAGAAAGCTAAGGTACCATTAAAAGTGTTCTTTCATTTGAAACCAGTAACCAGAGCTGTGTGTATCTCTGTGATTCTGGGGAATAGATCGGGTCCTGTCGGCTGGTTTGTCGGGGTGTCGGCTAAGCTGTCTTGCCTTGGGTTGATGGAAGATCGTAAACGGTGGTGACCGTTACAACATAATAGTAGTCATTTGTCTGCCTGGGTGTCTTTGCCTCACAGGGTAAACTGTGCCCACTTGTCCAGTGCCACATCTCATATCTGGTGGCACAGTAGCTTGCACACATAGTACAACTAAACTAATCAAAAAAAAATGATAGGCAGACCTATCGTGCTGTGATTCCCTTTGGCCCTAGAATAATGCCCAGTGTTCAGAGGCCACATACCCTGAACTCAAAGTTCTGAGGACATAGTTGACTGGCTAACACAGTGCACCCAATCTTCTACAGCTTCCGCTCGGAACCTTGACGCACCACCCTCCTCCAGCTCAGCTTCAGGCACCTCTCTAGTTACCACTCGCCCGCCTGCCGCTAGCATCACAGCTGCTTCACTTGATCTGTCATCGGAGTTATTAAACATGAGTTGGAAGAAATGAGCGATGCACAACAATTATTGCAAATGGATGTAGATAAAAGGGATATGTCTCAGTCAGGCAGAATTACACACATGGACGTATGGTGTGATGATGTTGTACCCGCTGCTGCTTCCTTTGCTGAGTTGTCAGATACAAGTGAAGCAGTTGATGATGATGATGTGTCTGTGGATGTCACGTGGGTGCCCGCTCCAAGAGAAGAAGAAGAGGGGGAAAGTTCAGATGGGGAGACAGAGAGGAGGAGGAGACGAGTTGGAAGCAGGGGGAGGTCGTTGCAAAGGAGCTAGTGGCACAGTCAGACAGCATATATTGGCACCCGGGGTCAGCCAGACAGCACGCCAATCAACACATGCTGTTGCCACCACCAGAATGCCGTCATTGCAAAGGTCAGCAGTGTGGCATTTTTGTGTGTCTGCCTCTGATAACAGCGATGCCATTTGCAACCTGTGCCAAAACAAACTGAGTCGTGGGAAATCCAACACCCACCTAGGTACAACTGCTTTGTGAAGGCACATGATCTCACAGCAGAAACGCCTATGTGATCAACACATGATGACGAGTAGAAGCATAACACAAGCTCAAAGCCACCATCCTCCTCCTGGTCCAGCATCTTCAGCCACGGCTGTCCTCCTTGCCCCCTCTCAGTTCCTGCTCATCTGCCAACAGTCAGGTGTCTGTCAAGGACATGTTTGAGCGTAAGAAGCCAATGTCACAGAGTCACCCCCTTGCCCGGCGTCTGACAGCTGGCTTGTCAGAACTCTTAGCCCGCCAGCTTTTACCATACAAGCTGGTGGAGTCTGAGGCCTTCAAAAAATTTACAGATCTCTTGCGACATTGCTCCAGGAACAGTATTCTGCAGCCCGCCTACTGTTCCTCGGGCTCAGCCACCAACCCAGCCTCCTTTCTTCCATCCAATCCCGGACCAGCACTTCCTGATTCTGGCTCCCGCCCCTCCATTCAGCATCAGCTAGACGTCCTGTACTGCTTGAATGTAGCGTGCAGCTTGGTCTCTCAACAACACACCGGTAAGGACAGCTTCTCATCTCCTATGGCTGACAGAGTCCCTTCTCCCCTGACTGACCATCCACCCACCAGGGTGAGGGTAAGAGCGTGCTAGTGACTCCCCCACGTCAGATACTGTGCCTGTGGGATAGACATATGCCTGGCAGAAGTGCTGTTTCTTGTGATTGTGCTGAGGTTAATTGTGTCATGGAGTAGAACCTCTTGGATCATTTACATTGCTTTTTGCATATGCTGCAGTCTTAAACTGGAACTTAATACTCTCATTCGAGACACTGTTTATTTTTAATAAATCCATTTACATGTTTCTGGGACTTTTGCTATGATTTAGTTGTAGCGCTTTCTCCAAGGATTTTTCCAGTTTGTTTTGACACATGGGGCCTGGGGACCTCTGAGCCCTTAATAAAAAATATATCTATATAAAAAAAAAAGAAAAAGAAAAAAGAAGGAGGGTTGTCATTCGGGGCCCTGAGGACCTCTGGACCCTTTAATAATAATAACAATAATATTATATATATATAACCCCCCTTTTTTCATAATATATATATATATATATATTATATCTCTCGGTAAGATGGCTCAGCGGGCTAATGCTCCGTTGCAGCAATCTGTGATCATCTGAACCCTCAGGGTCGCAGGTTCGATCCTGGCGGGGTCCACTCAGCCTTCCATCCTTCCGAGGTCGGTAAAATGAGTACCACTGTGTTGGGTAATAGTGACTATGTTACTATATAAGCGCCTCGAGACCCGATGAGCTACAGCTTCGGCTGTGGCTTGGGAAGCTTGCCTGGCAAGTTAGGGTAAGACAGCGCTATATAAGACTTGCATTATTATATATATATATATGAAAGAAATAAAATAAAGGGGGGTTGTCATCTGGGGATTCTTGGCCCCTGGGGACCTACCGACCCCTAAAAAAAAAAAAAAATTGTCCCTTTAATAAAAAATTAAATAAAAATATTAAAAAATATATTTTTTTATCAAAAATAAAATTTAAAAAAGAGGGGGGTTGCCACCTGGGGCCCTGGGGGCCTCCGGACCACTTACAGATGTAATGCCTGTACCTCCCTAATGGCGGCCCTGGGTGTAAGTAAGGAATTCTGGTGTGAAAGTAAAAAATAATTGAGGATGATGGAAGGGAAAGAGGAATTGGAAATAATAGGGGGTTTAAATGAGATTAAAAGCGAAAGAGTATGGCGAAATGTTTGTGCTAGTGATCTGACAAATAGGCAGAAGGATGTGGCTTGGATGATTGCATGGATGTTTGCCTACAAGGGTTTTTCAGCTTAGTTGGTAGATAGTGAAGTATGTCAGAGGGAAGGGTGTATTGGGTGTGAGGATGTGGTCCATTTATTGTGGAGATGTGTGTTTGCAAAAAAAGTGTGGAAGAAAATGGGTGGTTTGATTAAAGGTTTGACTGGGGTAGAAGAATTAACGTATGAGATGGTTGTGTTATTTGGGAGAAGTGAAAATTAGATTATTTTGGTTATTGGTTAATTGTGAAGGAGTGATTGTCTGATGTAAGGAAATTTTGAACCGAAGTTGCAAGCGTGAAGGAGTCTATGGTCCGTGGGAGGCTATACTTCTATGGGCTCTGTAATATTAAAAATCTTGGTTTGGTGCTTCAAGCACTGGAAGTATTGGGAGTAATAAGTGATATACTGTGTGTTTTAATGATCTTTTTTTGTTTTTCAGAAGAAATTAGATGTTGGTGGAGGGTCAGCGTTAGGAGAGTGCTAGGAGGAAATATGTTGTCATAGGGATAGGGTTGAGGGAGAGATTTATGTTTTGAATAAAGTGTGTGGATGGTTTGGTTGTTTTATGTAAATATGGTTTGGTGGTGTGGTAGGGGTGGAATAAATATAGGATGGGAGGATGTAGATGGGCTTTTTTTTTTTGGATGTTATGTACATTTTTGCTGTTTCAATTTTTTGTATTCCTTTGTTTTTATTCTTTGTTTTATTTTTGTGTATTTTACATAATCCTATTTTTTGTTTAACATTAAGTACATTTTGCTACTTTTTAATAAAAAGAAGAAACAAAAAATTGTTATCAGTTGCCAAAGGATGCGTTAAAGCACCTCCCAAGCGGGGAGGGTGGATGCAAATCCAATGGCGTCATTGCACCTGGAAGGACGGTTTTGGTAGGGATTGGTGGATTACAACGATCCAACCGAGTCGGGGGTAGGCAACCGTCAAGTCTGAGCCATCTGGAAGGGTGCTTCTGGTGAGGATGGGTGGCAGCACTGGTTCTGATCTTTTTACAGAGTCTTGGTCAGGCCTTCTGGCTGGTCAGTGTAAGTACTGCCCCTGTCAGTAAGCTGGTGGAGGAGCTGGGTGGTGCCATGCAAATCCGCCGGGTTATTGGGGGCCTGAAAAGGCTAGTATCAATGGAGGCTGCTATCAAGGGGGCAGCTCTCCTTAAAAAAAACAGGAAAGACTCTCTATCCAGCAGGGGCGGAGGGCTGCACTGACCAGACTGGGGGTTGGATTTGGGACTATAAAACCTATGGTGTATGTGCCCCTGGAGTGGCAGTCCAGGGGTGCTGGACAATCACTGTGATTGAGGGTCACATTGATTTAAGGCACCACGGTCACTGCACCAGAACATGTTTGTTTGTTTTTTTTCACTCGCTCAATATCTGATACCTCCCCTATCTGGGGACCATATAGTAAATGGATTTTTAGAACAGGGAGATGGAAGAAGAGCTTGCTTTGTCCACTCCACACATCGACCTGGTATTGCAGTACCTCCAGGACCGGTGCACCCCTCTCTTTCGCAGTTTCAAAAAACAGAATTGAATGGAAAATCATCTTTTGCCTGCTTGTATCTTGCTCACAATGTTTCTTGCTTGTGCTGCTCCTCACAAAGCTGTTAACCTTCTTGCAATAAACTTGCATTTAACCTTTGTGTTCATTGCTTCTTGTCACTTTCTTGGTAAAAGAGGGGTTTTAGCTGCTCGCCAAATTACACTGTATGAAGTTACCTATACAAGAACACCTAGATTTAGTCAGTGCACAAATTTCAGCTAGTGTTCTACTCATCGCTCTCCTAAGGCCTAAAATGAAGCCTTCAATAGCAGTGACCCTGTTTGTCAAACAAGGGGGGCTTAATTTGCTCCATTGCTGTGCCTTGCTGCTGCAGCAGCTAGCTTGAAAAGTCAGCCGAGGCAAGGGTTTTTTCTTTGTAGGATCCCTTAGCCTGCGACTCCCTTTAGTGGCTCTCGTTTTTCGTTTACATTATGTTATCTAGGAGGCGGCCCCATGGAAATAATTCCCCTCGTTAAACGTGCATGAGGAGCAACAAGGAGCACCTGAATCTGTGCAATTGCTGCTCAGGGATGACTAATTGACACCTTAAAAAGGTCAGAATGGGCTCCAGCAATGTTGGACAGGTGTCAGAAAAGTGTGGATTGGCCAGCAGACAGGAGAGTGGGCCTCTAGCCCGGTGACACCCGTCTGGTTGCGGATTGACACCTACAGACAGTCTAGACTCAGGGTAAGGGTGTGGGTTGGGCACAGGCAGACGAGCACCTCTAAGCGAGCCCTCTGTTTAGGCCGGGATTCTGCTCACTCGGAACAGAGAATAATTGGGTTATCGCTTCTCTGTCTTTTGGCTAAGATCCTTGAGGTCTCTGACGGTACCAGTCCCACTTGGCCTGCGGGTGTCTCCTTAATTGGTACACCCCCTGCTGCTGCTATTGCGTGGGACGCTACCTGATGTTCACAAGTTGCGATCGCCTTGCTAAGTCTTCTTTTCGGGTTGGGTGGAAGCCTGTTTTTTGCTTAGGGGGATGGCAGTGGTTCCCCCTAGTGCTCCAAACACCTTGAGGGTGGTCATACCCAAGCCCTGTAGGGCCGAGTGTGGACTTTATTTTGTGCAGAAGAAGCTTATTATGAAACTTTTTGGGATGCCTCAGGAAAGCATTTGTTGTGTCCAGTCTTTTCCGACAAGCGGATTTTTTGATATTACTTACTTCAAGAGGAATGATATACTGAGGAAATACGAGAAATTGGATGACCCATCCCTGTTGGGCATCGCCTTCTTACCAACCACAGAATCTAAGAAGAGTACCCCTCTAACTATGCAGATGTACAACCCCCTTGTGAGAGAGGAGGAAATACACTAGAGCAGTACCGCTGGAGAAAAGCCTGTATCTGCTGGGGTAAAGCAGCAAAATGTATTCGGCACATTGAATGGTCATCGGAAATACTATGTTAAGTTGGCAGAGTTGGTGGTGTTGATCACCCACCACAAGCCTTCTCCATCGGTCCCAACCGTGGTGTATTATGGTATCCAAGACAACCGCAGCATTGCTGCAATTACTTCTCCTTCAGACACACTAGGGAGCATTGCGAGGCAGGGCATGTTGTGCCCAGATGTGTAGCAGTTCTGGCATAGACTGCAGAGTGTTCAGTGGGGAAAAAATGCCACTATTGGTTTAGTGACCAGCACCTTGCCAAGGAGTGCCCACAGGGTTATCAGACTCCTGGGGAAAGGGCACCAGCTTATGCAAAACAAGGGCAGCATCTTACGCAAAGGCTGTCAGTGGTGGCAAATGTATAGTGGAGAGGGCAACGGGAACTGATCCTGCCAGTGCAGAGGTCACAGCAGTAACATCAGCTGCAGTGGTGACTGATGATCTGGTGGTAGGGGAGGTTTCAAAAACCCCTCCAGCTGAGATGGAGACTAATGCCTCAGTAAGTGTGGAGGTCCCAGAAACTCCAAATCCTGATGACACTGTTGCAGAATCGGGATCCCCAGGAGTTGGGGTATCTGAATCAGAGTCTGCAGCAGCAGAGGGTGGTGAGGATGGGTGGCTGTGCCTGTTTTTTTTGCCGGGTTCTAGTCTGGCCTTCTGGCTGGCTAGTGCAAGTGCCGTCCCTGTCAGAGATCTGGTAGGAGGAGCTGGAACTGCCCTGGGATGAGACAGGGTAGGACCATGCAAATCCTGCTGGGTTGACAGGGAGTCTGGAAGGGTTAGTATTGGTGGAGGCTGCTAAGTGGGGGCAGCTTTCCCCCAAGAAAACCTTGAAGGGCTCACTTTCTGGCAGGGGTGGAGGGCTGCACTGGCCGGTCGGGGGGTTAGATTTGGAATGGAAAAGCCTATGGTGCATGTGCCCCTGGAGTGGCAGTCCAGGGGTGTCTGAGAATTACTGTGAGTGAGGGTCACTTTGATTTAACGACACCACGGTCACTGCACCAGCTACACGCTTTTTTAGCACCTGCCTCCTGGGCCGGGCCTTTTGGCCAGGACCGGAGGAATTTTTTATTCCTGGCCGGAGGGCCTGGTCATTGTTAAACACAATGACCACTTCTTTCACTCTCCTTTCCACTATCCCTTTCCCCCACTTTATTTAATTTATTGCCTATGTTTGTCACGTTTTTGTCTTTTTTTGTTTGTGCACGTTTTGTACACAGTGTGATTAGTAGGGTGCCGGTCCTCGGGCCAGCCCTGAACGTCTTGGGAGTGGGTGGACATGGCCTTTTGGCTTAGTTCACCTGCTCTCATGGGGTCTCCCTTCGGGGGAGTCCCACCTAGTACTTGGAGAGTTCTGTTTCGGCAGTCCCTCCAAGGAAGTTGGGTCCGTGTCGGCTTCGGTTGCTCGGACCACAGTAACTCAGTCCCCGTCTGGAGCCTAACGCCCCGGGGGATCAGGGTTTGGGTCCCTTCTGCACAGGAGGACCACTTGACGTTGCACCCGTCTGCACGTTTTTGTGAACACTCTTTATGTGTGTGCACATTTTTTCTGCACCGGGTGGAGTTTTTTGAGTGTGTTTCACACGCCATAGGCTTTTCAAAAAAAAGCAGCAGAGGGTGGGAGTCCAGTTGAGATGGACCTATCCTGGGATACCCTTAAGAGGAAGTAGGATAGTCCAGAAGGGGGAGGGTCCTCACAGGTCATTGCTGATTTTTTAGAGGAATTATCTGAATCTATTAACAGTGTGGCTGGACTAGGGAAGTCCTCAGTCTGTTGTGAGTTCTGGTAAAGTGGAGATCAATCGGTCTGTGGCAGGGTATCATAAAGAAAAAAAAAACTATGGCAGGGGTGATGGATGAGACTAAGTTCAAGAAAAGCAAAATGCCTAAAGCAAGAGGGAAAATGCCTAAAAATGATACTTGATTTTTCCCCTTTCGTCTTCCAGGACAGCCTTGAGATGTATGGCTCCTCCCTTCGGGACAGGAAACACATTTCCCCAAATTATAAAGGGCGGTCCTCCAGGCCTCCTCCTCCGCAGTTTTTTGCGTTTCCTGCTGCACGAGAAGGAGCACATACTGGAACTGTGGGAAGTGGCTCCATATCTCAGGATTGTCCTGGAAGAGCCCCCTGTTGACCTACCTCTCTCTGTCAGCACTCCTCTTATAGCAGGGAAAAAAGTGTGCTGCAGTCTCCGCTGCCATTTTCCCAGGGTGTCTTTCAGGACAGCACATCAAGAGATAGTGACTCCTCCCTCTCCAACAGGAAACACCTGCTTCACAAACTTTAAAGGGAGGCCCCTCCCAGCAAAATTCAGTTTTCGTGTTTCCTCCGACCTGGAGGGAACATATTTTAGAGGGGAGTTGTTTTTCTAGTCCAGGGATAACCCCCAATCGTTACATTCTGACCACCCTGTCTCTGGGTTACGATATAGAATTTTCGGAGACCCCACCACAAAGATTTCTGGTAACCAATTCCCCAAAGGATCCAACAAAATCCCTGGCCATGAAATCCTCTTTAAAAGAGTTAATTCAACAGGGGGTAATAGTACAGGTGCCCCAGGCAGAACAGGGTCTGGGGTTTTATTCCTATTTTTTTGGGGGAAAAAAAAAAAACACCCGAATGTTCAGGATGATCTTAAACCTGAAACCCTTGAACAATCTGTCAAGTACAGGAGGTTCAAAATGGACTCGATTTTTTCGGTCAGGAATCTATTGACGCCAGGGTGTTTCCTGGCGTCAATAGATTTGAGGGATGCCTATCTGCACATTCCGATCTCCCTACAGTCCCAGAGGTTCCTCAGATTAGCAGTAAGGGGAGGAGGGGTGGTTCAGCACCTACGGTACAGGGCTCTTCCCTTCGGGCTCCCATCCTCACCCCAAATTTTTACCAAGGTGATGGCGGAGGCCTTGGCTCCGCTTCGTCTACAGGGGGTGGAGGTGATCCCCTATCTAGACAACCTGTTATTTTTTGCCGCCTCAAGGGATAAGTTACTGAGAAACTTGTCCAAGGCTCAGGCTCACCTGGAATCACTAGGGTGGATTCTGAATCTTCAGAAATCTTCACTAGTACCTGCCCAGGAGATTCTTTTCCTGGGTTATCAGGTAAATTCTCTGAGCCAAAGAATGTTTCTACCCCTAGAAAAAAAGACCAAGGTCCTGGAGACTATCACTTGGCTCCAGTCCAACCAGCCCATAACCATAAAGCAGGTGATGTCGGCGTTAGGGGTGTTGACTTCAACTATGCCAGCAATCCAGTGGGCGAGACTGCATTTCGTGGGCCTACAGAATTTTCTTTTGAGGTCGTGGTATCAGAGCCTCAACTCTCTGGACAAGCACATAAAGATTCCATCTCGGGTAAAAAGGTCCCTATATTGGTGGAAGGAGCAGCAAGTCCTCTCAAAGGGTCTGGAGTGGTCTTTTCCAGTGGAGAAAAGATTAACAACAGATGCCAGTGCGTGGGGATGGGGAGCCCACTTAGGGAAAGACTTCATTCAAGGCCGCTGGACAGAGGAGGAGTCAATTCGGTCCTCAAATTGGAGAGAATTAGAGTGATCGCTTTAGCCCTAGAGAGGTTTGCTCCAGATCTTCTAAACCATCACGTTCAGGTGTTGACAGACAATGTTACGGCTGTAACATATGTAAACAAGCAGGGGGGCACCAGAAGCAGACCTCTGCTGATTTTGGCCGAGAGTATCCTGCTGTGGGCAGAAAAGAACTTGCGATCCCTTTCAGCGGTACATCAGAGGGGAACCCTGAATGAAGTGGCAGATTTTCTGAGCAGACATCAGGTTCGGGAGTCGGAATGGTCTCTAAATTCCGAGTTTTTTTTGGAGATTTCCAGCAGATGGGGTCAACCAGAGGTAGACCTGTTTGCCTCGAGAAAAAACTCCCAGGTACCTCTATTTTTCTCCCTAGACAGACTGGACGGGTCCCTGGGGATAGATGCTCTGGCGCATCCCTGGAGATTTCGCCTCTGCTTCACTTTCCCCCTGTTCCAGCTGATCCTGTTAGTCCTGAGAAAGATTCAGAAGGAGAAAGTCCCAGTAATTCTGATCGCTCCGTACTGGCCCAACAGAGCATGGTTCTCAACAATCCTAGAGATGGCTACAAAACCATGTTGGCATCTACCTCTCAGGTCAGACCTTCTGAGGCAGAACAAGAACAAGTTTTTTTTGGATCATTTGGTCTCTACCCTGTTAAATAGCAGGAAGAAAGTTACAAGAGCCATTTATGCTAAAGTTTGGAGGGTGTATACGTCCTGGTGTAACTCCTCGGCCATGGAACCAAGCAGCCTTAATGCCATCCTAGAGTTTTTACAGGACGGGGCAGATAAGGGGTTAGTGGTCAGCACTCTAAAAGTACAGGTGTCCGCCTTGACAGTTTTTTTAGAAAAATCTTTAGCCTCAGAACCATTGGTTTCCAAGTTCTTTAGAGCCCTCTCAAGGGCTAGACCGCCACAGGTTAAGGGCTTCCCGAAGTGGGACCTATTAGTGGTATTGAAGGCTTTAGCTGGAAAGCCTTTTGAACCTTTAAATGATGCTTCTCTTAGGGATGCTACCTTGAAGGTTCTTTTCCTTGTCGCTATAACCTCAGCTCGTAGGGTTAGTGAACTACAGGCCCTGTCAATAAGGGAACCATATTTTTCTTTATTTCCAGATAGGGTTGTGCTTAGAACAGACCCAACATTTTTGCCAAAGGTAGCTTCAGCGGTCAATTGCTCTCAGGAGATTCTGCTAGCACTTTTTGTTCAAACCCCCCGGGGGGGAAAAGGAATAGTTTTTTCACATGCTAGATGTGAGAAGGGTTTTGTTATGCTACCTTAAAATAACAGAGTGCTTCAGATGCACAGATTCTTTGTTTGTTTTGTTTGGGGGCAAAAGGAAAGACCACTCGGCCTCAAGGGGTACCCTAGCCAGATATTTAAAATTAGCTATCAGGGAGGCCTATTTACATGCAGGAGTAGTTCTGCCAGAAGGGATTTGTGCTCATTCTACTCGAGCGCTTGCAACCTCATGGGCAGAGAGAGCTGGTGCCACTACGGATCAAATCTGCAAGGCGGCGACGTGGTCAAGTTTTAGCACGTTTGTACGGCATTATAGGTTGGACCTCATGTCTGCCAGGGACCAAGCGTTCGGCAGAAAGGTCCTACAAGCTCTTGTCCCGCCCTAAGGTGGTAATTCTCTGGTATCCTCTCGATGTGCTATCCTGAAAGACGCCCTGGTAAAAAGCAAGTTAGGCTTATGGGTAACTTGTTTTCCAGAAGTCTTTCAGGACAGCAATAACCCGCCCGTTTAATGTACATATTGATGTGCCATGCTGTGACTAACCTATGTGTTTATATGTTCCAGCCGGGGGCCGGGTTTCTCGGTAACAACTGAAGTGTGCTGGGAGGGGCCTCCCTTTAAAGTTTGTGAAGAAGGTGTTTCTTGTTGGAGAGGGAGGAGTCACTATCTCTCGATGTGCTGTCCTGAAAGACTTCTGGAAAACAAGTTACCGGTAAGCCTAACTTGCTTTTTCGCTCAGTGAGAGAGCGGGACCCCAGGTGTCGGCGGAGCTCTGCCTGTTTGCCAGTCAGCACCCTGCATATGTCGGCTGTGTGCATGCGACAGACGCTAGACCAGCCGTCCGATCGGAACTTCCGGGTGCGTGACGCGGCGGGGTGGAGTTTCTGTGTTCCACAGTTGGTAAGTGATGTAACTCCCGGCGGAACCGCATCATCAGGGGGTGCCGACAAGCTTGTTCCTGTTTCCGGCCGCGGTGGTGACCGTCAGGGACTCGGATTTGGTGTACTTAATGCTCAGGGAGACTGAGTAAGAAACCAAGAAGGATGGACGGTGCAGAGGCACACACAGATCCCTAGTTCAGCGGGCTCCGGTGCCTCTCAGGTAAGCTGGGTGAGGCAGACCTAGTGTACTTCAGGCCCAAAACAATATGGAGAAATATTTGGTGTTGGGTTAAGGCACTATCTAGGCAGCCATACACAGTGGTGGTAGGCTAGGTCTGTAGAGTAACTGGATTATTTTTTCTGTTTGTTTGATACAGGTTAAGACCCATGACAGAACTCAAACTAGAAAGAAATTAGGCTCCAGTTGGGATAAGCCGCTATGCCCAGAGTGTGTCAGCAGTTTAGCGAAGGAAGATTCAGTCACTGCTTGTCGCCAAATTTGGTCATCTGTGAAAGATGAGATTAAATGACTGAAAAGTGGATGCAGAGGACTAATGGATAGGATGCAGGGTCAGTCTTCTTCCCTACCTAGGGCATCTAGTATGCCTTCCCTATCCCAAACTCAGGGAGAGGAAGAAGATAGGGAGCAGACTCCCAAGTAGGGATGGGCTTCATGTTCGATGCAAACACATGTTCGCATCGAACATTGGCCGTTCGATCGTTCGTCGAAAACGAACAAATCGGGTCGTTTGCGCCAAATTCGAATGACCCATAATTCACTGCGGCGTTGCGCGCTGATGATTGGCCAAGCATGCACCATGACCCCGCATGCTTGGCCAATCACAGCGCCCAAAAAACGAAGAGACCTAATTGGCCAAAGCTTGGGTGCTTTGGCCAATTAGGGCTCAGGGCTTTAGCACACGCCCCACACTATAAAAGGCCGCCTCCCGGGCGGCCTCGTGTAGTGTGTTCCGGCTTTCTTTGCAGTCAGACAGACAGACAGAGAGAGAGAGATAGATAGAGACACAGTGTCTTTTCACATAGATAGATAGATAGATCAGGGAGGCTACTAGTTAGTATAGTTAAATGTACAGTTTGTAGAGAATATATTGACATCCCTAGGAGTTGTCAATATATTTATAAACTGTATAGCTTACTTAGTTCTGCTATTAGTATCTGTCAGGCAGGAGATTGTGCTTGATGCTCTAACGTGTTAGTCAACGTGTGCTAGTTAATTGCACATAGACGCATTATTTGTTACTGCAAGTGTGCTATTTATTTGCACAGAAAGGCAGTTGCTGTTAATGCAAGTGGGCTATTGAATTGCACAGAAACGCAGTCGCTCTGACTGTGCGTGTGCATTTACATACCACCTTAGCGCATTTGGGGTCACCGCATGTGTGCTGTTACATATCACCTGAGCGCATTTGGGGTCACCGCATGTGTGCTGTTACATATCACCTGAGCGCATTTGGGGTCACCGCACGTGTGCTGTTATATACCACCTGAGCGCAGTTAGTGTCACTGGACGTGTGCTGTTATATACCACCTGAGCGCATAAATATGTCTGGAAGGACAACAAAGAGAGGCAGAGAGTCACGAGGGCAAGCAGGCTCTGCATGTAGAGGTAACGCTGGTAGTGTATGTGGTGCATCCTCTTCAGCACGTGGCCGTGGCCGCTCGTCCTTCTTTTCGGGAGCTGGCCGTGTTGAGCCTCAACATGCAGAGAAATTAGTAGAGTGGATGACCAAGGCGTCCTCATCCTCCTCATCCTCTCTCACACAGACTGATCAAAGTTCATCTGGCAAAGCAGCTGCCAAAGCCTCCTCTTCCCTCTGCACAATGGCTTCACACAATACTTCCCTAGTACCACCATGTCCTCCTGAGGAGTCCCCAGAACTGTTTCAACACAGTGTTGGGTACATGCTGCAGGAAGATGAGCAGCGTTTTGAAGACTCCGATGACGGAACACTGATAGAGGAAGGCATTGATGTGAGCCCAGGGAAAGGGGGTGTCCGAGAGGGACAGCAATTTGTCAGTGATGATGTTCCCCCAGCTGGAGCATACTGCCAGCTTGTTGACAGTGGTGGGGAGGGAGGGGATGATGAGGTCACTGACTCTACCTGGGTGCCTGATAGGAGAGAGGAGGAGGAGGAGGACGAGGCACATCCAAAGAGGCAGGATGCCCTCCAGGGGTCAGCTTAAGGTCACACCCACTGCATTACAGCGCACATCTACGGCGCTTGTGGATGGCGCTGCTGTGTCTGACCGGTACAGCAAAAGTTCTTTGGTGTGGGCCTTTTTTGAAACATGTTCACAAGATCGTACCTTTGCTATTTGCAACTTATGTCGCAAGCGTATCTCGCGTGGCCAAAACATCAACCGCCTGGGTACCACATGCTTGTCCAGACATATGTCGACCTGCCATGCAGGTCGTTGGCAAGCACACCAAAGACAAAAGCGTACCCCCCCTTGCCCTTCTGGGACCTCCAACCCCAGTAGACCCCCAGTCCTCTCTGAAGCCTGCAGTGAAGGTGTAGAAATAGGTGTGTCACAAGCTAGTAGTAGCGGTCAATCTACTAAAAGTACCAGGCAAATTTCCCTGCCCCAGTAACATATAATCAAGTAAAGAAAGAGAGGTATCAATGGGGCAATAAGCTCGGGAAACACTTAGCGAAATTATTAAAAAAGAAACAAACGCTAATTATGTAGAAAAAATACAAACGATCAGGGGAGAACTGGCAAATAAAACAGAAGAAATAGCGAAAACCTTTTAAGATTATTATGGGAGACTTTACTCAATTAATAAGCATGAAAGAGAAGAGGCGATACAAAAAGATGAGAAAATAAAACTTTTCTAAGGGAAACTGAATGGGATACAATATCAGAAGATAAACTGGGTTATTTAGAGGCCCCCATCACAGAAGATGAAATTAGGGAAATTATAAAAAATTCACCGGGTGGGAAGAGCCCAGGACTGGATGATACTCTATTATAAAAAAAGTATAGATATTTTAGCCCCTAGAATGTGTTCTTACATGAACGGGATAGGTGTAAAATGGGATGCGTAGAGAGGCGGTAGAGGCCACTTTCTCCATAATCCTGAAAGAGGGTAAAGACAGTACACTTTGTTCTAGCTATAGACCAATCTCACTAATAAATAGTGATACTAAGATATTGTCTAAAATTCTGGCAAAGAGGATGAAAACAATCATGAACGACCTGATACACACCGATCAGATCGGTTTTGTCCCCGGTCGGGAGGGGAGGGACAACAGAATTAAAACTCTTTTAGCCATTCAAAAAATCAAAAGCATTTGACAGGGTAGACTGGGGCTTAATATATAGTACCTTAGAAGTAATAGGAATAGGACCAAGAATGTTCACTTGGATAAAGGCACTTTATAACCGAACCTATGGCAAGAGTGAAAGTCGACGGCATAAATATTTCTAATATTTACAAAAAATGTAAGAAACTGAATTCCCATTTGTCTGGGGTAAAAAAGAAATAAAGTATTTAGGAGTTAAAATTGCAACAACTATGGAGATGTTATATAAAATAGTTTGTCTATGTTGGAGGATATTAAGGCAGAATTTGATAGACTGACCCCAGGTCAAATATCTTGGGGGGGGGGGGCAGAATGAACATTTTTAAAATGGTAATTCTACCTAAAATTATGTATACAATGCAGATGCTCCTGATCCCACTACCACAGAAGTATTTTAAAATCTTACAATCAATGCTGCAAAAATTTGTCTGGCAAAGGAAAAAAGCATGTATCAGCTGGACAACATTGTCAAGAAAAAAGACACAAGGGGGGTGGGATGCACCAGATGTTAGAAATTACTATATTGCAATTATTCTCACACAAGTTATAGATTGGATTAGAAACACTAAACAACAAAGATGGATAAATATGGTATATCAGATGAATAAGGTAACACTGGGGAGTATCATATGGATTCCAGAACAATATAGAGAATTAAGTAGGGATTCACACTGTATCATATGGAACGCAATTCAAATTTGGGATAAAGTACACAATAATGAAAAATGTGATTTTAAATCCCTGTTAATACCACTAACGGATTCAAAATATTTCACACTAGGTATAGAAAAGTTATTTGGAAAATGAATCATAAAAGAAAAATCACAGCTGAAAGACGTCATGACGCAGGACAAACTAAGTACATACCAGGAATTAAAAAATAGAAGGGAAGTGGTAGAGGTTAATGAATGGCAGTATGCCCAGCTAAAGCACTTCTACAAGGCACTTTCAGCCCATTAGATCGGCAGAGAATTTATGACCTTTAGAGAAACTCAGTGGAGAAAAAAAGAGGGAAAGGAGTGACCTCTAAGATTTATAAAATTTCGAAGGAGGCGAAAAGTTTGGAAATACCGCCATACATCAAAAAATGAGAGGAGGAACTGGGGTCAGGGTTAAATGAACTAGAGTTAAAACAAATAAT
Source organism: Rana kukunoris (assembly GCA_029574335.1). Lineage (NCBI taxonomy): Eukaryota > Metazoa > Chordata > Amphibia > Anura > Ranidae > Rana > Rana kukunoris. Next base: position 57,595,566 of record CM056052.1, read on the forward strand.
AAAGAGAGTACATTCCACGTAAGTAAACAGTAAGATGACGGAGTGCCTGGTATAAGTGCCTGGTATATTACACCAGATAAGGCACATAAATATAATAAAGAAACAATCAGAATTTTGTTGGCGTGGATGTAAAGAAATTGGAAACATGGCACACATATGGGTGGTCCTGCCCAAAAATAAAAATCTTTTGTAGTAAGATCAGACACCTAGGGCCAGATTCACATACAATTAGATTCGCGTAGAGTATCAGAAATACTCTACGCCGCCGTATTTTACCTGGCTCTACGTGGAATCCCGGTAGATTTTGTCCAGTAAACTACGGCGGCGTAGTGTATTTCTCCCGGCGCAAGCCGTCTACGGGAGTAGGGGGCGTGAAGCATTTAAAATAGGCGCGTTCCCGCAGCGATCAAACTGCGCGTGCTCCATTCAGAAATTTCCCGCCGTGCATTGTGCGAAATCACATCGTTACGTCATTTTTTTTTGAGTAGCGTCGTTTACGGACATTCCTATTCCCGAACGAGTTACGTAGAAAAAATAAATACATTTGACGCGGGAACGACGGCCATACTTAACATGGGCTACGCACCGTTAGACCAGCAAATAGCTGGTCTAACAGTACGTATCAAAAAAATGACGTAAGCGATTGCGAAGGCCGCTCGTATCTTTGTGGATCGCCGTAAAATTCATTTGCATATTCCGACGCTGAAAACGACGCGGACTCCTCCCAGCGGCCGCAAAAAGTTTGCTGCGTAGATCCGAAGGCTTACGAAGACGTAAGCCTCTCCGATCGAAGCCCGAAGCCGCCGTATCATGGTTTGAGGATTCAAACTAGTGATACGGCGCGCAAAATTTAAAATTACTCCTGTCTAACACCAGTTAGACAGGCGTAATCACTCTCTGAATCAGGGCCCTAATAACTGAAATAACCAGCATAGAGGTCCCAGATGATTCGTGTGGATGTTTACATCACAGGATTATTACACCTAGGCGATATCAGAAAACATTGCTGCCACATCTATTAAATGCTGCCAAGAGTTTAATAGCCAGACATTGGCAAGATAGGGAAAGCCTCTCAATGGGAAAATGGTGCTATAAAATAAATGTTATACAAAATTTAGAATATTTAAGGCTCAGTGACATAGAGGGTTAGAAGAATATGAGGAGAATTGGATATATTGGATAGAATTCAAGCAGACATTTGAATTGTCAGAAATGATGGGAGCATAAGAAAGTAAGAAATTAAGTAAGAAAGACTGACTGGAGTTGAGAAATGAAAAAGGCCTGTGGGTTCTGGGTTGGATGACGGGGGAGGGGTGGCTGTTATCATGATTGATGCTTTTCATATTAATATGTACGTTTTTAAATTGCAAGTGATAACTGGAGATGAGAAAATGTTTTTCATGAAAATCAAATAAAGAAAATATAATGAAAAAAAAAGATGGAGGAAACAAAAAGAAAGTCAAGGAAAGAATTTTTAAGGAAAGCACTGTTAGCAATATCCGTGGTCTGAGGTCAATCGAGGCAGTCAAAACTTGGAGTGCCTTAGGAGTGGAAGGCGTGACCAATAAGCAAAGGGATGTGGCCTGGTTGGCAACCAGGGTTTTCTTGAAAGGTCGAGATGTGATCCGGTCGGATAGATGTCCTAGAGTAGGGTGTTCTGGAGAGGAAAATGTGAAACATGTTTTTTTAGAGTGTGAATACGGAAAAAAATGTGGGGGTGTGTTTTGGTTATTTTTCGAACCAAAGAAGGCATGTCGGTGTGTTCCACTCCTTTGTCAAACTTGGAATGCCACGTTGGAGTCAGTTGAGTTGAGGCAGCCGGATTAGCTACAGGAGCTCCCACGGCACACGTCTCCTAGGAGCAGGAGCGTGCGAGCTATAGCTCCAGGCAGGTGTAGCTAGTAGGTAGTCAGGGTTCCCCTGTCCAGCCAAGCCGCATCTTACCTAGATCCCGGATCACCTCCTCCTCCAGCCGCCTCCAGCACTCCTTCCCCCCCGCTTTGGAGCATCTGAGCCACTCACAGGTAATCCAGCCTGTCCCCCCCAGGATCAAGGACGGCCGTCCTTTTCAGGATAGCTGCCCCAAACCAGACCGCAATCGAGGTCCCCCCAGCCGGTACCCACATCCCCCCGCTGTATCCCTTGCAGTTTACGCCGGTCCGCGGCTTAGGAAAGCCCGCGGCTTCAACTGCGGCCTAGCGGCGCACGGCCTCAGAATCTGCATCGCCCCGGTGCTCTCGCCCCAGACCCAATCGAGGTACCCCCAACCCGTCCCCATATCCCTGCCGCTGTGCCCTGGCTGTTCTCGCCAGTCCGCGCCAGCCACGCTAGGTCCGCGGGAGCCGCGGCTTAGGAAAGTCCGCGGCTTCAACTGCGGCCTAGCGGCGCACGGCTACAGCGATCTATATCGCCCTGGTGCTTTCGCCCAACACACTCCCCCTACCCACAGGTGTCCCCATCCACCTCCCCAGCAACCAACTACCCCCTCTTTGGAGTTATTGCAGCAAGTTGGTGGCCCAGCTTGGTACACCCCCCCAGCAGGAACTACTCCCTTCACACCATCCCCTCACCATATCATCAGATTTGATCCAGGGTCTCAACCGATCGCCTTTGAGGGATCAGGAAGGAATTTTTTTCCCTGCCCAGCAGATTGGCTTAGCTGAACCAGGTTTTTTTTGCCTTCCTATGGATCAAATTAAAAATCCAGGAGAAAGGATTCAAGGAATCTACTCCCCACCGCCACCGGACCACCCCCCCCCCCCGGCGGAATATGGCCGTCCGGCAATATTCGGCAGAAATTATCTGGGGCCTGAGGCAATTTGCCACGAAGCTACCAGCCATCACTCTCTTGAGGATCGATCGTCGATCATCAGTTAAAAAATTCAGCGACCCACCCCAAGCAAAGCACATATCATGTGCTTTGATCAATACAAGATCGGCAGTAAGACACCGATTAGAAATCCATGATTTCATTCTACAGAACAACTTAGACTGTCTCTTTATTACAGAGAGCTGGCTCACAGCCGACTGCAACACCATTCTGGGAGAACTGGTGCCAGAAAACTACCGGATTATCACTGAAAACAGAATAGGGCAAAGAGGTGGAGGACTGGCGGTGATTCATAAGACCCATCTGGTGATCTCTAAACCAGCCCTTCAGCACTCGCTTCCATTTATGGAAACCCTTACTCTGCAACTGCAAACAAACCCCCAGGAGACCGTCCGTATTCTGCTCTGCTATAGGCCACCTGGGCCTAAAACGCAGTTTTTACCCCCATGGTCAGAGTTCATCTCCACTTACGCCATAACCAGCAAACACCTTTTGCTGCTCGGAGATTTCAATCTCTGGGCCAACTCCTCACAAGACCCCGTGGCCGACGCTTGTATCGACCATCTGGAAGGATTAGGCCTTCAGCAACTAGTACATGAGCCCACACATGCTTCAGGTCACACACTCGATCTTATCTTCGGACAAAATCTGAAAGTAAGTATCTTGGAAAATGAACCATTGCCATGGACAGATCACCATGCAATTAAATTCATAATTTCCAATACGGCCGTATTGATATAAACACCCAAGCCAGTGACAACACACTGGTCTAGATCTCAGAAGAAGCTCCATTCGGAACTCTTCAAATCTACCTTGGAAAATAAAATTAAAACAATGCAACCAAGACAAACGGCCGCAGACATTCTGGATGCCATAAATGCAGCCCTACTACAGTCAGCCGACTTAGTAGCGCCAGAACGCAAAGTCCTTACCCGGGAAAACAAGGCAGGCTGGTTCAACAACCAGCTATCGCTACTGAAGCAAGAGCGTAGAAGGGCAGAAGCCGCCTGGAAAAGAAACGCTTCCGAGACGAACCTCGCCTTCTACAAAGTAGCAACTAGAAGATACCGCATAGAAATCTTCAAAGCCAAGAAAAACTATTTTTCCATGGCTATTAACAGCGCCTTAAACCGCCCCTGGGATCTCTTCAAGCTGGTCTCGCAGACCATGAATCCACACTGTCTTGAAGCCCCCAACACAGACACCCAAGAATTTTGCAATGAATTGTCGGATTTCTTCGTCAAGAAAATTGAGGGAATCCGGGAAAGCATTCCGCAAAACAATACCCCTGAGCTACCACACAGCACCCAGAGGAATACACTACAACCAGCAAAGTTCACTCTGGAACCCATTTCCATCGGTGACACAGAAAATATCATCGGCACATTGCATAACAGCACTTCGCCTAATGATATCATCCCCACTAAGCTGCTAAAGGAATGTGCCGATATCCTGGCGCCTCCCATTACGCAGCTTATTAACCAGTCATTTAAGGAAGGCATAGTGCCCTCCCTGCTGAAAGAGGGCACAATCCAGCCCATCTTGAATCTTGAAACCCACCCTGGACCCCAACCCTGGACCCAAACCCAAATCACCGCCGTCCCATAACAATGCTAAACGTTTTCTCTAAGGTAATGGAGAAAGTGGTGGTACAACAGCATCTAGATACCCATAACTTACTCGATCCACTGCAATCGGGATTCCGTCCCGGACACGGGACGGAAACAGCACTGCTCAAAATATGGGACGACGTTCTGGAGGCCGCAGACGAAGGAGAATCTTGTCTCCTGGTTCTGCTGGACCTAAGCGCAGCCTTTGACACCGTAGATCACAAACTGCTACTGACTCGGCTGACTGAGGTAGCCGGAGTCACAGAGAGTGATTTACCATGGTTTTCCTCCTTTTTGGGAAACCGATCTCAAACGGTGAAACTGGGACCGTTCATTTCTGGAAAACGCACTGTGTCATGTGGAGTCCCCCAAGGCTCACCTCTGTCACCGGTGCTCTTCAACATCTATCTTCGACCTCTCTTTATAGTCATCAGTAGTCAACAACTACTTTATCACTCATATGCAGACGATACGCAACTGTATTTTCGCATCTGCAATAGAAAGGATCATCATCTCAACTTAGAGAATTGTCTCGCTTCAATAGAAAAGTGGATGACTAGGAGTTATCTCAAACTCAACAATTCTAAAACAGAACTTCTTCTGTTTCAGGCCAGTCGCAAGAGTCAACTAACAACAACCTGGACACCTCCACCCATTCTGGGCCAGATCATCTCCCCTAGCGCCAAAGTCAAAAGTCTGGGGATCATTTTTGACACCCACATGACTATGGACGCACAAATAGGGTCAGTAGTCAGCGGATCTCACCATCTGCTGCGCCTACTCCGCAGACTGATTCCATTTATTCCCAAAGACTGGTGACTGGGAAAAAACCCTGGGAATCAATCTCACCGTCGCTGAGATCCCTTCACTGGTTGCCAGTAAAAGACAGAATTGCTTTTAAAGCGCTCTGTCTGACCCATAAATGCATCCACGGAACAGCCCCGCAATATCTTTGCGATAAAATAGAAGCCCACAATCCCAATCGCGCTCTGCGATCCAGTGACCAAAATTTGGTCAAAGCACCCAAAGCCAGATTCAAGTCCAAAGGAGAAAGAAGGTTTGCTGTCCAGGGTCCCAGACTTTGGAACGCTTTACCAACCATCATTCGGTTGGAGGAAAACCACCTGACCTTCAGAAGGCAGATTAAAACTCTGCTCTTTTGATGTCAAGAGAGACTGATACAACTAGCGCCCAGAGGCGATTTGGTTCGCATGTGCCGCGCTATATAAGTTTTTCATTCATTCATTCATGTATGTAAGAGTAAATCAATTGGTGATCAGGAAGGAGGAGTTGGAGGTTGAGCAGTGTTGTAAGACGATACTAACAAAATTACATACAGCCTTTTTGTATGACGTAAAGGTGGTGGGGGAAGTGAAGAGTAGACAATTGTGGAGTAAAGGGAGGTGGAATGAGTTTGTAAGGGTAGGTGTGGGTTGAGATATGATTGGATAGAGAAGATATAAATTGTGATGTTTGAGGATTGGATGAAGTAAATGGTCTTTTTTGAACGTAGAGGAAGAGGGGGATCAAGGTGACAAGTGAGTATAAGTCAGCAAATTTGAGTTTTGGGTGTTGGGATAAGTCTTTTAGCATTTATTAGGATTTCAAAAGGTAAGTATGTGCAGAAAACAGGAAGAAATTAAAATCTCTATTAGGTGTTTTGTTTTGTAAGTCTTAGTACGTTAAAGAGTTAAAGAGTGTAAGGCTTTTAGAATAGGGAGTTAGGATAGGATGTACAGTAAGTTTATGTTTGGTTTATTGTTTTTGTATGCAAGTAGGGATGAGCTTCGCGCTCGATACGAACGTATGTTCGACTCGAACATTGTCTGTTCGTACGTTCGACGAAATTCTAACAAAAGCGGTCGTTCGCGCCAAATTCGAGTGACACAAAACGGCCCATAATTCATTGTGGCATTGCGCGCTGATGATTGGCCAATCACAGCGTGCAAAAAACGAAGAGCCATAATTGGCCAAAGCCCGGGTGGCTTTGGCCAAATATGGCTCAGGGCTTTAGCACACGCCCCACACTATATAAGGCCACCTGCTGGGCAGCCTTGTGTAGTGTGTTCTGGCTTGTTCATGAAAGCAGTCAGAAAGACAGAGAGATAGTATTTTTATATAGCTAGATAGAGCAGGCAGGCTAGTCAGTTTAGCTTCAATTACAGTGTGTAGAGAATATATATATACATCCCTAGGAGTTGTACATATGTTTATACACTGTATAGCTTAGCTAGATCAGCTATTCCTAATTTACTGGCAGGCAGGTGATTGTGCTATTTAAAGACCTTATCACAGGCATAGACACCCAGCAGGTACAATATTTAAAGGAATTTTTATTTTATTTTTTATTTAAGCATCAATAAAATCACTGCTCCTGGAGCAGTGATTTTAATGATGCTTAACTTAAAAAAAAAATGAAAAATTCCTTTAAATATTGTATCTGCTGTGTGTCTCTAATTTGCCTGTGAAAACGTCTTTGAGAACCCAGGTTTTGCCCGACTGAACATGTATCAATGGAAAAAAAAGTTTTCAAAAACGGTCATTTTTAAGGAGTCCTGCTCCTGAAAAAACAACTGTTTTTTAAAAATTTTCCCATTAATACATGTTCCCGGGGCAAGACCCGGGTTCTGAAAGACATTTTCCAACAGTAAATTGAATATTGGTCTTTAAAATGATCGTTTTTGAATTTGAACGTTCGAGTCCCATAGACTTCAATGGGGTTCTAAATGTTCGCGCGAACCGAACACGGGGGTGTTCGGGTCATCCCTATATGTAACTACTATGATGATGAAAAGACTCGTACTATGGTATGTACCACGACAGTAATGTTGCAAGTACTTAAGATCTTGTTTCTTGAATAGTAAAAAAATAAAATAAATCTGTTATCAGTTTAATATTTGATACGTCCCCTATCTGGGGACCATATATTAACCCCTTCCATACAGGGCATTTTCACCCCCTTCCTGCCCAGACCAATTTTTAGTTTTCAGCGCTGTTGCACTTTGAATGACAATTGCGCGGTCAGGCAATACTGTACCAAAATTAAATCATTATGTTTTTTTCCCCACACAAATAGAGCTTTCGTTTGGTGGTATTTGATCATCTCTGCGGTTTTTATTTTTTGCGCTATAAACAAAGAAGAGCGACAATTTTAAAAAAAACACAATATTTTTTCCTTTTTATTTAATACATCTCACAATATTTTTTTTTAAAAAAACTTTTTTTCCCCTCAGTTTAGACCGATACGTATTTTACGTATTTTTGGTAAAAAAAACCCCGCAATAATCGTATATTGATTGGTTTGCACAAAAGTTATAGCGTCTACAAAATAGGTGATAGATTTATGGCATTTTTATTTAATTTTTTTTACTAGTAATGGCGGGGATCTGCGTTTTTTTTTTTTTGTGACCGTGACGTTGTGGCGGACATATCGTACACTTTTGACACGTTTTTGGGACCGTTCACATTTACACAGCGATTAGTGCTATAAAACTGGACTAATTACTGTGTAAATGTGACTGGCAGGGAAGGGGTTAACACTAGGGGGCGCTGAAGGGGTTAAAATGTGTCCTAAAGTATGTTCTAACTGTAGGGGGAGGGGGACTCACAGGGGGAGGAGATCGATGTGTGTTCCTCTGTACTGGGAATACACATCAGTCTCCTCACCGCTGACAGGAGGTGGATCTGTGTGTTTACACACACAGATCCACACTCCTGCCGTGATTTCCGGAAATCGCGGGTGCCCGGCGGCAATCACGGCCGTCGGGAACGCGCGCGGGATCGCGGGTGGTGCCGCGGGCGCGCGCGCGCCCTAGAACGCCTTGAAGACAGGACGTTGTGCAACGTCCTGTCTCATCGGCGAGGGGATCACCATGACGTGATTCCCCTATGGGCTGGTAGGGAAGTGGTTAAATGTATTTTTAGAACAGGGAGATGGAAGAAGAGCTCGCTCTGTCCACTCCACGCATCGACCTGGTATTGCAGTACCTCCAGGACCGGTGCACCCCTCTCTTACTCAGTACCAAAAAATAGATTTGAATGGAAAATCATCCAGCTTGTTTGTCTTGTGTCTGTTTTTTTGTTTTTAACCTTCTTGCTATAATAAACGGGCATGCAACCCTTGTGTCTTTGTGTTCATAGCTTTTTGTCACTTTCTTGGGGGAAGAAAGGAATTTTTTTTGCTGCTGCTCATCGCCAAATGAAACTCTATGAAGTTACCTATTCAGGAACACCTAGTTTAAGTCAGTGCACCAATTTCGACAAGACAGCTAGTTGTTCTACTCATCGCTTCCTCTCCTAAACCCAGGATCAAGCCTTCAATAGCAGTGACCCAGTCTTTCAAACAAGGGGGCAGAATCTGATCCATTTCTGTGCCTTGATGCAGCAAGCAGTTAGCTTGAAAAGTCAGCTGAGGTAAGGTTTTTTTCTTTTTATCTGGAGGATCCCTTAGCCTGCGACTCCCTCTAGTGGCTCTCGTTTTTCATCCACGTTATGTTAACTAGGAGGCGGACCCATGCAAATGATTTCCCTCGTTAAACGTGCACGAGGAGCAACGAGGAACACCGAAATCTGTGTAATTTTAAAGAGGTTTAAGGCCTCTTACACACACATCAGTTTTTCTTCAGGTTTTTCTTTTCAGTTTACCAAATCCATCTAATATGAGGTCAAACCTCAAGAGTCTCAATTTGTATGCAATCAGGCAGGCCCTTGTACTCAGGGCCGCCATCAGGAATTTTGGGGCCCCTTACACAGCTTCAGGCATGGGCCCCCTGGAGCAGAGAACCGGGGGGGGGGGGGGGGTGCTGCCGCATGAAATTGAGAAGCGGGGGGGGGGGGCTGCTGCTGCGAATTGAGAAGCGGGGGGGGGCCCTTTACAAAAATAAGAAATAAAGAAAAATATATATAATAAAGGGGGGTAGCCATCCGGGGCCCTGGGGACCTCTGTGCCCTTTAATATAAAGAAAAAAAAGATATATATATATATATATATATTTTTTTTTTTAAAAGGGTGGTTGCCAACTGTGGCCCCGGGGACGTTATTTTTTTTTACAAAAAAAAGGGGCTTTCCATTCGGGACCTCTGGGCCCTTTAATAAAAAGAAACCTCTGGGCCCTTTAAAAAAAAAAGAAAGAAAGAAAAAAATATATATATAAAAAATAAATAAACATTTATATATATAAAAAAAGGGGTTGCCTTCCAGGGCCCTGGGGACCTCTGGGCCCTTTAATAAAAAAAAATATATAAAAAAAATATATAAACAAAAATAAAAAATACAATTATAAAAAAAGGGGGTTTGACACATGGGGCCCTGGGGACCTCTGAGCCCTTTAATAAAAATACATCTATATATTAAAAAAAAGAAATAAAATATAAAAAAGTAAAAAAAAATTATAAAAAAGGATAATATAAATATAAAAATAAAAGAAATAAAAAAATATATAAAAATTATATATTTTTTTATAAAAAAAGGGGGGTTGTCATCTGGGGCCCTGGGGATCTCCAGGTCCCTGTGGACCTCCGGACCCCTAAAAAAATAAAAGAAAAAAAATTGGCCCTTTAATAAAAAATAAAAGAAAAATATATTAAAAAAATATATTTTTGTATAAAAAAATATATAAAAAAAAAAAAAGAGGGGGTTGCCATCTGGGGCCCTGGTGGCCTACGGGCCCCTAGACCCCTAAAAAAAATGGCCCTTTAATAAAAAAATAAAATAAAAATATATTAAAAAATCTATATATTTTTTAATAGAAAATAAATAAAAAAAAGGGGGGTTGCCATCTGGTGCCCTGGGGGCCTCCGGGCCCCTGTGGACCTCCGGACCTCTAAAAATTGGCCCTTTAATAAAAAAATTAAAGAAAAATATATTAAAAATATATATTTTTTATAAAAAAATATATTTTTTTATAAAAAAAAATTAAGAAAAAAAAGGGCTTGCCATCTGGGGCCCTGGTGGCCTCCGGGCCCCTGGGGACCTCTAAAAAAATAAAAGAAAAAAAATTGTCCCTTTAATAAAAAAATAATAAAAAAATATATTAAAAAAAAAATTTTGTTTATAAAAAAATATATTTTTTTATTAAAAATTGTTTTTTTTTATAAAAAAAAGGGCTTGCCGTCTGGGGCCCTTGGTGGCCTCCGGGCCCCTGGGGATCTTCGGACCCCTAAAAAAAAAAAAAAAAAAAAAAATTTTTTTTTTTTTTTTTTTTTTTTTTTTTTAGGGTGGTTCCCATCCGGGCCCCTGGGGACCCCCGGGCCCCTTACAGGTGTAATGCCTGTACCCCCCTGATGGCGGCCCTGCTTGTACTACATAGTTTTGGTAAACTGAAAAGAAAAACCTGAAGAAAAACTGATGTGTGTGTAAGAGGCCTAAAGTTCTTGCTCTAAAATGTCTCGTTATGGTTTATAATGGAAGACAACTCTAAAGCCGGTGACCTGTCAGAGAACAAAACCAGCGCTGCACAAGAACTGCGTTTCTTGTGCAGCGCTGGTTTTGTTCTCTGACAGGTCACCGGCTTTAGAGTTGTCTTCCATTATAAACCAGAACGAGACATTTTAGAACAAGAACTTTAAACCTCTGCAAGAAAAGACACAAGACGTTAGCCATAGCACCCAAGATTGCTTTTTGCGTAAGATTTCACCATTTATTGAGGAAGAGGTACCCACTTCGGAGCCATCAGTGAGAGCTAATTGGGATCCATACTGAGTGGTCTGGGGGAGACCGGATGTCCCTGTGCTCCATAAGACTGGTGCAAAACAGTCTTTCTTTGCTGTAAGCAGGCATTCTTACCTCACAAATTTTTGGTGTTTTCTCCCTTTCTCCATCTGACGGGTATTGGATTTCATCTGACCAATTTTTCTTCACATTTATTTTCATCACCAAGATTAACACCGGACTTTACTACTAGATCACTCATTGTTAGAAGATTTCTCTTTTTCCACTTATACCATATATCCTCAGTGTTATATTACATATGATTGCTTTCATTGGCAGTCTATCAATTGTTTCACTATCACTATTCCCACCGGACTTTACTACTAGATCTTTGAACATTTATGCTGATTCAGTTTTTTCAGCAAGGTGTATGTAATTTTGCTCCACAAGTTTTTTTACTTCATTTATTGATGAATGTTGTATCATATTAACCTTCTTTACACTTTAGCGCTGCACCCTCTTATTTTTTATGCTTTATTGATTGTTGTACACGATTTTGTGCCAGCTGCTTACACGTCCACCTTATCATTGGTATTAATTTTTGATTAGCGCAGCGTCACCCCTTAGGGTTTTTTTTCTCTTGTTAATGGTGAATTATGTGTTTGAGTGTGGTGAATTAAGCGAATCGCATAAGGATGGAGTGGTGACCCTGATCTTTAAAAAAGGTGATCCAACTAATATTAAAAACTACAGACCTATAACACTACTCAACGTGGACTATAAAACTATAGCTAATTTTCTCACTTCGTCTTTCAGGACAGCACTTGGAGAGAGTGCAGCTCCACCCACTTCCCAGGAAACACTGCAGTCACTGCTATAATTTCCGCCCACCTCCACCATGGCCTCAGTTGTAGTGTTTCCTCCGGCCATGGTGGAAGCGCTGCAGGGAACCAGGAGGATGCTGGACTCTCTCCAGGGGGAGACGGATTAAAGGCATACCTGCAATCGGTTGTTTTCTTCAGGAGGCAGACCCTACCTCCCCCCTGACGCGTGGGGGACGTTTCGGTGCTCCCCTCTTCTCGAGCCCGGCGAGGGTAAAGGCTGCCGGGGGTTCCGCGCCAATAGGCTGGGCATTGCGGGCTATGATGGGGCGGTTAGATGCCGGTCTCCTGGGGTCCGCGATGTCCCGGTACGGAGGGTGGGCGACATCATTTCCGGTGGAGGCGGGACTTCCGGCGGTGCGTGGCGGCTTCCGGTTCCGGCCGCTGGAGCGCAGAAGGGAGGGGCAGCCTCGGCGGTGCAATTTCCGGTTCCCACAGCGGTGGGGTTAACCGGGACTTTTCAAAAGGAGGCGCACAAACTATCGCAGCGTTCAGGGAGAATGGAGCCAGAAGACGCAGCGGAGGTGGCGGGAGCAGGAGCCACATGCACCAGCCCGGCCCAGGTAGGAAAACAGCGGTTTAAGTCTACCTGATTCCTTGTTATGTCCCTCCTACTGCCCCTTTGGGGAGAGGAGCCTGCCTCACTCACCCTAGTCACGTCCCTGGGAGAGTGTTGTTTGTTTGGTACAGCAGTGATGGGACCTGGTGTGTTTTTTGTTCACTGGCTGTTTTGTGGTGGTGGTGGTTTGGGTCTGAGACACAAAAAGTTAAACATGGGGTTGTTGTCTTTTGTGTTTTTCAGAAAGCTAAAGAGAAGCTAAAAATTGCAGTGCCCCCTCCTAAGAAACGGTGTGCTACCTGCAAAGCAACCCTTAAAGGGTCTTGGACTAAGCCGTTATGCAAGGCATGCATCGCGTACATAGTCAAAGGGGAAGCCTCTACTAGTGCAGCCTCCGAACAACCCAAAGAGATGCTCTCTTCCTTTAGGAAAGAGCTAGAAGAGACCTTTCAGTCGTTTCGCTCCTACTTGGACAGAGGGGCGTCAGGGTCAGCAGCTAAGGCCTCCACTAGTGCACCTTTGGATTATAGAGGGGCAGGTAGTGAGTCCGAGGAGGAAGAGCCTAGCAGCCTAGTCTCAGGGTCAGAGGCGGAAGAAGAAGATACAGGAGAATCTTCTTCTTCACGTTACAGGTTATCCTTAGAAGAGGTGGATGACTTACTAAAAACTATTCATTCCACCTTAAATATTAAGGTGGATAAGACGCATTTGTCTCTGCATGACAAGATGTACCAGGGTTTAGACAAAGTCAAGCATCGAACCTTTCCAGTACATAGAGTATTGTCAGATGTGGTCAGAAGGGAGTGGAAAGACCCAGAGAGGGCTCCTTTCTTTTCCCGATCACTTAAGAGGAGATTTCCTTTTGATGAGGATCCAGCGCAGGTATGGAATAAGAAACCTAAGCTGGATGCTGCGTTCTCAAAGGTATCCCGAAATACGGACTTGGCCTTTGAGGATACGGGCACCTTAAAAGATCCCCTAGATAAAAGAGCAGAGGCGCTCTTAAAGAAGGCTTGGGATGCCTCTCTGGCCAACCTCAAACCAGCTATGGCATCCACAGTAGTGGCCAGGAACCTTGAGCATTGGTTGGAACAGCTGAAGGGTCACATTGAGTCTGGGACCTCACGCAGAGAGTTGCTAGAGTCCTTCCCGATTCTTCTGAAGGCAGTAGGCTACATGGCGGATGCCTCAGCCGAGTCAGTGAGAATATCAGCCCGTTCCTCAGCCCTAGTGAATTCGGCCAGGAGGGCTCTCTGGGTCAAAACCTGGACTGGGGACACGGCTTCGAAGGCTAAGTTATGTGGTCTGCCCTTCGATGGAGATTTGGTATTTGGCGCCGGTCTGGACACTGTTCTGGATAGGACGGCGGATAGGAAAAAAGCCTTCCCCTTAAAGAAGGTAGTACCGCGGACCAGGAAAAAATTTCGTCCTTTTTTCCAGCCCCAAGATCCTAAAGAGATACAAAAAGGTCAGGGTGGAAGGTCCTGGCGGCCTCAGAGAGGTAGAGGGAGACCCGGGGTGTTGTTTCGCTCCCCTAGCCAGCCCGCTAAACCCCAGTGACGGTCGCCCGGCTGTGGGAGGACGTCTTCAGTCGTTCCTTCCACAGTGGGCAAAGACGACTTCCAGTGCATACATCCTCAAGGTTATTGCAAAGGGCTACGCACTGGAGTTCTCAGAGAAACCACCGTCGCGTTTCTATGCGACCCAGCTGCCCAAGGATCAGGAGAAATCCAGGGCAATGATGTCGCTGTTAGAGGAATTTCTCCAACAGAGGGTGATCACCCCGGTACCCCAACAAGAACAGCGGGCGGGTTGCTACTCCCATGTTTTTCTAGTAAAAAAACCGGCAGGAAAATTTTGTTTGATTTTGAACTTAAAATTCCTGAATCGGTCAATCAAGTACAAGAGGTTCCGGATGGATACCATCTACTCGGTCAGAAGGCTCCTTCCTGCAGGTTGCTTTCTGGCTTCGATAGACCTAAGGGATGCTTATCTTCACATCCCGATAAAAGCCTCTTCTCAGCGTTTCCTGCGCCTAGCGATCAGGACAGGAAGCGAGATCAAACACTTTCAGTTCAGGGCCCTGCCGTTCGGTCTCTCCTCCTCTCCGAGGATCTTTTCGAAGGTGGTGGCGGAGGCCTTGGCACCTCTAAGGCTGGAAGGAGTTTCGGTAATTCCATACTTGGACGACCTCCTGTTGTTCGCCAAGACGGAAGATCAGCTTCTCAAAGACCTATGGAGGACCCAGGCCCATTTGGAGGGCCTAGGTTGGATTATGAACAGAGAGAAGTCAAATCTAGTCCCCTCTCAGGTCATAGTCTTTTTGGGGTACACAATAGACTCCATCCAGGAGAGGTTATTTCTACCAGAGGAGAAAATGATCAAGGTTCAGGCAGCAGTGAAGGCAGTGCAGACGAATCTGTCAGTGTCAGTTCGTGCAGCTATGTCCACCCTGGGACTTCTCACATCCTCCATTCCTGCGGTGCAGTGGGCCCGCCTGCATTCAAGGAGTCTCCAGCAGGCGATTCTACAGAATTGGACGCATGGAGAACCCCTAGAAAAGGAGATCAGGGTTCCAACCTCAGTAAAAAGGAAACTTTGGTGGTGGAGGGCTCACGCAAATCTGAGTCAGGGTCTAGTGTGGTCCTTCCCCGCTACAATGGTCCTAACTACGGATGCCAGCTCCTGGGGATGGGGTGCTCACCTCAGGGGTCAATTGACTCAGGGGTCCTGGTCCAGGGAAGAGTCCAAGAGATCCTCCAATTGGAGGGAACTCAAAGCCGTTTGCCTAGGGCTTTGGGCCTTCCAGGAGACGATACAGGGTCAGCATGTCCAGATACTGTCGGATAATGCTACAGCGGTAGCTTACGTCTCAAGGCAGGGGGGCACGAGGAGCAGGGTTCTCCTGAACTTGGCTCTACACATGCTTTACTGGGCAGAGACAAACTTGACATCTCTGTCTGCAGTACACCTAAAGGGCAGTTTAAACCACCTGGCAGACTTCCTAAGCAGGAGGAGGGTTCTAGAATCCGAGTGGAGTCTAAATTCAGAGGTGTTCCAGAAAATAGCAGACAGGTGGGGAACCCCTCAGATAGACCTGTTCGCGTCCCAAGCCAACGCCAAGGTTCCGGTTTTCTTTTCCCTCAACAGACTGGATCAAGCGGAGGGTCTAGATGCGCTAGTTCAGCATTGGCCCTTCCGTTTGTGCTATGCTTTCCCCCCAGTACAAATGATTCCGTTAGTCCTGCGGAAACTTCAGGTAGAAAAGACGACTCTCATCCTGATAGCCCCATACTGGCCCTGAAAGCGCTCCTTTTAGTGGCCGTCACCTTGGCTAGGAGAATTAGTGAGCTACAGGCTCTTTCTATTGTGGAACCCTTCTTGACCATCTTCCCAGATAAGAGTCGTGTTGAGGACAGATCCTGGGTTCCTTCCTAAGGTGGTATCGGCCTTCCATAGGACACAAGAAATAGTGTTACCTACCTTTTGTCCGGCTCCTTCCGGTTCAAGGGAAGAAGAGTTTCATACCTTAGATTTCAGAAGGTGCATTATGCACTACCTGGAAGTCACCAGGGAAATTAGAAAATCCAATTCTCTGTTTGTGTTGTTCTCGGGTGCACGTAGGGGGTACGGTGCTTCCAAAAGTACACTAGCCAGATGGCTCCGTATGGCTATCCACGAGGCCTATAAGGCTAGGGGTATAGAACCTCCCCCAGGGGTGGTGGCACATTCAGCTACGTGGACGAGTTTTTTCACTTTTACTCGCCACTACAGGATGGATCTGCTCTCAGCGGCGGAGCAGTCTTTTGGCAGGAAGGTCCTGCAAGCAGTGGTCCCACCCTAGAGTAAGTACTCGGTTATCATCTCCAAGTGCTGTCCTGAAAGACGAAGTGAGAAAACCTTAGTTACACTTACCGGTAACGGTATTTCTATGAGTCTTTCAGGACAGCACCGATAACCCACCCTTCTCTCTTCTGGTGTATATATGTATATATATATATATATATATATATATATATGTTGTACTAACATGTTTTAGTTGCTATGTTCTGCTTATCTCATTTCAGTATGGCCGGAGGTGCTCGTGTACAACTGAGGCCATGGTGGAGGTGGGCGGAAGTTATAGCAGTGACTGCAGTGTTTCCTGGGAAGTGGGTGGAGCTGCGCTCTCTCCAAGTGCTGTCCTGAAAGACTCATAGAAATACCGTTACCGGTAAGTGTAACTAAGGTTTTTTGGCGTGTAGATTAAAGGAGGTGGTTAAATGTGTGGTAGGTGAGAGTCAAGTGTGTGCTGTGCCTGCAGAAATTCATCTCTCAGGCTCTAGAGTACCTGTTAAGACATAACTATTTCATGTTCGATGGGGACTACTATCTTCAGAAGTGCGGGGCCTCTATGGGAGCCAAGTTCTCCCATCCCTCGCCAACTTATACATGGGTTGGTGGGAGAGGTCCCGCATTTTTGGATGCAGTAGTCCCCGCCGTTCGGACACCGCATTCTACTGTCGCTACATAGATGACGTGTTGTTTATTATTACTGACAGTAACATGGATCTGGACACTTGGCTCCTGTTCCTTAATGATAATTTGAAGTTCCCTGTGAAGTTGAGATTCAGGCAAACTACTACCATTGAGTATCTAGATGTTAGACTCTCGGGCGTTAATGGCAGGATCACCACTAGCCTTTATAGGAAGAAGACGGCAGGCAATGCCCTTCTACGAGCAGATTCTGCCCATCCAGGGCATACCATCAATGCCGTACCCTACGGCCAGTTTTTGCGGCTCAAACGCCTATGCAGTTCACCTGAAACCTTTCAGGTCGAGGCCAATGACATGTTCCAGAGATTCATAGAAAGAGGCTACCCATCTAAAATTATCAACAGAGCCCTATCTAGAGCCAACACTGTATCCAGGGATTCTCTTTTGGGCATCACTGATAATCTCACCTCAAAACCATACACCAGTACCTTTAGTGATGTCCCTGTCTTCTCCACACCATATAGTTTAGAATTTAGTAAGATTAAAACCATACACCAGTACCTTTAGTGATGTCCCTGTCTTCTCCACACCATATAGTTTAGAATTTAGTAAGATTAAAACCATCATTAACAAGTACTTGCCTATTTTATATAATGATACAGTTTACCAAGAAATTTTAGAGAAAGGTATCAGGACGGTTTCACGCCATGCTCCAACTCTTGGAGGTAGATTATCTCCTAGCCTTTTTCAAAGCAAATGTGTTGACACCAACTGGTTACAATTTCAAGGCACCTATAGATGTGGGACTAGTGGCTGTAAATATTGCAAACTCATTAAAACTGGACCACATGTACACTCCCACTCCTGTGAAAAAAGTTTTTCCATTAAACAATTTATCAATTGCAATACCAAATTTTTGGTATACACGATTGGCTGCAGTACATGCAAAATTCAATATGTAGGTCGCACTACCCGCAGACTAAAGGACAGATTAAGTGACCATTTGTATGACATCGTCAAAGATCATGACACCAATGTCGCCAGGCACTGGAACACCAAACATGCTAAAGATATATCTAGTTTTACTGTCCAGGGAATGGAGAAAATCACTACTCCCATCAGAGGGGGGGATAAATTTAAAATCTTGTGTAGGAGAGAGGTCTATTCGATTTTTTTTCTCTCCACACGAGAATTCCTAGGGGACTCAACTTTGAATGGGATGTATCCCACTTCTATGATTGATTTATTTGTAGCCTCCCATGACCTTTTTTGCATAGACAGATGTGTGTGGGCTCACATAATAGGGCTTTTATTCCACACCACTGTTTTCTACATCATTTCCATCCTCCCCCTCCCCTTTTAGGATGACAGCATGCATTACACCTTTTAAATATTTATTTATTTGTTTATATGTACCAGGGGAGGGCTGGCAGCCTTAGGCCTGGGGGGCAAGTCCAGTTAAGTGGCCCATAGAGCATGGAAAAGTGATGGATCGAGGAAAACAGTCTAAGATTTTTCATGATCACAAGAGTCCGCACAGAGGCCCCCCTTACCTCAGAGTCCACGCAAAGGCGCCCCTTACATCAGAGTTCGTGCAGGGCAGACTCAGAAGAAGGAGGAGCAGATGAGATCTATCTCTCCTCGTGTCTGTGCAGAGAGAGAAGGGGATGTCTGCGCTGTTGTGCGCTGAAGCTGAGCTATGTTTTAGATGAGACATAGCTCAGCTCTGCAGCCACCTACCTCGGAGCTGACACAGGCATGGCTGCACAGTGGGAGGTGAGCAGCAGCAGCCGTGACCTGTGTTAACAGAGCTCTAGCAGGCATATTCCTGCTCTGCAAAAACAGCTTTTGGTAGTGGTGGCCGGTGGCTGTGCATAGTGTCACCAGCCCGGGGGGAGATTTCCACCCTGTCCCCCCTGCCAGCCCTCCCCTGATATGTACCCACCTGTTCCTTATACAAGATGGGTGTCCACATTTCACCTTTGAGGTGACCATTTATTTGCATGTCAGGTATCTGTCTGTTTGCATAACCTCCTATCAGTGCCCTCTGGAAACTTATACTCTTGCATCATAGAATTCTTTACTTTAATTATTTCCTCCCATGGGTACTGAATTTGTCTATAAATATATATATGTGTGAATCAATGTTCAAGCGCATATAAATTTTAACTATGGGGGTTCTACTCATTCTTTTTTATATATAAACATAAATGAAAATATATAATTTACATCAACAGAACATATTCCAAGAACAAATAAACTTAGAGACTATCTCTATTTTTATTTCCCATTTTATTTTTGCCTTTTCCTTTTCTTTTGGTATTGCCCCATCTTTTACACACATACTTATCATGTGCTAGTACCATTTCATCGTGGTGCCAGGGTTGGCTACATTTTACAATACGGGATGTTTATACACTGTTCCTATAAACGCACTATGCATTGGATTATTCTCCTCTAGCCATAAGCCTTATAATATTCTTGTTCTCTTATGTTCTGTTTTCTTTTAACCAACATTTTAACATTCATGATACTTACACATTTATGCATGTTCTATTATATACACCGTTTACACTTTTTTACTTTTCATCTATATACCATGTCTACACATATACATTCTCTACAGGATAGAAAGTTAATACCTATATTACACACTTTTTCTTTCACTCCTATATATACACACTTTCTGTTTATATATATATGCACACCATATGGGTAAGTTTTTCACCATTCTCTTTAGTATTCACTTTTATATTTTATTTTTTTATCCTGCACACTCACTCATCACATCATTCTCTGATCCTATCATTTCTACAAACTTGATATCATATATACACGGCTTCACGTTACAATTATAATCGGGACCATCCTGATTTGATATCTCTTGCGACATTCATTCATATACATATATCTTATTTCTATATACATTTTTTACATTTTTTATCTTGGTCATATTTCACATCATATCTTCCCACACATATTACTTTGTCTGTCTTTTTATAGCGTCCACGTTTGACTTTATATGTGCACCTGCACATTGGTATCCACAGTGACACATCGCACTATAAAGACATTCCTTTGCATCACTTTTTCACATTTTTGTATAGGATTGTTTCTGATGTTTTATAGATTGTGTATGTGTATTTTGTATATGTTTTTGTATGTATTTATATTGTCATTTTTTCTTTATGTGTAACTGCATTGATGCTGCTTCTGCTATGTTCCCCACCCACCCACACATGTGTTTTTGATCATGGTGATTTTGAGAACACCAATCACAGGTTGGGTGGAGTCAGGGGATATTTTCATAGTACTACATATATTAGTATCATTTCTTTTTCATTTATAGCTATGAATAAGCATTGAGGATCAATGCGAAACGCGTCAGCTGTGTAATTTTCCCACTGTTTGCTGTTGTTTTAAAGTGCATGATTTTCTTACCCCAATAAAGGGTACGTTTTTTCATACATTTTGGAGTGCAGCTGTCCATATACGTTTCTTTTTCTGCCTGTGTGCTGTGCCTGGTCAGAGTGTGCGGGAGAAATTGATTTTGGTGAGAGATGTTGTGAGTGATGTGTTGGATAGGAATGGTGGAGTGGCATTACTTCCTTTTAATTTTGAGAAAGCGTACAATAGGGTGAGTCATGAATTTATGTTTCTGGTACTGGAACGAATGAAGTTTCCGAGAGAATTTGTAGGTATGGTGAAAGTGTTGTAAAAGAATGTTTTTTCACGTGTGCTGGTGAACGGTGCTCTAACGGAGAAAATGAATATTAACTCTGGTGTTCGACAAGGTTGCCCATTATCACATTTATTATTTATTTGTTGTATAGAGCCGTTTAGTGGTGAGTCTGCACAGAGCTAAAATAATTTGTGGAGTGACTATACCAGGGAGTGGTGGAATGGAAGCAAAAGTTTTGGGCTATATGGATGATGTGGTTGTCGTGTGTAAGGATGTGAGATCGGTGAAGTGAGCAGTGTTTGTGGCTGAGTGTTTTTGTTCTGCGTCTGGCTTTAAAATAAATTTGGACAAGAGTGTGTTGTGGATTTGGTAATTGGAGTGTGTGTAAAAGTTTGAAAGTGAATGTAATTAAAGAGGAAAAAAAAATGTTGGGAGTTGTGTTTGATCAAAGAAATAATGGTGTTAAGAGTTGGGAAGGTGTATTGGATAAGGTTAAAAAAAAGGTGGCCTTCTGGAAACTCAGAAAATAAACCTTTGTTGGGAAAATATTTATAATTAAAGCTATTATTTTACCATTGTTACTTTATACCGGTTTAGTTTATTACCCTGGAGAGTTGATCTTAAAAATAATTATAATGAAACTCTTTATGTTTATATGGGGAGCAAAAATGGAGAGAGTGAAGAGAGAGGTGTTATGTAAAGACGTGAATAAAGGAGGAAGGGGGATGCCTGATGTGAGATTGGTTTTGTGTGTGATATATCTTCAGAGGTGTATCTAGTGAAAGTAGCGCCTATGGCAGGCACTGAAACTGCGCCCCTGTCAAAACATTTGAAACCCGTCTTTCAGATAACTTTAACTTAAAAAACAGCTAACAAAACTAGTGATATTTATCATCCCTTGTGATACCTTGGGTAGTGACATATCCTCTTTATGGATAAATCTGGGGTCTATTAGACCCCCGATCCCTCCTCTGCCCCCCAAGGCCAGGTAAATGCAAAACCAATGAAATCTTCATCACTTAAGGCCTCAGTTTTCACAAAGGAGAGGGAGAAACTTATGTTCCTCCTTCTTCTTTGTGTGCTGCCAATCCGACCAGATGGAATGGAACAGCGGAGGGCTGTGGCTGAACGCAGCAGGGATAGCGCTGCCAAATGTCAATTAGCAAAGGTGCTGAAAAGGAGATCCTGCCTATGCTCAGGAAGAGGGAAGAAAAGATCCTTAGACCCTGGTAAGTGCCTTGCTGCCCAGCCACTCAACAGCGCCCCCTTCATATGGCGCCCATGGCACTTGCCATGACTGCCATACCCTAGATACGCCACTGGATATCTTGGAATGAGTGGGAATGCGACGTTAACAGGATGTATGATAAGGTATAGTAATGGAAAGATTTTGAGAAGATATATTAAATGGGTGCCTGTTAAGTTGAATGTGCCTTATACAGAGAATTTGAGTTGTCATTATAAAATTTTGTTCAGATGCATTAAACGTTATAATTTACAGGAATATGATGTGGAGAAATGAAAAGATCCTAAGAAGGTGATCAAAAAGATTTTGAGTCTTCAGTATGTTGAGACTGTGGATAGGTATAATGAGAGGATGTCAAGAAATATTTGGAATATGGTGATTTAGGATGGCAGATAGTGCATGAATGCTTACCAGTGAGAGCATTTCAATATAGAAGAGGATTACTCTGATTTGGAAGGTGCCCTAGGTTCCCTTGTGGCAACGATGAAACGGTGATGCACTTAATGTGGAACTGTAATTTTGCACAGGAGTTCTGGAAGAGAGTGGGTGGCATCTTAAAAGTGGTAACAGGAATGGCATGTTTGAGTTTTGACAGAGTGGTGTATGGTGTTAATTTAGGTGTAACGCAAGATAAGAAATGGATGGCAACCGTGATCCCCAAGCCAGATAAGGACCCGGTTCATTGTTCTAGTTACAGACCAATTTCCCTACTTAACCTAGACGTTAAGCTCCTGGCAAAGATATTAGCTAACAGGTTAAGACCACTTTTACACGACTTGATTGGTCCCGAACAAGCAGGCTTCATGCCGGGCAGAGAGTCTAGGGATAATGTGATTAAAGCTCTCAACCTGATCCATGCTGGGCAATCGCGGGGACTCGGAGGCCTTCTCTTGTCCACGGACGCGGAGAAGGCCTTCGACCGAATGGCCTGGGATTACATGTTTGATACGTGTCGTTTCGTGGGGCTAGGACCGCACATGATGTCGTGGATCACCTCTCTCTATAAAAACCCCTCTGCCAAGATAAAAGCGAACGGTATACTCTCGGACACGGTTAACATCAAAAATGGAACTCGGCAGGGGTGTCCCCTCTCGCCTTTATTGTTTATCCTTACGCTCAAACCGTTCATCAGGCGAGTTATGGCTGAGGGGACCATAAGGGGATTCAGGCTGGCAGACAGAGAGTTAAAAATAGCGGCCTATGCCGATGATTTACTTTTTTTCCTGACTGAACCAATAACTTCAATCCCAACATTGAGGAAGGAATTCTCCTTGTTCGGATACATTTCCAACATTAAAATCAATTTTGCAAAATCGGAAGACATTAACATATCCGTGCCAAACAACATCTTACAAGTCGTCAAGAATGGCTGCTCTTTTAGATGGGAGATATCTGCGCTTAGATACCTGGGAGTCTGGCTGACACCGCAGGCATCTCAGGTCTTTGACTGCAATTTCACTCCCCTACTCAAAACCATTGAAAAAGATCTTAATACATGGAGACCGAGAAACTTCTCTTGGTTTGGCAGGGCTGCCATTTGTAAGATGGTAATTTTACCCAAACTCCTCTACCTCTTTAGGAACATACCAATCAGGATCCCCCTCTCTTTTTTTAAAGCTGTCTCCTCGTTACAATCGAAGATCATCTTGGCACATAAACGTCCTAGAATCAAAGCCACTCTGCTGTATAAAAGTAAACTGAAAGGGGGAATGGTTCTGCCCAATTTTAAAAATTACTATATTGCAGCCCATATCACAAGGATACTGGATTGGCATTGCCAAAGCTCTTCTAAAGACTGGGTGTCTCTGGAAAATGAGCTAAGCCCTATCCCTCTTCGATTCTCCCCATGGATTCCCTGGTCTAATTATCCAATACCTCTTAAGACCCATCCTTTTATTGGCTCCACCCTAGCAATTATCCACAACCTGGTCAAAGGTCAGAGAATATCTTCAGTACTGAGCCCCTTAACACCCTTGCAAAACAATCCTGCCTTCACACCGGGGATGAACAACCCAAGCTTATATTCAGACACGACCGACAGGCCCCTGTTAGCGGTAGACTGCTTCCATAACACTACCTTCAGAGACCTTGAGGCTTTGAAATCTGATGACCTTGTTCCTCACATACAACTATGGTCTTATTTTCAAGTGAGGAGTTACCTCAATAACAGAGCTGATAGGCACAACTACAACAGACAGCTCACGAACATGGAATCGATCTGCCTGAAGGGCGAACCCATACACAAGGCCACCTCACTAGCTTACAGCTGGCTGGGAGACGAGCAGGTCCCCGGAGAGGACAGATTCAGGGAGAGCTGGAGCAGGGCACTGGAAAGGCACATCACAGCGAAACAATGGTCTAAGGGTTGTTTCTTCGCTCACAAGTGCTCCCTTAGCACCAGAACCCAAGAAACAGCCTTTAAGTTACTGACACACTGGTATATGACACCGGCAAAATTACAGGCCTGGTTCCCACAAACCTCTGGGGCTTGTTGGCGGTGCCATAAAGAATCTGGAACGCTCCTCCACATTTGGTGGCAGTGTCCCATTATTACGCCTTTTTGGGACTCGGTTAAGAAGGTGATCCTCCAAATCTCAAATACGTCCCTGACATTGGATGCGGCTTGCTGTCTCCTCCATGTTTCCGATTTCTCCTTTAGCAGGTATAAGAAGTCACTCACCAAACATTTGTTGAATACGGCCAAATCGTTAATACCGCTCTACTGGAAAACAGCCACGGTCCCCTCTATCAAAACCTGGTTAGACAGAATCTCGGAGGTATGTTACATGGAGGAGACATTGGCCCAGTCCACTGATGCCGTAGAAAGCTTCCATGACACTTGGCAACCCTGGTTTGCCTTTAAATTTTCGAGGGAATACACCACACTGATCGACTGAATTAGATTGTGCTGGGGTTCCCCCCCCCCCCAGGCCTGGTAATTAAGATGAAGCTCCTACCATAGGCCGATCTCCTTTGACCTCGCAGTTACATTGACTGCGGGATTGTGTTGTATCTGTAGGATGTCTGGCCCCTGAGATAGGGCTTAACTGAAATGTGGACAATTGATTGCCCCCCCCCCCCTTACCCTCCCTCCTCTTTCTCATTCTCTACCTCTTCCTGTCTCATATCCTATTTTATTATTGTTAAGATTAATAGCACGATGCTGAATAACAATACTGGTCAAACTCCGGATCCGTTCAGATCTGTACCTCATTGCGTTCGCAACGAGATACCGTGCTTGATCCATAGCTGATGTTTGTTGTGGATGCGTACCGAGCATTTAGTGAATCTGTGCCCTACTTTATGTATAGCTCCTCAGAAACTCAGGGTAACATATTCTCTTACTTGCACTATTACAGTTCTGTAGGCTTTATAAACTTGATGTTAAGCACAAAGTTTCATCAAGATCTATACTGCACGGTATATATATATAATGCTATATTTTGTTCTGTTCACAGTTTAAGATTGTTGTTGATGTGTTGTTTTCTTTGACCTACCTTTTGTCTACTTGCCATTGAATCAGGGAACTGCGTTTCCCTAATCGCACTATGTCTATGTTTGCACACCTAATAAACTTGATGTTAAAAAAAAAAAAGAAATGGGTGGCGTGGAAAATTATTAGTTCTGGGAAATCAGTGTTATGGATGTGTAGATGTATTTTAGTTAATAAGAGAGAGATTGTAAGTATAGATGAATGTGTAAAGTTTTTGTTGTCTAAAATGCATATATACTTGTGGGATTTAGAACATGGGGGAGAGTGCGAATGATGTGTGGAAAATAAGAGAATGGTATTTGTTTAAATAGAAAACATAAAACTTTAAATATAAAAAATATAATAAGGATTAAAAAATTATTAATGCCAAACAAATGATGCAAATATGGTCTCAAGATAAGCAGTTCTTCAGTGAAGTTTGTCTTGACGTTGAGAAAAATCATGAAATAAGCTGATGTTTGGTAAAAAAAAAAAAAAAGAAATCTGTTCTTATCAGTTTAATATCTGATACGTCCCCTATCTGGGGACCATATATTAAATGGATTTTTAGAACAGGGAGATGGAAGAAGAGCTTGCTCTGTCCACTCCACGCATCAAACTGGTATTGCAGTACCTCCAGGACCGGTGCACCCCTTTCTTACTCAGTATCAAAGATAGATTTGAATAGAAAATCATCCAGCTTGTTTGTCTTGTGTCTGTTTTTTGGTTTGTTGGTTGCTTACTTAACCTTCTTGCTATAATAAACTGGCATGTAACCCTTGTGTCTTTGTGTTCATTGATTCTTGTCACTGTCTTGGGGGGAAGAAAGGAAGTTTTTTTGCTGTTCCTCATCGCCATTCAGGAACACCTAGTCTCAGTCAGTGCATCAATTTCGACAAGACAGCCAGTGTTCTACTCATCGCTTCCAGAATCAAGCCTTCAATAGCAGTGACCCTGTCTTTCAAGCAAGGGGGCTGAATTTGATCCATTTCTGTGCCTTGCTGCAGCAAGCAGTCAGCTTGAAAAGTCAGCTGAGGCAAGCTTTTTATCTGGAGGATCCCTTCGCCTGCGACTCCCTCTAGTGGCTCTCGTTTTCCGTCTACGTTATGTTAACTAGGAGGTGGACTCATGCAAATGATTTCCCTTGTTAAACGTGCACGAGGAGCAACTGAATCTGTGCAATTCTATTTTTTTTTGGGGGGGGGGACTAAAGGTCAAAAAGGGCTCCGGCAATGTTGTGCAGGTGTCAGAGCAGTGTGGATTGGCCAGTAGACAAGGGATTAGGCCTGTAGGCCAGCGACACCCATCTGGCTGTGTAATTTCACACCTCTGGACAGCCTAGACTGGAGGGAAGGGTGAAGGCTGGGCACAGGCAAATGGGCACCTCTCAGCGAGCCTGCCGCTGAGGCCACAAAGCCACTCACTCGGAACAGAGAATAATTGGCTTATCGCTTCTCGGCCTTTTGGCCAAGATCAAGTGTAGCCTTGACTGCCTGATTCTTGGTCAAGAGGTGTCTGGGGTACCCGGAGGTCGGCCTTGGGGGGAGCGTCCCTTTTCGGAGGGCCCCCCTTGCCGTGATGCAAGTGGTCGCCGACTACTACACCAACCTCTACTCCCTGAAAGAAACGAACACGGAGGCAGCCGACAGGTTGCTGTCAGGTATCACTAATCCCATTGATCCTGCAGGTTCATCGGCCGTCAACGCCCCTCTGGTGTTGGAGGAGCTGCACTCTGCCGTCAAATCCTTTAGACGGGGCAGGACCCTGGGTTGTGATGGTCTCCCAGTTGAGCTCTATGTAGCCTTGTGGGCCCGGACCTGCTCCAGCTGTACGAGGAGATGGTGGTGGAGGGTAGAATGCCTCCATCACTGAGAGAGGAGATGATCACGATTCTGTATAAAAGCAAGGGGGAGAGATCGGATCTTAAAAATTTGCGTCCGATCTCTTTTGAACGTGGACTACAAAATCCTCGCCAAGGTTTTGGCCAACAGGCTGAAATCTGTCATCGGACAGATCATCCACCCGGATCAAACTTGTGGCATTCCTGGTCGCAGGATTGCGGACAGCCTCGCGCTTGTCCGGGACAAGGTCCAGTACATCCATGGCCACCGTGTGAATGTGGCCCTCGTCAGTCTTGACCAGGAGAAGGCCTTTGACCGTGTCTCCCATGAGTTTATGTGCAGAACCCTGCGCAGGTTTGGTCTTGGGGAACTGTTTTGTTTGTATGTCAATATTATGTACAATGACATTTGTAGTACGGTGTTGGTAAATGGCTGGAAAACTGACCCCTTTTAATTTCTTCCGGGGGTCAGACAGGGATGCCCTCTCACATCTCTGCTTTTTGTTTGCTGTATAGAGCTATTCGCCCGAAGCATCAGACGAAACCCAGAGATCAGAGGGATTACCACACCAGGACCGGAAAGACGGGAGGTCAAGTGCTCGCTCTACATGGACGACGTGCCGGTGTTCTGTGCCGACCGGCGCTCCGTCACACTCGTCCAGACGTGCGAGGACTTCGGCCAAGCTTCAGGGGCAAAGGTCAACTGCGGGAATTCGGAAGTCATGGTTCCTGCCTTCTTCTGCGCCCATACCGTTCAACATCAAAGCGGACTTCATCAAAATTCTCGGAGTCTGGTTTGGAGCGGAGGGCGCAGTCCTCGGAATAAGATGAGACAGAAATTCAGACTTCGGAGCCTCAGAGAACTCACCATCGAAAGGAAAACACTGGTACTCCGCAGCGAGATCCTCCCTGTGTTGCAGTACCTCGCCCAGGCCTGGCCCCCACAGGTTAACACCTGCAAGGCCATCACCAGGGCGGTGTTTCACTTCATCTGGAGCTCCAAAATGGACAGTCAAGGGGGCGGTTATGTTCAAGGAACCTCTCAAAGGCGGTAAAGGAGTGCCTGACATCGCTACCCTATTGAGGGTGTCTTTTGCTTGTAACTGCATCCGCAGGACCTTAGTTGACAGAACTGTGGACTCTGGTGGTAACTCCATGTCCCGTTTTTTCCTCCTGCCTCTTTGGAAGTCACTTGGATGGGACAAATGGGACACTCCATGGTATTTACTTGGATACTTTCAAGTTCATCAAGGAGCTGGGGCTGCATGGAGTTAAGCCCGACTTGTGGAAGCCAAAAACTATCTACAAGTTGATTAGAGCATCGGACATCTTTGAGACTATTCCAGGCCTCCCTTCAGCCACTTGCAAAGTGGTCTGGAGGAATGTTTCTTCAAAGAGACTCACCAACAGGCACAAAGATCAGGCATGGATGGCAATCCAAGGGGGATTGCTGCTCAGGACATTCCTTCATGCCAGAAACCTGTGCAGATACAGGCACTGCCCCTTTTGCATCATCCAGGAGGAAACAGCTTTTCATGTTTTCTGGGAGTGCCCCTTTGCACAGGGCCTGTTGAGGGCCTTGGAACCTGAACTTAAAGACTTTGTACCACAGACTGCTATCACACACTTTGGTGTGTTAAACGGACTCTTCTGTGGAACCCATTCACAGGAGGACATTGACAGTGCGTGGCGGGTTCTGTGTTGCTTTAAGGATGCCTTATGGTACGCCAGAAATCGCCGCGTCCACAACCGGCAGAGGATGTCCATCGAGGACTGTCGCAGACTGATCTTCAGCCTGCTGAGAGACTATACCCTGATGGACTTTGAGGAAGAGGACGTCTGAAGATTTCCCCCCTCCCCCAAATGTACATTTACACTGGAAGACTTTGCCCCCCCGGGCATTTTGACAGTATATGATATGGATATTTCTTAACACGTTTTTGAAGTGCTGTTTTCAGGGTAATGCGGCGTCATGCACGATGTGATGTTTCAGGGTTTTATTACTCTGCGCAACACGTCAGGCATCATACCGCAGGATGGATGAATGTAATTTAATTGTATGCTTGGAACTGTATTGTTATGTAGTGTATGTATGCGCTGCGTCGCAATACAAAGTAGTGTATTTATGCGCTGCGTCGCAATACAAAGTAGAATGTACCCTGTTGAAAGTATTCGATTTTTGATTTTTGTATATTTGCTTTGCAAAATAAACTTAAATATGTAGTCTTGACTGCCTGATTCTTGGTCAAGAGGTGTCTGGGGTACCCGGAGGTCGGCCTTTGGGGGAGCGTCCCTTTTCGGAGGGCCCCCCCTTGCTGCTATTGGCCCGAGGCTTAGTCCCCAGACAACGAGAGGCGATCCCCTTACCCACCTTTCCTTTGTGGGCTGGTGTGGTGTTATGGTGTCAGGATGGTGGTAGCTCCTGATGCCCCCAACACGATTCGGCTGGTAGTTACCGAGCAGAAAAGGGCGGATGTTGGACTGTACTTTGTACATTAGACCGTGTTTGAGGAAGAGTATCTTTTGTGTGCAATGCTTTCCGTCCAGTGGTTTTTATGATATAACCTTTTGGACGAAAGCGGATATGCAGACATGTTGGTTAGGACAAGCGGAGAAGGCTGGAGATCCGATCCTGGAGGGTATGACCTTTTTGTGCAGTGAAATCAAGACACGTGTGCCCCTGACGGTGCACATGTATAATCAGTTTGTGAAGGATGAGGAGATTAGGGTTTTTCTTTGCGTTATTTTGAGATTGTGTCGGCAGGGTCAAAGCAAACCAATATTTTGGGTACTTTTAATGGGCATAGGAAATTTTGGGTCCAGTTTAAAAAGGATTTGGCAGGAATTGGCGGGGTAAGACACCCACCACAGGCCTTTTCCATAGGGCCAAATAGGGGCTATCTGTGGTTCCCCCAGGCAGCCTGTTTTTTGTAGGTTCTGTTTCTCCTTCGGCCATGCCAAGAAGGACTGCCAAGCGGGACAAGTCTGTCGCAACTGTTTTAAGACCACCCATAAAACGGCTGAGTGTCCCGAAGGGAAAAAATGTCACCTGTGTGGGGTGAGGAACACCTGGCGAAGGCATGTCCCCAGGTGTCACGCAACAACAGGGCGGAGGAAATGCAGGGGCCAAGCAATCCGGCAAAGGAGGGAGGTGCTGCACCTGTGATCTCCTATGTGGAGGCTGTGAAAGGGAGGAAGCGGTCCAATGATCCCTTGGAGGCCTTGGGCCAGGCTATTGCTGACCTTGCTGGGAATGAGGTACAAGGCCCGGAGCCTGGATTGCTCTCTGATGAGGCCGGGGCGGGTAGGGTCTCCTCAGATGGAGGTGTGCCTGATAACCTTGCGGCTGAGGGGGAGCAGCAGGCAGATGGAGGTGGTGAGTGTGGTCCTGTTGAAGTTGTGGAGGAGGATATTGACCAGGAACAGGACTGTGGGGAGCAAAAGGCAGCAGGCTCCAAGTCTGTTTCCTCTTTGCAGGCAGTTAATGGGGAGTTCCCGAGTGATGCGGAGCCTTCACCGGTCGGTCCGGACACCGAGGCAGGCTGCTCGGAGGAGTCCTTTACCAGCGCGGGCCTAAGATGAAGGAGTTTGAGGGAAAGATGGTGGGTGTCTTAAAAAAGAAAAAGGGGAAGTTTAAGGGAAAATAGTAATTTTGGTTTGTTTTGACCCTGCCTTTTTCTTTTCTTTTGATGGGAGGGCTGGGTTAGGTTTTTCGTTGAGAAAGTAGGGGTGGTTTTTGAAACATTGATGTGTGTGTGGT
This sequence comes from Rana kukunoris, assembly GCA_029574335.1. Taxonomy (NCBI): domain Eukaryota; kingdom Metazoa; phylum Chordata; class Amphibia; order Anura; family Ranidae; genus Rana; species Rana kukunoris. The sequence continues at coordinate 57,626,571 of CM056052.1, forward strand.
TCAGTGAGGAAGGTTAATTTTGTTTGACTAGATAAAGTGGTTTTGGGTGGAGGGAGCCTACTTTTTGGTGTTGGGGGATATGTTTTGTTTATGGGGGAGGGGGATAGGGGGTAATGCTGGTGGGGGGGGTGAGTCAGGGAAGAGTTAAGGGATATATGTTTATTTTATTTAAGTTAGTTGCCTAAGATTTTTTTGTTTTTTGGAATGCGTTTTTTCTAATATGTGCCTAATATGTGACTTTGTTTTTTTTCAGGGTCCGGTAAAGGGCAAGCGTGAAGGGATAGGAAAGGATTGAGCTGTGTTATTGTAGGGATAGGGTGGAGGGATAGAATGCTTTTTTTGCATATGTAAATAAGGGTGGTTGTGGGTTTTTTTGTTGTTTTTTTTATCTGTTATCTTTGTTTTGTTTATTATAAATATTCATTTGATAGTTATGGAAAATGCTACATTGTAAATGTTCATTTGATATTTTTGTAAATATTACGTTGTAAATATTCTTTTCAGAAAATGCTTTTATGTTTTTAAATTTTAAATAAAAGAATTAAAAAAAATCTGTTCTTATCAGTTTAATATCTGATACGTCCCCTATCTGGGGACCATATATTAAATGGATTTTTCATAGATTTGAATGGAAAATCATCCAGCTTGTTTGTCTTGTGTCTGTTTGTTGGTTGCTTAACCTTCTTGCAATGAACACAAAGAATTAAGCGTTACATGCCAATTTATTAGAGAGCTTCTTTTCACTTTTTTGGGGGAAGAAAAGAAAGTTTTTTGGCTGCTGCTCATCGCCAAATGACACTCTATGAAGTTACCTATTCAGGAACACCTAGTTTTAGTCAGTGCACCAATTTCGACAAGGCAGCTAGTGTTCTACTCATCCATGCTTCCTCTCCCTCCTAAGGCCCAGAATCAAGCCTTCAATAGCAGTGACCCTGTCTTTCAACAAGTGGGCTGAATTTCATCCATTTCTGTGCCTTGCTGCAGCAAGCAGTTAGCTTGAAAAGTCAGCTGAGGCAAGGTTATTTTCTTTTTATCTGGAGGATCCCTTAGCCTGTGACTCACTCTAGTGGCTCTCGTTTTTCGTCCACGTTATGTTAACTAGGAGGCAGACCCATGCAAATGATTTCCCTCGTTAAACGTACACGCGGAGCAACGAGGAACACCGAAATCTGTGTAATTCTTCTTTTTTGGCATGACTAAAGGTCAGAATGGGCTCCATCAATGTTGGATGGGTGTCAGAGCAGTGTGGATTGGCCAGTAGACAGGGGATTAGGCCTGTAGGCCAGCGACACCCGTCTGCCTGCGGATTTTCACACCTCTGGACAGCCTATCAGGGGGGAAGGGTGAAGGCTGGGCACTAGGGGTGAGTCGAACATACCCGTGTTCGGTTCGCACCAGAACCGTCAAACAGACCGCGGGTCCGCGCGAACATTTAGAACCCCATAGAAGTCTATGGGACTCGAACGTTCGAATTCAAAAACGCTCATTTTAAAGACCAATATTCAAGTTATTGTTGGAAAACGTGTTTGAGAACCCGGGTCTTGCCCTAGGGAACATGTATCAATGGAAAAAAAGTTTTAAAAACTGTATTTTTTTCTTGAGCATCGCTTTTAATCATGCTTAAAGTGAAAAAAAAAAAAAACCCTTCAAAAAAGTACCTGCTGGGTGTCTATAGTAGTGGCACGTGTTTAGAAATGTCCCTACACAACATGAGATTACTCTCAGAAAAAAGTAATTTAATATTGCTTGCGGCTTCAAAGTAATGTTTGGTCCTGCAATATGGATAAAAATCATGGAAAAAAATAGCATGAGTTTCCCCGCCACCACTCCCCCCAGGTCTTTACAAGACCCAGTGCCGATCCTGACCTCCCTGAGGCCCTAAGCAAAATCTGACGACAGTGACATGTCACATTAAAGAAAGTTGCAAAGCGGGGGGAGGGGGTGTTCTGCTGTCGGAAATGACTCAGCCAGCGAGTTTAGAAGCCGGGTGAGGGAACGAAAATGACTTCTCACCAGGCGGGGCCTCTAGTAATTTTGGGGGCCCTTTGCAGCTTTGCGTGGCCCTAAGTGGCTTGCATAGTGCGCCTATAGGGAGGATTAGCCCTGACAAGACCCTATGGCCCTATATACTTTAAACAGCAGTATACAGGCAGTGCAAACAAGACAGGACTGTAGGTTTGTTACGTAGAATCTGAACCATGTCATAGTTGGCTGCTGCACATTGCACAATTTCCTAAAGAGACCCTCAACAAACTACATGACACTTATGCCTGGTGATGAGGCCATTGATGTTCCAGTGGTGGCCCGTGAGCCTGTGGCCATACAGGCTTGGCCCCCCCAAAGCGCACGTGCTGTGTGGCAACAATATGTCGATTATTTTAGGGGTGGTGGGGGGCCATTACAATGCCAGATCTTGGCTCAATTAATTATTTTTTTGTGAAAGAAAAATTGTAGAAAAAAGGGGGGTTGCCATCCGGGTCCCCCTTTGAACAAATTCTGTGAAGAACCCCTGTTCTCTGAAGGCCTCCATTATTTCTGCAAGTCAAAATTTAGCAAAAAAAACCTAATGTCAGTCAAGCCTCAGCTTTCTCCACCATATCTAACCCACAAACTCATCCACTGATCATAAAGTCTAAAAAAAAAGTTTTGTATCGTCGTATTGCACGATCGTTTTTCCGCCGTTTTCTACCGACTGTTCTCTATCCCTTTATACACTGCGCATGTGAGAAGCTCCACACGTTTCCACGCCCATGACGTTCGTCCTAGTGATTGCCACGCCCCTTTTTAGTCGGTCAATGTGGAGAGGAGTCTGAAGACATGATGGAGGAGAGACAGCAATCTGCAACCAGGCAGGAGACAGGCCAGGCACTCACCAGGAGGAGCAGGAGGTACAAAGCCAGCAAAATGAGCTTTGAAGAGATGGTTGAGATGGTGGCTATTTAAAAAAAGAAAAACTATGACGGCAAAAAAGGGCCTTACAAAAACCCCAATAAACTAAAGGCCCAGATCATAGATAAGGTACGGAGGGCTATCCATGCAAAATTCGGGGTGCAGAGGTCCAGGGAGCAGTTGCGCAAGAGATGGAGTGATTTGAAAATCCGAGAGCCAGAGCAGATGGAGAGAATTCGAAGAGTCCTCAGAAGACGTAAGTAATTTTCATGTCTGCTCTGAATTATTTTTTATTTTTTATTTTGTGGCATGTGTTTTTTATCGCAGGTTGTGTATATATACAGTTCAAGAACAGATGTTTGAAGGTTCATGTTTGTGTGGGCATAATAATTGGTTGGTCATTCTATTTAAGACCTTTTTATGTGAGACAATTTTTCTAATTAATGTAGATGTGTTAAGTTGATTTAAATAATCCAACTTAAGTCAATATACATTAAAAGGAGAGTATGCTCAGCAAAGCAGTTGATTACACATATGCACTCAGTAGCACAATGGTTGGCATGGCCGATCCGCCCTATAGGCTCACTATGCAAGCCGCTTAGGGCCCCGCAAAGCTGCGAAGGGCCCCCCAAATAACTAGAGGCCCCGCCTGGTAAGAAGTGATTTTCGCCCCCTAACCGCCGCTTCTCAACTTGCTGGCTGCATGGGAGAAGAGGCAAGAAGTCAGCACCCCTTGCTTCTCAATTTAATGTAAGATGTCATTTCAGACAGCAAGACACCCCCTCCACCCACTTCTTAACTTTCTTTAATGTGACATGTCACTGTCGTTAGCGCCCCCCGCTTCTCATTTTTAATGTGCCATGTCATTTTGCTTCGGGCCCCAGGGAGGTCAGGATCGGCACTGAGTGTTGGTCACAAGAACAACCTAGTTAGTTAGCGTTTCACACAGAGGTGATTCAGTGTCAACTTGTTGTTTTGCCATGTAGGAAACTTGGCCAAAGATAGAGAAATGCAGCAGCTTTGGTAATGGATAAAATCCTGTGTTAAGCTTAGGATTGTAAAAACACACAATTGTACGACACTTTTTAAAAAGAATGATTGATATTCCTCTTTCAGGCCTCTAATCTTTTTGATACATCTATCCCTTTTTTTACAATCTCATAGGCCGCAATCAAGCTGCAGCAGTGGAGCCGACCAACCCCACACAATGCCAAGCCCCACCCTTGCCGGATGTGCCGGAAGTGCAAAATGCCACCACATCAGGTCAGTGTCATACAGCACAGCTTCAGGTAATACATGTAGGCCTGCATAATTTTAATTACATATATTTTTTCCAAATTTCAGGTGTACGAGCTGTTGGGGGCGGCTTAGACACTGACAGTGCCCAGGTGCTAATTGGGGGGATAATTTGCTGCATGGATGAAATAGAGGACACAAACCTCGCCCTCTTGAAGACCATAAAGAACAACAAGAAGGTGCTCCAAAACCTGAAAAATCTTGTTGACATTCTGAGAGAGAAAGGACACATATTGAGAACTTAATTAAGCTGCTCGCCCCGAAATTGCAAAAAAGAGAGAGAAGGGTTCCCCAAATGGGCTTTTAGGCAGCAATAGAAAAAAATGTAGAAGTATTGTATAGGTTATATAAAACAGTATATATTACCAAAATCCCCAATACCCACATGAGTTAGAACATTTGTATAAATAAAATAAAGGTCAACATTCCTGAATACAGTATGCATAGATAATACATATACAGTTTTGTATCGTTGAACCCCGACGCGTTTCGACCAATCCGGTCTTTTCAGGGGGCAAAAATGTTTCTAGAAAATAATAATATTAGGTTATAAGTTCAAAGTAAGTACATGACAGCATATAAAACAATAGAATGCCATAATGATATAGTTACCACTAAATCAGGAAATGGATAACATAAAAAGCCGCTGTGAGGTCTGGAGTGGCCTGGACTGCCCCCGCCCACCCAATTTGACATTCTGGAGAGGGTTTAAAAAAAATAATAAAAAAATAATAAAAAGAAACATAAAAAATTAAATAAAATAAAAACCAGTAGATGTAGACAATTATTTAAATGCAAAAATATAGGTCTTAAAAATAAAAAAAATTCTAGTTTGATATTTAAAAAAAATAAAATAAAATCACACATTTTCAGTGTGATACAATAAATATTTTTGGATACTCAACAATGTCTGGCTTCTTATTATATCAATGCTGCCTAAAACACTGCAACACCTCACAGATACTGTAATTGGAGCGCAATGAAGAGGCACGTGCCAAAGTATTGCATCAAAAATTGTTATTAGATGGCCCTGTTAAACAGGGGCAGAAAAATTGTGCCTTAGGCACTGGTGGCGAAGCCCAGAAACGCAACATTTCTTACTAGCTATCAGCAAGAAAAGTGAGGAGGAGAAGGATATTCTATCAGCAGCATAAGAGGACAGTCACTCAGCATCAGCATACGCAGTCTAAAAGGGATCCGACATTTCAACAAAAAAATATTATTCAGTAACATCAGCATCAGGTGCTTGGTAGCTGGTGTTGATCCAAGCCTGATTCATTTTGATGAAGGTCAGTCGATCAACAGAGTCGGTGGAGAGGCACACCCTGTGATCAGTCACAAAGCCTCCAGCAGCACTGAATGTGCGTTCTGAAAGAACACTGGATGCAGGGCAAGCCAGTAGTTCAATTGCGTACTGTGCAAGCTCTGGCCAGTGATCCATCCTCAAGACCCAGTAAGCCAGAGGAATTTCGGTGGGGAAGGTGTCCAAGTCGGATCTTGCCCCTAGGTATTCCCGGACCATGTAAAGCAGACGCTGCCAATGGTTGCTGGAACCGGTCAGACCTTGGGGCTGCGGACTAAAAAACTGCCTGAAGGCATCGGTCAGACGGCCACCTTCTCCACCGCTCCTTCTGTGACTCACCGAAGCCTCAGCAAGACGTTGTCCAGAGCCAGGTTTTGGTAATCCCCCCGGTTCTGGGAACGCATTTCACAGACCCTTCTGCAAGGCCTCCCGCAGAAGTTTCATCTTCTGCTCCCTCTGCGATGGCAACATAAGGTCCGCAACCTTACTCTTGTAATGTGGATCAAGGAGAGTTGCCAGCCAGTAATGATCCCTCTCCTTGATAGCACGTACACAAGGATCCTTACGCAGGCTTTGCAGGATCAGGGAGGCCATGCAGCGTAGGTTTGCAGAGGCATTCGGGGCACAGACCTCTGGGTCACTGAGGACGACAGGATCCACAGGCACCTCACCCCAGCCACGAAAAAATTCCACTTGTTCCTTGGAACTGTAAATGATCCCTTGAAGACTGCTGCTGCTGATGCTGAGTGCTAGGCTCCACCTCCATGCTGCTGATATAATCCTCCTCCTCTTCCTGTGTGCTAGGTGGGCAAGCAGGACCACTGTCTGGGTAAAGGGGGCCTTGAGAGGTAAGGAAGTCCTCCTCTTCCTCCCTCTGTTCTGCCTCAAGGGCCCTGTCCATTATTCCACGTAGCGTGTGCTCCAACATGTGAATAAGAGGGACAGTCTCACTGATGCATGCACTGTCACTGCTCACCATCCTCGTGGCCTCCTCAAATGGTGACAGGAAAGTGCATGCATCTCTGATCAAGGCCCACTGGCGTGGGGAAAAAAACCTAGCTCCCTGACCCAGTTCTGCTGCCATATTGGCACAGGTACTCATTGATGGCCCGCTACTGTGTGTGCAGCCGCTGCAGCATGGCCAACGTAGAGTTCCATCTGGTGAAATTAGGCGTTTTTTTGGGCAGGTTGTATTCCCTTTGGAGATCAGTCAGCCGAGCAGTGGCATTATATGACCTCCGGAAATGCACACTGACTTTCCTGGCCTGCTTCAGGACATCCTGTAAGCCCGGGTACCTGCCCAAGAACCGCTGCACCACCAAATTCAGGACATGCGCAAAACAGGGCACGTGGGTGAGTTTTCCCTGTCGCAGGGCAGAGAGGAGGTTGGTGCCATTATCGCTGACCACCATTCCAGGCTTCAGCTGGCGTGGCGTCAACCACCTCTGAGCCTGCCCCTGCAGAGCTGAAAGAACCTCTTCCCCAGTGTGGCTCCTGTCTCCCAAGCACACCAGCTCTAGCACCGCATGGCATCTCCTGGTCTGCATTCCTGCGTAGCCCCTCGTACGCCTACGGAGCATGGCTGGTTCGGAGAAAACGTCACCACAGGAAGAGGCCACAGAGGAAGAAGAAGAGGAGGGGGTGGAGGAGAGAGGTGTGCCACAAACAGTAGTAGTGCTTTGGAGGCATGGTGGCGGAAAAACCTCCAAAACTACTGGACCTTGTCCTGCGTCCTTCCCAGCTGCCAGCAGAGTCACCCAATGCGCCGTATAAGACAGGTAACGTCCCTGTCCATGCCTGCTGGACCATGAGTCGGCGGTAAGATGCACCTTACCACTGACCGCCCTGTCCAACGAGGCATTGACATTGCCTTCCACATGCCGGTAGAGAGCTGGAATAGCCTTCCGTGAGAAAAAGTGGCGTTTTGGTACTTGCCACTGAGGTACTGCACATTGCACAAACTCACGGAAGGGGGCAGAATCTACCAACTGAAAAGGTAGCAGTTGAAGTGCTAGCAATTTCGCTAAGCTAGCATTCAACTGCTGGGCATGTGGATGGCTGGGATTGTACTTCTTTCAGCGCTGCAGCAGCTGGGGCAGGGAAATTTGCCTGGTACTATCAGTAGATTGACCGCTACTACTAGCTTGTGACACACCTATTTCTACACCTTCACTGCAGGCTTCAGAAAGGACTGGGGGTCTACTGGGGTTGGAGGTCCTAGAAGGGCAAGGGGGGGTAAGCTTTTGTCTTTGGTGTGGGTCTTTCTGGTGTGCTTGCCAACGAGCTGCATGGCAGGTCGACATATGTCTGGACAAGCATGTGGTACCCAGGCGGTTGATGTTTTGGCCACGCGAGATACGCTTGCGACATAAGTTGCAAACAGCAAAGGTACGATCTTGTGGACATGTTTCAAAAAAGGCCCACACCAAAGAACTTTTGCTGTACCGGTCAGACACAGCAGCGCCATGCACAAGCGCCGTAGATGTGCACTGTAATGCAGTGGGTGTGACCTTAAGCTGACCCCTGGAGGGCATCCTGCCTCTTTGGAGATGTGCCTCGTCCTCCTCCTCCTCTCTCCTATCAGGCACCCAGGTAGAGTCAGTGACCTCATAATCCCCTCCCTCCTCATCACTGTCAACAACCTGGCAGTATGCTCCAGCTGGGGGAACATCATCACTGACAAATTGCTGTCCCTCTCGGCCACCCCCTCTCCCTGGGCTCACATCAATGCCTTCCTCTATCAGTGTTCCGTCATCGGAGTCTTCAAAACGCTGCGCATCTTCCTGCAGCATGTACCCCACACTGTGTTGAAACAGTTCGGGGGACTCCTCAGGAGGACATGGTGGTACTAGGGAAGTATTGTGTGAAGCCATTGTGCAGAGGGAAGAGGACGCCTTGGCAGCTGCTTTGCCAGATAAACTTTGATCTGTCTGTGTGAGAGAGGATGAGGAGGATGAGGACAGCTTGGTCATCCACTCTAGTAATTCCTCTGCATGTTGAGGTTCAACACGGCCAGCTCCCGAAAAGAAGGACGAGCGGCCACGGCCACGGGCTGAAGAGGATGCACCACATCCACTACCAGCGTTACCTCTACATGCAGAGCCTGCTTGCCCTCGTGACTCTCTGCCTCTCTTTGTTCTCCTTTCAGACATATTGAAGTGCTCAGGTGGTATGTAACAGCACAAGCGGAGTGACACCAAATGCCCTCAGGTGATATATAACAGCACACGTACAGTGGCACTACCTGCGCTTAGGTGGTATATAGGAGCACAGGTACAGTGGCACTATCTGTGCTCATTTGGTATATACTGTACCAGCACACGTACGGTGACCCCAAATGCGCTCAGTTGGTATTAAACAGCACACGCACAGTCAGAGCGACTGCGTTTCTGTGCAATTCAATAGCCCACTTGCATTAACAGCAACTGCCTTTCTGTGCAAATAAATAGCACACTTGCAGTAACAGTTAATGCGTCTATGTGCAATTAACTAACACGTGTACACTAACACGTTAGAGCATCAAGCACAATCTCCTGCCTGACAGATACTAATAGCAGAACTAGCTAAGCTATACAGTTTATAATTATATTGACAACTCCTAGGGATGTGAATATATTCTCTACAAACTGTATATTTAACTATACTAACTAGTAGCCTCCCTGATCGATCTATCTATCTATCTGAAAAGACACTGTGGGCCAGATTCTCTAAGAAATTTGCCGGCGTAGCGTAAGCCATTTACACTACGCCGCCGCATCGTACTAGAGCAAGTGCCGTATTCCCTAAGCATTTGCTCCGTCGTTGGCGTAGCGAAAATGGCCCAGCGTAAGCCTGCGTAATTCAAATGAGGCAGCCTTTATTTAAATGAAGCGCGCCCCTGCGTCAAACGAACTGCGCATGCGCCGTTATGGGCCGTTGTGTGTCATGCAAATTTTGGCGCGAACGACCCGATTTGTTCATTTTCGACGAACAATCGAACAGCCGATGTTCGACGCGAACATGTGTTCGCATCGAACGCGAAGCTTATCCCTAATGTTCAGGTAACGACCACTCAGTAATATATCCACAAACATTGTCATAGAACATGGATAGATATGCATGTGAGGGATACCTGCCAGCGCAAAGGTTTATCACTATCCAGTATCACAATAGGAGGAACGCAATGACACATCTCCCCAGGCCCACATAGCCAACGGGTTGTCCCCTCCCAATCATGTGCATGTATCAGGGTCATTAAGCCAGCAATCCCAGATTTTATTATATTTCTCCGGACACTCCCTATTTATGTACAGGTACTTTTTGTATGGCAGAGTCCCATTCACACCTGCCTTCCATTCCGACCATTTAGGAGGTAAGGGCCTCATCCAATGCCGAGCTATGATCTTTCTTGCTGTAAACAATGTCTCCTGCAGGAAAGTTTTGGTGTGTCTATCCAGAACTACTGGGGCTACACCAAAAAGGCATTGCTTGGGGTCTAGGGATCGGTGAGCCCATATTGTCATGGAGAAAGGTGACTATCTGGGACCAGTATCCCTGAATCTTGGGGCATGACCACAATAGATGAAAAAAAGTGCCTATTTCAACCCCACACATTGGGCAGAGTGGAGATTGTTCCCTCTTATATCTGGCCACCCTGACCGCGGTGAGATATGTCTTGTGCACTATGAAGATAGATTTGGGTGAGTCTATCCGGCAACCTGGGTGATACCTCCCGGCAGGACTCTAAAGCTTCTTCCCACTCCTCGTTGTCCATCTCCCCTACCTCCCTCTCCCAGTGTGGTTTGAGAGCGAAAGCTACTCTGCCATGTACAGGGGCAGATAGCATACTATAATTTGCTGAGATTAGACCCTTGGGGTCCTGGCTCCTAGCAATAGACATGATGTGGTTTGGAGTGAGCTGAGGGATGGGTTGCAAAAATTGGGTCCCCAGAGCATGGCGTACTTGTAGGAATCTAAAAAAACATGTGGTTAGGGAGGGCATATTCTTCACGTAATCTGTCAAACGTTTTAAGGTTACCATTCATAAACAATTGGTGTAGGTAAAGAATCCCCGCGAGCTCCAGATTCCAGAGTCCTGGATCTCGCCGAGTTCCTTCAGACGTTTGTTGTGCCATAGTGGCGTGTAGTCATTATGTATTGGTATCCCAATTTTGTTGGCTGCTAAATCCCATATGCGTCTATAGTGTTGCAGTAAAGGTTTAACCTCTCCATCTAAATCTATGCTGCCGGTCCCGGCAGCTATAGCATAGAGTGGATCACTGGTTCGCCGTGCCCATTCGGGGCAAATCAAAATTCTAAAGCGGTCACTATCAGTCTTGTCAAGATGGAAAAACTGTGAAAGTTGGGCTGCGATATAATAATTATTAAAGTCAGGTAGAGCTGTTCCCCCCCATATCCGTCGGGTTCTTGAGCGACTGCCAGGGTAGCTTAGGTCTATAATTTCCCCAGACAAAGGGCCTAAGGAGGGCTTCCAAAGTCTTGAAATGCCTCAGCGGGAGATATGTTGGGGAGTGCCAGAGTGCATAGAGTATTTTAGGCAGAAGGATCATTTTTATAAGGTTTATACGACCCCACACTCCCAGAGGTAGACGGGCCCATGTTTTAAGTTTAAGCCTAATCATAGAAAAGAGGGGTTCAACATTGAGGGCAGTGTAGTCTGTAGTGTTTCGGGTTATGTTTATCCCCAAGTATTTTATCTTCTCGACTCTCTGAAGTGGTAGATTAGCTTGGGATTCAGAGGGGGGAAAACCGTCAAGCGGCAGGATCTGGGATTTATCCCAATTAATTTTCAGTCCAGAAAATATTCCGAACTGTTCTATAGTCTCTAGGGCTTTATGTAGTGAGGGGCCAGAATCTGCTAGATACAGAAGCGTGTCATCCGCGTAAAGGCTGATCTTTTCTGTAAGTGCGCCCATACATAGTCCTCTTATCTCTGGATCTGCCCGAACAGCCATAGCCAGGGGTTCCGCCGCCAGCGCATATAGCAGTGGGGAGAGCGGACTTCCCTGTCGTGTGCCTCTACTGAGGCCGAAGGGGTCTGAGGGCCATCCATTGGCCACTACCCTGGCAGATGGAGCCTGATACAATAATTGTGTCCACTGATGAAATTTGGTTCAAATCCATAGCTCTCAAGGCACCTCCAGAGATAACCCAACTCTACAGAGTCGAACGCTTTGGCGGTGTCAAGCGTCACCACCACTCGTGTTCCCAGGACGTCGTGCTTGGCTTGTAGATTAATAAAAATTCTGCGTAGGTTAAAGGAAGTGTTACGGCCAGGCATAAAACCCGCCTGATCAGGGTGAATGAGGGAAAGTATAACCTGATTAAGGTGCATAGAGTGGACCTTAGCTAATATTTTAATGTCCACCTGCAAGAGTGATATGGGGCGATATGACTCCGGGAAACCCGGGTCTTTCCCAGGTTTAGGGATCAGGACAATAGTGGCCTTCTGCATGGATGGAGGCAACACATGTGTCTTAAAAAGATCATTATATAGCGCCAACAGCTTAGGTGCGAGTATCTACTATAGTGGGAATAGAATTCCACCGGTAGTCCGTCTGATCCTGGGGATTTGGAACGAGCAAAGCCCGCGATTGCAAGGTTTATCTTGGTGGATCCGACACCCCCACACCCCCCGCGTCCTGCAAAGAGATGACAATAGGTGGCCTATCTTCACAATGGACCAGGTAAGCCAGCAGTTTCCCAGCTTTCTCGCCATGTTCAAATAACTTCTGCCTAGTGAAAAACATCTTTTGTCTAGCCTAGCCTAGTATTGGAGCTGGTCTACCACCCTGGTCCGGAGTTTCAGGTGTGTTGCATTTGAGTCTGACGGATCGTCCACGTAGGCACGCTCAGCCGCAGAGAGCTCCGCGGCCGCCAGGTCGAATGCCTCCGAGGATTCCGCCTTGATCCTGTTTATACGGGAGATTAGATGAGACCGGGCATGGAGTTTGAACGATTCCCAAACAATAGACGGGCTGGCTGAGTGGTCATTATCGGTAAAAAACATCCTCCACTTATCCACCAGAAAGTAGAATGTAGTCAATCCTAGAGAGTGTTTTATGGGTGGACGAAAAACAGGAGTATGCCCGGGTAGTAGAGTATCTATGCCTCTAAGGCCGCGTACACACGAGGGGATATGTCCGCTGAAAACGGTCCGATGGACCGTTTCAGCAGACATCTCCGCTCGTGTGTATGGGCTAGCGGACAGATTTCTCCACCCGACAGATTTCAAAGCAAGCTTTGAAATCTATCCGGTGGGAATCTGTCCGCCCGACATGTCTGCTGGTTAGTACACTTACCAGCAGACATGTCGGCTCCCACCACCGCCGCGCCGCTGCCGAATGGATTCGGCGCATGCGCGGAAGTGTTTTACTTCCTGGTGCGGTGACGTGGCGGTGACGCGGCGGCGTCAACGTCACCGCCGCGTCACCACTACGTCACCGCGCCGTCCGGCGGCGGGGAATTTGATCCGATGGTGTGTACACGCCATCGGATCAAACTCCCGATCGGACATATCCGATGGAAATGGTCCGCGGACCGTTTTCATCGGATATATCCGATCGTGTGTACGGGGCCTAAGAGTCTATCAGGTGAAATGCGGTGGTCAGTTTGGAGAATTTAGTCATTGCCTCAGTTCCCATCGAGGGTTGGGAGGGAGACATCCTATCCAGTGTGTCATTCATTGTGGCATTGAAGTCCCTCAGCCATATCACCTGTACAGAAGGATGCTGTGCCATAAAAGCAAATCCATCATTTAAAATGGAGACACTAAAGGGAGGAGGGACATAAAAGGCCAAAATAAGGAGCGGTTCACCAAGTATCTTAGCTGACAAAAAAAACATAACGACCCTGGGGATCAGTGCGCACCTCTCCCAGGGTAAAGTGGACAGATTTAGCAATAAGGACCGACACGCCCCTGGAGTGGGACGTGTGGGTGAAGTGGTATGCCCATCCCATCCAGGGGCGACGGAGAGCCATCTGCAACCTCCCCTCCACATGCGTCTCCACAAGGACCATTATATCAGCTCTCTGTTTCTTCAAGAATGTCAGGACAGCGGCGCGCTTAATTCTGTCGCGCAGCCCCCGCACATTCCACGTCAATAGTTTTAGAGACGCCATACATTATCAGGCAGAAATGTACCATGTCCCAGTCCAAGCCAGGGGATCCCTCGGGCCCCCATACTCTTTAACCCTCTAGTAGAGGTCCGCAAGCGGACTCTTAGCATATGTTAGAGTGGTTCCCTGAACCATACAGTGCCAACATGAAATTAAATAAAACCTTCATAACATACCTTTGAACTTAAAAACAATAGAAAAAAAAACAAATAAATCCCCCCCCCACCCCCCTCCCCGCCCTGCACCTCTCAAAACTGGTGCGGGCATTTACCCAAAACAGAACCATTACGATCATCCCAGAGTATACTGCAGCACACAGTACAAATAGGCATAGTTTATGCAGAGCCTGGGATGGTTGTGGGGAACATCTTCGCTGCACTGTACATGTGAGGGTAGGACAGCTGGGTTCCCAGCGCTCCCGCTGCCGGCATAATGCAGGAGATGTGTGAGCCCTCCGGCAGGCTCCAGAAGTATGATAGTATATAGTAGATATAAAATCATGCTTCACTGGTGTTCGATAGAGTACAATAGAAAGGGGGGAATTTTGCTGGGAGTACAGAGCAAACAGGGGAGGCTCGGCTGAAATAGGGACATAGATAGTGAAGTCCCAGGGGTATGAAAAAACGTACTCACAGCTCTGTCAGTCTCCTGCCCCTGGGGGTGCACGGCGTTCCAGCCAGGAGATCGCATCTTTGGGGAGCTCAAAAAAGGATGCTCTTCCGTCATGTTCCACCTGGAGACGTGCAGGGAACAGCATTGCGTACTTGTAGTTTTGTACCCGGAGCCTTTGCTTGACTTCTTTTTTTTTTTTTCAACAATAGTTTTTATTGAGTTTAACATTTTAAAGATTACACAAGTAGAATGTATACCAGTTTTTTGACAAGAGTGAATAAACAAAGTCGTATACAGCAGTTAAGTCATATTCAATTTTTAGCTAAGTAGCATGATACAGATATCAGATCAAAATGAGGGAGCATGTAGAATTTATCGGACTTACATGGTACAAGGTGGCAGCTAAGGTTAGAATCCTGAAGACCCGGGTGCGTTTGTGACCACCGGGTTCACAGAAATAGTGCTGCGTTGGACCAGCTTGTCCATGGGCGCCACGTTTTGTGAGCATCCACCATGCGTCCCCTGCTAGATGCCAAAGTGAGTTCATAGTTGCAGTGCAAATTAATTAGCTCAATAGTGTTCTCTATCGACGGGGGCTTGGCAGATTTCCAGAGCCTGGTAATGCTCAGCCGAGCTGCCAGGAGGATATTGGTGGCTACGAGGCGCGAGTCAGCGGGTATTTGGTCTATATTGATGTTTAGTAGTGCCATCGATGGTGACGGGAGTATAGGACTGTTAGTGACGTCCGTTAGCATACGAAAGATGGCAGACCAATAATTGGCAATGGACGGGCAAGACCAGAAGATATGTAACATATCTCCCTTAGTGCCGGCGCATCTCCAACATGTGTCAGGGCTGTTTATACCAAACTTAGCTATTTTAGCTGGTGTGAGGTACCAGCGCAGGGAGATTTTTAGTGTGAGTTCCCACAGCGCCGCGTTTCGGGTAGCTTTGTAGATGGACCGAAGTGCAGACTGCCATTGGTCATCATTGAGAGTTTGGCCCACGTCTATATCCCATTGGAGGTGGGGTTTGGCTTTGGAGAAGACCTGTTTTTGGCGAAAGATATTATAGAAAAGGGAAATTCCCTTCTTTTTCGAAGGGGAGGTAGTAAGGAATGACCACGTTGAAGGGGGAATAGGATAGCAAGGGTTGGACACCTGGGATAGACAGTGTCTGATTCTAAGGTAGGTAAAGACTTCCGAATGTGCCAGGCAGAATTTAGTTTGTAGCTGAGGGAACGTGAGTAGTGTTTGTCCACTAAATAGGTCTTGGACGTAGGATATACCATTGGCTGTCCAGCGTTTTAAGTCAAGGTCTGTAGTGCAGTGTTGAAGGCAGGTCAAAGGGAGAGGAGGATGGAATGGATGAGGATGGATTTCACCTTGCTGGACCAAAAATTTCCAGGCTGAGGTTGATGCTCTCATCGTGGGAGGGAGTGAGTTGGAGACCAACGTTCCGTGTGGCACACCCAGAATCCAGTCTCGGAGATTGTTATGTGTAACCAATGTGGATTCCAACTGTCCCCACAATGTGAGAGGGGACGGTTGGAACCAGTCTTTAAGCTGAGTAAGAATTGTAGCCCAGTAATACTCTTTGAAGTCTATGGACCCTGCCCCCCCCGCCTGTTTATGTTTGGTGAGCAGTTGCTTTGCGCAGCGAGGTTTCTTGCCTTGCCAAAGCAGTGTGTTCAGGGTAGTTTGTAGGGACTGGAAGTAGGATGCTGGGATAGGGATAGGGAGTGTGCGGAATAGATATAGTAGCTGCGGTAGGTGCATCATCTTAAATGCTGCGAGCCTACCGGACCATGATAGTTTGTGCTTGGCTAGACCCATAATGTCTTTCTGGAGTTTGTCGAGGAAGGGTTTGAAGTTGCTCCTAAATAAATGTTTGGTGGTGCTTGTCAATCGGATCCCCAGGTAGGAGATCTTGTGTTGTGCCCAGGTAAAGGGAAATTGTGCTTGCAGTAGGTTTTTGGAAGTGGCGTCGAGACCCAGGTCTAGAATGTAGGATTTGTTGGCATTTATTTTGTAGTATGACACTTCGCTAAACCACTGGAGGGTTTTGTGTGCTTCACGAAGGGATAGCGTTGGGTCAGTTAACATAAGAATGACGTCGTCTGCGAACAGACTGATTTTGTGAGAGGTAGAGCCTATTTGAAACCCAGAGATTCGTGGATTCTGCCTGATGTGTTCCGCTAGTGGTTCTATGAGTAGGTTAAAGATCAGCGGCGACAGCGGGCAGCCCTGCCTGGTGCCGTTTGTTATGTTGAATGGCTGGGAGATCATGTCGGCTGAGAATACTTGTGCAGATGGGGATGTATAAAGTGCAAGAACAGCGGTGAGTATGTGCCCCTGAAATCCAAACCTCTCAAGCACCCTACGTAGGTAACCCCAGTGAATCCTGTCAAACGCCTTCTCCGCATCCAAGGCTAGGAGCAGAGAAGGCGTTCCACTGGACTCGGCGTAGTGGAGAATGTCAATCACCCTCCTCGTGGCGTCCGACGCCTGTCTGCCAGTTGTAAATCCAGATTGGTCCCTATGGATCAATGTGGGCATGATACTGACTAGTCTAGTGGCAATCGTTTTTGCGTATATTTTTAGGTCTAGGTTGAGGAGCGATATTGGGCGAAAGTTTTGGGGTATTATTGGATCTTTACCCGGTTTAGGCAGTGTGACCACCAAAGCTTGTAAAGATTCTGTTGGGAATTTGGAGGAGGCAGCCGCGGTGTTATATACCTCAGCTAGGGTGGGCGCTAAATGTTGGGCGAATTGTTTATAGTATTCCCCAGTAAGTCCGTCTGGGCCAGGGGATTTGCCCAGAGGCAAAGATTTGATGGTTGTCAAAATTTCAGATGTGGAAAAGGGTTCATTCAATCGGGCTAATTGGTCCGCTGAGAGGGATGGGAGAGTGACATGGTTAAGGAAATTGTCTATGTCGGTCTGGGAAGGTTGGTATGTGTTACGGTCGTTGCGGAGGTTGTATAGGTCTCCATAGTACGTGCTGAAAGCATCTGCTATGTCTTGGGGATTTGTGAGTTTTGCGTTGGTATGTGGATGAAAAAGGTGATTGATCCTACTTTTGGCTTTCCTGCCTTTGATACGCTGAGCCAGTGCTTTACCCGCTTTATTGGATGTGGAGTAAGTAACTGCTTTCCATTTCCTTTGGTGGTGTTCAAAGGATTGGAGGAGAAGGAGTCTCAGCTCCTGGCGTAGGGAGAGAATGTGAGCGGTCCTAGTCGGGTCCGGAGCGGACTTGTTGAGTCTCTCGGAAGCGTCTATTTGCGATGTAAGAGAGTCTATCTTTAGAGATCTATGTTTTTTATGAGAGGAGCTTAGTTTGATCAGAATTCCCCTTATGAACGCCTTATGCGCGTTCCACACCACGCCTGGATCGGACACCGAGCCTACATTAGTTTCAAAATATTCTGACAGGTGGTTAGAGATTGTTGGTGAAAAGGAAGGGTGTTGTATGATGTAGTTGTTGGCTCGCCATAAAAATGCGGGCCTAGTTGTAGGGGAATCAGAAATTGTGATGGAGATAGGGGCATGGTCCGACCAGGTCGTGGTGTGGATCACAGACGCGCTGACAGATTGCAGGAGCCATTTGTCAGTGAGAAACATGTCAATACGTGAATACGTTTTGTGAAGGGGAGAGAGATGCGTGTAATCACGTTCAGAACCGTGGTAGCACCTCCAAACGTCAAACAGGTCATGTGTGGCCATAAATTGTTTTAGGGGGGACTCCCTGCGTTTCGAGGCAGAGGTGGAGTCTAAAGACATTTCCGGGACTAGATTGAAATCGCCACATACAATCAAGCGTCCCTGCTTGACGGAGTGTACAACTTTCATTACTTTTCGGAGGAAACTGACCTGCCTGACGTTGGGAGCATAAATGCCAGCCAGGGTGAATTTCATATCATTTACAGTACATACAAGAACAACATATCTCCCTTCCGGATCTATTACCACATGGTGCAGGAGGAATTTGACAGTGTCCCTGACCGCTATGAGCACTCCTCTCTTTTTGGAGGAGAAGGGTGCCGCAAAAATGTGGGGAAAGTGCCTGTTGGTACACACAGGTGCACCAGTGCTCATGAGGTGTGTTTCTTGAACACATAGAATGTCGCAGTTCAGGTGTAGAGCGGTCTTCCATAGTGAGTGTCTTTTTGCCGGGTGGTTGAGCCCGTTAGCGTTAAGAGATAGGATCGTGGTCGCCATTGGAGGTCAGGGATCGGGTGGGAATTGGGATAGAGAGTCACTTACAGTTAGAAGAGCCGGGTAGGTTGTTCTGCGTGAGGGAGATGAGGATGTTGCTGAGAGGATCGTTGGTCAAAGATCTGTACCGTGCAAGTCACTGCGCAGGCGATGGAAGTGCTGTAGCAAAAGATCAAATAACAGAAACTAAACAAGCAAAAAAAAAAACTGGTAAGTAACCGGTAGTAACAAGGTATACAGTTCACAGTGGCGGTGCCACCTAGAGATTCAAGAAGCGGAGTGTAGGGACAAGGTGTCCAACTAAACCGCTGGATGGGGGAACAAGTGTCACAAGGCTAATGCTTCAAAACTAAAACCCGTAGGCGAGAGAGTCAACTGTAAAAATAAGAAAAAAAAAGAAAGAAAAGAACAGGTAGAAAGCTGGATGCCAGGGAGAGCATCTGTTGCGTAGATGTAGATAGGAATGCCCGGAATCTTCAGGTCATCTGCTCCGGACCATCCTCCTGGGCAGCGGGGCGGCGGTGAGTGGGTCTGGATCCGCGTTGAGCTTGAGGAGCTGAGGTGTCCTGAGGCAAGTCAGGTAGAATACCCCAAGAGTGGAGCAGTCGCAATCCTTTCTGCAGGTCCTGGATCACATGCGAGGTACCATTCTTCGTCACCAGTAGAGTGGCCGGGTAACGCCATTTTTACTGGACCTTGTTGTTGTGGAGACCCTTGGTGATTGGGCTAAGCTGTCGTCTGAGTTGGAGGGTGTATTTGGAGAGGTCAGGGAAGAGCAGGACCCCCTCGAATGGATGTTGCAGCGACGGTCCCCCTCTGGCGGCTATGAGTAGCTGTTCCTTTATGTGAAAGAAGTGGATTCTCATCAGGACGTCTCTCGGGACCGAGGCAGCTAGGTGTGAGGGCTTAGCGATGCGGTGGATCCTATCAATTATAAGATCCCTAGGCGAGGCATCAGGCAGAATTGTGTGCAGAAGTTCCTTAGCATATTTGGGAAGGTCAGCTGGCGGAATGGATTCAGGGACCCCCCTAAGTTTCAGGTTATTTCTCCTGGATCTATCTTCTAAATCGGCCAGCTTGGCCCTCATCCATTTCTGTTCCATCTGTACCTCTTCATAGGTGTCTACCAGTTCATTTACTGTGGTTGTACAATCCCCCATGCTATTTTCCAGGTGTGTGACTCTGCCATCTATCAACTGCAGGTCTGTGGTGAATTTAGAGAGTACTGAGGACAGATCTGTCATTAGGGAGGACTGAAGGGATAACAGCATGTCCTTCAGCGTGGTATCCACCACTGGCTGGCCTGTTGTAGGGAAGGAGGCCATGGATGAGTGCAGGGCCTGGTTCGCCGGGAGTAGGCCGCAAGCCGGGGCCTCGATTTGCGGGGACGTCCGCGGCGCGATGCGATCGGTGCGGAGGCGCGCCTTTGCCGGGCTTCCCGTTATCGGGTTATCCCCCGTTTTAGGTGGGGGAGGTGAGGAGGGACATAGGGAGTCCTGTGTGCCCAGGGTTGGAGTATAGTTGTCCGATCGGGCCCCCAGTGCTGCGGCGCTGCCGGCGCCATCTTGACTAACCTGGCCTGTGTAGTGAAAGAAGGCCGTCAACTTCTGTGGATGGTGGTCGGTCTTCCTCTTCCCAGACATCCTTGGTAAGTGTCTGCTGGGTCTCAGGAGGATCTCAGGAGTGTGGATGGGTGGGAACGTCTTCCAAAACGGGCTTCAAGTGCTCCGGTTCTCTCCCTGGCAGACGAGCTCAGGCATTAAGCAGCCATCTCCTTTGCTGGCCAGCCACGCCCCCGCCTTTGCTTGACTTCCATGAATCCTCGGCAACGGCGCTGAACCTCCGCCGAAAAATCCGGAACACCGCAACCGTGACATTTTCGTAGGGGATGTTACCCCGCACCCTGGCCATCCTCAAGGCAGCATCCCGATCCTTGAAATTAAGCATCTTAGCGATGAATGTACGAGAAGGTGCACCCTGCAGTGGTGGCTTGGCCGGCATGAGGTGGGCTCTCTCAACCGTCAGCATAGGGGAGAAGGCCTCTCTGCCGTATGCCTTAACCAGTAGCTGCTCCAGGAATGTGGCCGGGTCTCTCCCTTCAGCTCCCTCCGGCAGGCCAATCAAGCGGATATTGCATCTTCTGAGTCTGTTCTCCATCTCATCCTGTTTGGAGAACAGTTGCTGGATTTGCTGCTGCATGTGGTCTGCCCCTGACTGCAATGGCGGCAGCGCGTCCTCCACGTCACACAGGAGGGTCTCTTCCGTCTTTACCCGGTCTCGTAGGTTGTTCATATCCTGCCTGAGAAGGGAGATATCCACCTTAAAAACCTCAATTTGTGTCGCCAAAGTGGTGCGGCAAAGGGTAATAGCCTCAAGTAACTTTGCGGTGTCTCCCGCCGGCCTTGCTTCACCCGCCTGGGCCACGCCGCCAACTTCCCCCTGGTCTACCGAGTCATTGCGATATTGTGCCAGCTTAGCTTGGGCCGATTTGTTCGTTTTTGGAGGCGACATGTCGGTCCAGAGTGCAGGGAGTCTAGTCACACAAGTTAGGAAGGTGGTGGTCGTTCGTGAAGAACAGGATGGCTTAGGATTGCAGGATCAACAGCCGGAGCTCCAGGAAAGGCGTCCTACTCCATGCGCTGTCAGGCCACGCCCCACCGAATTAGTGCCATTTCTAAACAAATAACAAAACTCTGTGCTACCAAGTCTAGTTGCATCAAGTTCCCTGAAAAGTTAAATAAGAGGAGGGAAAAATGTAAACTATAAACCTACGTCAAAAAAACTGCTAAAATTTAGCTAACAGGTCGTAATAATCCCTGATTCGTCACCAGTGGCAGCCTCCTTTAGATTTTCAAGCTCTGTCATTGCCTGCAGCATATCAGCACAGATCCGACCAATAGTGCATCCTGGTAGTTGGTGGCCTTGGAAGAAGATAATAAATTAGAATGTGTTTGATGGTCAAGTGACTGAGGCAAAAAACATAGGGACACATTATTAATCAGGGCTACTTTATGAAAATACTTACCTAAACATAGACACTCAATTGGTGCTTGCAAACTGCTTGCTCTTCTAAATACAGCTACACTACTAGGTAATGTACACACTACAGATATACTCAGAAAATCTTGGACCAGGTGCATATGCATGTGTCTTCACGTGCAGCTACCTAAACAACACTGCCACCTGTCCCTTCTACATGCTCAAATGTTGAATGCAGTACATAATTTGCTACTGTGTTGTGGGCGTGTTTGTAGTGGACATAATCAGTAACCATGTATTTTTTTTTCCACATCAGCTATTCGCACATGCTGGATAGTGTTGAGCAGAATATGCCATATTCGATTTCGCGATATATCTCGAATATATAGTCGAATATTCGAGATATATTCGCTAAATACGAATATTCGTGATATTTTTTGGAAATGAAATTATTGCGAATTTTCGCTATTGCTATTGCGAAATTTCGAGAAATGCGGAATGGAGCACTCTGATTGGCTCAGAATATTCGTGATATATTACAATATAAAATAATCGCGCGATATCGCTATTGCCGAATAATCGCATTGCGATTTTTCTGCAATATAAAATGAGCGCTGCAGCTACTCGGCCCAAGGTCTCTAATCATACCAGCAATGCTTTTAGACGTCGATGGGGATCTCTAGGATGTGATCTGTTCTAAAAAAAAAATTGAAAACATTAGAATATTCGAAATAGCGAATATTCACCGCGATATTCGTGTTATTCGCGAATACTCGAATATGCAATATTCGTAGCGAATATTCGCAATGCGAATATTCGTGAGCAACACTAGTGCTGGAGATCAGCTCATGGTCAAAATGCTTTCTTTGTCTCCAAAGCTTACTTGCATCATTTGTGGGTTCTCCTGCATTCAGAGATCTTTCTTTCTCTTCTTTCTCGTTTTTTTTTTTTGTATATGTATTTGTATTTGTATAATTTTCCCTCTTCCAATAGGAGATACCCAGATTTTCCAGTTAACATATGACCGACCACAGGCTTTTCCAACTCCCAGTACTTCCATCTTCTGGGCTCTAGGTCGGCATTTAGGTGGCAGGTTCCCCCCTTTCCTATTACCATGGGCCCCCTTTCCCCTTCCCTCCCACCCGTCTCCCACTCCCTCCTCCCTCCCCCCTGGTGACTCCCGTAGATCCTGGCTGCTGATATTTCATTTAAATATTTTGAAGATTTATATAATATGGGTTGATACTTTAGGGCCAGTAAGTTTCTATTCTCAAATTCTCCGCATAACTCCACGTCTTTTTATATTTTTCCCAGCTTTTCCATTTGTTTTTGAAGTCCTGATTTGCCTCTCCCATGGTCTCCTTCAGCTCTTCCATTCTATGAATTTCCTTGACCGCATCGATCCATTCCCACATCCCTGGGCTTTCCTCCTTCTGCCAGTTCTTTGGTATTAGCCTCTTGGCTGCTTTGAGCAGGTGGGGCACAAGGGATTTCTTGTACCTTGATATTCCCACCCGCTCTCCATGAAAAAGGACTACCCAGGGATCTTTCTTAATTTCTTTGCCCGTTATTTCTTTTATTTGACCCAGAATTTGTTGCTAACATTTCTGGATTTTTGGACATAGCCACCATATGTGAGCCATGGTTCCTTTCTCTTGGCATCCCCTCCAACACTGGTCTGATTTCCCTTCCGTATACCTACTCACTTTATCGGGCGTGGCATACCAGCCTGAGACACATTTGTAATTCAATTCTGCAGTTCGTGTATCTATGGCCGAGGCATGGGTCAGTAACATTATCCTTTCGCAAGTGTTTTCTCCTCTAAGTGTGCCCAGCTCCCTTTCCCATTGTTGTATAAATGGCGGTTCTCCCAACTTGTCTATTTCCAGCAAGATTTTGTATAGTTTTGATATTGTGCCTTTTGAGCTTTCTGTTTTGCACAGCCTCTCCAGCGGGGTAAGTTCCTCGCTTGTCCGAAGTGGATGGGGGAGGCATTGTACGAAGTGACATAGCTGGAGGTACCGCCATCCATCCAAATTCCATTGTGTTGTTCTATGTTTCAATTCCTCGAACTCCCTAATTTTACCCCCTTCTATTATATCTCCAAAGTGTAATCTATCAGTTTTTATCCAATTCCCCCCTATTTTTCCTACCCCTGGTGCGAAATAAGCATTTTCCTTCAAATTTATAAGTGGGGAGTTGTGTTCCTTATCCAGTTTTTTTGTATACTCTATCCCATAGTCTCAGTGTATCTCGTGTTAAATCTAAAGTTTTTATATTTAGTGCTCTATATTGTGTAGGTGTCCACATAATGGTGCATAGTTGTGTTTTAGATTGTGCTTTTTCTATCTGTACCCATATCTTCTCATTTCTATCTCTGGCCCACTCTACGACTCGAGACAGTACTGCAGCTTTATAATACTCTCTGATATCAGGCATGGTAAGACCCCCCTCGCTCTTCTTTTGTTTTAAAATTGATAGGGAGATTCTGTGCTTTTTATTTTTCCACACGTAATTTATTAGGATCGAGTTTAATATTCTCAGGAATTGCTGGGGGAGGGTAATCGGCAGCATTTGAAATTTGAAAAGTATCTTTGGTACCAAAAACATTTTCAAGGTATTTATGCGTCCGATCCAGGAAATAGGTCTATTATTAATTTTCTTAATATCTGTTTTGATCTCATTTAAGAGAGGGACAAAATTTATTTTATAGATTTTCTTGATCGAGTTTGTTAGCTTAATACCTAGGTATTTTAACTCGCTAATCCATGGGAACACGCATATCCTCTTAACCAACATCTCGTCATTTTTGTTGATATTGATATTTAACACTTCAGTTTTTGTTTTGTTGATTTTAAAATTGGAAATGGTGCCGTATTCTTGAAATACCTTATTTAGAGCGGGGATTGTTGTCAGTGGGTTGGTAATATAAAATAGGATATCATCAGCAAACGCTGATAGCTTATGATCCTCTTTCCCTACTTTTACTCCACTAATTTCGAGGTTATTTCTTATTGTGGCTAGCAATGGTTCCAGAGACAGAATGAAAAGAGAGGGGATAGTGGGCACCCTGTCTCGTCCCATTCCTCATAACACATGGGGGTGAGAGGGTCCCGTTAATTTTTACTCTTGCTGATGGATGTTGATAAAGTGTCCTAATCCACCTTAACATCCTGTCTCCGATACCCATTATTTCTAGGGTTTTTAACATTAATCCCCAATCTACCCTATCAAAGGCTTTTCGGCGTCTATCGAAAGGAAGAGGGCAGAGGGTCCGTCTCTTTTCAGTTTCTGAAGCAAGAGAAGGGCCCTCATGCCGTTATCCCTACTTTCTCTATTTGGTACAAACCCGGTCTGGTCCGGGTGTACCAGATAGGGCATAATGTTTTTCATACGTTCAGCTAGGATTTTTGCGAAGATCTTGATATCCGCGTTCAGCAGGGATATCGGTCTATATCCTGCACATAGCGAGCTGTCCTTTCCTTCTTTTAGGATTATTGTTATCGAAGCCGCTAAGTAACCATGTATTGATATTGGAAAGCACATGTTAAAAAAACTTACTGGGGCAAACAACAGCCTCCAAAGGCTCATCTTGAATTTCTTTCACTCCTTCACCCTCAGCATATCTGGTGTCTGGGGATGTGCTGTCCACTGGTGGCTCTTTGCTGGGTCCGGCACTATCATCATTATCCTGCAAAGGTTGGTGCTGACCACACTCCTGATCCTCTAAAATTAAAGAATAAAACATCCATTAAGCCACCCCTAAATTACATTATATTACCAGAATCACATTTGCTGCTTTTTAAGTATACCAACCTTGCCATGGTGACAAAGTGCACGAGACTAGTGCACTACACTATGCATTATTATAATATACAAAATGTTATGGAACAGGAGTATGATGTCATTTAAAAAGTGGGTACAAATCTCTATATTGGCCACATTAAAAAAAAATCAGGCAGACGACACGCATCACTCTTGTTTGCAATGGCAATATGGGATATATGATGTGAAATCTAGCAGGCGTGACTCTCTGTGACTCTGATCCCCAGGGCCTCTCCTCTACCATGTCTAGCATTCAAATGCATCATTAATGGTCAGTGATGAGCCACACATCTAACATAAAGTTGATTTTACCCATTAAGATATGGACTGAGCCCATGGTCTTTGTCCTACCTATAAACCCCCCTGTCGCTGTGAAAATGCTAATTATATAATTTTGAGCTTACGTTTTGGGGGTGATTTTGGGCATGTTGTTTCCCCTGTTGGAGCCCGGCCAAGGGAAGCCTCCCTTTGTCCCCTGTGGTGTTTTTCTCTTTGCCTTTTTTCTGTGGAAAACATTAGAATACAGTATATTAATTATAACAGAAAAGTAGCCAAGACAGAAAGAACAACTTTCAAATTATAATGAACTACATTAAAACGTGCATTATCTTCTTCTGGAGCCCTCACAAAAACAAATCCCCATTAAATAAAATCCATCTCTAATGTACAGACACATATTTAGATAATTACATGTACTTACTTTTTTTGATAATGGTGCTGTGAATGGAGTCCAAATGTTCTTGCTCTCTGTGCTTCAAATCTGACCATCGTTTTCTGATTTGGTCTTTCGTTCGTTTTACCCCATAATCTTCTTCCAATACTGTGAGGACCTTCTCCAGAACCCAGTCTTTATGGCTGTTGGGTCTATCATAGTTCTCCATTTTGCAATCGTAATCGTATTTCTCAAAGATGTGCACCATCTCCACCATCTCCCCCTTGCTCATGGGGGTGGCCTTGTGCTTAATATAAACTCCTCCACTGCGGGGCCTGTTCGTATTCATTGACTGCGCCATCATCTTCTCCCTCACACATGTACCTCACAGAATGTCGCAGGAATAAAAAAGAATGTGGTCACGCCCCAGCGTCATGACGCACGTAGAGCGGAGCTTCAAGCATGCGCAGGCTATATAAATCAATAACGAGCGGTCGAGGTCCTGGACGCATGAACGAATCCATCGTTGCGACTTCACGTCAAGCCAAAGGAACACACTGAACGAAGGTAGGTGAATACATTGTGACACTAGTGGTTACTGCATGATTTAGCTTAGAGAACCAAACACACATTGTATAAGCATGTTAGGAACTCAAAGCAAGCACTTATTGGTTGTATTGTAACCTTTATTGCAGAGATCTGGTCATAATCATGCCAAAAGCTAAGGGTGGAAAACTAAATTCACGTCCATTCGTCACTGCTTTTATCGAACTCTACAGATCGCATACCTGTCTGTGGCAGTCCAAGCATAAAGATTATTCTGATAAAAATAAAAGACAGGCAGCAATAGATACATTGGTGGCAGAAGCAAAGACTATGTACCCAAGGGCCAACGCAACACAAATTAAAGCTAAAATTGGGAGCCTGAGGAGCACGTTTGTCAGGGAGCTAAAGAAGGTTGAGGGATCGAAAAGATCGGGAGCTGCAGCAGATGACGTGTATGTACCCATACTGTGGTACTTCAACAGCCTGATGTTTTTAAAGGACCGGACGAGGACAAGGAGGAGGAGGAGGACGAGGAGGAGGACGAGGACGAGAAGGAGGACGAGGACGAGAAGGAGGACGAGGACGAGGACGAGGACGAGGACGAGGACGACGAGGACGAGGACGAGGACGACGAGGACGAGGACGACGAGGACGACGAGGAGGACGAGGAGGACGAGGAGGACGAGGAGGACGAGGAGGACGAGGAGAAGGACGACGAGGACGACAGCTTTACCCAGGTCTAGTATTATTCCAAAACTGGCCATTCAAATATATGATGTTAATGTTGTTATGATGGCAACAAAACTCAAATGATGCTCCTTTTTCACACACAGGACCTTGGCAGCCAAGAAGAGGCTGGGCCCAGCAGCCTGTCAACACAATGCCGAATCCCTACACTAAACCCTCCTAGAAAAAGGGCCAAGAAGAGGCAACAGCTAGATGACGCCACTGCTGAATTTCTAAGTAGGGCCACATCGGTCATCGCCTCAGCACCCGATAGTGCAGAAGGGTTTGGCTGTTTCATTGCCAACAAGCTGAGAGAAATAGAGGCAGATCAAAGGGAGCTATGTGAAGGGATCATGGTACAGCTCCTTAGCAAGGCCAGGAAACGTGAGCTAAACCCTAATTCCCATGTCTGTGATTTAGATCACACACCTCCAGCTACTCAACAACAGGCCTACCAACCACAGCCAGCCTACCCACACCAGCCAGCCTACCCACACCAGCCAACCTACCCACACCAGCCAACCTACCCACCCCAACAAGCCCACCCATCCCAGCAGCATGGGGGTCAGTGGCCAACTCAGAGCCCAGATTTTAGGGGCTACTAATTTGGGCACCAAGATAATTCTTTGGTCCATATTTTGATGGGTTGTTAATTTGTGTGGAAAATGTTATCCATTTAGATCCATTTTAGGGATAATTTTATGTTTGGCTTCAAAAATTGAACGAGAAATGGGCGAAAATATGTATCTTTAATATTTCTGTGGATTGTATTATTGTGATGGGAGTGACAAAGAAAAAAAATGGCCTCAGCTGATGGGGATAGAAGTGTGGATAGTGTTGTGTGCGTGGTTCAGTTTGGTAGGCAAAAAATATCAGCCTGTTGAAGTACCACAGCCTGGGGACAGACATGTCTTCTGCTGCTGCTCCCCATCTTTCTGGTGCTCCCTATAGTTAATGTAATTCTCAGGTCCCCAAGTTTTGAGATTAAAAAAAAAATTGTTATGTATGCCCTGGGGTACAGAGGCTTTGCAAAGTCCACCATTTGTTCTATTGCTGCCTTCCTGTTGTTTTGGATCTGTCATAATTTAGGAGATTTTATTTTAAATAAATGGATGATGTGAAGGTGTCTTGGATTATGTGTGTAAAGTCAAATGTCAGTTTGTGAGTAGGCAGGTCCTTTGCTCAAATTAAAGGGACACAAATAGAGTAGTTGGTACTTTGACCATCATATATAATAAGGGATAATGGGGTTGTTAGAAGTTGACACACAAAAGAATCTTGAAATTTGCTTGATTCATATAAACAAAATACACTAATCAAAAGTAAATTCATTCTATTTTAATCCGTCCGTATCACCAGCAAAGCGGGTTTTAAGATTATGGCATTATAAAGAAAATGATAATATGCGCTGCTTTTCTAGATTTTCGAAACTTGCCGCGTCACGAATGTTCTTTTTCTAATACAAACGCTAGTTTTACTAGACAGAAGGCTTCCGGCTGCTCTTTACTTCGGAGCATGCGCATTTTAACTTTGGACAAAAGTCCGACGGTTTTCTGTACACACGGTCGGACTTTGCACCATCAGACTTTTGTGGCAGGAAAGTTGGTCCGTTCGCAGACCAAACTTTTAGTCCGATGAAAGCCAAAAAAGTTGGTCCGATGGAACGTACACACGGTCGGACAAATGGGAAAAGTATCGGATTTTGATGTTGGTTGGGCAAAAGTCCGACCGTGTGTACGGGGCTTTAGACAGGCGAGTGACAGGCACGGAATCAGTGAGGGAGGAGGGGTGGATGTGGCCTCCCGTCTGTTGAATGAAATGGTTGATGACATAAGGTTGAAAGATGTTGCTGTGGAGGTGGAGGGGGATCACGTTGCACATACCTATTTTTCAGATAAAGGGACTGTGTCATCACGAAAAGACTTTCTGTTCGTATCGGAATTTGTGGAGGTGGAGGGGTATGAGGTAGCCCCAGTCCTTTTCTCAGACCATAATATTTTGTTTTGTAAGTTGAAACTGGGAGCTGGAGTGACGTTTGGGAAAGGCTTATGGAAGTTAAATGTGGCCGTATTGGATGGTGAACAAGTGTGTGGAAGAGTTAGTGCTTATCTGGAAGAGCTCGTGAAACAGAAAGGGGACTTTGCAAATATCCTCGGGTGGTGGGATTGGGCCAAAATCTGCCTTGCTAAATTCCTACAGAAGGTATGTAGCATGAAAGCTAAAGAAGAGAAGGAAAAAGAACTAATGTTAATAGGAAAGCTGCACTTTTTGTATAAATGCAAAAGAATAGGTGTGGAGTGGAGGAGGAATTAAAGGAGGTGAGAGAGCAAAGAGATAAAACATTAAAAGATAAAGGGAAAAAGGTTATTTTTAACTCTAAGATTAGGGAGATGGAGGAGGGAGAGCGCTGCACAAGGTTCTTCTTTAAAAAAGCCTTTTCTGGGAAGAAAGTGATAGTGACTGTATTGGCATGGGAGGAGGAGGTGGAGGAAGTTTTTTATTTTTATAAAAACCTCTATGATGTCCAAGAGGTGTGAAGGAGGAGGAACAACTAGACTATTGTAGTGTGGTGGAAAGGTGTCTCGAGAAGGAAGAAGCAGAAGGACTCTTGGATGCTGTGACAGAGCTGGAAGTGGAGAATGTGCTGAAGGGAATGCAGAGAAACAAGACTGAAGTGGTCCAGTACTGTGTGGCTACAGGGGAGATGTCCCCAACCATGAAAGGGGGGCAATCACTCTGATTTTTAAGAAGGGTGATCGGCGGAGATTAAAATTGTCGCCCTATCACGCTACTAAATGTGGATTACAAGCTGGTTGCCAAATTATTGGCAACCAGGATGAGTTTGGTGGTAAACAGGTTGGTGGGTGAGGGGCAGGTGTGTGCTGTCCCCGGCCAGAGAATATCAGACCTTTTGATTTTGTTTCGGGATTTGATCACCTATGCCCAATCAAACAATATGTCTTTGGCCCAAATGGGGGTGGATTTGGAAAAGGCGTATGATAGGGTGGCACACTCCTTTTTATTTAAAGTGCTTGACAGGATGGAAATCCCACCTCCTTTTCTGAAAACACCTGATAGTGACAGAAAGAGTGAGAGATGAGAGTGAGACCCAGGCTGCGCTCTAAGGACAGACTGGAGACTGCTTGTATATCTGAGGAACAAGGTTGGCTAAAAGATTTAGATCAGAGACGGCTGTCCACAGGACCATCGGTGTATGTGTTGATGCCCCTTTTCTTCCTTTTGGAAGGTAAGCGCTCTGTGAGCCCGTTTATCTGTGAAGTCTCATCTGGATGATCTCATTGTTTACATGGACAGAAGCCTTGTCACTGATTGATCTACATTTGTTTTTTCACTGGATTGCACTTATTTGGGATATTTGTTGTTGCACTTGATTGCACATATTTGAATACTCCACTTATTTTTGTATTCTTTGTATTATCACTGCTTCATATAGCAATGCTCACTTGTTTACTCTGGATTGATTGTTTAGTTTAGTTTTAGCTGCGCTCATCATCTTTTTACTTTAATATCTGATACGTCCCTATCTGGGGACCATATATTAAATGGATTTTTAGAACAGGGAGATGGAAGAAGAGCTTGCTCTGACCACTCCACGCATCGACCTGGTATTGCAGTACCTCCAGGACCAGTGCACCCCTTTCTTACTTAGTATCAAAAGATAGATTTGATTGGAAAATCATCCAGCTTGTTTGTCTTGTGTCTGTTTTTTGGTTTGTTGGTTGCTTACTTAACCTTCTTTCTATAATAAACTGGCATGTAACCCTTGTGTCTTTGTGTTAATTGCTTCTTGTCACTTTCTTGGGGGGAAGAAAGGAAGGTTTTTTGCTGTTGCTCATCGCCAAATGACACTCTATGAAGTTACCTATTCAGGAACACCTAGTTTAAGTCAGTGCACCAATTTCGACAAGACAGCTAGTTGTTCTACTCATCGCTTCCTCTCTCTCCTAAAGCCCAGAATCGAGCCTTCAATAGCAGTGACCCAGTCTTTCAAACAAGGGGGCAGAATTTGATCCATTTCTGTGCCTTGGTGCAGCAAGGTTTTTTTCTTTTTATCTGGAGGATCCCTTAGCCTGCGACTCCCTCTAGTGGCTCTCATTTTTCATCCACGTTATGTTAACTAGGAGGCGGGCCCATGCAAATAATTTCCCTCGTTAAACGTACACGAGGAGCAACGAGGAACACCGAAATCTGTGTAATTCTTCTTTTTTGGCATGACTAAAGGTCAGAATGGGCTCCAGTAATGTTGGGTGGGTGTCAGAGCAGTGTGGATTGGCCAGTAGACAGGGGATTTGGCCTGTAGGCCAGTGACACCCGTCTGCCTGCGGATCTTAACACCTCTGGACAGCCTAGACTGGGGGGAAGGGTGAAGGCTGGGCACAGGCAAATGGGCACCTCTCAGCGAGCCCGTCGCTGAGGCCACAAAGCCACTCGCTCGGAACAGAGAATAATTGGGTTATCGCTTCTCGGCCTTTTGGCTAAGATCAAGTGTAGTCGCCACTGCCTGATTCTTGGTCAAGAGGTGTCTGGGGTACCCGGAGGTCGGCCTTGGGGGGAGCGTCCCTTTTCGGAGGGCCCCCCCTTGCTGCTATTGGCCCGAGGCTTAGTCCCCAGACGAGTTGCGATCGCCTTCCCTACCATCCCTATGGTGGCGGTGGGATAGGTGGGAAAGGATGATTGGGCCTCCTAACGCACCCAATACTGTAAGGCTGGCCGTTGCCGAGCCGAGATGGAACTTTGTTGGTTTGCACTTCATTCAGAAGGAGTTGATTAAAGACTTGCTTGGGATGGCGAGAGCAACGATTTTTTGCATGCAGTGTTTCCCCACCACCGGAATGTATGACGTTACTTTCTGGAAGAAGGAAGACCTGCAGACATGTCTGCTTCGGTTACAAGAGAACGAGGGCCATGAAATGCTGGAAGGGATCGTTTTCATGTCGAGTGAAACGAAAGTGCGGCTCCCCATCACTGTGCATATGTACAATCCTTTTGTACAGGATGGGGAGATCGCTGCCTTTTTACTCAGGTACTGCGAGTCGGTTTCTGCGGGCGTGAAGCTGACAAATGTTCTCGGTACCTTCAATGGGCAGCGGAGATTCTGGGTTACCTTCAGGGCGGATAAGGAAGGTATCGGTGGCGCCTGGCACCCCCCACAGTCCTTCTCCATCGGAAGGAACCGGGGCTACTTGTGGTACCCTGGCCAGCCACTTTTCTGCAAGCAATGCTTCGCGTTTGGACACACAAAAGACCAGTGTGAGGCCGGGTTGACCTACCGTAACTGCTTTAAGCAGGGTCACGGGGCGAACCAATGTCCGGTGGGTAAGAGCTGTTACATCTGCGGGAGCGGAACCCACCTGGCTAGGCAGTGCCCGAAGGTATCCCGAACAACGGAGCCCACAACCGTGGTGGCCGAAGTAGTGGCGGTGGAGGCTCCTGAGACGGTTGTGGGCAAGAGGGCACTGTCGTACGCAGATGTGGCTAGAGGTGGTCCTCCGGCTGCCGCGGGGGAAATACGGCGACCTGACCACAGGGCTGCCTGAGGAAGTAGGGGTGCGGGCTGATGCCTGCCCTCCTATGGAGGGTGAGCCCGGTCCCTCCCCTCTGGACGCCGTGGGGGAGGAAGGGGCCTCCTTTCTTCCCGAGAGGAGTGTCCCTGACAACCTCATGGCCGAGTGGGAGGCGGAGGGGAGCGGTATGGAGTCGGAGGACTCAGAGACGGAGGAAGGGATGGAAGTGGGGCAGCCTTCCCTAAAAAGGAAGATGGAGGGCGCCGAGGCCCCTACTTCCTCCCAGGACATTGGCTCTTTTGCCAGCTCCCTGGACCCCGGCTCATCTGAAGCGGTGGTCGACTCGGACTCGTCACAAGTTCCACCATATGTGACCACTGGTCAAGTGTCCAGCCTGCAGCAAGTGATGGGGTACTGCAGGGCCGACGAGATGGAGGAGGAGGAGAAGACCTGGGAGGGGTAAGTACCGGATCCGGACTAGGTTTGCGGACGAGGGAGAGGAATAAACCCGGAAAGCACGGCAAGAAAAAAAAGAAATGACAGGGACTCGACCCCTTCCTAATTTTCTATGGCCTTACGGGTGTCTTCCCCTTCCTAATTTTCTATGGCCTTACGGGTGTCTTCCCTCAATTGCAGAAGTATTGGGAGGTCCTGTAGGCGGGCAGCGATTTTTAACATCTTGTCAGGGTATGCTGCCGACATTTTCTGCCTGCAGGACTGCAATTTGAGGGAAGCCCCCCACACCGCTAGTTGGACCCTTGGGGATGCGGTGTGGTCCTTGTGCCGAAGCAGAAACACGGGAGTGGGGATATTTAAAAAAAATAGGAACATTAAGGTTTTAAGGAAGGTGGAGGTAGAGGTGGGAAGGTGTTTATGTGTGTTTTTACAGTTTATGTGTGTACGCACCGGTGGAGAAGAAGGGAAGGCTGGACCTATGGGAGAAGATGAACTTTTTTTTAGGGGGGAGGGATCCTGTTATTTTGTGTGGTGATTTTAATTGTATTGTGTGGATATTGATAAGTCTGGGAAGGAATTGGGTGAGGTTTTAAGTTTGTTTGGTTTGAGGGATGTGGGTGAAGGTGGTGGTTTTACATATTTTAGTGATCAGGGAACCGTACAATCACGTATTGATTTTTGTTTTATTTCCAAAAATTTACAGGCACAAGATTTTACCGTCACACGGGAGCCTTTCTCGGACCATGGTAGGATCGAATGTGTTGTGAGTATGGACCCAGAGGTAACGTATGGTAAAGGTGTATGGAAGTTGAATGTGGAGTTGTTGGAAGATGAAAATGTGAAAAGAGAGCATGGGGTGTTTTTTGGAAGACTGAAGAGGAGGAGGAATGATTTTTTAAGTGTGATTGAGTGGTGGGAATGGGTAAAAGTGCAGACAAAGAGGTTTTTTGTAAGAAAGGGGTGTGAGATTGCAAGGAAGGAGCGTGAGGGGTATGAATGGTGGCTGAAGAGGTTAGAATATTTGGAGGAGTTGAGAGAATGGGGAGAGGATGTGGGGTGTGATGTGGTGGAAGCAAGAAGGAAGTTGAGAGTGTTTATGGAACAGAAAGGGAGAGAGATTATGTCACAAGCAAGGATGGTGGTGAAAGAGAAGGATGAGAAGTGCACGCGGTTTTTCTTTAAGAAGGTGTATGGTGGGAAGGTGGAGTTGTCAAGTGTGTTGGATGAGAATGGGCTGGAAGTGAATGGAAAGGAGAGAGTGGGGGAAGAAGTTTGTAAGTTTTATGCAGAGTTGTATAAGGAGAAGAAGAGGGATGCGAGAATTAAGAAGGATGTGTTGAAGCAGGTGGAGATGTGTTTGGATTTGGATGATAAGAGTATGTTAGGGGAGAAAGTGAGTAAGGATGAGGTTGATGAATGTCTTGGGAGTATGAAGAAAGGGAAGACGCCTGGTAGTGATGGTTTGCCTGTTGAGTTTTATTGTGTTTGGGATGTGATTGGTGATTGTGTGTATGAGATGGTGTTGAAAGTTCTGGAAGTTGGGAGGATGCCTGATTCGATGATGGAAAGTGTGATTGTTCTATTGTATAAGAAAGGTGATAAGCGTGAGTTGAAAAATTGGAGGCCTATATCGTTGTTGAATGTGGATTATAAGGTTGTGGCGAAAGTGTTGGCGAATAGGTTGCGGAGAAATTGGTGGGAGAGGAGCAAGTGTGTGCGGTGCCTGGGAGGTCGATTTCAGAAAGTTTGGTGAGTCTGAGGGATGTGTTGTGGTTATGTAAGGAAAGGAAGGAGGAGGTGGCTGTGTTGGCTGTGGATTTTGAGAAAGCGTTTGATAGAGTGTCGCATGATTTTATGTTTAAGGTGTTAAGGAGAATGGGGATACCTGAGGTTTTGATTGGGTGGATTAAGTGTTTGTATAGAGGTATGGTAAGTAAGGTGTTGTTGAATGGTCTTTTATTTATTTTTTATAAACAAGAAAGCAACACGAAAAACACAAGAAAACGGGATATGCAGAATCCAATACAACAGCTTATTTATATATGGACATTATAATACATCTCTATCTTAAACTCTTTTACTATTCCTGGTCTATAGCAGAGGGAAATTATAATATTTTATATCACAAGCAATTTCCATTCCCCCCAGGGGAGATATAGAAACCAAAATACTATTTCAACTTTTAACTAAATTTCAAACTTCCCCAAATGTTCCATCTCCTCCCTGATTGTCCATATATTCTCTATGTATTCGACAAATTCCCTCTTTTATCTCCATCACGTTGCCTTCCCTATTTTATCCCCTCAATCCCTCCCCCCTTATCCCCTCCTCAAGACCCCCATCTCCACCTCTTCTCCTCCTCCATCCGCGTACACCCACGGACATGGAGGGAAGAGGAGAGGAAGAAGGAGACAAAAAAAAACAACACAAAACAAACAAATACCACAGACATAACCCCATAACACAACAAACCCCCCCCCCCCTCCGCTGTCCCCCCCTCGGCGAGAAATTTCATCTTTCCTTCCCTCCTCCCTTTCCCTTCTTTCCTCGACCTCTAATCTTTATTCTTACTCCCCTAGTAACTTTTTACCTTCTTCCGATTGTACAAATAATTCCCAGGGTGCCCATATTATTTTATTTTGCTCTTTCTTATCTATTGGCCTCGGTAAGAGTTTCTCCATTATTCCTATTTCCTTACTTTTTTAAGCCACATAGATATTGGAGGTGCTTCCGGGTCTTTCCATTTTATTGCAATGCAACTTTTAGCCGCATTTATCAGATGACCTATCATTGATCCTGTATATCTTTTCAAAGAAATTTCTGTATGATGTAATAGGAAGAATGAGGGGTCATCTGGAATCTGGTGTTCTGTAAGTGATTGGGTAATTCTCCGTACTGTTTCCCAAAATTGTTGTATTATTGGACACCCCCAAAATATATGCAACATTGTCCCTTTCTCCCCACACCCTCTCCAGCATCTCTCTGAAATTTCAGAAAAGAATATATTTAGACGCGCTGGCGTATAGTACCACCTTGTTAATATTTTATAATTTAATTCTTGTATTTTCGTACATCTTGAGGAGTTTAACGCTAAATTTATGATATTTTGGCATTGTATTGGGGAAAAGGTTTGGCCTAAATCTCTCTCCCATTTGGCGAGGCTTGGCATTCTAAAGTCTTCCGGTGGTGCAGTCAACAGTGTATACATTTTTGAGACCATATGAGCCAATGGTTCCGCTCCTCCACAATACTCCTCAAACTTTGTAAGTGGGCGTCTGTACTTTTCTGCACCACCTAGAGTCTCCAAAAAATGTCGTAATTGTCGCGCTTGCCATATCGGGATTTCATATCCCCCTTGTGAAATTTCTCCTATTGTTTTCCATCCCCTTTCTCCTAGAAAGTGAGAGGCTTGAAATCTTCCATTATCTCTTAATTTCTTGAATATTTGAGACTCCATGCCTGGCTGAAATTCTGGATTTCTTATTATTGGATAGAGGGGGGAGTTTTTAGTCGAAAATTTTGAATTATAACATACTTTATTTCCAGTCCATAATGTTGGACCTATCGTAGGGTGGGTTTTAACTATAAGGGGTAATGCTGAATAACACCATATTGCCCTATTTAACGGTACTGGGCTCATTTGTTGCTCTAAAGTAATCCATAGTTTATAATCCCCATGTCTGCTCCAATCGGCTATCCTTCCCAGCTGGACTGCTTGATAGTATTTTAGCATATCCGGTGCTGCTATTCCACCAGCCTTCTTGGGTAGGATCAATAGTTTCCTACCAATCCTAGGCCTTTTACTCCCCCATATAAATTTCATAAATAAAGCCCTGACTTGATTGAAGTATGCCATGGGGATCTGAATTGGTAGCGCTTGGAAAAGATAGAGGAATTTTGGCACTACACTCATTTTTAAAATATTGGATCTCCCGAACCAAGAGTGCATCCCTCTACTCCATCCATCCAGCATTGTTCTAACTGTACTCAGTAATGGTTTAAAATTTAACTCAAAAGTATCCTTTAAGTCTGGTGGCATTTGTGTTCCCAAATAATTCAGTGCCCTGGTCGTCCATTTAAATTTAAAGCTATG
This sequence comes from Rana kukunoris, assembly GCA_029574335.1. NCBI lineage: Eukaryota > Metazoa > Chordata > Amphibia > Anura > Ranidae > Rana > Rana kukunoris. The sequence continues at coordinate 57,663,808 of CM056052.1, forward strand.
TTCTAAACCGGTTTTAATCAACTCCGGGAGAGCGACTCCCATCGCCTCTGATTTACTGTAATTTATTTTAAAATTTGACATATTCCCATAGATTTCTACTTCTTTCATTAAATTTGGTAAAGATATCTGTGGTTTGATTAAGGAAAAAAGCATATCATCTGCGTAAGCTGATACTTTATATTCCATTCCCCCTAGTTGAATACCCACTATGTCTCTATTCTGTCGGATCTTATTTAATAATGGTTCTAATGTCAATGCAAATAATAAGGGCGACAAGGGGCAGCCCTGCCTGGTACCGTTTGTAATTGCTAGGGGTTCAGAATATACCCCATTTACCTTTACTAAAGCTCTGGGTCCCGCATACACCCCTGCTATCCACTGTAACATCCGCTCTCCCAGACCCATTTGTTTTACTGTTCCCAGCATAAACTCCCAATTCACTCTATCGAATGCTTTCTCTGCATCTGTATTCAGGAAAACACTCGATATCTTTTTTTTATTTGCTTGGTGTATTAAATTTAACACTTTAATAGTACTATCTCTCGCTTCTCTAGTTGGTATAAACCCAACTTGGTCTAAATGAACCAATTTTAAAAGGTAGGGCTGTATGCGGGATGCCAGAATCTTTGTCAGTATTTTAATATCTACATTTATTAATGATATTGGTCTATAACTAGAGCATAACCCTGGATCCTTCCCTTCTTTCGGTATAACCGTAATATGTGCCAATAGCGCCTCCTGAGGTAGAGATCTTGTTTGTCCGACTGTATTAAATAATTTGGTTATATAAGTCCCCAGTAGTGTACTAAAGCTTTTATAGTATTGTATTGTAAACCCATCTGGGCCCGGGGCTTTACCATGTTTTATTGTTTTCATTGTTGATTGCACTTCCTCCAGAGTAATTGGTTTTTCTAAATCTCTTCGTTCTGGAGATGTTAATCTGGACAGACCTGCTGACGATATGTATTTCTCCACAGACCCAGAGGGGTTCACCATTCCTTGAAGATTATATAAAGAGGCATAATATTTCTTGAATTCTTGCGCTATTTCTTTTGAAAGGTAGAGTTTTTGATCTACTTTTGTTTTAATAAATGGAATATATGACCGTGATTGTAGTTTTTTTAATTTTTTTGCTAGTAACTTCCCACATTTTTCACCTGAGTCATACGTCATCTTCTCTGCATATTGTAAAACTGCTTCAGCTTTATATCTAAGGAGATCTGCTACCTGTCTTCTTAAATGTGTTAATTCAATTCCTATACCCGTTTCTATCTTCTTTTTATGTTGTATCTCCAGTCTCTGTATCCTTTCTAATATTTATTTTATTTGTTTTTCTCTTGTTTTCTTAACTCTGGAGCCATGTTTTATTAGAACCCCTCGGATTACTGTTTTATGGGCTTCCCAAACTATTCCTGGAGCACTTTCTTCGTTATCATTTATCTGGAAATACCACATTATTTCTTTTTTTACATCTTCAATTATATCGGGATTCTGTAATAGACTCTCATTTAATCTCCACCTCCTTTCTGACGTCTGAGTTCCCTCTCCCCAAGTTATTTCCATAGTTACCGGTGCGTGGTCTGTCCATGTTATATTCCCAATTGAAATATCCTGTACTAGGTGTAACCACTGATGAGGTATCAGAAAGAGGTCTATTCTTGAATAAGTTTGATGTGGGTTTGAGTAGTATGTGTAATCTTTCTCTCCTGCATGTAGGATACGCCATCCATCTACTAACTGAAATTCGTGTAATTTTTGTATAATTCGTTTTCTGGTGCCACTGGGTACCGAAGATACCCCTTCCGAGGTGTCTTCCTTTGGATCCAAGGGGATATTCAAGTCCCCGCCACAAATCAACTTACCCTCTTTAAAGTTCATCAGTTTAGTGATCACCTTCACTAAAAAACTATCTTGATGTACATTTGGTGCATAAATGGTGGCTAGTGGTACCTTCTCACCCCCTATTGCCCCTTTAAGAAAAAGGAATCTTCCTCCCGGATCTGCGTATTTATCCGTTAGGGACCATGGTATTCTATTTGCTATCACGATTGCTACTCCTTTACTTTTAGCTTCCTGGTTTGAGGCCTGGTATACCTTTGGGAAGTTCCTATTTTGAAGATATGTATATGCCCCTTCTTTAAAATGTGTTTCCTGAATTAGTCCTATATCTGTTTTAAGAGATTTTAATTCATTTAATAATATCTTACGTTTTTCGGGGATATTAAGTCCTCTCACATTTAGGGAAGTTACCTTGATCTTATCCATCTCTCTCACCACGTTGAGCCAACAGCGGAGGAGGAGAGATCACAACACGACAGATAGAAAAAAAAAAAATGTTACACAAACACAGTCTCCTCCTATAGGGGTCCCAGGAGGTTCTATGTTACGGCTTCTACGTGGGACTTCGACTATCCCGTAGTTGCCGAGAATAGGGGGAACTGACCTCTAACAGCAAGAGTGGCTGAGCTCCTGCCTCCTCTCCTCCCTCTGTTTAATTTCTCTCTAAACCCTTTCTATCTTATTTACCCTGTGACTGCCCCCCCTTTTTTATTTCTTATTCCACTCTCTCACCTTCTGATCTCTGTTCCAGTGTCATGACTAGTCTTTATATTACTTCCTTCCCCCTTCTCCCTTCTGTTGTTGAATGGATAGCTGACGAATGATATAGACATTAGGTCTGGTGTGAGACAGGGATGCCCGTTGTCGCCTGTTATTTGTTTGCGTGATTGAACCGTTGTTGAGGATGTTGGCTAAGGATAAGTGTGTGAGGGGAGTGGAGGTTCCTGGGAGTGGTGGTAGAGTTTTGAAGGTGATTGGATATATGGATGATGTTACTGTGGTGTGCAAGGATATGGTTGGGTTAAGAAGGGTGAAACTTTTGATTGAGATTTTTTGTATGGCGAGTGGGTTTTGTGTGAATATGGGAAAGAGTGAGTGCAAGTTGTTTGGGGTGTGGGGGACGGTTGAACAGTGTGGTTGGAAGTTTTGTGTTGGAGGTTTGAGGATTTTGGGTGTTAAATTTGATGGGGATTTGTATGGAAGAGAGAGTTGGCAGGATGTTTTGGTAAGAGTGAAAAAGAAAACAGATTTCTGGTCTCTAAGGACTTTATCGTTGAATGGGAAAGTGTTGGTGGTGAAAGCTGTGTTGATGCCGATTTTGTTGTTTTTGTATTATGTGTTTCCAGCGCCTGATAGAGTGATGAAGCAGATTGTGAGAGTGTGTTTTTCGTTTTTTTTGGTCGTCGCGGATGGAGAAGTTGAAGAGAGAGAAAGTGATGAAAAGTGCAATGAATGGTGGGAAAGGTATGGTGAGTATTGAGAAGTTTCTGGTGGTGAAGTATGTAAGCATGTGTGTAAGATTGAGTGAGAAAGAGAATATTGCAGGATGTATGGTGAGATATGCTGGTGGGAGTGTGATGCGGAAGTTGTGTGAGGTTGATTTGAGGAAGCCTGTATGTTTTGCGCTTTGGTTTTACGTGAGGATTGATAGGTGTATGAGGAGGTATGAGTTGCGAGATGTGCCGCGGGATAAATGGTGTGAGAGTAAAAAGATTATGCAGTTCTTGAGAGAGAGGGAGGAAGTGGAGGGAATTGGTGGTTTGAGAGTTGCTGAATGTAAGAAAGTCTGGAAGAATGTGTGCTGTAAGGGATTGGACAATAGACAGAAAGATGTTGCATGGATGGGGGTGCATGGGTGTCTACCGACGAGAGAGTTTCAGAGAAGGAGAAGGTTTGTGGATAGTGAGGTGTGTCCGAGGAGTGGGTGTGGGGAGATTGAGAGAGTGATACATGTGCTTTGGGAGTGTCGGTATGCTAGGAAAATATGGAGTGGGATGGAGAAGATGTTGAAGGGATTGACTGGTGTGAATGTTTTAACGTATGAGATGGTGTTGTATGGTTTGTGTGATTTAACGAGGAATGAGGAGAGATTGTTATGGATAGTGGTGAATTGTGTTAAGGAATGTTTGTGGGATGTACGTAATATTTTTGTTTTCAGGCAGGAGATTGTTAAAATATGCATAACTAAAAATCCTTCCTTGGACCATAGCCACACACTCCCTCACTTTGATTTTAAGAGATTGGGTGAGGGTGATGCACGGAGGTTGTGTAAAATTGATATGTGGAAGCAATGGTGTATATAATGTGTGGTTTTTATGTGTTCGGGATCATGTTGTTTTTTTGTATATATTTTTGATGAATTAATATTTATATTTTTGTCTTTCAGGGTGAGTGCAGGTGATGGTGAAGGGAAAGTGTAGAGCAGGGGTCTCAAACTCCCGGCCCGCGGGCCAGTTGCGGCCCGCAGACCAAGATTTTGCGGCCCACTGTCAAGCCCTTCCCCCAGACAGTGTCATACTTTGCAGCGCATGCAGCAGGGCCGGTACAAGGCAGGGGCGGGAGGGGCGAGTGACCCTGGCGCTACCAAGTCTAACAGGGGGGAGCGCAATCAGCCACGGCCGCCAGATCAGTTGGATTGTCTGTCACTCACTTTCACTGAGTGACAGACAGCGCAGGCAGCAGCTGTGGCACACTGTGTGCCGACTGCGCTCCTCTGTCCTGGTCCTGGCTCCCTTTCATTCTTTGCGTTGCCTCTCGCCCCCCCCCCCCATGAAAGCTGGTATATTCCCGACGTGCGCCGTCACCGCGTGACGTCACGCCGGGGGTGAGAGGTGACTGAGGCAGAGAGGAAGGGAGGACTCGCGCGGAGCTGTGTCTGGAAAAAAAAAAAGGAGGACAAGACACGAGGAGCCTGCTGCCTGCCTCAGCCTGCTACTGTCTGGAGTGGAGTGTGTGGAGTGGACTGTGTGCAACAGAAGAAGAAGTGAACTATAAAAAAAGTAAGAGACAACTTAAATTAGTCTGTATTGGGGAGGGGGGGGGAGGGGGTTTTGGACTGAGGTGACCATCATATTTTTAATTAAAAAAAATGTCAGAATTATTATTTTTTTTGTGTTATTTTAAGCTTGCCTTCCTTGTCTGCATAAAAAAAAAACCTTAATTGCAGCCTCACTGTGCGCATCACACGCAGCCACTGTGCCCATCAAACGCAGCCACTGTGCCCATCAAACGCAGCCACTGTGCCCATCAAACGCAGCCACTGTGCCCATCAAACGCAGCCACTGTGCCCATCAAACGCAGCCACTGTGCCCATCACACGCAGCCACTGTGCCCATCACACGCAGCCACTGTGCCCATCACACGCAGCCACTGTGCCCATCAAACGCAGTCACTGTGCACATCACACGCAGCCACTGTGCCCATCAAACGCAGCCACTGTGCCCATCAAACGCAGCCACTGTGCCCATCACACGCAGCCACTGTGCCCATCACACGCAGCCACTGTGCCCATCACACGCAGCCACTGTGCCCATCAAACGCAGCCACTGTGCCCATCAAACGCAGCCACTGTGCCCATCAAACGCAGTCACTGTGCCCATCACACGCAGCCACTGTGCCCATCAAACGCAGTCACTGTGCCCAAACGCAGTCACTGTGCCCATCAAACGCAACCACTGTGCACATCACACGCAGCCACTGTGCCCATCAAATGTTTAGAACTATTATTAAGATTGCATCAGTTGTACATTTTAAAATTTTGGTCCAATACTTGATGCGGCCCAGCCTCACCCAGCTTATACCTCCAGTGGCCCCCAGATAATTTGAGTTTGAGACCCCTGGTGTAGAGCAAGCGTTGAGTATTTTTTGTTTGTGTAGGGATAGGGTTGAGGGACAGTATATTGTAGGGGTAGTTTTTTTATATATTCTGATATTTTTGTGCTATTTGATGGGTGGAGGGTTTTTTTTGTAATATTTTTTGTAATGTTTTTTCTGTTGCTATCTTTATTTGCTGTATTTTTGTTATTGTATTTTTGTTGCATATTTTGTATTATATTTTTTGCATATTGTGTATTATATTTTTGGCATATTTTGTATTATATTGATGCTGCATATTTTTTGACGTTTTGCTATGTATCCTTTTTGGGTTTTTGTGGGAGGGTTTTGTGGGAGGGTTTGTGGGAGGTTTTGTTGGAGGGTGGGAGAGTTTTATGTAGATATTGTCAAACTTTTTTGTATTATTTTGAAAATGTTGTCTTTTGCTTTTGTATTATGTATATTGTCAATTTCTTTGTTGTATTTTGTTTTTAATTTTTGTTCAATGTGTACAATACGTTGTTGTACATATTTTTGTCAATGTTACTTTGTATTTATTTATGACAATTTTAAATAAAATAATTGAAAAAAAAAACTGTTCTTATCAGTTTAATATCTGATACGTCCCCTATCTGGGGACCATATATTAAATGGATTTTTAGAACAGGGAGATGGAAGAAGAGCTTGCTCTGTCCACTCCACGCATCGACCTGGTATTGCAGTACCTCCAGGACCGGTGCACCCCTTTCTTACTCGGTATCCAAAAATAGATTTGAATGGAAAATCATCCAGCCTGTTTGTCTTGTGTCTGTTTTTTGCTATGTTGGTTGCTTAACCTCTCTAATAAATCGGCATGTAACCCTTGTGTCTTTGTGTTCATTGCTTCTTGTCACTTTCTTGGGGGAAGAAAAGACCGTTATTTGACAGCTTGCTCCTCATCGTCACCAAATGACCCTCTATGAAGTTACCTATGCAGGAACACCTAGATTTAGTCAGTGCACCAATTTCGACAAGACAGCTAGTTTTCTACTCCTCCATGCTTCCCCTCTCTCCTTAGGCCCAAAATCAAGCCTTCAATAGCAGTGATCCTGTCTTTCAAACAAGTGGGCTGAATTTCATCCTTTTCTGTGCCTTGGCTGCAGCAAGCAGTTTGTTTGAAAAGTCAGCTGAGGCATTTTTTTTTCGGTTTGGCTTCTCATCTGGAGGATCATCCCTTAGCCTCCGACTCCCTCTAGTGGCTCTCGTTTTTCGCCCGCGTTATGTTAACTAAGAGGCAGACCCATGCAAATGATTTCCCTCGTTTAAACGTGCACGAGGAGCAACGAGGAACACCGGAAATCGGTGCAATTCTTCCTTTTTGGCCCTGACTAAAGGTCGGAGTGGGCTCCAGCAATGTTGGGCAGGTGTCTGAGAAATGTGCATTGGTCAGTAGACAGGGGGTTTGGCCTGTAGGCCAGCCAGCCAGCGACACCCGTCTGCCTGCGGATCTTTACACCTCTGGACAAGCCTAGACTGCGGGGGAAGGGTGAAGGCTGGGCACAGGCAAAGTGGCACCTCTCAGCGAGCCCTCCGCTCAGGCCGCAGAGCTGCTCGCTCGGAACAGAGAATAATTGGGTTATCGCTTCTCGGCCTTTTGGCTAAGATCAAGTGTAGTCTCGACTGCCTGATTCTTGGCCAAGAGGTGTCTGGGTTACCCGGAGGTCGGCCTTGGGGGGGAGCGTCCCTTTTCGGAGGGCCCCCCCTTGCTGCTATTGGCCCGACGCTTAGTCCCCAGACAACGAGAGGCGATCCCCTTACCCACCTTTCCTTTGTGGGCTGGTGTGGTGTTATGGTGTCAGGATGGTGGTAGCTCCTGATGCCCCCAATACAATTTGGCTGGTGGTTACCGAGCAGAGAAGGGCGGAGGTTGGACTGTACTTTGTACAGAAAATTGTGTTTGAGGAACTTTTTGGGATGACACGGGAGAGTATCTTTTGCGTGCAATGTTTTCCGTCCACTGGTTTTTATGATGTAACCTTTTGGACGAAAGCAGATATGCAGACATGTTGGCTGAGACAAACGGAGAAGACTGGGGATCCGACCCTGGAAGGTTTGACCTTTTTATGCAGTGAGATCAAGACGCGGGTGCCCCTGATGGTACATATGTACAATCCTTTCGTGAAGGACGAGGAAATTAGAGTTTTTCTTTTACGTTATTGTGATTTTGTGTCGGCAGGGTCAAAGCAAACCAATATTTTAGGTACTTTTATTGGACATAGAACATTTTGGGTGCAGTTTAAAAAAGATTTGTCAGGGATTGGTAGGGTAAGACACCCACCACAGGCCTTCTCCATAGGGCCAAATAGGGGCTACCTGTGGTACCCCGGGCAGCCTGTTTTCTGCAGGTTCTGCTTCTCCTTCGGCCATACTAAGGAGGACTGCCAAGCGGTACAGGTCTGCCGAAATTGCTTTAAGACCACCCATAAAACGGCCGAGTGTCCAGAGGCTAAAAAAATGTCACCTATGTGGGGGTGAGGACCACCTGGCGAGGGCATGTCCCCAGGTGTCTAACGCCAGCAGGGCGGAGGGAGTGCCTGGGCCAGGTAATCCGGCAAAGGAGGAAGGTGCTGCACCTGTGATCTCCTATGCGGAAGCCGTGAAGGGGAGTAAGCGGTCCAATGATCCTTTGGAGGCCTTGGGCCAGGCTATTGCTGACCTCGCTGGAAACAAGTCACAGGGCCCAGAGCCTGGATTGCTCCCTGATGAGGCCGGGGTGGGTAGGGTCTCCTCAGATGGAGGTGTGCCTGATAACCTTGCGGCTCAGGGGGAGCAGCAGGCGGATGGAGGTGGTGAGTGTGGTCCTGTTGAAGGTGTGGAGGAGGATATGGACCAGGAGCAGGACTCTGGGGAGGAGAAGGCAGCAGGCTTCGAGTCTGTTTCCTCTTCGCAGGCTATTGGGGAGTTCCCGAGTGAGGCGGAGCCTTCACAGGTTGGTCCGGACACCGAGGCAGGCTGCTCGGAGGAGTCCTTTACCAGCACGGGCCAGGTGGAGAACCTTCAGGCTGTCATGGGGTACCGCAGGAGCTCTAGGATGAAGGAGTTTGAGGCAAAGATGGTGGGTGTCTTAAAAAAGAAAAAGGGGAAGAATAAGGGAAAATAGTAATTTTTGTTTTTTTTTGGTTTGCTTTGACCCTGCCTTTTTCTTTTCTTTTGATGGGAGGGCTGGGTTAGGTTTTTTTCGTTGGGGAGGTAAGGGTGTTTTTTTAAACATTGATGGGTGTGTGGTTCAATGAATAAGGTTAATTTTGTTTGACAAGGTAAAGTGGTTTTGGGTGGAGGGAGCCTACTTTTGGTGTTTGGGGGTATGTTTTTGTTTATGGGGAGGGGGATAGGGGGTAGTGCTGGTAGGGGTGGGGGAGCCGGGGAAGAGTTAAGGGATATGTTTTATTTTAGTTAAGTTGGTTGCCTAAGTTTAATATGTGCCTTTGGGTTTTTTTTCAGGGTCTGGTGAAGGGCAAGCGTGAAGGGATAGGAAAGGATTGAGCTTTGTTATTGTAGGGATAGGGTGGAGGGATAGAATGTTTTGCATATGTAATGAGGGTGGTTGTGTTTTTTTTTTGTGTTTTTTTTTTTGGGGGGGGGTAGGTTTTGTTTTATGGGGGGAGGGGGATAGGGGATAATACTGGTGGGAGTGGGGGGGGCGGGGAAGTGTTAAGATATGTTTATTTTTATTTAAGTTAGTTGCCTATGATTCTTTTGTTTTTTTGGAATGTGTTTTTCTAATATGTGCCTCTTTGTTTTTTTTCAGGGTTCGGTGAAGGGCAAGCGTGAAGGGATAGGAAAGGATTGAGCTGTGTTATTGTAGGGATAGGGTGGAGGGATAGAATGTTTTGCATATGTAAATAAGGGTGGTTGTGGGTTTATTTGTTGTTTTTTTTTTCCTCTGTTTTTTTGCTTTGATTATTATAAATATTCTTTTGATAATTATGGAAAATGCTATATTGTAAATGTTCTTTTGTTTTGTAAACATTATGTTGTAAATATTCTTTTGAGGAAATGCTTTTATGTTTGTATTCTATGAAATTTTAAATAAAAGAATTAAAAAAAAATCTGTTCTTATCAGTTGCCAATAGGTGGTGCTAAACTGACTGTCCCCAGTACTCGGCGGGGGGGAAAGGGATGGCAGTCGGTGGACACTAAGCCTGTTGGTGTAGAGGCGAAAGCCTTCTGATCCGGGCAGAGAGGCATGAGGTCGAAGCTGAAAGGCCGGGACCCTGGCCTTTGGCCTGGATCCGGTGATGTCTGCCCCAGTCAGTTGTTCGGCGAGGGAACCTTTGCTAATCCTTACGGGGAGAGGCAGGTAGTACTTCCGGAATGTAATTAGGTGGGAGAGATGGGGGTTGTAGGTAGTAGTCAGCTGCGGCGGGCTCTCCCCAACCTCTTCTCCTACCTTCTTGGCTGGGAAGGGTGCTGCCGGTCCGGACCGGGGGTTAGGGTCCGTTGAAAAGCCTGTGGAGATAGTGCCCCTTGAGTGGCAGTCCAGGGGTGCCATACATTGCACTGAGTGTTTGAAGGGGGGCACTCAACGTGTGGCACCTTAGGTCACTGATCTCCACATACACCTTTTTGACACCTGCCTCTAGGGCTGAGCCTTTTGGCTAGGACCAGAGGCATTTTTGTTCCTGGCCGGAGGGCCGGCCATCGTATTGCACGGTGGCCACCTTCCACTCACCATTCCCACCTTCCTTTTCCCCCCACTTTCTTTTTTATTTTAACCCCCGTCTGTCTTGTTTTGTCACTTTTTTTGTTTGGTGGTTGCACTTTATGTGTGGCGAGTAGGGTGCTGGTCCTCGGGCCTGACTCTGAAAGTCTTGGGAGTAGGTGGACATGGCCTTCTGGCTTAGTTCACCTGCTCTCATGGGGTCTCCCTTCGGGGGAGCCTCAACGAGGAGGGTTCTGTCTCGGCAGTCCCTCCGAGGATGTTAGGCCATGTGGCTTCGGCTGCATGGGCCTTAGTGGGGTCCTTGTGGTTTCGGCTGCTTGGATTCCTATACTCTTTTCCCTGCCAGGAGCCTAACGCCCCGGGGGATCAGAGCTGGGTCCTTTTCAAAGGACCATTTTTTTTTTTTTTTTAATTCTTTATTTTATAACATTTTTCTTTTACCATTTGTCAACAATTCATACACATATGGGTATAGCATTACCCGTTCCACAATTTAATCCCATATACAGTTCAATCTGAGAGAGGGGATAGAAAAAAAAAAAAAAAAACTTTCCTCTTTCACCCTACTCCCCATTACAGTGTATGCCATACCCTATTACTTGCGTCCCCCTCCCTCCCCCCAGTTGACCTCCCTCCCAAAAAAAATAAAATAAAAATAGAGATCGTGGAGACGTCATTTCCGGGGAGGGCTGTGAGCATGGCAGAGTGAGAGTCTGAGCTTGGTGGAGCCCGCGGTACACTGAACAGGAGAGCGTCTAATCGAAACCCCTAACTGAAATCCCTCAGGGAGCCAACGAATCTAAGGAATAACAGCCTGTGATAGCCGATGTCGCGGCGAGGAAGGGACTCAGGAAGAAGCTCCGGGAAGACGCACTCACCCAGTCATTCATACATTACCCGATATATGACGGTGAAAAGGCAAGAAGTCACTGTGAAAGATAGATCTCAGCGGAGGGAATCCCTGACGGAGAGTTCATCCCCAGCCGCTGCAGAGACACTGTATACACCTCCTACCCTGAAAGCAACAGCGGGGACCCAGAACCAGACCGCGGGATTGCCAAAGGTATACGTGCGGACACCAGTATTAGCATCGGCTGCTGCTGCGGCTGTAGCGGCGATAGCAGACCTAACAGACGCTGAGGCAGAGGCGCAGGAGAAGGATCGAGTGGGAGGTGCTATACGACCTCTAGTAGTGGAGTGGACGTCTTCTACAGCAGAGAAACAGCTGCAGACCAGAGAAGATCCACAACAGCGGACAGTCGCTCGGACGGCCCCCCCCTGTGGTGATCGAGTCAGCAGAAATGAGCGTGGGTCATTCGCAAGATCCAAGTATACTAAAGGTCACAAAGAGCCCAGACCAGGGTGGAGGAATGATCAGACCCAGGGAAGCCCTCTCTACGGCAATGGGAAAACCCCAGGTAGGTCTACATGACACAGTGCATATACAGGGGGGTGAGCAGGACTCGATCCCAGATATCTGTCAACTCAGTAGGCTTATACAGGCTTTGCCAACCAAAGAGGACATTCAGAAAATGTTATCAAGTATAACAGATACTCTGAGGGAAGAATTTGAAGATGTGCATACAAAAGTCGAGCAGGGGGAGCAGAAGCTAGGCGGGTTGGAGAAACAACAAAATAGAACTGACGCCAGAATGACAGTATTGGAGGAAAAACTGGAGAAGCAGCATCTGCAAATGGTCAGGCTGCAATTATATGCAGAAGAGGCAGACAACAGGAGTAGGAGGAATAATATACGTATTAAGGGGATATCTGAGAGTCTAGAGGGGCAAGCTTTAAGAAAAGCAGCCATGTCCATTCTGAATAAAGTTTTAAATAACCCGCCGGATACACTACTTGAATTGGATAGAGTGCATAAGATCCCAACAACACGGAAATTAGACCAGACCTATCCACGTGACGTGCTCTGTAGAGTACACTACTATAGAATAAAGGAGGACATACTCAGAGCAGCGTGGAGGGAAGGGGTAGTGACATGGGAAGGAATGGACATACAGATATTCCCGGACTTATGCTGGCAAACTAAAACCCGAAGACGGCTATTAAAACCCCTGCACGACCAAATACGCAGTAAAGGAGCCACATATCGCTGGGGATTCCCTCTGGCTGTCACTGTAAAAAGGGAGGGAAGGAGCTTTACGTTGAGGGAACCCCCCCAGCTGCCGTCCTTTTTTGATTTTCTGGGAGTAGAACCGATAGAAGTCCCCAACTGGCTTGACTCGTTGGGAGGAATGGAGAGAGGCTTTAAATAAGTAAAAGCCAGGGGCGGACTGACAAGAGTAGAAGCAAATAATTGACAGTATTTTTGATGTTTATTGAATATATTTATATGGAAGGCCCGGAGAGAAGGATCTCTAGATACAGGCTCTATACCGACTTTTCCTTTAAACAGTTTATATTTCAGTGATTTTTTGGCTTTGCTTCTTTGTGTTTGTTTTTTTTTTTTTTTCTTTCTTCCTTTTTTGCGCAAAACGGAGCCCAGTAGCATTGGGAATTAAAGAGCCTAGAAAAGTAGAACAAGACAATCAATAATTAAATTTCTCAGGGCCCTTTCAACTCCTGAGCCATTTTTCTTGGAGCCTTCTCTTTTTTTTTTTCTGAGAAGAGAAGAGATGGAGGGAGGAGGCACCTCTTCCCCTCCCTGATGGCGGACGCTGCAATGCAAGATACTAAATACTAAATACCTATATAGGGTCACTTGCCCCCTCTTAATTAATTATGTTTTTCTCGTATTTTTTTTTTTTTGGGAGAGGGTGGGGAGGAGGAGGAGGGGGAGGGGAAGGGAATGAATATACATGTATATATGTGTGTATGTGTGCACGGGTGTATGTATATATATATATATATATATATATATATACATATACATATACACACACACACATGTATTCCTTTTTTTTATTTTTTATTTTTTTTTATTTTATTTTTTTTAAATAGGGTATGTATACCTTGGGTATAGAGTAGAGGGTAGGAGGGTAGGAATTGGGGTAAGGGGGGTGAGGGGAAGGGGGGATGGGGGGATGGGGGTAGTTGATTGATCTTGGATCACAAAACACTACACTGATAATTAGGGTAATACACAGTAACATTAATGTAATTTAAAGCACACTGAGAGTAAAGACAGTTAAAGCACCCCCCACAATGAAGGGGGAGAACATATAAAACACCTTAATCACTTAAAGGGAACACTAATTTTTGGGTTGTGTGATAGTACACTTGAAGGAACACAGGGGTCACTAAGGCTCCTCGCTATTTATTTACTTATTTATTTATATATATATATTTTTTTTGGGAGGGTTTGGGAGGGTTTCAGGTGACCTAAGATTAGATAGGATACGAGATTAGGCATGCTCAAGGAGGGCCCAAGGAGAGGGGGGAGCGGAAGTGGCTGAAGCGGGGGCCCATTGGGAAGGGGTCCGAAGATAGGAGGAAGTGAAAGGCTCAGAGATGGGAACACTAAGGGAAGAAGATTTATCATGTAAACAGATAACTGGGTAGTAAGGTAGGAAGAGCCAGTTAAGTAGAGGGCAAAGATGGGGGGGCAAAAGGGGAGAACTTTTAGCCCCTCGCTCGGAGAGGATTTTTATTTACTATGTATTTACTATGTAATTTATATCTCTCTGCTTGCCCTATTGTACAGTTACCATTATTAATACTACAATGTTTGCTAATGCTGATTAGGCCTCTCGATGTTTAAAGGGTGGAATAACTGGAGGGTTATAGGCCCACCCCCCCCTTAGTGGGGTGGAGATAGGAGGGGGGGATAGAAGAGGGAGGTATCCCTCATGTAAGGGGGGTTTAAGTCTAGACAAATACTAAGGGTGTACCCGGAATAAACACCTAAGTGGGACTCTTCGCAGTGCTCACATCCTTTACCCCATAGAGCGTCTCTCCTCCTAGTGGAGGGTAGTCGGAGACGCTCAAAATTCCTTTTTTTTTCCTTTGTTTTGTTTGGGTTTTTTTTCTCTTCTTTCTTTTTCTTTTTTTTTTCTTTCTCGTTCTTTTCCTCTCCCATAAACAGGAAGGCTCCACAAGAGGTGCTGAGTGCTACTGTGAGGAGAGGAAGTGAATACTCGGTGACTTGGACGGTGGACTAGATCCCGGGATACAGGGGTTTTATTGTTTTTTTTTTCTCCTCTTTTATATATATATATATCTTTTTTTGGGCCTCTTTCTCTCTTAGCTTACTTCCCTGGTCCTTCTCTTATTATAAATCCACAGGCCATACCAAGGGCTAAGGGGTTAACCAAGAGGAGTCCAGATAGAGGGCAGAGCAAATAGATCAGGACCCACAATGAATAGAATAAACATCACTACTTTTAACGTTAAAGGGTTAAATACCCCAGAAAAGAGATCCAAAATATTAACTGAACTAGGGAGACTTAAACCACAAATTATCTTCCTGCAAGAAACACATTTTAGAAAAGACAGAATTCCAAAGTTAAAGAGTCTAAGGTTTCCTGTAGTGTATCATGGTGCATCTCAGTCCTCGAAGGCAAATGGAGTAGCAATTCTAATGGCCAAAGGGATAACATGGAAGGAATCCAACGTAATAACCGATGAGGAAGGCCGTTTTCTTATGGTGAAGGGGATGATGATCGAACAAAAGGTCACTCTAGTGAACGTATATCTCCCAAACGAAGACCCAATCTCCGCTTTGGAGAGATTTGCGGATTTGATAAACCAAAATAAAGAAGGAGTTCTGATAATAGGAGGGGATTTTAACATGGTGTTTGACCCCAGATTGGATTCCTCTAAAGGATCCTACCATATATCCCACATTAAACTGCGAAGGGCAAGGAAAATCTTACAAGAATTACAGTTAATAGATAGTTGGAGGACTCTACATGTACATGAGAGGGACTACAGTTTTTTTTCATCAAAACATAAAACATACACAAGAATTGACTATATTTTTTTGGATCAAAACATACTGTTAAATTTAGGAGAAGCATCTATGGGTTCGTTTACAGTATCAGATCATGCTCCTGTAAACTGTTCCTTAGAATGGGGGGAGATAGGCCAGAGAGAATGGAACTGGAAGATTAACGAAACCTTAGTGAAAGATGTAGAATATGAGGGTAAAATAGAGAAGGAAATAGAAGGTTTCTTTTCAATAAACGATTCTGAGGATACATCACCTCTATGTAGATGGGAGGCCCATAAGTGCTACATGAGAGGAATTCTTATTGCATTAGGAACACATCGAAAACGCTCTCTAACCGCAAAGCTAGACTGTCTGCTTGGGGAGATCCGTATTCTAGAAAATGAACACAAAAAATCACAAAAAACACATATTGAGGAGAAGCTATCATGTCTGCGTGACAAATTGAATATGTTACTAATGGATAAGGCGAAAGCCAAACTAAGTCGATGTCGGAGGGCATATTACGAATTTGGGAACAAACCAAGCAGGATGTTGGCAAACGCGTTGAGAGAGACGAGAGCGAAGAATCATATCGAAAAAATAAAAATGAATGGAGATATAATAGTTAGCTCATCACAGTTAATAGCGAAAGCTTTTAGAGATTTTTATAGCAGACTATACCAGCTGGAGGGGCAACCTACCTCAGAGGGAAATCAGAGTAGAGAAATACGAATAAAGGAGTATATAACGGCTTCAGGAATGCCCAAAATATCGGAAGAAAATATTGGAAGTATGGAAAATCTGATTACATCAGAAGAATTTTTAGAAGCGATTAAAGGAATGAAACCGGGGAAGTCCCCAGGCCCAGATGGGTATACCCTACTCTATTATAAAACTTTTTATGAAAAATTGACACCAAAATTCCTAGCAGCATTTAACTCATTAAGGGAAGGACAGTCGATGTTAAGGGATACTCTGATGGCTCATATAGCAGTGATCCCGAAAGAAGGGAAGGACCCCGCCCAGTGCACTAGCTATAGACCGATTTCTCTGCTGAACGTGGACCTGAAGATTTTTTCGAAAATACTGGCCAATAGATTAATAAGACATATTCCCTCCCTGATACACCCAGACCAGGTAGGGTTCACTCCTGGCAGAGAGGGGAGAGAAAACACACAAAGAGTATTAAGTACGATCTACCTGTCCCAACAAGAACAAAAGCCACTAGTATTAGTGTCGACCGATGCAGAGAAAGCCTTCGATAGGGTGGACTGGGGATTTTTGAGGGCTACTCTACAACACGTAGGCCTAGGGAAGGGGATGCAGAACTGGATCACAAGTTTGTATTCATGTCCGTCGGCAAGGGTGAAGATTAACGATGTGATGTCTGATCCCTTTCCAATAAAGAATGGAACAAGACAGGGATGTCCACTCTCCCCGATTATTTTTACGCTCGTTCTTGAACCATTTTTGAGAACTATTCGGGCAAATAAAGATATTAGGGGGCATCCAGATAAAAGAAGAGGAATATAAGGTTGCTGCATTTGCAGACGACCTAATGTTCTCATTAACGGCTCCAGTTCTATCTTTACCGGTATTGTTGAAAGAGATAAGGGACTACGGAGACCTGTCCAATTTTAAGGTGAACTATAGCAAGTCAGAGGCAATGGGGGTGGAGGTGAATGAACAGAAACAGCAACAATTGGCGGCAAATTTTCCCTTTAAATAGACAACGTCTCATATATGTTACTTGGGAACGAAGATCCCAAAAAATCTAAATAGAACGATCTAACTGAACTTCACGCCACTAGTAAGATCGATTAAAGTAGACTTCCAACGATGGGAAAGAGAGACCTTTACATGGTTTGGGAGAATTAATATTATCAAAATGAACGTGATGCCAAGATTACTCTACTTGCTCCAGACCCTACCGGTAAAGATTCCCCTGGTGTTCATAAGAGATTTGAGATCTAGATTTGTTAAATTCGTGTGGGCAAATAAACAGGCGAGAATAAGGAGAGGGGTACTGGCTTTGCCGAAAGAGAGAGGAGGAGTGGGTTTCCCAGATCCAATGAGTTATCACAATGCCACTCATATGGCACGGGTGGTAGAGTGGTGTATACATCAGAAGGTAAAACCATGGATTCGGCTAGAACAAAAAATAACGAACATCCCTTTGGAGGGCATGGCGTGGATCCAAGACACGGATATACCAAATGAGGTGAAGAAACACCCCACAATTGGAGCCACGATACGAGCAATAAGAAGGATATTTGGGAAAACAAACATTTCTAAATATCCAAGCCCATTGATACCGGTCTTGGGAAATCCGAAGTTTAAGCTAGGGCTCACTGATTTACATTTCAGTAATCTAAGACGGGGAGGACTGAGCAGGCTGATACACTTCAAGGATGGAAGTCAGATAACGAACGGGGGAGAAACTGAAGGGAGAATCAGAAGGGAACTGGACCCAATGAGACAAATGCAACTGAAAGCAGCTATTCGAGCAATGAGAACACAAGGGTGGGAGATGCGAAGATTAACAGATTTCGAGGAAATATGCTTAAAGGGAGAGCCAATAAGACACGGTCTGTCATGTATGTATAGCCTGCTAGTAGAGTCAGAAGCCCCACAAGATTTAACATTTATCCAGGCCTGGGAAAAAGACTTGGGGACGGTATTTTCGGAAACCCAGAAAACAAAAATTTTCAGGTTTACACATAAAGCCTCGCTAGCTACTAGATACCAGGAGGGAGGGTATAAAATTCTAACAAGATGGTACAGAACTCCAGTAGCGTTAAAAAGGATGTTCCCCCAAGTATCAGATCAGTGTTGGCGGTGCGGGAAAGCAGAAGGCACTATGATGCATATATTTTGGGAATGCTCCAAACTGAAGGAATTCTGGAAAATGGTAGCCGACACAATAAAAGAAATTACTGAGGTGACTATGGGAGATGGTCCGGCAGCATTTCTGCTGAACGATTTTCCAATGTCTTCAGTAAAGTATAAAAACTCACTGCTTAGGCATCTACTTAGTGCAGCAAAAGCCTGCATTCCAAATCTTTGGAAGAGCACAGCTTCGCCGACAAGGCAACAATGGTTGGGTAGGATAACGGAAATACAGCAAATGGAAAACTTGACTATGGGAATGAGAGAACAGGAGGAGAAATACAGACAGGTGTGGTCCCCATATATTGAATATAGAGAACAGAATCCCTGAAGGTAAGGGAGGGCGGCCGAGGGTTTCTATGCTTTTTCCTTTTTTTTTTTTTTTTTCAAAGGACCATTTGACGATGGCACCCGTCGCAGTTTTTTGTGTTTCACTCTTTATGTGTGTGCACATTTTTCCTGCACCGGGTGAAGTTTTTGGGTTGTGTTTTGCACGCCACAGGCTTTTCAATAGAAAAAAAACTGGTCTACCACTAGGCTGTCTGGAAGAGTCTTTGACTGTGCCCTTGGCCTTTGAACTCTGTTCACTGCTTCTATTGGGGGTGAGTTATTGGCTTGGAAGGATACTGAGCTGGAAAGCTGTACTCTCGGTCTTCAATTTGCATACTATTTGCATGTTGTTGCTGCTATTGGGGGAGAGCCGGAAAGTAAGGCGAGATACGATCGAGCTATTTTTAAATAGCTATTTACATTTTCGTCGAAAGAAAAGATGGAGACCTCGAGAGGAAGAAGAGGAGGAGGAAGTATGGAGGAGGAACAGGAAACTACACCGGAAAACTTTGGGATGAGGAACACGATTCGATTCATCATTGCCCCAGAACATCGTGGTGAGAAAGATCTACATTTCCTGTATAAACAAGTTTTAGATTCCATTATGGAAATTGCTTTTAAAGACTATTTTTGTGTTCAAGACTTTTTTTCAAGAGGTACTGTGGATGTCACACTAAGTGGTCACAGTGCCTGTGAAAAGGCCTATTCATTGTACAAATCCAGGAAGGATAACCCTGCTCTAGTAAGAATAAAAGCTGTACCCCTGTTTCAGTTTGAAACAAAACTGGTAACAGTACATATGTACAAACCGTTCACTACACAACTGGAAGTGGAAAATTTTCTTGAGAGATACTGCGAGAAAGTGTCTTTTAAAGGGAATGGCGTAACCCCTTTTGACGTTTGGAATGGAAAAATACGATTTTTAGTTACTTTTAAGAAGGACCAAGATGGTGACATAATAAGACCACCACCTGTGGTGTATATAAACAGGTGGAGAGGTTATCTTTTTTTCAATGGGATGCCAACATTTTGTAGAAAATGCGGAGGGTATGGTCATGAGACGGGTGGCTGTGGAAGATGTCAGGAATGCTCAGGACACCCTCATGCCAAAAAAGACTGCCCAAAAAATAAATAAAAAAAAGATGAAGAGAAGAAGGAGTCAGAAGAAAAAAAGGAGGAACATGTAGAGAACCAGAGTCTAGCCCAAAAAGAAGGAGGAAGGAAAAAGTCTCTGGGGACCTACCGGAAGAACCTGTGACAAAAGATGATCCTCAATTAAATGTAGAAGGAGCAACAACAGAGAATAATATAGAAGAAGATCCAGTGGTAAAGGAGGTACCATCCCAGGAGTGCACAATGGTAGATGAGACACCAACCATCAGTAAGGAACCAGTAGGTGCACAACAAGAACAAGAACAAATGCAAGTGGATACAAAATCTTTTAAAAGAAGTTCAGTTGAAAGGAGTGAGGAACCTGAGAAAGAAATGAAAGCAAAAGAAAAAAAGATTCGACCTACTCAAATCAACATCCAGGAAGATGCCTCTTCAAGTGAGGAGGAACGACTGGTTGTCCAAGAGTATCAGTCGGATAGCTATGAGGGCGGTGGGGACAGCCCTGCACCTTGTAGACTTTTAAGATTATAAAAGTTGCTTCATTGAATGTTAGAAGCCTGAGAAGCCCAGGAAGGAGAGCTGCACTCTATGAATTTCTGGGTTCTCTAGGTTTTGACATTATTTTTCTACAAGAATGCAATTTAGAAAAAAGACTAGACTATGGAAACATAAAAAAGTTTTGGAAAGGAAATGCAAGTTTTTCAGGAGGTAATGAAAATAAATGTGTTGGCGTTGGGATTCTAACATCAAATGAATGGGATATTATAGGAGAAGAAGAAATCATTCCTGGAAGACTCTTAATGGTCAAGCTAAAAAACGAAGAAAAAACTATTAAAGTTTTCTGTGTGTATGGCCCCAACATCATAGAAGAGAGAAAGGAGCGCTTTGAGACTCAACAGCTGTTCTTACTGGGCTCAGAACCGGTGATAGTGGGTGGAGACTTTAATTGTTCCCTTGATGAAAATTTGAAAAAAAGACAGTTCTGCTAGAACCTTAAATTATGTGATCTCCTCAGTAAATTTAAAAGATGTTTGGAAAGCCTGTGGAGCAGACAAAAATAAATAAAAAATCACCTGGAAAAGTGGAAGAGCGGAGTCAAGGATTGATTTCCTTTTCATCTCAGATGCCTCCAGTCTAGTTCCTATGAAGCTCAAGAAGTGTGCTTTTCCGATCATAAACAAATTCATTGTGAAGTGATTTTGGGAGACAATACAACAAGGAAAACACCTTATTGGAAATTAAACACATCATTATTAAAA
Organism: Rana kukunoris; assembly: GCA_029574335.1. Classification (NCBI taxonomy): domain Eukaryota; kingdom Metazoa; phylum Chordata; class Amphibia; order Anura; family Ranidae; genus Rana; species Rana kukunoris. The sequence goes on from CM056052.1 coordinate 57,684,638, forward strand.
GATGAAAACATAAAAGCAGATTTTAAGGAACTATACATAAGATGGAGGAGGAAAAAATATCTTTTCAAGAACATCTTAGATTGGTGGGATGAAGGTAAAAATCATTTTAGAGAATTCATTTTAGAGAATTCTTTATAAAAAAAAAGTAAAGAAAAAGCAAAGGAAAAACAAAGCTTATACAGAAGATTAAATGCAAGACTTCAAGTCTTATACCGTTTCTTAAATGAAGGATTAGAAATGAAGAAGGAAATCGAGAAAACTAGAGATGAAATAAGAAAAGTTCTCAAGGAGAGAGGTAAACAAATAATTTTCAATTCCCGAGTTAAAGACTTGGAAGAAAATGAAAAATGCACTAAATACTTCTTCAAAAAAATAGTAAATAAAAAACATGAAATAAAAAGAATAGAAGGTGAAGAAACAATGGAAGGAAAACTTGGGAAAGCAAAGGAGTTTTATGAAGAACTGTTTTCTAGGAAAAAAATAGATGAGTCCCTGAGTAATTTTTTTATTGAGAATCTGAACTCTTCTTTTAATAAATCAGAACAAGATTTTTTAACTCAAGATTTTAATCAAAACGAAATCCTCGAGACAATTAAAAGTTTCGCCAGCCTCAAAACTGTGGGAAAAGATGGTCTTCCAATAGAATTTTATAAATTTGCCTGGGAGTTCCTGGAAAAAGATTTTACTGAAGTTATTGACAAAGTTTCAAGAAATTTTGAATTACCTGAGTCATGGAAGGAAGGAGTAATCGTGTTAATTTTCAAAAAAGGTGATCGTGAACAGATTAAAAATTGGAGACCGATTACTCTCCTAAATTGTGATTACAAAATATACGCTAAATTAATTGCAAACCGGATGAAAGCAAAAATTGAAAAAGTGATCGAAAAAGATCAAACCTGTGCTGTACCAGGACGAACCATAACAGATTCTCTGATTTTAATTAGAGACATAGTATGGGATGTAGCGGATAGAGAACAAAAAATTGGCCTGATCTCTTTGGACTTTGAAAAAGCTTATGATCGTGTGGCTCATGACTTTTTATTTTCTGTTTTGAGAAAAATGGGATGTCCAGAAAGACTAATAAATCAGATAAAGAGCCTATACAGAGAATGTTTTAGCAAAATTTCTATAAATGGTTTTCTATCGGACAATATCAATCTTCTAAGTGGAGTTAAACAGGGATGTCCCTTGTCCCCAATAATATTCATATGTGCAGTGGAGCCTCTGTTAAATACCATAAGAAATGACAAAGTGGTGGAAGTTTTTTTTGTCCCCGGAAGTAACGGTAAACAAATTAAGACCATTGCATACATGGATGACATTACAATTATAGTCAAAAACGCAAAGAGTGTAAAAAGAGCCATAAGAGCAGTGGAATGGTTTTGTGGTGGTTCCGGTTTTAAAATTAATTTAAACAAATCAAATATTTACATACTGTAGGTGACTTTTATATAGAACCTGACTTTAACCACTTAAGACCCGGACACATACGCTGCTAAATGACCCAAGGTGTTTTTACAATTCGGCGCTGCGTCGCTTTAACAGACAATTGCGCGGTCGTGCGACGTGGCTCTCAAACAAAATTTGCGTCCTTTTCTTCCCACTAATAGAGCTTTCTTTCGGTGGTATTTGATCGCCTCTGCGATTTTTATTTTTTGCGCTATAAACTAAAATAGAGCCACAATTTTGAAAAAAATCACTATTTTTTTACTTTTTGTTATAAAAAAAAATCAAATAAACTAAATTTTAGTAAAACATTTAGGCCAAAATTAATTCAGCCACATGTCTTTAGTTAAAAAAAAAAAATCGCAATAAAAAAAAAAAACAAAAAAAATAGCTACCTAGCGGGAACAGCGACACTAATACAGCGATCAGAAAAATGATCGCTTAGTGACGCTGGCAATAGGGAGTGAAAGGGTTAACTAGGGCGGTGATCAGGGGGTTAAAACTTTATTAAGGGGGGTGGGGGGGCTATCCTGAACCTAACACTAACTGTTTTTTACACTGCCTGTCACACTGACACTAAATGCAGTGATTAGATCACTGCATTCAGTGACACTGTGACAGGGGGGTGGGGGGGGGGGCGATCACAAGGGGTTAATGTGCCTATGTGAGTGTGTGTCAGTGTTGTGTTGGTGCACACTTACTGTGGATGTCTTCTCTCATCAGCAGCGGTGGGAAACACCACTGCGATGAGAGGTGACATCATTTCCTCCTTCCTGTGTAAACACAGGAGGAGGAAGTGAAACGAAGGGGGAGCGCTCCCATTGGCTGGGAGCGATCGCGGGGGGGGCGGAAAACACGGACATCCGCCCGCTTGTCGGCGATCGCTCCCAGAGCCAGGGGGACCCCCGCACACCGCGGAGGGGGTCCCGATGGGACCCCCGAACCGCACGAAGGCGGGGACGTAAATTTACGCCCTTGTGCCTGTACGAGCCATGTTGTGGCCGTAAATGTGCGTGCGCGGGTCCTTAAGTGGTTAAGATAACAAAAGTAAAAGAAGTTTAAATTTTAGGAATTTGGTTTGGTGAAAACTGCGGAAATTTAAAGAACTGGGAGTCTTTGTTGGAAAGAGTAAAGAAGAAGATGGATTTTTGGAAAACACGTTCATTGACCATGGAGGGAAAGATTTTAATCATAAAACAATTAATTTTCCCAATGATTCTATACATTGCGATGATTTTTTACCCCCCTACTTTAATAATGAAAAAAAGAATTAAAAACTGTTTTAACTTCTTCTGGGGAGCAAAAATGGAGAGGTTGAAACGAGAGGAGATGTACAAACCAAAAATTCTGGGTGGGAAAAGTTTCCCGGATATAAAGAAATACATAAGTCTAAAATATCTGTCACACATTATAGAGCGGCTAATGGACAAAGAAGCACAGATTCATATATTTCTAAAATACCAACTAGGTTTTTATATCAGAAAGTACAAATGGATAGTGATGGATTTGAAAACCCCACTCAGATGGACTCCTCCAGAAAATTATATTGTGTTAGAAAAAATCCTAAGGGAATACAAGTTAAAGGATGATGACCCCCAATATTTTAAAAGACTACAAGAAAATAGGAAAAGTGGTGGAAAAATCTCTAATATTAACACCAGTGAAAAATTATTCCTATAAAACAACTCAGAAGATATGGGAAACTGTAAATTTGTCATTATTAGCAAACAAACAAAAGGATGTGGCCTGGAGTGCTGTAAGAGAAATATTGCCAACAAGGGAATTCCAACATAGAAGAGGATTGGTAAGAGTTTCCAGATGCGTGAGAAACCAATGTTATGATGAAGAAACAATACTCCATGTGTTCTGGAACTGTAATTTTGCACAAAAGGTTTGGAAAAAAATTGGCACTCTAATCAAAGAACTCAGCACTTTAAAACAACTGACCTATGAAGTCGTTCTATATGGTATTGGTGTGGAGAAAAAAGATTTAAAAAAAGTTCTGCTAATAATTAACTCCATAAAAATGGCCTTGTGGAAAACAAGAAATATAGCTCTTTTAAAAAAAGAAGAAATCTCAGTTGAAAATTGTATTAGTCTTGGCCCAAGTATTCTATATACATACTACTTGAGAGATGTGAATATTTTTGGAAGAATAGAAACAGAAAATTATTGGAAACAAAAGATTTGGAACAGATTAGTTTAGTTTAAATAAGAATACTATACTTTTTTACCACAAATGATGTATTGATGGGAAAAGACGGAGTTTCTCTTGATCTGTCGAAAAAAAAAACTATGAGAAAAGTTTTTAAGTCTTTAAGATTAGGTTATTTTTCTTTTCCGAAACTGATGTGGTATAAAAAAATAAAAAAATAAAAAATAAATCTGTTCTTATCAGTTTTCGGCGGACTACTGAAGCACCTCCTTAGTGGAGGTTGGATGTAGTCCAATGATGTGATTGCACCCGGAAGGATGGTTTCGGTAGGGGCCATGTCGTGCTGCCCGACAGTAAACTGGGGGCCGGCAGTGTCGAGTCTGAGCCATCTGGAAGTGTGCTCCTGGTGAGTGGAGAGGCATGAGGTCGAAGCGGAGGGCCGGGGCCCTGGCCTTCTGGCCTGGATTTGTTGCGGCGCCCAACCTGCCAGTTTCTCAAGAGGGAACGCCTGTTTCACCCTACTGTTAAGGGGAGACCAATAGGGTGGCTAGTACCTCTTGGGTATAATTAGGTAGAGAGCGAAAGAGGCAAAGGTTGAGTTTTTTTGATTGAGCGCTCCCTAAGCTTCCGGAACTCTTGGTCCTTCCTGGTGGGGAAGGAGGCCGTGACTGTCCGGGCCGTGGACCAGGGTCCATTGAAAAGCCTTTGGAGATAGTGCCCCTAGAGTGGCAGTCCAGGGGTGCCATATATTGCACTGAGTGTGTGAGGGACACTGAACGTGTGGCACCTTTTTGGTCACTAACCTCCACAACACACTTTTCACACCTGCCTCTAGGGCCGGGCCTTTTGGCTAGGACCAGAGGAATTTTTGTTTCCTGGCCGGAGGGCCGGCCAACGTATTGCACGTTGGTCACTTTCACTCACCTCTCCCACCTTCCTTCTTCCCCACTTTCTATTTATTTTACCCCGTGTGTCACGTTTCTTCTTTTTATGTTTGATGCACTGCACTTTATGTGTGACTAGTAGGGTGCTGGTCCTCGGGCCTGCCCTGAACGTCTTGGGAGTGGGTGGACATGGCCTTCTGGCTTAGTTCACCTGCTCTTATGGGGTCTCCCTTCGGGGGGGCCTCACCGAGGAGGGTTCTGTTTCGGCAGTCCCTCCAAGGATGTTGGGTTTGTGTCGGCTTCGGCAGCATTGGGCCTATTTGGGTTCATATGGCTTCGGCTGCATGGACTACTGATACCTCAGTCCCTGTCAGGAGCCTAACGCCCCGGGGGATCAGGGTTGGGCCCTTTTCGGAGGGCCTATTGACGATGCACCCGTCACAGTTTTTTGTGTCACTCTTTATGTGTGTGCACATTTTTCCTACACCGGGTGAAGTTTTTGGGTTGTGTTTTGCACGCCACAGGCTTTTAAATAAAAAAAAAAAAAATCTGTTCTTATCAGTTTAATATCCGATACGTCCCTTATCTGGGGACCATATATTAAATGGATTTTTAGAACAGGGAGATGGAAGAAGAGCTTGCTCTGTCCACTCCACGCATCGACCTGGTATTGCAGTACCTCCAGGACCGGTGCACCCCTTTCTTACTCGGTGTCCAAAAATAGATTTGAATGGAAAATCGACCGGCTTGTTTGTCTTGTGTCTGTTTTTTGCTATGTTGGTTGCTTAACCTCCTTGCTCTTTAAAAAATCATCATGTAACCCTTGTGTCTTTGTGCTCATTGCTTCTTGTCACTTTCTTGGGGGAAGAAAAGACCGTTGTTTGGCAGCTTGCTCCTCATCGTCACCAAATGACACTCTCTTCGAAGTTACCTATGCAGGAACACCTAGTTATAGTCAGTGCACCAATTTCGACAAGACAGCTAGTTTTCTACTCATCCATGCTTCCCCTCTCTCCTTAGGCCCAAAATCAAGCCTTCAATAGCAGTGAGACTGTCTTTCAAACAAGTGGGCTGAATGTCATCCCTTTCTGTGCCTTGGCTGCAGCAAGCAGTTTGTTTGAAAAGTCAGCTGAGGCAAGGTTTTTTTACTTTGGTTTTCCTTTTTATCTGGAGGATCATCCCTTAGCCTGCAACTCCCTCTAGTGGCTCTCGTTTTTCGTCCGCATTGTTAACTAAGAGGCGGACCCATGCAAATGATTTCCCTCGTTTAAACGTGCACGAGGAGCAACGAGGAACACCGAAATCTGAGGAATTATTCCTTTTTGGCCCTGACTAAAGGTCGGAATGGGCTCCAGCAATGTTGGGCAGGTGTCAGAGAAATGTGCATTGGCCAGTAGACAGGGGGTTTGGCCTATAGGCCGGCCAGCCAGCCAGCGACACCTGTCTGCCTGCGGATCTTCATACCTCTGGACAGCCTAGACTGCGGGGGAAGGGTGAAAACTGGGCACAGGCAAAGTGGCACCTCTCAGCTCGCTCGGAACAGAGAATAATTGGGTTATCGCTTCTCGGCCTTTTGGCTAAGATCAAGTGTAGTCTCCACTGCCTGATCCTTAGTCAAGAGGTGTCTGGGGTACCCGGAGGTCGGCCTTGGGGGGAGCGTCCCTTTTCGGAGGGCCCCCCCTTGCTGCTATTGGCCCGAGGCTTAGTCCCCAGACAACGGGTTGCGATCGCCTTCCTCACCATCCTTATGGTGGTGGTGGGATCGGTGAGCGAGGATGATTGGGCCGCCTAGTGCACCCAATACTTTAAGACTGGCCGTGGCCGAGTCTAAGCGTGAGGTCGTTGGTTTGCACTTTGTCCAGAAAAAGTTGATTGAGGAACTTTTTGGGATGGCGAGAGAGAGCATTTTTTGCGTGCAGTGTTTCCCCACCACTGGTTTGTATGATGTTACATACTGGAAAAAGGAAGACCTGCAGACATGCCTGCTTCGGAAGGGAGAGAAGGAGGGCCATGAATTATTAGACGGGATCGTATTCCTGTCTAGCGAGACTAAAGTCCGGCTCCCCATCACTGTGCATATGTACAACCCTTTTGTACAGGATGGGGAGATCGCTGCCTTTTTGCATAGGTACTGCGAGTCAGTTTCTGCGGGCGTGAAGCTGACGAATGTTTTCGGTGCCTTTAATGGGCAGCGTAGATTCTGGGTCACCTTCCAGGCGGACAAGGAAGGGGTTGGTGGCGTCCGGCACCCTCCCCCAATCCTTCTCCATAGGGCGGAACCGTGGTTACCTGTGGTACCCTGGCCAACCACTCTTCTGCAGGCAGTGCTTCGCCTTTGGGCACACGAAGGACCAGTGCGAGGCCGGGTTGACCTGCCGCAATTGCTTCAAGCAGGGTCACGGGGCGAGCCAATGTCCGGAGGGTAAGAGCTGCCACATCTGAGGGAGCCAAACCCACCTGGCTAGGCAGTGCCCGAAGGTTTCAAAACCTGGGGGAACATCTGACTCCACAACCGTGGTGGCAGAAATAAGATCGGTGGAGGCTTCGGAGACGGTTGTGGAGAAACGGGCACTGTTGTACGCAGATGTGGCCAGGGGTCCTCCGGCTGCCGCGGTGTACTCCGGAGACCAGACCACAGGGCTACCCGAGGAAGTAGGGGTGCGGGCTGTTGCCTGCCCGCCTATGGAGGGTAAGCCCGGTCCCTCCCCTCTGGACGCCGTGGGGGAGGAAGGGGCCTCCTCTCTTCCCGAGAGGAGCGTCCCTGACAACCTCATGGCCGAGGGGGAGGCGGAAGGGAGCGGTATGGAGTCGGAGGACTCAGAGGCGGAGGAAGGGATGGAAGTGGGGCAGCCTTCCTTAAAAAGGAAGATGGAGGGCGCTGCGGCCCCTACTTCCTCCCAGGACATTGGCTCTTTTCCAGATTCCCCGGACCCCGGGTCATCTGAAGAGGTGGTCGACTCGGACTCCTCACTTCCAACATCTTATGTGAGCACTGGTCAGGTGTCCAGCCTGCAGGAGGTGATGGGGTACTGCAGGCCCGGTTCTAAAGAGAAGGAGAAGGAGGAGAAGAAGACCGGAGGGGTGAGTCCGGGGTCGGGGGTGAGCCATCGTACCCAATCCGGAAAAAACAAAAAGAAGAAAAAGTCATGACGGGAGTATGATCCCTACCTAATATTTTATGGCCTTATGGGTATCTTCCCTCAATTGCAGAAGTACTGGGATGTCCTGTAGGCGGGCAGCTATTTTTGACATCTTGCGTAGGTATGCTGCAGACATTTACTGCCTACAGGACTGCAATTTGAGGGAAGATCCGCCCACCGCAAAGTGGGATCAGGGGGTTGCGGTGTGGTCGTTCGGCCGAAGCAGGAATACGGGTGTGGGGATACTTTTTAAAAATAAGGAAATTAAGCTTTTAAGGAAGGTGGAGGTGGAGGTGGGGAGGTGTTTATGTGTGTTTTTACAATATGGGGGTTTTTGTTTTAGACTTTTTTGTGTTTATGCACCGGTGGAGAAGAAGGGAAGGCTGGACCTATGGGAGAAGATGACGTTTTTTTTAGGGGGGAGGGATCCTGTTATTGTGTGTGGTGATTTTAATTGTATTTTACGGAGTGGGGATAGGTGTGGGGGTGGTGGTGGGGATATTGATAAGTCTGGGAAGGAATTGGGGGAGCTTTTATGTTTGGTTTAAGGGATGTGGGGGAGGGTGGTGGTTTTACCTATTTTAGTGATCGGGGTACTGTTAAGTCACGAATTGATTTTTGTTTTGTTTCTAAAAAATTTCAGGTGGATTCTTTTAATGTGTGTCGGGAGCCTTTCTCGGACCATGGTAGGATCGATTGTGTTGTGAGTATGGATCCAGAGGTAACGTATGGTAAAGGTGTGTGGAAGTTGAATGTGGAGTTGTTGGAAGATGAGAATGTGAAAAGAGAGTATGGGGTATTTTTTGAAAGATGGAAGAGGAGGAGGAATGATTTTTTAAGTGTGATTGAGTGGTGGGAATGGGTGAAGGTGCAGACAGAGGTTTTTTGTGAGAAAGGGGTGTGAGATTGCAAGGAAGGAGCGTGAGGTGTATGAATGGTGGCTGAAGAGGTTAGAATATTTGGAGGAGCTGAGAGAATGGGGAGAGGATGTGGGGTGTGATTTGGTGGAAGCAAGAAGGAAGTTGAGAGTGTTTTTGGAACGGAGAGGGAGAGAGATTATGTCGCAAGCGAGGATGGTGGTGAAAGAGAAGGATGAGAAGTGCACGCGGTTTTTCTTTAAGAAGGTGTATGGTGGGAGGGTGGATTTGTCAAGTGTGTTGGATGAGAATGGGCTGGAAGTGAATGGAAAGGAGAGAGTGGGGGAAGAAGTTTGTAAGTTTTATGCAGAGTTGTATAAGGAGAAGAAGAGGGATGCAAGAGTTGAGAAGGATGTGTTGAAGCAGGTGGAGATGTGTTTGGATTTGGATGATAAGAGTATGTTAGGGGAGAAAGTGAGTAAGGATGAGGTTGATGAATGTCTTGGGAGTATGAAGAAAGGGAAGACGCCTGGTAGTGATGGTTTGCCTGTTGAGTTCTATTGTGCGTTTTGGGATGTGATTGGTGATTGTGTGTATGAGATGGTGATGAAAGTTCTGGAAGTTGGGAGGATGCCTGAGTCTATGATGAAAAGTGTGATTGTTTTATTGTATAAGAAAGGTGATAAGCGTGAGTTGAGAAATTGGAGGCCTATATCGTTGTTGAATGTGGATTATAAGTTTGTGGCGAAAGTGTTGGCGAATAGGTTGCGTGCGGTAGCGGAGAAATTGGTGGGAGAGGAGCAAGTGTGTGCGGTGCCTGGGAGGTCGATTGCAGAAAGTTTGGTGAGTCTGAGGGATGTGTTGTGGTTATGTAAGGAGAGGAAGCAGGAGGTGGCTGTGTTGGCTGTGGATTTTGAGAAAGCGTTTGATAGAGTGTCGCATGAGTTTATGTTTAAAGTGTTAAGGAGAATGGGGATACCTGAGGTTTTGATTGGGTGGATTAAGTGTTTGTATAGAGGTATGGTAAGTAAGGTGTTGGTGAATGGATGGCTGACGAATGATATAGACATTAGGTCTGGTGTGAGACAGGGATGCCCGCTGTCGCCTGTTTTATTTGTTTGCGTAATTGAACCGTTGTTGAGGATGTTAGCTAAGGATAAGTGTGTGAGGGGGGAGTGGAGGTTCCTGGGAGTGGTGGTAGAGTTTTGGGAGTGGTGGTACTGTGGTTTGAGTGACAGGGTTAAGAAGGGTGAAGGCTTTTTTTCTGATTGGATACCTTTGGCTACCCTTTGGTGGCTCACCACAATCATGAGCACAGAGTCTGGTTTCTGTGTTACTGTAACCCCCTGGTTTGTAATACAATTCTGGTATTTAAGCCCCTTTAAGATACTGTTTGTGACACGGGTCGTGGGGTTATTTTCTGAGAAGGGTGAAACTATTGATTGAGATATTTTGTATGGCGAGTGGGTTTTGTGTGAATATGGAAAAGAGTGAGTGCAAGTTGTTTGGGGTGTGGGGAACGATTGAACAATGTGGTTGGAAGTTTTGTGTTGGAGGTTTGAGGATTTTGGGTGTGAAGTTTGATGGGGATTTGTATGGGAGAGAGAGTTGGCAGGATGTTTTGGCGAGAGTGAAAAAGAAAACAGATTTCTGGTCTCTAAGGACTTTGTCGTTGAATGGGAAAGTGTTGGTGGTGAAAGCTGTGTTGATGCCGATTTTGTTGTTTTTGTATTATGTGTTTCCAGCGCCTGATAGAGTGATGAAGCAGATTGTGAGAGTGTGTTTTTCGTTTTTTTGGTCGTCGCGGATGGAGAAGTTGAAGAGAGAGAAAGTGATGAAAAGTGCAATGAATGGTGGGAAAGGTATGGTGAGTATTGAGAAGTTTCTGGTGGTGAAGTATGTAAGCATGTGTGTGAGATTGAGTGAGAAAGAGAATATTGCAGGATGTATGGTGAGATATGCTGGTGGGAGTGTGTTGCGGAAGTGTAAGTTGTGTGAGGTTGATTTAAGGAAGCCTGTATGTTTTGTTGCGCCTTGGTTTTATGTGAGGATTGATAGGTGTATGAGGAGGTATGAGTTGCGAGATGTGCCGCGGGATAAATGCTGTGAGAGTAAGAAGATTGTGCAGTTGTTGAAAGAGAGGGAGGAAGTGGAAGGAATAGGTGGTTTGAGAGTTGCTGAATGTAAGAAAGTCTGGAAGAATGTGTGTTGTAAGGGAGTGGATAATAGGCAGAAAGATATTGCATGGATGGGGGTGCATGGGTGTCTGCCTACGAGAGAGTTTCAGAGAAGGAGAAGGTTTGTTGATAGTGAGGTGTGTCCGAGGAGTGGGTGTGGGGGGGATTGAGAGAGTGATACATGTGTTTTGGGAGTGTCGGTATGCTAGGAAAATATGGAGTAGGATGGATAAGATGGTGAAGGGATTAACTGGTGTGAATGTTTTAACGTATGAGATGGTGTTGTATGGTTTGTGTGATTTAACGAGGAATGAGGAGAGATTGTTGTGGATAGTGGTGAATTGTGTTAAGGAATGTTTGGGGGATGTACGTAATATTTTTGTTTTCAGGCAGGAGATTGTTAAAGTGAGGGAGTGTGTGGCCATGGTCTGAGGAAGAATTTTTAATTATGCATATTTTGATTTTAAGAGATTGGGTGAGGGAGGTTGTGGAAAATTGATATGTGGAAGCAATGGTGTATATAATGTGTGTTTTTTTTTATGGTCCGTTTTTTATAGGAATTAATATTTTTAAGAAGGTGGTGGTGGTGAAGGGAAAGTTGGAGCAAGCGTTAAGTGTTTTTGTTTGTGTTATGCAGTATATTGTAGGGGTAGTTTTTGTTGATATTTTGATTTTAAGGGTTTTTTTTGATGTTTTTTTCTTGTTTTCTTTATTATTGGGTGAGGTATTTTTGAGGATTAATTTTATTATTGAACAACAACCATGTTCTCAATGAACCCAAAAAACTCAAAATTGATATGTGGAAGCTATTTTAGGGGGAATGGTGTATATAATGCATAATTATTAGGCAACTTAACAAAAAACAAATATATACCCATTTCAATTATTTATTTTTACCAGTGAAACCAATATAACATCTCAACATTTTTTTTTTCAAAAACAAAACAAAAACAAATGTGACCAATATGCCACCTTTCTTTCGACACTCTAAAGGATCATGGTTTTTATATTTTGCAGCAGCAACCACAGCCTGATGAGGTGTACTGTTTTCCCTCCTTTAATATTTTTGGACCACAGGTTCTCAATGGGGTTTTCAGGGTTTTTTTTCTTTTATACCCTTTCTTGCCAGCCAGTGCACGCGTGGTGGTGCATTAAAATCATGTTTTTCTTGGTGAACTTCTTCCTGTACCACTGGAAAGTGTGGAGCAAGTGACTTCATTCAACCCGAAAAGGAGCTCATCTTTGAGTACCAGCCCAAACCAGTACTCCACCTCCACCTTTGTTTGCTCTCTGCCCTTTACCAATCCAGCCAGGGATAGGCCCATCAAGACTCACTCTCATTTTGTCCATAAAACCTTAGAAAAATCATTCTTGGATTTCTTGGCCCAGTATAGTTTGTGTGTCTTGTAGGGGTAGTTTTGGCCATGTTGATACCTTGTGCTTTTGGGCACTTTGTGCTGAAATATGGATTTGATGGGTGGACTTTTCTCAAGGGTTTTTTGCGCCTTGTACGCTTCTTGCGACCCTGTTGAATGTGAAACGCTTTTTTCTTGTCAGAAGCTTTCTTTATTATCTGATATCTCACTATTTTTATTGTTGTCCTTCTTTTACCTTTGCCAAAGGAAAGGATGCCTAATAATTATATTTTTTATGTATGACCACACCCCTTCCTTGGTTTTTGTTATTTACTTCGAGCCTATTGTTGAACCATAAAAATTTTTGTCAAATTACTCATGTATGCACTCCCTGTATTGTTGTACCTTTGATGTATATTTTTTGATGTATGCCTTGGTTTTTGTTATTTACTTTATTGTTGAACCTTTTGATGTATGCTTTTGATGTATGTTTTGTGGGAGGGTTTTGTGGGAGGGTTTTGTGGGAGTTGTATGTAAATATTGTCAACCTTTTTGTATTGTGGAAATATTGTCTTTTCTTTTGTATTATTGTCAAGATCTGTTGTTTGTATTTTTTGTTTTTAGTTTTTGTACAATATGTTGTTGTACATATTTTTTGTCAACGTTTACTTTGTATTTATTTATGACAATTTTAAATAAAATAATTAAAAAAAAATCTGTTCTTATCAGTTTTCGGCGGACTACTGAAGCACCTCCTTAGTGGAGGGTGGATGTAGTCCAATGATGTGATTGTACCCGGAAGGATGGTTTCGGTAGGGGCCTGCCGTGCTGCCCGACAGAAAACTGGGGGCCGGCAGTGTCGAGTCTGAGCCATCTGGAAGGGTGATCCTGGTGAGTGGAGAGGCACGAGATCGAAGCGGAGGGCCGGGGCCCTGGCCTTCTGGCCTGGATCTGTTGCGGTGCCCAACCTGCCAGTTTCTCGAGAGGGAAAGCCTGTCTCACCCTACTGTTAAGGGGAGACCAATAGGGTGGCTAGTACCTCTTGGGTATAATTGGGTAGAGAGCGAAAGAGGCGAAGGGGGAGTTTTTTTGATTGAGCTCTCCCTAAGCTTCCGGAGCTCTTGGTCCCTCCTGGTGGGGAAGGAGGACGTGACTGTTCGGGCCGTGGACCAGGGTCCATTGAAAAGCCTTTGGAGATAGTGCCCCTAGAGTGGCAGTCCAGGGGTGCCATACATTGCACTGAGTGTGTGAGGGACACTGAACGTGTGGCACCTTTTTGGTCACTAACCTCCACAACACACTTTTCACACCAGCCTCTAGGGCTGGGCCTTTTGGCTAGGACCAGAGGAATTTTTGTTTCCTGGCCGTAGGGCCGGCCAATGTATTGCACATTGGTCACTTTCACTCACCTCTCCCACATCCTTCTTCCCCACTTTCTATTTATTTTTCCCTGTGTGTCACGTTACTTCTTTTTTTTGTTTGGTGCACTGCACTTTATGTGTGACAAGTGGGGTGCTGGTCCTCGGGCCTGCCCTGAACGTCTTGGGAGTGGGTGGACATGGCCTTCTGGCTTAGTTTGCCCGCTCTTATGGGGTCTCCCTTCGGGGGAGCCTCACCGAGGAGGGTTCTGTCTCGGCAGTCCCTCCAAGGATGTTGGGTCCGTGTCGGCTTCGGCTGCATGGGCCTTTTTGGGTTCATGCGGCTTCGGCTGCATGGACCACAGTTACCTCAGTCCCTGTCAGGAGCCTAACACCCCGGGGGATCAGGGTTGGGCCCTCTTAGGAGGGCCAATTGACGATGCACCCGTCACAGTTTTTTGTTGCACCTCTTTATGTGTGTGCACATTTTTCCTGCACCGGGTGGAGTTTTTGGGTTGTGTTTTGCACGCCACAGGCTTTTCAATAAAAAAAAATCGACTATAGCCTTTAGGGGTGTCTCTGCTTCACAGCTAGGATGTTGAGAACCACTTGTATCTATCCAAGCCATTAGGTCCTTGTGGGGTACCCTCTGTTCGGCCTTGTAGGATCGTTGATTAAATTCAGCTTCACCTACTTGCTGCTATTGGACAAGAGGCTTAGCCCCCACTTGGAACGAGTTTGCGATCTTCCCTTCTCCCCTCCCACTCCGCATTGCTACCTTCGGGCAGTAGATGCAAGAGCCTTTGTAAAGGCTACGTAAAAGAGTGAATACGTCGAGGAACCAGACGGAAGCCGCCCAAGAACACCTGAAGCGACATCCAGACTCCTCGACGATGGGGAAAAGTGTGAAGAAGACCGATAAGAAAACGAGGAAGACCGATGTGACGAAGAAGAACCCTGCCCCAGCCACTTCCTCCGAAGACCCCGGGAATGTCGCCTCAACCTCCACTCCTGCCCCGGCCGGCGCCAGCCAACCGAGACCAGTGAAGCCGAACCCACCTGCAGACGGGCTGCCAACCCTGGAACCCTGGATGAAGCAGACGGTCGTGCTGAAACTGGAGGAGGTGGACGGAAGAGTCCCTGACATAACCCCGGAGATCTTTGGAAAGAAGATGATCCTGGAGCAGGGCTTCAGCAAAGCGGAAACGCTTTTAGTACAGTCCTTCCCAAGAGGGATTTTCTTCATCACCTTCGTGACGTTCCAAGTATGCCGAAGATACTAGGACATGGTGAAGACCAGTGGCCCTGAATCCCCTTTCCGGAAGTTCACAGCGAACTGCCCCATAACACTGGACGAAAAGTGGGTTACGGTGGCCATGAGGAACCCCCATACCCAAGGCAAAGACATAGCCACATAGCTCCAGAGGTTCTGCACCATGATAAAGGACCCAGTCCAAATCCTCGATGCCAATGTATTCTGGATAGGTAAGTGGTCAGTTCTTTGCAAGCTTAGGAAAGACCCATCGGGGGACATGCAGCACCTGCAGCCATGCTTCTCCCTTGGATATTCTGCAGGCCTACTTTTCTACCCCGGGATGTCCAACAACTGCAACAGGTGTGGCCGTCCTGGGCACCAAGGTAAGAATTGCACCAAGCTTTCTTGCAGGTTCTGCAGGGTCTCAGGCCATGAGACCAAGGACTGTCCGAGGTCCAAAACCTGCAACCTCTGTGGCCTGGCAGAGCATGTGTTCACGCAATGCCCCCAGAGGACCCGGACCTATGCTGGAGCCCTGATCCAGGGCAAACCAGCCTCTAGGTCCGGGGAGAAGACACCAGGGAAAAAGCCGAGTGAGCCTCGCAAGGCCACAGGTAAGTCAGCCCCCGTCCCTGTCCCTGCCCCTTCCTCCACCTCCCCACCCACCCCCTCTGTGCCAGAGGAGACCCTCCCCGCCCCTCCTCCCACCCCGGACCTGTCCTCCATGGAGGACTTCCCAACCCTCCCCCCCCCACACACCCCTGTCATTGACTCAACAAGGAGCCGGAAACGGAAACCTGTGAGCTCACTGACAGAGCAACCCAAGGCATCCAAACGGCCCAACGGGGTCCAGCACGAAAGCGCTGGACCAGGGCAAGTAGTGGAGGACTTGGAGTCTGCAGGAGGGGTAGGAGAATACGAGATCATGGAAAACACCGCACCCCCAGCCACCATCAACCACCAGCTGATGGAGGAAGTCCTGGACGAGCTTGGCCTAGCCCAGACCCCAGAACAGGCATCGGTGGAAATGGAGGAGCCCCCCCCCCCCTTCGGGGAGGTAAGTTTGGCCCCTTGCTGACTAGACCTCATACCCTTTTTCATTATGGCAGAGATCTCCATCTTTTCCCTTAATGTGAGGAGTATCAAGGACACCTCTAGAAGGCAAGCGGTGCTAACTTTTCTTTCTAGTCATCAGAGTGATGTCTATATGCTCTAGGAATGCGCTCTTCCTCCATTGAGAAGGTACACGCATCTGACCTCTCAGTGTACCCTGGGTCCCTCCTACTGGTCCGGGGGTGGCGACTGCAAATCCGCAGGGGTAGCCATTCTTGTCAGGGGCGGGCGTTTCACGGTTGACTCCATCCACGAGCTAGTCTGTGGCCGTCTTCTGGTCATAGACGGTTCGTGGGCGGGAGAGCCCATTAGGCTCATCAACGTGTACGCCCCCCCAGATAAGAGTGCGCGCCTGGAACTTTTCCAGACCCTGCGGACGCAACTCGTCACCACCAGAGCAGTAGTGATCGGCGGTGATTTTAACTGTCCGATAGAGGAGGATGGGCGCAGCTCCAGCATATACGCAAAACTTGATGCAACTTCTAGGCTGCTCAGGGAGATGAACTCGGAGGCTTCCCTGCAAGATGCCGTGGGGTCCATAGGGAAAGGCACCGTGAACTATTCATGGTGCCGACCCGATGGATCTGTGCGGTCCAGGATAGACTTCGTGCTCACTTCAAGAACGGTCAAGAATCGTGAGTTCTCCATGATCCCCTGCTGTTTCTCTGACCACAGGGCTATTCACTTTCGGGGACGAACTTGGCGAGGGCTTTGCCCGCGGTCCAGGTTCCTGGAAGCTGAATAGCACCCTGCTGGAAAATGAGGAATTGATGGGGGAACTCCGGGAGGCCTATGCCTCCTCGACGGAGGAAAAGAGATTATTTGGAAAGGTAAGTTACTGGTGGGAGTTTGTGAAAGTCAAGCTACGCAGCTTCTTTCAGGCAAGGGGACGCCAGCAAGTGTGTGCTAGGAAGAGGGAACTCAGAAGACTGCAACGAAGGTTGCAGTCCCTGCAGGACCTTCACCACTGCGGCTGGGACGTCAGGCAGGACCTGGAGGACACCAAGAAGAGCCTGAAAAGGCTCTTCGAGGAAGAATCCAGGCACATTGTCCTTCGTACCAAGGTGGAGAATCTTGAGAAGGATGAAAAGTGTAACGCTTTCTTTTTCATGAAACTTCACTCGGGACACACTCCCCTGTCGGAGCTGCGGGACGAGACTGGAACGCTCCAGAAGGGGAAGGAGGCTGTGATGCAAGTGGTCGCAGACTACTACACCAACCTCTACTCCTTGAAAGAAACGAACACGGAGGCAGCCGACAGGTTCCTGTCAGGTATCACTAACCACATTGATCCTGCAGATTCATCGGCCGTCAACGCCCCTCTGGTGTTGGAGGAGCTGCACTCTGCCGCCAAATCCTTTAGGCGGGGCAGGACCCCGGGTTGCGATGGTCTCCCAGTTGAGCTCTATGTAGCCCTGTGGGACCTCGTGGGCCCGGACCTGCTCCAGCTGTACGAGGAGATGGTGGTGGAGGGTAGAATGCCTCCATCCCTGAGAGAGGGGATGATCACGATTCTGTATAAACGCAAGAGGGAGAGATCGGATCTTAAAAATTGGCGTCCGATCTCTCTTTTGAACGTGGACTACAAAATCCTCGCCAAGGTTTTGGCCAACAGGCTGAAATCTGTCATCGGACAGATCATCCACCCGGATCAAACTTGTGGCATTCCTGGTCGCAGGATTGCGGACAGCCTCGCGCTGGTCCGGGACACGGTCCAGTACATCCATGGCCACCGAGTGCACGCAGCCCTGGTCAGCCTTGACCAGGAGAAGGCCTTTGACCGTGTCTCCCATGAGTTCATGTGCAGAACCCTGCGCAGGTTTGGTCTTGGGGAACTGTTTTGTTCATATGTCAACATTATGTACAATGATATTTGCAGTTCGGTGTTGGTAAATGGCTGGAAAACTGACCCCTTTTCAATTTCTTCCGGGGTCAGACAGGGCTGCCCTCTCTCATCTCTGCTTTTTGTTTGCTGTATAGAGCTTTTCGCCCGAAGCATCAGACGGAACCCAGAGATCAGAGGGATTACCGCACCAGGACCGGAAAGACGGGAGGTCAAGTGCTCGCTCTACATGGACGACGTGACGGTGTTCTGTGCTGACCGGCGCTCCATCGACACACTCGTCCAGACGTGTGAGGACTTCGGCCAAGCTTCAGGGGCAAAGGTCAACTGCGGGAAGTCGGAAGTCATGCTCTTCGGAAAGTGGTTCCTGCCTTCTTCTGCGCCCATACCGTTCAACATCAAAGCGGACTTCATCAAAATTCTTGGAGTCTGGTTTGGAGCGGAGGGTGCAGCCCTGAAGTCCTGGGAAGAAAGACTAGCCAAGATGAGACAGAAATTCGGACTTTGGAGCCTCAGAGAACTCACCATCAAAAGGAAAACACTGGTACTCCGCAGCGAGATCTTCCCTGTGTTGCAGTACCTCACCCAGGCCTGGCCCCCACGGGTCAACACCTGCAAGGCCATCACCAGGGCAGTGTTTCACTTCATCTGGAGCTCCAAAATGGACAGAGTCAAGCGGTCAGTTATGTTCAAGGAACCTCTCAAAGGCGGTAAAGGCGTGCCTGACATCGCTACCCTATTGAGGGTGTCTTTTGCTTGTAACTGCATCCGCAGGACCTTGGTTGACAGAACTGTGGACTCTGGCGGTAACTCCATGTCCCGTTTTTTCCTCCTGCCTCTTTGGAGGACCCTTGGATTGGACAAAAGGGACAGCCCCGTCCCCTACAACTGGGACACTCCATGGTATTACTTGGATACTTTCAAGTTCATCAAGGAGTTGGGACTGCATGGAGTAAAGCCTGACTTGTGGAAACCAAAAATAATCCACAAATTGATAAGAGCAGCGGACATTTTTGAGACTATTCCAGGCCTCCCTTCAACGACATGTAAAGTGGTCTGGAGGAATGTTTCTTCAAAGAGACTCACCAACAGGCACAAAGATCTGGCATGGATGGCAATCCAAGGGGGATTGCCACTCAGAACATTCATGCATGCCAGAAACCTGTGCAGATACAGGCACTGCCCCTTTTGCATCATCCAGGAGGAAACTGCTTTTCATGTTTTCTGGGAGTGCCCCTTTGCACAGGGCCTGTTGAGGGCCTTGGAACCTGAACTTAAAGACTTTGTACCACAGACCGCCATTACACACTTTGGTGTGTTAAACAGACTTTTCTGTGGGACCCACTCGGAGGAGGACATTGACAGTGCCTGGCGGGTGCTGTGCTGCTTCAAGGACGCCGTATGGTGTGCCAGAAAATGCCTCATCCACCAGCGGGAGAGGATGTCCATCGAGGACTGTTGCAGACTGATCTTCAGTCTGCTGAGAGATTAGACCTTGATGGACGTCAAGGAGGAAGAGGACGTCTGACGATTTCCCCTTCCCCCATCTGTATGTTTACACAGGCAGTTCAATAAAGCTTCGGGCCTGTGAACTCTTCTCCCCCTCCCCTACCCCTCCCCTTCCCCTTTCACACCCGTCGCCCAGTTGAATGCCATGCTTGACAGTAAAGTGACTTGACAGTAAAACAACTTAGAATCCTATGACATGCATTTTGAAGTACTGATGTCAGGGTAATGCACCGTCATGCATGATGTGATGTTGCAGGGTATATCACTCTGCAAGACACATCGGGCATCATACCGCAGGATGAATGATTGAATGTAATTTATTGGTGCACCTGGAACTGTATTATCATGTAGTGTATTTATGCGCTGCGTCGCAGTACAGAGTTGAATGTACCCTGTTGAAGTATTTGTTTTTTTGTATATTTTCTTTGAAAAATAAAGTATACATTTTCAATCAAAAAATCTGTTCTTATCAGTTGCCAATAGGTGGTGCTAAACTGACTGTCCCCAGTACTCGGCGAGGGGGAAAGGGATGGCAGTCGGTGGACGCTAAGCCTGTTGGTGTAGAGACTAAAGCCTTCTGATCGGGGCAGAGAGGCATGAGGTCGAAGCTGAAGGGCTGGGACCCTGGCCTTTGGCCTGGATCCGGTGGTGTCTGCCCCAGTCAGTTGTTCGGCGAGGGAACCTTTGCTAATCCTTTCGGGGAGAGGCGGGTAGTACTTCCCGAATGTAATTAGGTGGGAGAGATGGGGGTTGTGTGTAGTAGTTGGCTGCGGCTGGCTCTCCCCAACCTCTTCTCCTACCTTCCTGGCTGGGAAGGGTGCTGCCGGTCCGGACCGGGGGTCAGGGTCAGTTGAAAAGCCTGTGGAGATAGTGCCCCTGGAGTGGCAGTTAAATTTAATTGTATGCTTGGGACTGTATTGCTATGTAGTGTATTTATGCGCTGCGTCGCAATACAAAGTAGAATGTACCCTGTAGAAAGTATTCGATTTTTGATTTTTGTATATTTGCTTTGCAAAATAAACTTAAATATTGCCCCTGGAGTGGCAGTCCAGGGGTGCCATACATTGCACTGAGTGTTGAGGGGAACTCAACGTGTGGCACCTTAGGTCACTGATCTCCACAAACACCTTTTTGACACCTGCCTCTAGGGCCGAGCCTTTTGGCTAGGACCAGAGGAATTTTTGTTCCTGGCCGGAGGGCCGGCCATCGTATTGCACGGTGGCCACTTTCCATTCACCATTCCCACCTTCCTTTTCCCCCACTTTTTTTTATTTTACCCCCTGTTCGTCTTGTTTGTCACTTTTTTTGTTGGTGCTTGCACTTTAGTGTGGCGAGTAGGGTGCTGGTCCTCGGGCCTGACTCTGAAAGTCTGGGGAGTAGGTGGACATGGCCTTCTGGCTTAGTTCACCTGCTCTCATGGGGTCTCCCTTCGGGGGAGCCTCACCGAGGAGGGTTCTGTTTCGGCAGTCCCTCCGAGGATGTTAGGCCATGTGGTTTTGGCTACATGGGCCTTAGTGGGGTCCTAGTGGTTTCGGCTGCTTGGACTCATACTCTTTTCCCTGCCAGGAGCCTAACCCCCCGGGGGATCAGAGCTGGGTCCTCTTCGGAGGACCATTGACGATGGCACCCGTCGCAGTTTTTTGTGTTCACTCTTTATGTGTGTGCACATTTTTCCTGCACCGGGTGAAGTTTTTGGGTTGTGTTTTGCACGCCACAGGCTTTTCAATAGAAAAAAAAAAAAGTAGTTTCTGCCTTGTTCTTGTCAGGAGGTTTCAGAAGGCATTAACCTTGCTCGGCCTTGGGGTGTCTCCTTAATTGGGGCCCCCTGGCTGCTATTGGGCAAGGGACTGACGGACGTTCACGAGCTGGGATCCAGTCTAGACCCATCGGGGTTTAGACCTTCTTTTTGGAGATGGCGAATCGGGGGCTTCCTGATTCCCTGCGATTTCTGGTGCGGCCAGATTTGAAAGACCAGGTCAACTTGAAGACGATCGTCGTGGATGAGCTGATCGATACTTTCAACCTAACGGTGAGTCAGATATTATGTCTGCAGGATTTCCCGGGTCAAGGAATTTACGATGTTACCTTTCTATCTACCAAGGTGTGTTGGAATGTATATGAGCTGGCGAAGGAGAAGGAAGATACTGGAAGTTTGAAAGGTATTGGAGTCGTCCCTCAATTTATGGAGGAAGACAAGATTATCATTGTCCATATGTATAGCCCTTTTTCAGATGTCTTGAAGGTAAGAGCCTTTTTAAAGAACTATTGTGAGGAGTTGAAGGGGGGAGAAAAGGTTCTGAATACTTTCAAGATTTGGACTGGGAAGTATCGTTTTTTGGGGAAATTTAAGTTGGACAAAAGTTGTGTTGGGGGAGTCAAACGCCCACCTGCGGTGTTTTCGATTGTTGGTGAAAGAGGGTACTTATACTGTGGCAAACCTAGCCACTTCTGGAACGCTGGACGTTACATGTCAAAAGGTTGTCTGTATTATATGCTATGTATTCTGCTGGGTCTTATGTGGGCATAGTAATTCATATGCTGGCAGCCGTAAGCCACTAGCATTCAAGTACTTAGTTTTATGTTGCCCAATCAGTGTTCGGCAGTTTTAAACCGAACTCCCACAACACATAACCCCAGACCCCAGCTATCAACCGACTTTTCCCTTGTGCAGCAATGCCTGATGGGAGAATTATCCAAACTGTTAAGTTCCCCATCTGGTCCTCCCTGTATTACCCCTGTTAAATCTATTTGGCTGTTTGGAAACCCCTTGCATGGGGAATTATATAAATATGGAAGCCTGTGAATAAAAAGTCAGTTGACTCTCAGAGCTTTGTGTCGTCTTGTTACTGGGGGAGATTTGGGACATTGCCTTACTTGTCAATGCTGACTGTGGATTTACCCTGGTTACCAGCGGAGATAGTGGAGTTTAATATACCAGCGGTATGCGGGAAGTTCCGACAGCGTGCTCCCCACTGCAGTGGTATTTGGTGACCAGCCCAAAAATGCGGATGGGAAGAGTGACGGCGTATGGGACATCAGGAGGAAGGCGGCGGAAGCTGCCATCTTTGGTGACCCTGATGCTGTTACCCCCGGATCTGCAGAGGGCGTGAAGGCAGACCACGCGGGTGGTCTTGAAGTGGTTGCAAGTCCCCCCCGTGAAGAGGACAATATGGATGTGGGCGTGTCCGAAGAGGATTCCCCGGGAGAGGAGGAGATTCAGGAAGGGGGTGTGCACATGGTGGGCAGTATGGAGGCCGACCCCAGTCAGTACTCTGTGCAGGCCCAGATTGGTAACCTGTCGTCAAGTGAGGAAGAGGAGGGGAGGAGGAAATGGACAGCGTGGACAGCATCGGCAGTATCGAAAATGGACAGCTGCTGCTCCTATCACCAGAGGCAGCTGTAAAAGGACCTCGCAATGAAGGGGAGGACGAGGAAAGGGTCTTACAGATCGATATACCTGGGGATTCTGAGGAATCTGCCAGTTCACCAATAACTTGGAGGAAACAGAAAATGTTAGAGGAGGCTGAGTTAAAGGCAGATACCAAATAAAAGTTATGATGGCAGCTTTTTTCTATTTTCTGATGGCGCTGATCATCAGTTCAATAAATGTAAGAAGTATGAAATCCGGACACAGAAATGCTGTGATTATGGAGTATTTGTGTTCAGTTAAAGCGGACATTATATGCCTAAAGGAATGTGGCATTGAAAACTTGAGTGGTGTCAAAGGATGGCAGAAGGGAGTTGCAGTGTGGGCCCCAAGCAGCACCTCCAGATCCGAGGGGGTGGGGATACTCAATAACCCCAATTTGAAAGTGATGTCCTATGAGGAAGTAGTACCCGGGAGATGTTTGTCGGTGACACTTGACTACCTGGGAGTGCAATTAAGAGTTATTAATTGTTACGCACCGGCAGAGAAAAATGTAAGAAAGGAATTCCTTAACGTACTAAGATTGTATTTACCTGGGAGACTGGCGACGGTGGTCTCAGGTGATTTCAACTGTGTGAGGAGGAGAGAAGAAAGACAAGGGGCTAGAGGTGAAGGTAGTATGGATGTGACATCTAAAATACTTAATGATCTGGTGGGTGACTTTAGATTGAAGGATGCCGCTATGGAGGAAGGAAAAAATAATGTCACTCGCACCTTTTTTTCTGACAAGGGTACTGTCTCGTCAAGGATTGACATTTTATATTTATCAGAATTTTTGGAGGTGAAGGAGTATGTGGTGACTCCGGTTCTTTTTTCTGACCACAGATTGATTTCATGTAAACTGGATCTAGGGGTAGGGATAAAGTTTGGCCCAGGGGTGTGGAAATTAAATGTGTCCGTGCTGGAGGAGGAGGAGGTGTCTCAACAACTGTGTATATATTGGGATGAAGTGGTGGAAAAAAAGACAGAGTTCCCCAATGTGTTGCTGTGGTGGGACTGGGCAAAGAAACAAATTGCATATTCTTTGAAAGAAGGCAGCTGAGTTAGAGCAGCAGAGAAAAAAAAGTTTGAGTGATGAAAGGCTCATACAGAGGTTGCACTTTCTTTATAAATGTCAGCGGTGTGGTGTGGAGGTGTCAAAAGAATTGGAGGAGGTAAAAGAAGAGAGGAGTAATATGTTGAAAGAGAAAGGGAAAGGGAAAAGAATAATATTTAATGCAAAAATACGGGAAATAGAAGAGGGGGAACAATGTACCAGGTTCTTTTTCAAGAAAGTTTTCTCTAACGATAGAGCTATGAAATCTGTGATTGCAGGGGACGAGGAGGTGGAGGGTGAAAAAATGATGGAGGAAGTGGTTAACTTCTATAAAAATGTATATGGTGCGCAGAAGGAGGTACCAAAAGAAAGAACTGACAGAATACTGTGCGGTGGTGGGTAAGGGTCTGAATGAGGAGGAGAAGCTATGCTTACTTGACCCAGTGTCTGAAAAAGAAATTGAAGACGTGCTCGGGTGCATGCAGAAAGACAAAACTCCGGGAAGGGATGGTCTTCCGGTGGAGGTGTATGTTAAATTTTGGCCTTTATTAAAGGAGCATCTGGTGGAGGTGGTGAAATATTGTGTTGATAAGGGAACGGTCTCCTCTTCTATGAGAGAGGGTGTGATTACTCTTATTTTTAAGAAGGGAGATTGAAAGGACATTAAAAACTGGCGCCCCATCACTCTGCTGAACATAGATTACAAACTGGTGGCAAAATTGTTGGCCAGCAGACTGAGCAGGGTGGTTGATAAAATGATAGGGGATTCGCAAGTTTGTGCAGTACCAGGACGTCGAATATCTGATATTCTGGTGCTACTTAGAGACCTGGTGTGCTATGCCCAAATGAACAATGTGCCATTAGCCCTGATGGGCATAGATCTTGAGAAGGCCTACGACAAGGTCTCTCATGCATATTTGTTCAGGGTACTGACAGAGATGGGGTTGCCAGAGCCCTTTTTGAAGACCCTAAAAGGATTGTATCATGGGATTAAGAGCCAGGTGTTGGTGAATGGGAACCTTTCTGAATCCTTTTCTGTTTGGTCGGGGGTAAGGCAAGGATGCCCTCTATCCCCCTTGATGTTTATTTTTGCAATTGAGCCTCTGTTAAAGCATGTAAAGTAGGATAAATGCTTTAAAGGGATATTTGTGCCTGGAAGTGATGGGAGCCACGCAAAATCTGTAGCCTATATGGATGATGTAACGTTCATATGTTCCTCCATAAGAGATGCCAAAAGGGCGGAGCTACAACTGAGCCTATTTGGAGGCATGTCGGGGCTCAATGTCAATTGGCAGAAAAGCCGAATCTGTGTAATGAGTGGATCATGTGATTTAGCAGGGGTAAAGGTGGAACGAACTGAGTCCCTGGTTATTTTGGGTACACATTTTGAGAAAAATTTGCTTAATCAGAGGAACGCAATTAAAATGGTGGATAAAATATCCAAAAAGGTGGAGTTCTGGAAACTCAGACGCTTAACCTTAACAGGGAAGGTTTTGATTGTAAAGTCTGTTATTTTGCCGTTGTTATTATACTTTGGATCAGTTTTTACCCCTGGTATAAAATTAACCCAGAAGATAACGTGTGTCCTGTTTGTCTTCTTTTGGGGCTCCAAGATGGAGAGACTTGAGCGGAAGACAGTGCTGATGAGCCCTGAACATGGTGGGTATGGGTTTCCGGACGTAGGGACCTTTATGTCCATGCATTTGTGGCTGACGCACTACAAAGTGTTTGTAGGTGGAGGTATGAAGGCGCATCTTATGAGGTACTTGGCTGGATGGTCTCTGTTAAAATGGGGATGGTGTGGGCGAGACCATTTGAAACCCACAGCCCTAGTAACCCCCTTTTTTTATTGTAAGTTGGGTGCTTTCTTTAAAAATTTTAAGTTGATGGAGTTAGGAGTTGGTGCGATCGGGAAGGCAAACTTGGTCAAGTGGCTGCGGAAGGAGGAGGTTAGAGCTAATATCTTTGGCCTGGGACCAAGGCATACAGACAATTGCTGGAAGACATTTTTGATAAAAGGAGTGTCAAACAGACAGAAAGAAATAACGTGGATGGCATTTCATGGGGTCTTGATGACCAAAAGCTTTTTGAAGGCAAGGGACCTGGCGAGAGAGGAAATTTGCCCAAGAGAAGGCTGTGGAGAAATTGAACTGGCCCGATATGCCCTGTTCGGTTGTTTCTTTGCCAAGAGAGTTCGGCAAAAACTGATATCCTTTGTGGAAAATGTGGTGGAGGTTAAAGGTGTTAACATTTTGATTTGGTATTTTGGTTTGGTGGACGGTGATATTGCACTTTGTCAGAGGAGGACTGTATCAATTTGTTCTTTTCTAGGCTCTATGTGGTATTGCTGGTGGATAGGAGGAGGATGGGGAAAGTAGAGGCAGATGTGTACTGGGGATGGGGACGGTGGAAGGGTGAGGTTAAATGTATTTTTATGATGTGTATATATATATATATATATATATATATATATATATATATATATATACTTGTGTTTTTTTGGGGAAAAAATGCCTAGATGATGTGTGAAGCATGATGCACCAGAGGATCTTGGTGCGATTCTTTTTGAAAGAAAAGTGACATGCAATTAAACTGATAGGTAAAAAAAAAAAAAAAATCTGTTCTTATCAGTTTAATATCTGATACGTCCCCCATCTGGGGACCATTTATTAAATGGATTTTTAGAACAGGGAGATGGAATTAGAGCTTGCTCTGTCCACTCCACGCATCGACCTGGTATTGCAGTACCTCCAGGACCGGTGCACCCCTTTCTTACTCAGTATCCAAAAATAGATTTGAATGGAAAACCATCCAGCTTGTTTGTCTTGTGTCTGTTTTTTGCTATGTTGGTTGCTTAACCTCCTTGCTCTCTATTAAATCGGCATGTAACCCTTGTGTCTTTGTGTTCATTGCTTCTTGTCACTTTCTTGGGGGGGAAGAAGAGACCATTATTTGGCAGCTTGCTCCTCAGCGTCACCAAATGACACTCTATGAAGTTTCCTATGCAGGAACACACCTAGTTTTAGTCAGTGCACCAATTTCGACAAGACAGCTAGTTTTCTACTCATCCATGCTTCACCTCTCTCCTTAGGCCCAAAATCAAGCCTTCAATGGCAGTGAGCCTGCCTGTCTTTCAAACAAGTGGGGCTGAATGTCATCCCTTTCTGTGCCTTGGCTGCAGCAAGCAGATTTTTTGAAAAGTCAGCTGAGGCAAGTTTTTTTTTTGTTTTGCTTTTTATCTGGAGGATCATCCCTTAGCCTGCGACTCCCTCTAGTGGCTCTCGTTTTTCGTCCGTGTTATGTTAACTAAGAGGCGGGCCCATGCAAATGATTCCCCTCGTTGAAACGTGCACGAGGAGCAACGAGCAACACCGAAATCGGTGCAAATCTTCCTTTTTGGCCCTGACTAAAGGTCGGAATGGGCTCCAGCATTGTTGGGCAGGTGTCAGAGACATGTGCATTGGCCAGCAGACAGGGGGTTTGGCCTGTAGGCCAGCCAGCCAGCGACATCCGTCTGCCTGCGGATCTTCACACCTCTCGAAAAGGCCTAGGCTGCGGGGGAAGGGTAAAGGCTGGGCACAGGCGAAGTGGCACCTCTCAGCGAGCCCTCGGCTCAGGCCGCAAAGCCGCTCGCTCGGAACAGAGAATAATTGGGTTATCGCTTCTCGGCCTTTTGGCTGAGATCAAGTGTAGTTTCTGACTCGCTTGTATTTCAGTCGAGAGGTGTCCGGGGTACCCGAAGGTCGGCCTTGGGGGGATCGTTCCTCTTCGGAGGGCCCCCCCTTGCTGCTATTGGCCCTAGGCTTAGTCCCCAGACAACGGGAAGCGATCGCCCTTTTGAAGGCGTTTTCTTGTGCTTTGCAGCCACAGAATGGGGACCCGGGGGAATTCGGGATTCGCTCCGGTTTCTGGTGAGGCCGGGATTTGAGAAGGACGTGACCTTGAGGACCGTGGTGGTTGATCTCCTGACGGGTGCATTGGGCCTTGCGGTAAGAGACATATATTGTCTACAAGATTTCTCGAACCAGCGTCTTTACGATGTGACTTTTTCTTCCACTGAGGTTGCCTGGAACACCTATGAATGGTTTAAGTTGGTGGAAGAGAGCGACGTCGGGAGGAAGTTTGGAGTTCAACCTTTGTTCATAGAAGAAGAGAAGGTAATTACTGTCCATTTATACAACCCCTTCGCGGACGTCAATCTGGTAAGAGCCTTCCTAGGCAATTATTGCAATAACTTAAGAGGTGGAGAAATGGTCTTTAATCATTTTAAGATCTGGTCCAGGAAGTACAGGTTCTTTGGAACTTTCAAGTCAGACCCTAGTTGCTTGGGTGGGGTTAAGAGACCCCCTGCAGTCTTTACAGTTGGAGGAGAAAGGGGTTTCCTGTTCTACCCCGGCCAGCCCAGGTATTGCAGGAAGTGTATGTTGTATGGGCATGTCAGCAGTGAATGTGACCAGGAGTTGAAGTGCCGGTTTTGTGGAAAAGGAGGCCATGAGGCGCGCAATTGTAAAGAGGGAAGAGTGTGTGACATTTGCAAGCAACCTGGACATATGTAGAGATGTAGAGAACAGTTCGCCCGCAAACTATTCGCGGCGATTTCGGCATGTTCGCATTCGCCGCCGCGGGCGAACATATGCGATGTTCGACCCGCCCCCTATTAATTAACATTGAGCAAACTTTGACCCTCTACCTCACAGTCAGCAGACACATTTCAGCCACTACCTCACAGTCAGCAGACACATTTCAGCCAATCAGCAGCATACCCTCCCTAGTAGACCCTCCCACCTGTAGGGCAGCATCCATTTTACGTTCATTCTGCTGCTGGATTCTTAGTGAGAGGAGGGATAGTTTCTCTGCTGCCGATTCCATAGGGACAGTGTTAGCTAGGGCTCCTGAAATCCATTCCTGGAAGATTTATCTGATCTCTGCTGTTATAACAGCACTCCCAAGTCTCAAACAGCCCTTATTAGGGCTAATGAATCAGCAATCATTTTTTTTTTTTAAATCAGTGCTGCGAGACTGTAATATCTTTTAGTCAGATAGATAGAGCAGCCAGCTTAGTTAGTTAATCTTACAGTGTGTAGAGAATATATATACATCTTAACAGTTGTACATATATTTATACACTGTATAGTTTAGTTAGATTAGAGGTGTGGGTTGCTGTGCTATGTAAAGGGGTACAGTGTTGCAAGCTGCTGTGTAATATACAGGGATCCAGTGGTGCAGGGTGCTATTTAAAGGGGCCCAGAGCTGTGGGGTGCTGTGCTAGTTAAAGGGGTACAGTGTTGCAAGCTGCTCTGTCTTCCAGTACTCCAGTTCTGAAAGAATCATCTGATCTCTGCTCCTTGTTAGGGCTAATGAATCAGCAATCATTTTTTCTTTAACTGCAATAGAGAATAGCAGTTAGTTTTCTGCAGGTATTTTTTTGTCAGGCCTATAGCTTCTACTCTGCCAGCCTCTGCCAGTGTCACCAGTGCCACTCAGATCTGGTGTCAATTGTCAAAGTACCTTGCACGCATAGTACAACTAAACTAATATAAAAAAAAATGACAGGCAGAGGCAGGCCACCCCGCAGGGGCCATCGTGGTCGTGGTGCGGGGATTCCCTTTGGCCCTAGAATATTACCTAGTGTTCAGAGGCCATGTACCCTGAACTCGAAAAGTTCTGAGGACATAGTTGACTGACTAACACAGGACACCCAATCTACTACAGCTTACGCTGGGAACCTTGACGCACCATCCTCCTCCAGCTCAGCTTCGGGCACCTCTCAAGTTACCACTCGCCCGCCTGCCGCCACCATCAACACTAGCATCACAGCTGCTTTACTTGATCTGTCAGAGGAGTTATTTACACATGATTTGGAAGAAATGAGTGATGCGCAACAATTATTGCCAAGGGATGTAGATAAATGGGATATGTCTCAGTCAGGCAGCATTACAAACATGGACGTATGGTGTGATGATGATGATGTTGTACCCGCTGCTGCTTCCTTTGCTGAGTTGTCAGATACAAGTGAATCAGTTGATGATGATGGACTGTTTGCGGTTGTTGGAACTGCGTTAAACGGGGAGTTTGGTATGTCAAAGTTTGGTCTGTCACTGTGAACCCTAACCTTGTCTGTAACCCTAACCCTAACCCTATCTGTAACCCTAACTCTAACCCTTACAGTGCCTGAAAGATACAACATCAAACGTGATGTTTTAAAGCACGTTATTCCAAACAATTTAGGGATGTTAGGTGATTTATGCCCTTTATGGATTAAAAACGGACTCTGCGACAACTACGTAATTTTCCATGGGAGTTTTGCCATGGATCCCCCTCGGGCATGCCACAGTCCAGGTGTTGGTCCCCTTAAAACAACTTTTCCATCACTTCGGTGGCCAGAAAGAGTCCATGTGTGTTTTAAAATTTGCCTGCCCATTGAAGTCTATGGCGGTTCGCCGGTTCGCGAACATTTGCGGCAGTTCGCGAACGGGAAAATTTAGGTTCGCGTCATCACTAGACATATGGCGAAACAGTGTGGGGTATACGAGACGGCCAGGAAAGAGTCACAGTCTACTGTGATACCGGGACCAAAGGAGCAGAGAGTACCCAGGCAGAGGCCGCAAGGCGGTGCAAAGGAGGGCGCAAAGGGGGGCGCTGCTGATGTGGGCCCTTCTAGCCGCCCACCGGAACACCAAGCCAATGAAGCTGCACCCGATAGGCAGGCAGGTGATGCAGCGGGAGCAGGTGGCACAGCCTCGGCGGCTGCTGAGGGTGATGCCAGCTCCAGTGCCGCTGATGCTATGCCGGGTAGGGGAGGTACCGGTGGAGACCTGGATCCTTCGGGTGGAGCAGGTGAACAGGAGGTGGATGGCAGTGGAGGTGATGTTGCCCCTCCTGGAGAAGAAGGGGTGAATCAGGAAGGTGTTGCAGCTGGTGCGGAGGAGCGCCGCATGTCGGCGCAGTTGTTTGGTAGCTTGTCGGACAGTGACTCTGAGGGAAGTGACATGGTCAGTAGTATCGAGTGTGGTCAGAGGATGGAGGGGTCTCCGGTTGTTCCTGACGCCCCTGATCAGTCGGACGCCTCGGCCAGTAAGAGGGCCAGGGCGGATCTGCCTCGGACTGGTGGGGTGGAGGGGGCAGGAATGGCATCTGGGAATGGGGATTCTGAGGAGGAATCCGCCAGCTCTCCGGTTCCCCGGAGGAGATTGAAGTCGGAGCTTAATGAGGCTGAGATGGATTTTAAAGAATTTGACTATGGCTATGTCCCTTAATTTCTTTATGATGGCTCTGGTGATAGGGTCTATTAACATAAAGAGCATTTCTGCGAAAGTGAGGAGGGTGGCGGTTTTGGAGGAAATCCATAATTATAATGCGGACGTTTTGTGTCTGCAAGAGTGCGGGAGGATGAGTGATCCTGCGGCTGATTGGTCATGGGGTCCTTCGGTGTGGGCGCATGCGTGTGAGTCTCAAAGTGAGGGGGTTGGTGTGGTGGTTTAAAACCCAAATATAAAAGTTGTGGCGCACGAGGTGTTGGTACCCGGAAGGCTACAGGTAGTAACCCTTGATTTTTTGGGCTAGCAAATAAGGGTGATGAATTGTTATGCTCCCGCGGAAAAGAGGGAAAGAGTGAGTTTTCTTAAAGCACTGAAGGTGTATTTACCTGGAAGGGTTCCCACAGTCCTGGTGGGGGATTTTAACTGTGTGAGGAGGAATGAAGACCGGCAGGGGACTGGTGGTGATGGTGGGATGGATATTACATCCAGACTTTTAAATGATATGATAAGTGACTTTAACATGCATGACGTGGCAGTGGAGGTGGAGGGGAGGAAGACAACTTTTACTTACTTGTCAGATAGAGGGACGGTGAGGTCTCGTATTGACTTTATTTTCTTGTCCCAGTTTTTGAAGGGTGAAACCTATAGTATAACCCCTGTCCTTTTTTCTGACCATTCCCTGATCCTTTGTTCTTTTAAGTTGGAAGTGGAAGTAGAGGTGGGGAGAGGTACATGGAAATTAAATTGCCTATTACTGGAGGACGAGGTGATTTCTGGGCGCTTTGTCTCCTTCTTTCAGACCCTGGAGTACAGAAAAGAGGGTTTTGGGGACCTGTTGATATGGTGGGATTGGCTTAAAGGTCAAGTGGCTTCCTTTTACAAGAAGGAGGGGACGGAAAAGGCAAAAGAAAGAAGGGAGGCAGGGAGGAGGATGTTGGCGAGAATTCATTCCCTGTATCAGTGCAAGAGGTTGGGAATGGAAGTGGAAGACGAACTGAAGGAAGCGCAGGAGGAGAGGAGGAAGATGGTCAAAGAAAAAGGAAAGGGGATTGTTTTTCGTGCAAAAGTTCAGACGATGGAGGAGAACGAGAAGTGTTCACGTCTCTTCTTTAGCCCAAAGAAGGTGATGAAGACGATGATGGATGGGCAAGGCGAAGTTAAAGGGAAAAGAATGAGAGAGGTGATAAGGAGATTTTATGCGGACATGTATGGAGAAAGGGACTTTGCTGCAATGGGGGAAGTGGAGGAGTATTGCGGTGTGCTGCCAGGGGTTTTGAAGGAGGAGGAAGGGGCCTTTTTGGCAGAAGAGGTGGGAGAGGAGGAGGTTTTGAAGACTTTGAAGAAGATGGCCAAGAACAAGACTCTGGTCGAATTTTACATAACTTTTTGGGCAATTCTCAAAGTACATTTTTTAGAAGTAATGAGATGTTGCATGGCGGAAAAAAGATTGTCGGACTCTATGAAAGTTGGTGTCATTGCCCTGCTTTATAAAAAAGGGGATGAGAGGGAGGTGAAAAACTGACGCCCTATCACGCTCCTCAATGTGGACTATAAGGCTTTTGCCCAAATCCTTGCGGACATGATGAAGGAGGTGGTTGGGGGGATCATTAGAAGTTGGCAGACATGTGCCCTTCCAGGGAGGAGGATTGCTAGCAATCTAGTGCTCCTCAGAGATTTGGCCTTTTACGCACAGAACACTAACTTGCCACTTGCGGTTGCAGGGATTGACCTTGAGAAGGCCTATGATAGGGTATCCCATCAATTCATGTTCCAGGTATTGAAAAAGTTAGGTTTCCCTGAGGAGTTCGTGAAGATGGTCAAGTGCCTGTATGCCGGGGCGAGCAGCAAGGTGCTGGTCAATGGATTTTTGACTGAACCGTTTAAGGTGAAATCCGGGGTAAGGCAAGGATGTCCCCTTTCCCCCCTTCTTTTTATTTGCGTGATGGAACCCCTATTGCAGCATGTTCAGCAAGACAACGTTTTTGAAGGTTTTTTTGTCCCGGGTGGAGGAGGGGAAAAATTGAAATCACTGTGCTACATGGACAATGCTGTTTTTCTTTGTAAATCCCAGAGGGACCTGTCAAGGGTGGAACTGCAACTTCAGTTGTTCGGGAGTATGGCTGGGATGCGGGTCAATTGGGAAAAAAGTGCGTTCTGCATGCTTAGTGGATTGCAGGACTTTGCAGTAAGCAGGATTAAGAAAGTGGACAATATTAAGGTGCTTGGGATTCATTTCGAAAGGAACCTACAAAACCAAACCAATGCAGAGAACTGTGTAAAAAAGCTATCTCAAAAAGTTGAATTGTGGAAGTTGCGACGGCTGACTTTGACAGGGAAAACCCTGATTGCAAAAGCAGTTTTCCTGCCTCTACTGATATATTTTGGACTAATTTTTCCTTTCAACAAAAGATGGACACAGAAATGTACTAGGTTATTGTTTACCTTTTTTTGGGAATCCAAAATGGAGAGGATTCCAAGAGTCACGGTGATGAAGGAGGAGAGGTTTGGGGGGCAGAACTTCCCAAATATTGAGAATTTTTTGGGGATGCACTCCTGGTTGCTACATTTTAAGGTTTTCTCAGGTGAAGGAAGGGTGTCATGTTTTATGAGATATTTGATGGGGTGGTTTGTGGTGAAATGGGGTTGGGGGTCCGGGATTTGACGAGACCTGTGGCCCTGGTGCCCCCGCCCTATTATGTTAAATTAAAGTGGTATGATGAGCATGGCCTAAAAAATCTGGGGGAGGGTGCAACAAATAAAGCCCTCTTGAGCAAGTGGTTAAGGAAGGAGGAGGTGGTGACAAATATTTCTGACCTAAGGACAAAACAGATAGACAAGTGCTGGACGAATTTAAAGACCGAAGGGGTGACTAACCAACAAAAAGATGTGGTTTGGATGTCTTTTCATGAGTGTTTGTTAACAATGGTGTTTCTGAAAGCAAGAGATTTGGTCAGGAATGAAAGATGTGTAAGGGAAGGATGTGGAGGTATGGAAACTGTAAGACACGTCTTTTTCTAATGTGATTTTGTGAAAAATGTATGGGGTAGGTTGGTGGGGTTTGTGAAAAACGTTTTGGAAGTGAAAGATGTTACGCCAGAATTATGCCTATATGGTTTGGTTGGTGGTGCAGCTGATGTGAGGAGGAGGGGGTGAATTTTGTCTGCAATTGTGAAAGAAGTGATAAGGGAGGCAAGATGTGGATATAGGAAAGGAAGTTTTGTGGTGTCTGAAGAAGAATGTGAAAATTGGGTGTTAAGTAAGTTGTACTGGGTTTTGTTGTATGACAGGAGAATGTTGTGAGTGGAGGAGGCAAATGGTTTTTGGAATTTTGGGAGGTGGAGGTTGTGATGAGGTGATGGGAGGGGGTGGGAAATGTTTTTATTTGTATCATATGTAAAATGTTTTTTTAATGCTGGTGCGGTTTTACCGAATACTTACCCGAATGATGACAGGAACGCTACTTTGATCTTTTGATGGTTTTGCTTGAAGAAGTTTTGAGTATGCGATTCATGCTGAAAAAAAAATCTGTTCTTATCAGTTTAATATCTGATACGTCCCCTATCTGGGGACCATATATTAAATGGATTTTTAGAACAGGGAGATGGAAGAAGAGCTTGCTCTGTCCACTCCACGCATCGACCTGGTATTGCAGTACCTCCAGGACCGGTGCACCCCTTTCTTACTCGGTATCCAAAAATAGATTTGAATGGAAAATCATCCAGCTTGTTTGTCTTGTGTCTGTTTTTTGCTATGTTGGTTGCTTAACCTCCTTGCTCTCTAATAAATCGGCATGTAACCCTTGTGTCTTTGTGTTCATTGCTTCTTATCACTTTCTTGGGGGGAAGAACAGACCGTTATTTGGCAGCTTGCTCCTCATCGTCACCAAATGACACTCTATGAAGTTACCTATGCAGGAACACCTAGTTTTAGTCAGTGCACCAATTTCGACAAGACAGCTAGTTTTCTACTCATCCATGCTTCCCCTCTCTCCTTAGGCCCAAAATCAAGCCTTCAATGGCAGTGAGCCTGTCTTTCAAACAAGTGGGGCTGAATGTCATCCCTTTCTGTGCCTTGGCTGCAGCAAGCAGTTTGTTTGAAAAGTCAGCTGAGGCAAGTAATTTTTTGTTTTTTTTTTGGTTTGGCTTTTAATCCGGAGGATCATGCCTTAGCCTGCGACTCCCTCTAGTGGCTCTCGTTTTTCGTCCGCGTTATGTTAACTAAGAGGCGGACTCATGCAAATGATTTCCCTCGTTTAAACGTGCACGAGGAGCAACGAGGAACACCAAAATCTGTGCAATTCTTCTTTTTTGGAGGTGGTGAGAATTTTGCTTTTGAAATTTTGTTCTTATGTTGATAATGGGGTGAAAATTAGGAACAATTATGGCATGTATTGCAGCAAAATTAAATTTAAAGTTACGTTTAAGAAGGATGAGAGTGATGTTTATACTCTCCCTCCACCTTTTTCAGTCGCAGGGGAGAGATGTACATTATTTTTTTCAGGACAGCCCCCCTTTTGCAGAACCTGTTTTAAATATGGCCATGAGAAGCAGGACTGTGATGTTCTAATGAGATGCAGGCAGTGTGGCTCAGAAAATCATATGGCTAGGGATTGCAAGGAGGCTAGGAAATGTGACCTTTCTGACCAGACCAATCACCTGGCGAGGGATTGCCCTACTAAGGAAAGAACGGGGTGCAGAATCTTTTCCTTTGCGGATGTTGTGAGGGAAGGACAAAGGAGCCCCCAGTCTCTGCAGCGGTTCTGGCGGCTGTCGCAAAATATACGGAGCGTGCCGCGGCTACTGACAGAGCCCTGGGTCTGATTTTGGAACATGGGGTGAAGGAGAGTGAGGACCCGATGGAGGAGGAGGTAGTGGGTGGCGCGGAGACCCGTTCGGTGACAAGTGTAACTAGGGAAGATGGCGCCGGGATGCTGGAGGTGGGCGGTGAAGTAGGCGTGACCGCGGCCGCCTCGTGTGCTGACACTATGGTTGTGACAAGCTGTGTTGCAAATCAGGAGCAGACCAGGGATAGTGGAGGGGGTGTGGCGGAGGTTATGCAAATGACCGCGCTGCAGGCAAACTTATTGAGAGAGAAAGAACTAAAACGGGTGGCAGCTGAAATTAAAAGGCTTAATGAATTAAGTAAAGGAGTGGAAGGTGCAGAGATCGAGGTGACAGAGGGAGGTGGTATTGATGAAGAAATTAACCCGGTGACTGCTGGAATGACGGAGACTGACTGGGGATCAAGAATGGATATGCAGGATAGCAATCCATTAACCCTGGGGCAGAGAGCTTTGGAGAGTGATGAGGAGAGCGAAACAGGCAAAAGTAAAAAAAAACAGGACAGAAACAGAGCAGTTAATGGGAATGGTGTCATCAGAGGACGGGGACTCTCCTGACTCTCCTATTTCCCCTGCAGTGGTAGCAAGGAGGGGGTGGACCAGTGCTGGTATAGACAAAACATAAACATGGTCAGTTTTTGTTTGTGTTGGTTGTTGCAATGATGGCAGTGAATAAAATATCCACTTGGGGAGGCGCATGCGCGGCGGACTCCGGAATCGACGCCTGATCCAGGAGCTCCCCACTGCCGTGACCGATCGAGCCGTTTAGCGGGGATCTCGGAGCGAGACAGCACCCATCTCCAGCATCGCTGATCGGCGCAGAACTCTAGGTCTCACCCAATGTCGTCTGGTCGGGCTCGCAGAGACCTGGGACCGCAATTCGACCTGGAAGTCCCGCGGCCCGAATCCAAGATGGCGGGCGCGACTCCGCAGCACTTGTCTCGTCAGGAGGGAACGCTCAGCTCTCGGCAGCCTCTGGCTCCGGCTACTCTGATTTACTCCCCGGCGACCCCTGTGAGTATTCCTATGGCTGGGGCGCATTCTCCTGCATCAACTGAGTCATTGTTGGAGCAGACTATGGAGGAACTTTCAGAATCTCCTATGGGGCCTGGCTTAGTTCAGGCCTCAGACAGGCCTGTGTCTACATCTCTGCCTCAATCTCAGGTCCTCACAATTCCTGATCTTCTTTCTCATTTTACCGCTTTGTTAGATAAAGGCCTTACACACACTGCTGCACAGATAACGGGGGACATCAGAAAAGACTTTCAAATGCTGGGGGCTAGGATGGAGAATATTGAGAGCAAACTTGATATGACAGTTTCCAGAACCGTCCAAAATTCTGATCACATCCAAGCCCTTCAGGACCAATTGGACCTAGCATTATCCAAAATAGATGACCTCGAGAACAGGTCCAGGAGGGAAAATTTTCGTATCAGAGGCTTTCCTGAAGCGGTCAAAGATTCTGTCACAGTCGCTCAGGACTTTCTCAAGCACCTGATTCCAAATATCCCTCCTCACAAATTGGAGATTGACAGGGCTCATAGGTCCCTAGGTCCTTTGAGGAAGGATGGCCTCCCTAGGGACATTGTAGTGAAACCTCACTTTTTTTCTGTCAAAGAGGAAGTGATGAAGCTGAGTCGCTCCCAATCAGCCATCTCTTGCCGTGGCTATGATGTTCAGGTGTTTGCTGATCTTTCCCCTTCAACAATGCAACGGAGAAGATCCCTTAAGCCCTACTGGCCATCCAGATTCAACGAGAAATTAAATACAAATGGGCCTTCCCTTTTGCCCTGAAATTTGACTTCAAAGGCAAAACGTATGCTTTCCGCAATTTCCAGGAAGGTGAACGCCTGATGCTTGATCTGCACCTCATTTCCTCAGAAGCTAGGATGGATTTCGCTAACTCCAATTCTGCTCCGGCTAAGCGCCCTTCGCCTGTAAGCCCTCTCTCCAGTGTCTGGAACAAACCCAAACCTAAGAGGTCCAAGGACGTTCAACCACCTTGAATGCGCTCGGTTCTGAAGATCTTTGTCTCATCATCCCTCCCTTTTTTTTTTTCAGGGTCAGCTGCTTTCTTCCCCCTTTTTATGCTCTTTTTTTTGTTTTGCCAAGTCCGGGATCTTCTGTGTCAAGTTAAATTTTTTTCCTCCATTTGGACGATTTTTTGATATTTTTTTTGTATTTGGAACTGTTTATTAATATGCTGTTCTACTGTTATCATGTACGGTGCTCTAGTTCCCCATTTTCCAATTTAACATTTTAGCTGCTTTTTTTTTATTTTGGCGGCTTGTGGTCACGGTAGCTACGCTGTGCCTCCACCTATTCCATGTTCTGGGTTTTTCTCTCTCGATGGAATAGGTTGCCACCCCTTTTTCAGGGTGTGGCGTTGTTTTGTTGTTTTACGAGCACCAGGTTCTCTTCTCCCTGGAGCTCTCTCAGGACTATGACGGTCCTGGGATATCTTTTGACTTTCCTCTCTTCTATATTCTTTCTCACCCTTTCTTCTCTTGCAGTCCTCCGCCAGTCTCCGATCTTGAGATTCCTCCTCCGGGGTGTGTATTTCTTTCCTGTGGCTCGGTCTCCTGGCATATCATTGGTCTCCCAGAAGGTAGGTGGCGATTCTTTCTTGTTGGTTCTGGCTCCATGGCTCAGTGCTCTGATAGGGCTGCTCCCTTGAGAGTGGCTACCCACAATGCTCAAGGTTTAAATTCACCCAGTAAACGCAGAAAAGTCCTTGATTTCATGAATTCCCGCAAAATTGATGTTCTTTTTCTCCAAGAAACTCATTTTCCGGTTAGCTATGAACCCCCATTTATCCATGCCTAATTTCCTTTATTTTTTCTCTCTAATGCTGAAAGTAAATCTAAGGGGGTGGCTGTTCTTTTTTCGAAACGTTGTAGATTCTCCCTGAAGGCTGAATTTGGCGATAAAGAAGGTAGATGTCTTCTTGTGAAGGGAACAATAGACGGTGCTCTATATTCATTTGTGTCTTATTATGCCCCTAATTCAGGTCAGTCTAAATTTTTCCAGAATCTCTTCCGGATCCTTGATCCCCATATAGAGGGCACGGTTATCCTTGGTGGAGATTCTAATCTTGCCTTTGATCGCAGTTTGGACAAATCTAGGCCCCTAAGTGCTCAATCTGTCCGCCCAGCCAGGATTAGCTCTAAGGTTGCTAAAATGATCTTTCAACAGGGACTTATAGATGTTTGGAGGGAATTGAACCCCTCGACAGTTGATTACTCGCATTTTTCCCATGCTCACCAATCTTATGCCAGGATTGACCATATCTTTGCCCCTAGCACGCTAATCCCCAGGGTTCTTAAAGCATATATAACTGATACAGTTTGGTCAGATCACTCAATAGTAATTATGTCTCTCGTCAAGTTGTCCGCAAGCCCCAATGTACCTTTTCAATGGAAGCTCAATGAGGCCATCCTTTCCGATTTCTCCGTTAAGTCTGAGGTCGAGGAAGCTATTTCTGAGTACTTCTCTCTTAATGATACAGAGGGTATCTCTGCGGAGTCGTTGTGGGCAGCACATAAGGTCACAATTAGAGGAAAGCTTATCCAAATTTCTTCCCGACTCAAAAGAGCTAGAAGACGGGAAGTGGAGAAACTGGAGGATTCCTTTCTCTCCCTTCAAAAGGCACATAAGAAGGATCCTACCCAGGTACCGACTGCCCTATTGGATAAGGCCCGCTTGGACTTGAACCTTGCACTTACGGCTTCCGCGGAAAAGAGTATTCGATGGAGCAGAGCTAGATATTATCATCAGAAGGACAAGGTGGGTTCGCTTCTCGCCTCTAAACTTACTCCTAGACATAAGTCACGTGTTTTCCCTAAAATTAGGATATGGGGTAGACATTTGTCTGCTAACCCTATTATGATAATGAAGGAATTTCATGGTTTCTATGAAAATTTGTACAGCTCCCATGAAGGAACACATTCTCCTGTGACTGGTTCTTTCCTAGACACTATCCCTATACCCAATTTGTCGCAAGAACATAGGGACAGGCTTGAGGCTTCTTTCTCTACGGAGGAGGTACTAGAAGTGATCAAACATTTGAAGTCTAGGTCAGCCCCGGGTCCGGATGGGTTCTCGGTGGCCTATTACAAAACTTTTGGGGCCATAGTGGCTCCCTATTTGACTAGGTTTTTTAATCATGCCTCTAGAGGTTCCCCCCTAGATGGACAGTTAAACTCTGCGTTTATTACCGTCATCCCTAAACCCGATAAGGATCCGGCGGAAGTAAGTAATTATAGGCCGATTTCCCTGATCAATAATGATCTGAAGATCATGACCAAAGTGATGGCTAACCGTCTGGCTTCCTTCATAAGCACTAATATTCACAGAGACCAAGTGGGATTTATCCCTAATCGCCAAGGCCCTGACCAAATTCGGAGAGCTGTCGATATTGTATCCCTTTTACAATCTGGTTGGGATGGCGGTAATAAACAAGCAGGCATGTTACTGTCCCTCGACTTACAAAGGGCCTTTGATTCCGTTTCGTGGTCGTATTTGTTTTCCCTTTTAGATCTTTGGGGTTTTGGCCCTAGATTTATGGGTCTCATTAGATCCCTTTATTCATTCCCGGTAGCTAGGATTCGTTTGCAGGGCCTTTACTCTGACCCCATTACAATAGCTAGAGGCACCCGTCAAGGTTGCCCATTATCACCGCTAATTTTTGCGATAGCAATAGAATCCTTAGCAATAGCCATCCGTTCCAACCCTGATATTGCTGGGGTTAAGTGTGGCCCTAATATACACAAGTGTGGTCTTTTTGCAGATGACCTCCTTTTATTTATCACATCCCCCATCACAACTCTCCCTGTTGTTTGTAAATTGTTGGAGGACTTCTAAAAGTTATCTGGCCTAAAGGTCAATTATTCTAAATCACAGGCCCTAAACATTTCCCTCCATCCCTCTGTAGTGGCTCAGCTGAAGGAGTCGTTCAGTTTCAAATGGTCTGATACATTCATTAGATACTTGGGAATAAATCTCACTCCCTCCTATGAAAAACTTTATGCAGCTAATTACCCTCCGCTATACCGGAAATTGCAGGCGGATTTAAAGATCTGGTCCGGCTCTGAGCTATCCTGGCTGGGGAGAATTAATTCAATTAAGATGACCCTACTCCCTAGGTTACTTTATCTGTTTAGGTCTCTGCCTATTTCTATTAGAAAGGATCATTTAACTTCCCTACAAAGTCATATTATTAAGTTTATTTGGGGTAATAAAGGATACAGGTTTTCTAAACATATATTGTTTCGTCAGAGAAAAGCCGGTGGTCTTGGATTGCCGAACCTTTTCTGGTACTTTCAGGCTGCCCGACTCGCACAACTTTCCATGGTCTATTTGAAGCGGGGCAGACCTGACTGGGTGGAGATGGAGAGACAGTCTGTTCCATCGTTTACACTAGATTTTTTGCCCTGGTGCCCCCCTAAATCACGCCCTTCAATTTTATCGCCTTCACTGTCGCATACTTTAGCCTTCTGGGATAAACTCAAACAGCCTCCCTCTTTAGTTTCTTCTTGCAAGCCTCTAGCTCATTTATTCCACAACCCAGATTTTCCTCCGGGGATGGAGATTAAGGCCTTTACCTGGTGGTTGAATAAGGGACTGTTTTTCTCATAGGTCATTTTTTCACGTCGACAGGTCCGATTACTCTAGCCACGTGTATCCAAAAACTAGATCTTCCAGATTCTGAACACTTTAGATTTTCTCAAATTTCTCATTTTTTGCACTCAATCTGGAACACTAAGCCCTGCCTACCCCGATTTTCCCCATACGAGTTATGGTGTGGTCAAGCCATGGAGCAGAGGGGCGGGATATCAATAATTTACTTGTCACTTGCCCATTCCGATGCAAAGCTTAGTTACATGACTGCCTGGGAGGACGAGTTACAGGAAAGTTGGGACGTGGATACTTGGCATACCGCCTTTTTTCGTTCTAAGGGTATCCTTAACGTTTCTTTAGCTGAAGCCTGTCTTAAGATTTTAACAAGATGGTATATGACACCATCTAGACTCTCCAGGATCTTCCCTTCTTCATCTTCCTTGTGTTTTAGAGGGTGTCAGCTGGAAGGAACCATGCTGCACGTCTGGTGGGAGTGTCCTAGGATTAGAGATTTTTGGAATAACATTTTTCACATGATCTTTTTTTTTAAATCAAAGATGTTTATTGAAGAAGAGAGAGAAAAAAAAACACAAAGAAGAAAAAAAAATTTTTTTTGACACAAAACAAACAAAAGGGGAAAATCACAGCAAATTCACAGCTCATGCTTACATCGTCATAACATTCCAGCAGTGCAGATAACAGTTCAAACAAGAAGTACAACCACCTCCTCCATAACATAAAATACATAGATTACGCCATTATTCCGAGGGTACCAGTCCGCAAGAGACCCCCACAGCACCCGAATCCCATATGTACAATGAGTCCAACACCCCGCCCTCTTTACAGCACAGCCGAATGCCCTCCAACTAACTAAACAATCTGTCTATGACCAAATCAACCGGGGACAGGCCAGGGGAATTTAACCATAGGGACCACATACGTTCAAATTTACCCAGACAACCCCTATGCTGGTAGACATATTTCTCCATTCTTATGGTGGCGCCCATTTGAGTAATCCATTCCTTCAACGTTGGGGAATCAACCGCCTTTCAAGGCAGAAGAATTAATCTACCGGCTTGGAATAGAGCTCTCAATATGGCCTGCCTGCTATTATCGTCCATCAAGATATCATCCATAATTCCCAAAAGACATGGCTTCGGGTCAATAGGTATGTTAGTCAGGTAAACCCTGTTAAGAAGAGCCACGACCCCTGACCAGAACAGATGAAGCTTGGGGCACCGCCACAGCAAATGAATCAGGTCTCTGTGATCCCTTGCACATCTAGTGC
Organism: Rana kukunoris; assembly: GCA_029574335.1. Taxonomy (NCBI): domain Eukaryota; kingdom Metazoa; phylum Chordata; class Amphibia; order Anura; family Ranidae; genus Rana; species Rana kukunoris. The sequence continues at coordinate 57,727,199 of CM056052.1, forward strand.
AGCTGGAGTCTGATCTCACACCCATTTTAAACAGCCTATCGGGCGTGTAATGCACTCTGAGAACTATGTATAATTGGGACAACCGCTGGGCCACATTCAGGGAGCACAACTGCACTGCCTGAAGCGCCTCCTCCCATTGCTCATCCTCAAATGTCCCCACGTCCCTCTCCCACTTAGTAAATACCGTAAGGGGAAAACCCTCCAAATATATATTCAAAATCCTGGAATAAGCGCTAGAAATAAATCCCTTAAACTGAGATACTTCTGCCATAAATTTAAATATCGGTGTGTACGAAAGAACCCATGGGGCCCCCCCTGCCTGTGCCATCACTGCATGCTTCAACTGCATGTAATGAAAGAGCATTGATTGTGGAAGGCAGTACCTCTCCCTCAGTACAGGGAAGGGGATCAATTCACCCGCCTCAAAAATATGTCTCAGAAGTGTAACACCGTGCCTCCTCCACCGCGCCCCACAGTCCAGTGAGAGCAACTCTCCATTGTCCCATATCAGACTATAACCTGTGAACCCCTCCACCTCCTGCACTGTCTAAGTTTGTTCCAGATTTTTTGCAGCAGCGCATACGTGGGAAGCTTTTTGTTGGAAGATGCATACGCCAAGGCCTCCATACCAGTAGGTACACTATCGAGGCCAGTGGCATAGCACATCAGGGCCCTAATGGGATCCGACTGCCCCCCACCACCCTAAAAAACGTGGCTCTCTGGCATAACCCTGGCAATGTGCTGCGCCTGAGCCGCCAAATAGTAGACCCAAGGATTAGGGAGGGCGAGGCCTCCCGCCGTCTTAGGCTTTTGAAATTGCTCCAGTTTCACCCTAGGGGTTTTAGCCTGCCAAATGAAGGTCCTGAAAAGGGAGTTAATAATTCTGAACATTTTTAGAGGGATGACCATAGGGGTATTGTGTAAGAGGTATAAAAGTTGGGGCATAAAAATCATTTTAATAAGATTGACCCTGCCAACCAAGGACATCCTGAGTCGAGACCAGATTTTAACTTTATCTCTAATTCTATTTAGTAGCGGTGTCAAATTGAGTGCAAGAAAGTCACACGGTTCAGAGGTAAGCTGGATACCAAGATACTTAAATCCCGTGGATACCGGTACATTGTGTATCATTCGCTCCCCGCCGCCCGGGATATCATCCAACAGTAGAAGCGAGGACTTGGTCCAGTTAATGACTAGGCCAGAGTAGGTCCCAAACCTGCCGATTACTTCCATAGCCTCCTTCAGGGATCCATCAGTGTCACCCAAAAGAAGCATGGTGTCGTCCGCATACAACATAATCTTCTCCTGAATCCCCCCATATTGAAGTCCCCTCACCCTCTGGTTCTCCCTGATCAAGGCTGCCATGGGCTCAATGGCGACGGCAAAGAGAAGCGGGGACAGCGGGCAACCCTGACGGGTACCCCTATGCAGGGTAAAAGTTTTTGAGACATGCCCCGCCTCCCTAATCACCGCCCTGGGCGAACAATATAACAGCTTCACTCATGACAGGAACTGTTTACCAAAGCCAAATTTGCCCATAACAGCCCAGAGATAGCCCCATTCTATACTGTCAAAAGCCTTATGGGCATCTAATGACAATAGAGCTCTATTCCCCATGTTTTCCGACACCGTCTGAATGTTCAGATAAAGTCTGCGAAGATTGATGGCTGTACACTTCTGGTTCATAAAGCCAGACTGATCAGTGTGAATGATGGAAGAGATAACCTTGTTGAGTCTCAGAGCCAGGACCTTTGCTAGGATTTTAATATCGCTCTGTAAGAGCGAAATCGGCCTGTACGAACCCGGGTCGTTGCCTGGTTTTAAAAGGAGAACAAAGCAAGCTCTGGTCATAGAGTCCGGTAAACACTGTTGTTCCCTGGCATAATTAAGAACCTTAAGCAGGCGTGGCAAAACTATACCCCCATACTGCTTTAAAATTTCCATGGGAAGACCATCGTCTCCCGGGGTTTTAGAATTAGGAAAAAGACTGACAGCCTCCTGTAGCTCCTCCAATTTTATCGGAGAGTCCAGGAGTACCCGCTGGGTAGCCGACAAACAGGGCAACTCAATTCCCTGCAAGTAGTCCTGCAACTATATCTGAGTAAGTCACCCGGGATCTGTATAGGTCGGAGTAAAACCTAACCAGCTCTTCCATAATTTGCGTAGGAGTATTCACAAGCCTTCCCCCCTCCGCATGAAGTGCACCAATGGACGGGGACGTTTGGGACGCCTTCACTATTTTCACTAGCAAACGGCCTGTCTGCTCACCCTCCTCAAAGAAAGCCTGTTTATTAAAAAAACGTTTTTTATCAGCCGCCTCCCTAGTAATCCTATCCACTGCCTCCTGTGCTGCAATCCACGCCTCCCTAGATGCGTCAGAAGGGTCAGTTTCACATGATCTTTAAGGTCACGAGTGTCAGGGTTCCGAAGTCTCCTTCATTCGCTCTTTTGAATTTTCGAATCCCCAAGATTTCCAAATTCACCCAGAAACTCATATTTTTTATATTCCTGGGGGTCAAACTCACAATCGCAAAGTCTTGGAAACTTCCCAAAGTCTCTTTTCGCGCTGCGAAACAAAACATTTCTTGGATAATGTCACAAGAAAAATTGGTGAGTGTTCTTTTAGATACATCTCAACAATTTGATGAGACTTGGGAGCCCTGGGTCACCTATGTTCATGGCTGAATCCCTCGGAGGAATTTCTCCTGTGGTTTTTTCTTTGTTTTATTTTTTATCCTTTATTTTTTATTAGGATTGATGGGCCGGCGGAGGTTCTCATTTTCTGATTCTCCTTTATTCTCTCTCACCTTTCTATATGTCTTATACTCTTTCTTTCTTTTCTTTTCATATCTATTCTCTTTCTCTCTTATTATGGCTTATTTCAGGTTGCTTCTTCCTACTAGTGTGTCAGAGCCCAGGAGCTCTCAGAGTAATCTTTGGGTTTCTCATTACCTCTTTGATATTGCCCTCTGATCGTCCACACAGTCTGGGGTGTGGATATCGGAGTGTCATTGAATATGTGTTTTTCTTTTTTTTTTTTTTTTTTTTTACAATTTTATCTGGTATTAAGGCGCATTTGTGTCTAGTATGTTTCTTGTTGAATTCAGCTCTGTATACGGCTGTTCATGTTTGTCCTCGAACTAGCATATCCTTTTTTCAGGCCTTTCTTGATTCTAGACTGTAATTTTTATTTTCTTTGTGCTTTGGAAGATTCTGTTCCTATACTTTACATATAAAATAAAATACTTTGAAAATAAAATATCCACCTGGTAAAAATGAATGGAAAGGAGAAGCAATATGATCCCCAGCCGGTGACAACAAAAATTGTGGTGTGGGCATCTTGTTTAAAAGCGACAAGATCCGAGTGATTAATTACAAAATATTGGTTCCAGGTAAATGCCTGTTAGCTATTGTGGAAGTAGCAAATTTTGTTTTTAGAATTATTAATGTATATGCTCCAGCAGGGAGAGCGGAGAGAATAAGTTTCTTTCAAGTGTTGCAGATGTTTTTGGCCGGCAGAACCCCAACAGTGTTGGTAGGGGACTTCAATACAATACGAGAATGCTTTGATAGGGTGGGCGGAGGTGATAGAAGCTTGGATGGATCAAGCACCATTTTGAACAATATTACTTTAGACTTTGAGTTGAAAGATGTGGGAAAAAGTATAGGTCTGGCAGAGGATAAATTTACCTTCTTCTCGGAAACTGGGAAAACTAAATCACGAATATACCTATTATTGTGTTCAAAAATGTTGATACATAAAGATTTTGTTTCCTTTGATGCTTTTTTTTCGGATCACAAAGGGATACAGGCTGTCTTTTTGCTGGAAAGCACGGTTAAAGTTGGTAAAGGTTTGTGGAAATTGAACAATCTTTTACTGGAGGAGGAGGAAGTAAAAAAGGATTTTTGCAGATTGTACAAACATTTACAAACATTTAGCACAAAGGAAAGATACTTTTGTGTGCTTATTGGAATGGTGGGACTGGGCGAAATGCAGAGTAGGCCAGTTCTTTAAAGCATGGGGAAGGAGGAGGGCAAGACAAAAGAAAGAGGTTTATGAGAAATTGGGATGGAGACTGAAAACCTTACAGTTGTTTAAAGAAATGGGTAAAGATGTGGAGGAGGAACTAAAACAGGTGAAAGAGGAGAGGAAAGAATTTATGAAAGAAAAAGGGAAAAGCATTATTTTCCAGGCTAAAATACAACACATGGAACAAGAGGAGAAGTGCACAAGATATTTTTTTTAAGAAAATGTGTGGGAAAAAGGATATGTTGGTATCTGTTAATGTGGAAGGTAGGAAGGTGGAAGGTGCAGAGGTGGTAGAAGAAGTGGAGCGTTTCTTCAGAACCCAATTTAAGGGGTATGAGGTGGAGGAAGAGGAGGAAATTAAGACCTATTGTGAGGTGTTGGACATAAGTCTGGGAAGAGAGGAGAAAGAATGGCTGGAGAGAGAAGTAAATGATGGTGAAATTAAAGAGGCCTTTGTAGGAATGGCAAAAAATAAAACTCCAGGTTGTGAGGGATTGGCAGCGGAATTTTACTTATCCTTTGGAAAGTTATTGGACCAGACGTATGTGGAGTTGTGAAGGAGGTGTTCTCTCAGAAGAGGCTATCAGGCTCAATGAGAGAGGGAGTAATCTCTTTGATTCACAAAAAAGAAGACAGAGGAGACTTGAAAAACTGGAGGCCAATAACCCTCTTGAATGTCAATTACAAGGCCATAGCCTAGGTGGTGGCAAACAGACTCAAGGAAGTGTTGAATAACGTGATAGGGCCATGGCAAACTTGTGCTTTGAAGGGGAGGAAAATTTCAGATAATTTAATTTTGCTAAGGGATATGATTTATGTTGGGAAACATCATAGACCGTTGGTGGTGGAATCTCTGGATTTGGAGAAGTCCTATGACAGGGTGTCGCACACTTTTATGCTTCAGGCAATGGCAAGGTTGGGAGTTCCGACAAACCTATTAAAAGTGATTGGGAGCTTTTATGCGGACATCAAAAGTCGTGTGTTGGTGAACGGTGTATTGACTACACCATTCCCAATTAAGTCTGTGGTAAGACAGGGGTGTCCGTTGTCGCCCTTGGCATTCATCTGTATAATAGAACCTCTGCTAAAGACTATTCAGAAAGAAAAAATATGTAATGGCTTTTCTGTTCCAGGAGGAGGTGGTAGACGGGTTAAGACTATGGCATATATGGATGACGTAGTGGTGGTGGGTTCATCCCAAAGGGAGGTGGATAGAATTTGTTTAATAGCGACCTATATTGTATGGTCTCCAAAATGAGGGTCAACTGGAGTAAGAGTGGTCTTTGCAATCTTGGTACAGAAATATGTCTAAAAGCGACAAGCTGGAGGTAAAAAAAAAAATTAAAGTTTTGGGGATTGTTTTTGACAAAACTTTGAAGGGGAGACAGTCCTATGAGGATTTGCTCAGTAAAGTCAAACGAAAGATTGACTTTTGGGCGCTAAGAGAGCTGACGTTAAGAGGAAAGGTCCTGGTGATAAGAGCTGTGGTATTGCCTTTGGTACAGCGGTGGTCATCCCAATGGGGAAAATATGGGCCATAAAATTAATTTTCTTTTCTTTGGGGCTCTAAAATGGAACGCATTGCGCGTGAAACAATAAAGAAACCACATCGTTTGGGAGGTTTGAATTTTCCTGATTTGGTTAAATTTATTAGTATGCATTATTTGTTGGTAGTCCTTAAGACAATAATGGCTGAAGGAAGGACAGCGGAAATGATGAGTTATATGGGAGGATGGACCTTCAGAAGATTGGGATGGTGCGAGGTAGATCTGGGGAAACCCCGTTCCTTTGTCCCATCTAAACATTATAAGATACTTGAGAAAATTAGCACAGATTATGGATTGCAAGAGTTGGGGCTGGAAGGAGGAAATAAAAAGAAACTCAAAGAAATCATCTTCAAGGAAAGGATTGTCGCCAATATTCATGGTCTGAGTTCATCGGAGGCAGTCAAAGCATAAAGTGCTTTAGAAATAGAAGGTGTGACCAACAGACAAATAGATGTGACCTGGTTGGCATTACACGAAGGGTTGGTGACTAGGGCTTTTCTGAAAGGCCGAGATGTGATTCGGTCAGATAGATGCCCTAGAGCAGGATGTGGAGGAGAGGAGAATGTCAGGCATGTTTTCTGGGACTGTGAATATGCCAAAAGAGTGAGGGTGTGTTTTGGTGATTTTGTGAACTGTGTGTAAGAATAAAATTACATACATGAGTTTATTAACCGGTGTTGGATTAGGGAAGGTGGAAGGTAAAGATTTGAGTTGGATTTGGTGTTACAGAGGGTTCAGGGAAAGCTGGCCCCCTTTGTGGAGGAGGTGATAGGAGTGAAGGACTCTAATAAGATGATCTGTTTTTTTGGGTTGGTGGAAGGGTCAAGAGTAACACAAAGGAAAATTTGGATCCTGACAGCCATTTTTAAAGAAGTGATGTGGGATTCCAGGTGTTGGGAGGCCAGAAGGAAGTGTGTGCTGTCAGAAGTTGATTGTGTGAACCTGTTTTTGGCTAAATTGTATGTGGTTTTGTTGGTTGATAGGAGGTGGATGGGAATGGATGAAGCAAATGAGTATTGGAATTGGGGAGGTGGAAGAGGGGTGGAGGGTGGGGGTAGGGGAATGTTTATTGTATTTTAAGTTGAATATTTTGACCTTTTAAACTGTTTTTTTGAGAAAAGTAAAGTATGTCCAGATGATGATTAAAGCAAAGTTCTTGGAAAGACCGTGGGCGGAAGGCTCTTAGTGAATAGTTTTGCTGAAGCTTGGACTTGCTTGAGATCTCATGGAAAAAAAAAAATCTGTTCTTATCAGTTTAATATCTGATACACAAAAAGGGAAACTAAAGCGCTAACAGTGAATAGATAAACCAAAAAAGAGAGGAAATAAACTAATTAAATGCAGCTCAAATCTGGTATGTGCCAACAACTAAAATAGGTATTAAAGTGAAATGATGAGCGCAGCTAAAACTAAACTAAACAATCAATCCAGAATAAACAAGTGAGCATTGCTATATGAAGCAGTGATAATACAAAGAATACAAAAATAAGTGGAGTATTCAAATATGTGCAATCAAGTGCAACAACAAATATCCCAAATAAGTGCAATCCAGTGAAAAAACAAATGTAGATCAATCAGTGACAAGGCTTCTGTCCATGTAAACAATGAGATCATCCAGTTGAGACTTCACAGATGAACGGGCTCACAGAGCGCTTACCTTCCAAAAGGAAGAAAAGGGGAATCAACACATACACCGATGGTCCTGTGGAGGTCCGTCTCTGATGTAAATCTTTTAGCCAACCTTGTTCCTCAGATATACATGCAGTCTCCCATCTGTCCTTAGAGCGCAGCCTGGGTCTCACTCTGATCTCTCACTCTTCCTGTCACTATCACTCCTATATGTGGAGGGTGGATGCAATCCAATAACGTCATTGCACCTGGAAGGGTGGTTTCAGCAGGGACTACGCCGTGCTGCCCGACAGATACTGGGGGCCGGCCAATGGTTGCGTCTGAGCCACCTGGAAGGGTGCTTCTGGTGAGGATGGGTGGCTGCGCCTGGTCTGGTCTTTTTGCCGGGTTCTAGTCTGGCCTTCTGGCTGGCTGGTGTAAGTGCTGTCCCTGTCAGAGATCTGGTAGGAGGAGCTGGAACTGTCCTGGTGGAAAGACGGGTTAGGGCCATGCAAATCCTGCTGGGTTGACAGGGAGTCTGGAAGGGTTAGTATTGGTGGAGGCTGCTAGATGGCGGCAGCTTCTTCCCAAGAAAACCTTGAAGGGCTCTCTTTCTGGCAGGGGTGGAGGGCTGCACTGGCCGGTCGGGGGGTTAGATTTGGAACGGAAAAGCCTATGGTGCATGTGCCCCTGGAGTGGCAGTCCAGGGGTGTCTGAGAATCACTGTGAGTGAGGGTCACTTTGATTTAACGACACCACGGTCACTGCACGAGCTACACGCTTTTTTAGCACCTGCCTCCTGGGACGGGCCATTTGGCCAGGACCGGAGGAATTTTTTATTCCTGGCCGGAGGGCCTGGTCATTGTTGAACACAATGACCACTTCTTTCACTCTCCTCTCCACTATCCCTTTCCCCCACTTTATTTAATTTATTGCCTATGTCTGTCACGTTTTTGGTTTTTTTTTTGTTTGTGCACATTTTGTACACAGTGTGATTAGTAGGGTGCCGGTCCTCGGGCCAGCCCTGAATGCCTGCTGGACCATGAGTCAGCGGTAAGATGCACCCCTTACCACTGACTGCCCTGTCCAGCGAGGCATGGACATTGCCTTCCACATGCCGGTAGAGAGCCGGAATCGCCTTCCGTGAGAAAAAGTGGCGTTTTGGTACTTGCCACTGAGGTACTGCACATTGCACAAACTCACAGAAGGGGGCAGAATCCACCAACTGAAAAGGTAGCAGTTGAAGTGCTAGCAATTTCGCTAAGCTAGCATTCAACTGCTGGGCATGTGGATGGCTGGGATTGTACTTCTTTTGGTGCTGCAGCAGCTGGGGCAGAGAAATTTGCCTGGTACTATCAGATAGATTGCCCGCTACTACTAGCTTGTGACACACCGATTTTACACCTTTACTGCAGGCTTCAGAGAGGACTGGGCATCTAGTGGGGTTGGAGGTCCCAGAAGGGCAAGGGGGTATGCTTTTGTCTTTGGTGTGCTTGCCAACGAGCTGCATGGCAGGTCAAAATATGTCTGGACAAGCATGTGGTACCCAGGCGGTTGATGTTTTGGCCACGCGAGATACGCTTGCGACATATGTTGCAAATAGCAAAGGTACGATCTTGTGGACAGGTTTCAAAAAAGGCCCACACCAAAGAACTTTTGCTGTACCGGTCAGACACAGCAGCGCCATGCACAAGGGCTGTAGATGTGCTCTGTAATGCAGTTGGTGTGCCCTTAAGCTGACCCTTGGAGGGCATCCTGCCTCTTTGGAGATGTGCCTGTGCCTCGTCCTCCTCCTCTCTCCTATCAGGCACCCAGGTAGAGTCAGTGACCTCATCATCCCCTCCCTCCTCATCACTGTCAACAACCTGGCAGTATGCTCCAGCTGGGGGAACATCACTGCCAGATTGCTGTCCCTCTCGGCTACCCCCTCTCCCTGGACTCACATCAATGCCTTCCTCTATCTGTGTTCCGTCATCGGAGTCTTCAAAACGCTACGCATCTTCCTGCAGCATGTACCCAAGACTGTGTTGAAACAGTTTGGGGGACTCCTCAGGAGGACATAGTGGGACTAGGGAAGTATTGTGTGAAGACATTGTGCAGAGGGAAGAGGACGCCTTGGCAGCTGCTTTGCCAGACAAACTTGGATCAGTCTGTGTGAGAGAGGATGAGGAGGATGAGGACGGCTTGGTCATCCACTCTACTAATTTCTCTGCATGTTGAGGCTCAACACGGCCATATCCCGAAAAGAAGGACGAGCGGCCACGGCCACGTGCTGAAGAGGATGCACCACATCCACCACCAGCGTTACCTCTATATGCAGATCCTGCTTGCCCTCGTGACTATCTGCCTCTCTTTGTTGTCCTTCCAGACATATTGTTCAGGTGCTATGTAACAGCACAAGTGCAGTTCACACCAAATGCGCTCAGGTGGTATGTAACAGCACACGTGCAGTGACACCAAATGCGCTCAGGTGATATGTAACAGCGCACGCACAGTCAGAGCGACTGCGTTCCTGTGCAATTCAATAGCAAACTTGCATTAACAGCAACTGCCTTTCTGTGCAAATAAATAGCACACTTGCAGTAACAGGTAATGTGTCTATGTGCAATTAACTAGCACACGTTGACTAACACGGAGTACTATGTTTAACGTAAACCCTAATGCAGGCAATACAACACGTTAGAGCACTGCATCAAGCACAATCTCCTGCCTGACAGATTCTAGTAGCAGACCTAGCTAAGTTATACAGTTTATAAATATATTGACAACTCCTAGGGATGTGAATATATTCTCTACAAACTGTACATGTAACTGTGACGAGACCCTTTCTCGCCCAGGTCCTGCTCTCCCGACACTCTGCTTCTATCGGATCAGATTGCAGATTGCAACATCTGATGGTCCATTCATCCAAGGTTCCGGGATCCGACCTACAGCTATGTGCCGATCGCGATCCATTTGAAGAACACACACCAAACAAGCTGTATGTATGCTCAACCAGAACTCACACTTTATTGAAACACTCAGCTGGTTATATACAGGTTACAGTTTTCATCAATCAAAGAACAATGAAATCTCCACCCCCTTGTTCACACACTGAGGTTTCCATACAGAGACATTTTGGCACTGATGTATTTAGCATGACTTTACTACCTCAGAGAGAATGACATTCCTGTAGACAATGACATCAGTGAAGTTAACAGAATACGTTATCTAGCCGGCTTGTTTCCGCATAGAGAGGAGGTCATTACTACATCAGAGAGATCACACTTTTTTAGATAATGACATGCTAATCCAATACTCCTGATAATCAAAAGGCTCAAAACAGTGTTATCACACAATAGGAAGGTCAAAGAGCCGACTGAATTAACACCTCTACACACTGGACAATGAATGTCTTTCACAAGTCACTTAGCCTTTCAATAGTCCTCAATAGTCTGATTCAGTTCAATCCCCATCTAGACAGACACCTCATAATGTCCAAAGGCATCCATGCAATATGTCCTATCCATAATGTCTCATCTTCTGCAATACATGAATATGGATTTAACGTAGAAACACTTTAATATCTCACGATCCATGACAGTAACTATACTGACTACTAGCCTCCTGATCTATCTATCTATCTATCTGAAAAGATACTGTGTCTCTATCTCTCTCTCTCTCTCTAACTGACTATCTGTCTGACTTCTCTGTAAAGCAAGCCGGAACACACTACACGAGGCTGCCCGGGAGGTGGCCTTTTATAGTGTAGGGCGTGTGCTAAAGCCCTGAGCCCTAATTGGCCAAAGCACCCAAGCTTTGGCCAATTAGGTCTCTTTGTTTTTTGGGTGCTGTGATTGCGGGGTCATGGCGCATGCTTGGCCAATCATCAGCGCACAACGCCGCAGTGAATTATGGGCCGTTGCGCGTCATTCGAATTTGGCGCGAACGACCCGATTTGTTCATTTTCGAACGAACGATCGAACGGCCGATGTTCGATGCGAACATGCGTTCGCAACTAACGTGAAGCTCATCCCTACCTGGGAACAGTTAAAGCAGACATTATTTGTGTGCAGGAGTGTGGTGTGGAGGATCTGCATGACATCACTGAGTGGGGGAAGGGGGTGGCGGTATGGGCACCCTGTTGTGAAACCAGAGCGGAAGGTGTGGGGGTGCTCCTGAAAAATTCTGAAGTAAAAGTGGTGTCTTTTGAGGAAGTAGTGCCTGGAAGGTGTTTGGTAGTTATGTTACAATATGGGAACGTGAAGCTGCGCCTGATTAACTGCTATACACCTGCTGATAAACGAGCTCGGAAAGTTTTTTTAGACACTGTGAAGCTTCAGTTGCCTGGGAGAGTGCCAACGATTGTTGCAGGTGATTTCAACTGCGTGAGAAAGGGGTGTGACAGACACGGTGTTAGTGAGGGTGGAGGGGTGGATGTGACCTCCCGGCTTCTGAATGAATTAATTGGAGATTTCAGGCTTAAAGATGTTGCGGTGGTGGTGGAGGGGGAACATGCGGCTCATACCTACCTTTCAGATAAGGGGACGATATCATCACGCATCGATTTTCTGTTTGTTTCAGAATTTGTAAAGATAGAAGTATATGAGACTATTCCGGTTTTGTTCTCAGATCACAAGTTGTTATGTTGCAGGTTGGTGTTGGGTGAAGGTGTGAAGTTTGGGAATGGCTGGTGGGAATTAAATGTGGCTGTATTGGAGGATGAGGAGGTGTGTATAAAATGTTGTACTTACCTGGAAGAGTTGGCAGAGCAAAAAGGGAGTTTTGCGAATGTTCTTGTATGGTGGGACTGGGCTAAAGCATGCTTGGAAAGATTCTTGCAGAGAATGTGCAGGAGGAAAACTATGGAGAAAAAAGAGAGAGAGAGTGTGCGTTAGTTAAAAAACTACAATTCTTGTACAAATGCAAAAAATTGGGTATTGATGTGGAGGAGGATCTAAAGGAAGTAAGAGAATTGAGAGACCAAATCCTGAAAGAGAAAGGGAAGGCCATTATTTTTAATGCTAAAATTAAAGATTTGGAGGAAGGGGAGAAGTGTTCCAGGTACTTTTTTAAGAAGGCCTTTGCAGGCAAAAAAAGTTATGCTTTCAGTGCTGTCAGGGGAGGAGGAGGTAAAGGGTGACAAGTTGGTGGAGGAGGTTTTTTACTTTTATAAAGACCTGTATAAAGTACATAAGGACATACAGGAGGAGGAGCAGGAGGAATACTGTGGTGTGTTGGGCAAGCGCTTGGAGAAGGAAGAGGCGGAAGGGTTATTGGACGATGTAACTGAAGTAGAAGTGAAGAGCGTCTTGAAAAGTATGCATCTAAACAAGACTCCTGGGAAAGATGGGTTTCCCGTTGAACTGTATGTTAAACTTTGGCCTGTGCTGAGAGGGCATTTGACGGAAATCGTTAGATACTGTGCTGAGAGGGGGAGGTGTCCTCCACTATGAAGGAGGGGGCCATTACCCTTATTTTCAAGAAAGGGGATCGGCGGGAAATTAAGAACTGGCGCCCAATTACGCTCTTGAACGTGGACTATAAACTAGTGGCAAAAGTTTTGGCCAGTAGGCTAAGCCTGGTGGTGCATAAATTGGTGGGGGAGGGCCAGGTCTGTGCCGTCCCTGGGCAGAGGATCTCCGATATTTTAATTCTGCTGCGGGACCTTGTCTCGTATGCACAATTGAATAACATGCCGATGGCTCTGATGGGGATTGACCTAGAGAAGGCATACGATAGGGTGGCTCATTCTCTTTTGTTTAAGGTTTTGAAGGAGTTGGGGATCCCAACCCCCTTTTTGAAAACCCTGATAGGGTTTATACAGGGATTGTAAGCCAAGTTCTCGTTAATGGGAATTTATCTGATTTTTTTTCCCGTTATGGCTGGAGTTAGGCAGGGCTGTCCCCTGTCGCCCATCATGTTTATATGCGCCATTGAACCTCTCTTGCGTCACGCACAGAGAGATAAGGACTTAAAAGGGATTTTTCTTCCTGGGAGTAGTGGTGAATACGCAAAAGCGGTTTGTTACATGGATAATGTGACATTTGTCTGTTCCCCCGAGGCTGATGCCCGGAGAGCAGAATTGCACCTAAGACTTTTCAGCAGTGTGTCAGGGTTGAACGTAAATTGGCAGAAGAGCCAAAATTTGTATGTTAAGTGGTTCCAGATAGACATGTGCACAGAAAAAAAAAAGTTTTTTTTATGTTCTGTTTCGTATCGTTCCGTTTTTTCGTTTTCGTTCGTTTTTCGTACGACGCCCGTTTTCCTGTTTGTTCCCGTTCGTTTTTCGTAAGACGCCCGTTTTCCTGTTTGTTCCCGTTCGTTTTTCGTATGACGCGATTTTTTCGTATTCCGATCGTTTCGTATTTTCGTTACTGTTTTATTTTCGTACATGCGGGATGGTTCGTTATTCTGTTTAATTCATGTTCATTACTTGTTAGACAATAATTTTCATGAATTTGTCAATGATTTGCATTCTGTATCTTGAAACCCTTTTCTTTTGCCATTTTCAGTCGTATCTTCATATGACATCTATAACAAAAGATTTGCATTCTGTATTTTAAATTCCTTTTTTCGGTTCGTATTTTGGATTCAAAATACAGCATGCAAATCTTTTGTTATAGATGTCATATGAACAATGAACATAGGACTGAAAACAAACAGAAAAAGGATTCAAACAAAATACAGAATGTAAATCTTTTGTTATAGATGTAATTTTCGTTCTTTTGCCGTTTTCGTTTTGTCGTTTTTTTTTCGTCGGATCATTCGTTCGTATTTGCCGTTGTTCGTTATGCGGCTCATTCGTAATCTCGTAGTTTTCGTATTTTGGTGCTTTAATTTTTTCGTATGTACACATTATCCTGCGGGTAAGAAAATGAACATTTTCGTACGAAAATAACATTTGTACGAACGGGAATGCACATATCTAGTTCCGGGACTCTGAATGAAGTGAAAGTTAAAGTGGTGGAGTCAGTGGTGATCCTGGGGACATGGTTTGGATGGAATTCTTTGGATCAAGCGAACGCAGAGACGGCGTTGGAGAAAGTGCGAAAGAAGGTGGATTTCTGGAAGCTAACCTTTACAGGAAAGGTGCTAGTGATAAAATCAGTGATTCTGACATTATTGCTGTACTGCAGTCTGGTTTTTCCCCCGAATGCTAGGTGGATGCAAAAAATCGTGAGATTGCTTTTTGTCTTTTTTTGGGGCAGCAAGATGGAGAGGGTGGGAAGAAAGACTTATGAAGAGCCTTGAGGGAGGGGGCTGTGGTTTTCCAGATGTCCCTTCCTTTTTGAGAGCACATTTTTGGTTGGCGCACTACAAAGCCTTTATTGCGGGGGGTAAGACCTCCTTCTTGATGAGGTACCTGGCAGGGTGGGCCCTGATAAAGTGGGGCTGGTGTGAGAAGGATCTGTCAAGGCCTACGGCATTGGTAACCCCTTCATTTTATTTGAAATTGATGTCCTTTTTTGGAATGATTTGAAAGACCTGGGAGAAGGCGCTGTGGACAAGAAGAATCTGTTTAAATGGATAAGAAGACAAGGAGGTGGGAACAAACATCTGTGGCCTTGGTTCCAGATTGGCGGAGGCATGTTGGAAGAGGTTCCTTTTAGAAGGCACCTCTAACAGACAGAAGGAAGTTTCATGGTTAGCTTTTCATGGAGCTTTATTAACAAAGACCTTTTTGAAGGCTAGAGACTTGGATAGGGATGAGAAGTGCCCCAGAGAAGGTTGTAATGACTTCGAGACCGCAGAACATGTGTTGTACTATTGCCCTTTCGCACAGAGAGTGAGAGATAAGTTGGCTCCTTTTATGGAGGGGGTTTTAGGGGTGAGGAGTTTGCAGAAGGTGGTTTGGTTTTTTGGTTTGGTGGAGAGGCGGAGGGTTACACAGAGGATAATTTGGATTTTCTCTGCGATTTTTAAAGAAGTGATGTGAGGTGTTGGGCAGTAAGGAGAAAGTTTGTGGCGTCTGAGAAGGATTGTGTGAATATGATTCTGGCAAAACTGTATGTGGTGATGTTGGTGGATAGGAGATGGATGGGGGTGGATGAAGCGAATGAGTATTGGGGATGGAGTAGGTGGAGGAGGGTGGGGGTAGGGGATTGTATATTGTATTTTAATTGTTTTTGTATTATGTGACTTTTAAACTGCTTTTTGGAAAGGAAAAAAAAAAGTAAAGTTTGCCCAGATGATGAGTGAAGCAAGGTACCCGGAAAGAACTTGGGCAGAAGGTTCTTAGTGAGTAAAGATTTGCTAAAGTATGGACTTGCTTGAGACCTGATGGGTAAAAAAAATTAAAAAAATAATCTGTTCTTATCAGTTTAATATCTGATACGTCCCCTATCTGGGGACCATATATTAAATGGATTTTTAGAACAGGGAGATGGAAGAAGAGCTTGCTCTGTCCACTCCACGCATCAACCTGGTATTGCAGTACCTCCAGGACCGATGCACCCCTTTCTTACTCAGTATCAAAAAATAGATTTGAATGGAAAATCATCCAGCTTGTTTGTTTGTCTTGTGTCTGTTTTTTGCTGCTCTGTTGGTTGCCTAACCTTCTTGCTCTCTAATAAAATCGGCATGTAACCCTTGTGTCTGTGTGTTCATTGCTTCTTGTCACTTTCTTGGGGGAAGAAAATGACGTTTTTTGCCTGCTGCTGGCTGCGCCTCCTCATCGTCAGATGACACTCTACGAAGTTACCTATGCAGGAACACACCTAGTTTTAGTCAGTGCACCAATTTCGACAAGACAGCTAGTGTTCTACTCATCCATGCTTCCTCTCTCTCCTAAGGCCCAGGTTCAAGCCTTCAATAGCAGTGACCCTGTCTTTCAAAAAAAGGGGGCTGAATTGCATCCATTTCTAGGCCTTGCTGCAGCAAGCTTGAAAAGTCAACTGAGGCAAAGCTTGTTTTTCTTTTTATCTGGAGGATCCCTTAGCCTGCGACTCCCTCTAGTGGCTCTCGTTTTTCGTCAACGTTATGTTAACTAAGAGGCGGACCCATGCAAATGATTTCCCTCGTCAAACGAGGAGCACCGAAATCTGTGTAATTCTTTTTTGGCATGACTAAAGGTCAGAATGGGCTCCAGCAATGTTGGGCAGGTGTCAGAGAAGTGTGGATTGGCCAGTAGACAGGGGGTTGGGCCTGTAGGCCAGCGACACCCATCTGCCTGCGGACCTTCACACCTCTGGACAGTCTAGACTGGGGGAAGGGTGAAGGCTGGGCACAGGCAAAACTGGCACCTCTCAGCGAGCCCGCTGCTGAGGCCGCAAAGCCGCTTGCTCGGAACAGAGAATAATTGGGTTATCGCTTCTCGGCTGCGATCATTGGTTGTGGACAAGAGGTTCTGAGGCCTTCTGGCTGGCTGGTGTAAGTGCTGTCCCTGTCAGAGATCTGGTAGGAGGAGCTGGAACTGCCCTGATGGAAAGACGGGGTAGGGCCATGCAAATCCTGCTGGGTTGACAGGGAGTCTGGAAGGGTTAGTATTGGTGGAGGCTGCTAGATGAGGGCAGCTTCTCCCCAAGAAAACCTGGAAAGGCTCTCTTTCTGGCAGGGGTGGAGGGCTGCACTGGCCGGTCGGGGGGTTAGATTTGGAACGGAAAAGCCTATGGTGCATGTGCCCCTGGAGTGGCAGTCCAGGGGTGTCTGAGAATCACTGTGAGTGTGGGTCACTTTGATTTAACGAAACCACGGTCACTGCACCAGCTACACGCTTTTTTAGCACCTGCCTCCTGGGCCGGGCCTTTTGGCCAGGACCGGAGGATTTTTTTTTATTCCTGGCCGGAGGGCCTGGTCATTGTTGAACACAATGACCACTTCTTTCACTCTCCTCTCCACTATCCCTTTCCCCCACTTTATTTAATTTATTTCCTATGTTTGTCACGTTTTTGTCTTTTTTTGTTTGTGCACGTTTTGTACACAGTGTGATTAGTAGGGTGCCGGTCCTCGGGCCAGCCCTGTACGTCTTGGGAGTGGGTGGACATGGCCTTCTGGCTTAGTTCGCCTGCTCTCATGGGGTCTCCCTTCGGGGGAGTCCCACCTAGTACTTGGAGGGTTCTGTTTCGGCAGTCCCTCCAAGGAAGTTGGGTCCGTGTCGGCTTCGGTTGCTCGGACCACAGTAACTCAGTCCCCGTCTGGAGCCCAACGCCCCGGGGGATCAGGGTTTGGGTCCCTTCTGCACAGGAGGACCACTTGACGTTGCACCCGTCTGCACGTTTTTGTGAACACTCTTTATGTGTGTGCACATTTTTTCTGCACCGGGTGGAGTTTTTTGAGTGTGTTTCACATGCCATAGGCTTTTAAAAAAAAAGAGGTTCTGAGGCCTTTTGGCTAAGATCAAGTGTAGTATCTGTTCTTATCAGTTGCCAATAGGTGGTGCTAAACTGACTGTCCCCAGTACTCGGCGAGGGGGAAAGGGATGGCAGTCGGTGGACGCTAAGCCTGTTGGTGTAGAGGCGAAAGCCTTCTGATCGGGGCAGAGAGGCATGAGGTCGAAGCTGAAGGGCCGGGACCCTGGCCTTTGGCCTGGATCCGGTGGTGTCTGCCCCAGCCAGTTGTTCGGTGAGGGAACCTTTGCTAATCCTTTCGGGGAGAGGCGGGTA
Organism: Rana kukunoris; assembly: GCA_029574335.1. Classification (NCBI taxonomy): domain Eukaryota; kingdom Metazoa; phylum Chordata; class Amphibia; order Anura; family Ranidae; genus Rana; species Rana kukunoris. The sequence continues at coordinate 57,744,967 of CM056052.1, forward strand.
GTACTTCCCGAATGTAATTAGGTGGGAGAGATGGGGGTTGTGGGTAGTAGTCGGCTGCGGCTGGCTCTCCCCAACCTCTTCTCCTACCTTCCTGGCTGGGAAGGGTGCTGCCGGTCAGGGTCCGTTGAAAAGCCTGTGTGTTGAGGGCACTCAACGTGTGGCACCTTAGGTCACTGATCTCCACATACACCTTTTTGACACCTGCCTCTAGGGCCGAGCCTTTTGGCTAGGACCAGAGGAATTTTTGTTCCTGGCCGGAGGGCCGGCCATCGTATTGCACGGTGGCCACTTCCCACTCACCATTCCCACCTTCCTTTTCCCCCACTTTCTTTTTTATTTTACCCCCTGTCTGTCTTGTTCTGTCACTTTTTCTGTTGGTGCTTGCACTTTAGTGTGGCGAGTAGGGTGCTGGTCCTCGGGCCTGACTCTGAAAGTCTTGGGAGTAGGTGGACATGGCCTTCTGGCTTAGTTCACCTGCTCTCATGGGGTCTCCCTTCGGGGGAGCCTCACCGAGGAGAGTTCTGTTTCGGCTGCATGGGCCTTAGTGGGGTCCTAGTGGTTTCGGCTGCTTGGACTCCTATACTCTTTTCCCTGCCAGGAGCCTAACGCCCCTGGGGATCAGAGCTGGGTCCTCTTCGGAGGACCATTGACGATGGCACCCGTCGCAGTTTTTTGTGTTTCACTCTTTATGTGTGTGCACATTTTTTCCTGCACCGGGTGAAGTTTTTGGGTTGTGTTTTGCACGCCACAGGCTTTTCAAGAGAAAAAAAAAAAGAGGTTCTGAGGATACCAGTCTTGCTCGGCCTTGACCTGTTTCCCTTCGAGGTGCAGGTCATGCTGCTATTGCGTTTGACGCTATCCAAAGTTTACGAGAGGGCGATTGGTGAGTTTATACTCACTGAATTTCGAGATGCCACGTCGGGAGGTGAAGAATACCGTCCGTTTTCTGGTTAAGCCAGTTTTCCTGAGAGAAGTTGGTCTAAGAGAAGTCGTTGTGGACGCTTTGTGTGGTGTTCTAAAAATAGAGGTGAGTGATATATTTGCTCTGCAAGATTTTCCTGGAACTTATGATATCACTTATGATCCAGAAGTCAAGTATGTGACGGTGCATCTTTACAATCCTTTTTTGGAAGTCAGTCTTGTTCGTACTTTGATGCGCTACTGTGACGAGGTTGGACCAGGACAAAAATAAAACAATGCTTATGGGATCTACAGAAGTAAAGTTAAATTTAAAGTTAGGTTTGAGAAAGACTCCAAGGGCTTTAAGCACCCCCCGGCCATCTTTACCATTGCAGGACAGCGCTGCTCGTGTTTTTATATTGGGCAGCCACAGTTCTGCAGACAGTGTCACCAATATGGACATGTAAAGGAAGAATGTGGTGCTGGATTATGTTGCAGGTTGTGTAGGGAGTCAGGCCATCAGGCTGCCCAATGCCCTAAACCTGCAACTTTTGATTTGTGTACACAGGAAGGTCACAAAACAAAAAAGACTGTCCTTTGGCAAGGGGGGCTAAGGTTTTTACCTACGCCGATGCGGCAAGGAAAAACACCTCATCTGAGGAAAGGATGCAGCGTCCATTTGAATTTGAAATCAAGAAAATACCAACTCCCCAGGCGGAAAAGGAGAAAAAAGGGGAGCCTGCGGGAGAAGAGGAGGGAATGCAGGATTCCCCAGGTAGTGGTGGTGAAGTAGCCAGAGAGGAGCAGGTTGTTGTGGCAGGGCCCAGTGGAGGGTGGGACCCTTGGAGTCGTGGCAACAGGAGAGGAAGTGGAAGCTAAAGTAAAACAGTATGACCCAAATATGGAAGTAGAGGAAGGAGTCCAAGAGGAAGGAGTGAGTGAAATGGAGGAAGGTGGGGGGGAGCAGGTTTCCCTCTCAGATCGTCCTCCTACAGCAGCTCACAAAGTAGTGAGAGGAGAGTGATGAGGAGTACACAAGCAAGAGGAGTAGGACTGAATCCATACCCGATAGTCCGTATCGCACAGATTTAATGATCTCCAAGGATCTGGCTGTCTCGGACTCGGAGGACTCTGAAAAGGAAACAATTCAGAGAAAGGAAATGGGAGATCGAGAAGATGGTTCAGCCATTACTTAAATGTTTTGCATAGCTTCAGTGAATGTAAGGGGCATCGGCTCATTAATTAGGAGGACTGTTGTTTTGGAAGAACTGAGCAAGATTGGAGGAGATGTGACATGTGTTCAGGAATGTATGATTAATAATACTCCTAAATAAGATGAATGGGCCTATGGAGAATCAATATGGTCAACAGTATGTTCGAATAAGAATGAGGGTGTTGGTGTTCTGGTTAAAGGAAACAAAGTCAAAATCACAAGCTACAAGATAATAATCCCTGGCAGATTGTTACAAGTGCAATTGACAGGTTTGGGCTTTAAACTCCGCTTGTTTAATTGTTATGCCCCCGCCACAAGGAGTGAAAGACAGACTTTTTTTGAAACCTTAGCACTGCATTTACCAGGAAGATGCCCCACAATGATTGTGGGGGACTTAAACTGTATAAGTAATGTGGGAGATAGAAAGAGCAAGTCTGCAATATCCCTGGATAGCACTTTGATTCTTCTGAACAATTTAATTTCAGACTTTAAACTTTATGATGTGGGACAAGAGTTGGGGTCCGAAGAGCACAAATATACTTTTTTTTCTGATAAAGGGACAGTCAAATCCCGGATTGATTTTTTGTTGACCTCGGAAACGGTCATTCCTTTGTTTTTTAAAACTGAAACAAAGGGATTTTTAAATACAGCTTACCTGTAAAATCCTTTTCTTGGAGTACATCACGGGACACAGAGCGGCATATTCATTACTATATGGGTTATATGGAGTACCTTCAGGTGTGGACACTGGCAATCTCAAACAGGAAGTCCCCTCCCTATATAACCCCCTCCCCTAGAGGGAGTCCCTCAGTTTTGTAGCAAGCAGTATGCCTCCCAAAATGTTTCCCCAAAAGAGGGGTGGGAGCTCTGTGTCCTGTGATGTACTCCAAGAAAAGGATTTTACAGGTAAGCTGTATTTAAAAATCCCTTTTTCTTTCTCGTACATCACGGGACACAGAGTGGCATATTCATTACTATATGGGATGTCCGAAAGCAATGCTTTAATGAGGGGAGGGAGACATCTTCCAAGGAAGGATTCAATTTAGAGGTATACTCAAATAATAATAATTCCAACTTAGTCAAGAAAAATTTTTTTTTTTTTTTTTTTTTTCCTTTTTTACAACCAAGGGTGCTTCTGATCCCGAGGATCTTAAACTGCAGCCTGTAGTACTGCCTGTCCAAAGGCAGAATCCGCATTCCTTCTCACGTCTAGTTGATAAAACTTTGTAAACGTGTGGACTGATGACCACGTCGCCGCCTTGCATATCTGAGCCATAGAGATCTGATGGTGTGCTGCCCAGGAGGCGCCCATGGCCCTGGTAGAATGGGCCTTTACCGACAAAGGAGGAGGCAACCTCTTCAAACCGTAGGCTTGAATGATTAATTGTCTAATCCATCTCGAGATGGTGGATTTTGCAGCTGCCTGCCCCTTCTTGGGGCCATCTGGTAGAACGAATAACACATCTGTCTTCCGGATCTTTTCTGTAGCTTTAAGATAGGCCTTCATGGCCCGGACAATATCCAAGGTATGCAGCAACCCCTCCTTTCTAGATGTGGGTTTTGGAAAGAAGGATGGAAGTACCAAATCCTGGTTCAAGTGAAATTTGGATATAACCTTTGGTAGAAAGGAAGGATGGGGCCGGAGAACTGCCCTGTCCTTATGCAGAACGAGATATGGTTCCTTACACGATAAGGCTGCTAATTCTGACACTCTCCTGGCCGAAACTATGGCGACCAAGAAAACCAACTTTCTTGTCAGTAAGACTAAAGGAATCTCAGCCAACGGCTCAAAGGGTTGTGTCTGTAGAGTGGACAGGACAAGATTTAAGTCCCATGGACAAATTGGTGACTTGACAGGAGGATTAATACGCAAGACCCCCTGTAAGAAGGTCTTTACCAGCGAGTGGGTGGCCAGCGGCCTCTGAAACCACACTGACAGAGCTGAGATCTGTCCCTTGATTGTGCTTAGTGCCAGGCCTTTATCCACTCCTAGCTGGAGAAAACTTAACACCCTATCAATAGTATATTTGCGGGAATTCCATCTTTTGGATTCACACCAGCCTACGTAGTTCCTCCACACCCTGTAATAAATCACCCTGGAGACCGGCTTTCTAGCCCTAATCAGGGTAGGAATTACCTGCCTAGACAGACCTCTAACCCTGAGAATCAGGGATTCAGCCTCCAGGCCGTCAAATATAGACGCTGTAATGTAGGGTGGAGGATCGGGCCTTGTGAGAATAGGTCTGGTTGTAGAGGAAGAGTCCAAGGGTCTCCCACTGCCATCTTCAGGACTAGTGAGTACCAAGTCCTCCGGGGCCAAGCCGGAGCTACTAGAATGACTGGCTTGTGCTCCACTCTGATCCTGCGCAACAGGCGAGGGAGTAACTGTAGCGGAGGGAATGCATATAGAAGTTTGAATTGATGCCAAGGGCAAACCAACGCATCGGTTCCGCAGGCCATAGGATCCCTCGCTCGAGACACAAACCTGTCTAGTTTCTTGTTGAACCTGGATGCCATTATATCTACGTCCGGCATTCCCCACCTCTGGCAGATTGTCTGAAAGACCTGGGGATGCAGAGACCACTCCCCTGGCAACAGACTCTGGCGACTTAAGAAGTCTGCCTGCAGGTTGTCCACTCCGGGAATGAATATCGCCGAAATGCAGGGTACATGAACCTCTGCCCACTGAAAAATCAAGCTCACCTCCCTCTGAGCGGCCTGACTCCTGGTTCCCCCTTGGTGGTTTATGTATGCCACCGCTGTGGCATTGTCTGACTGGATTCTCACCGGGAACCCCTGTAATCTGGAGGTCCATGCCAGAAGGGCTAGGCGAGCAGCTCTGATCTCCAAGATATTGATGGGGAGCTGCCTCTCTGTTTTCACCCAAGTTCCCTGGCGAGAGAACCCCTCGAAGACCGCCCCCCAGCCTGCCAGGCTGGCGTCTGTGGTAACTACCTTCCAGACAACAGGGCTGAAGGATTTTCCCTTTAGAAGATTCTGGGGGTTCAACCACCAGGCCAGGCTTTGTCGGACCCTTGATGATAGCGTCAAAGGGGACTCTAAGGCATGTGCCCTCTTGCCCCAGGCTGCTAGAATGGCTGCCTGTAGGACGCGAGTGTGGATCTGAGCGTATGGTACTGCCTCGAACGTGGCCACTAGCTTGCCTAGTACTCGCATACACAGGCGAATAGTTGGTTTTTTCTTGTTTAGAACCAACTGAACCAACCCCTTGATAGCCTCGATCTTTACAAGGGGCAGGAACACCCTTTGCTGTTCTGTGTCTAACCTCATGCCGAGGTATTCCAACTGCTTTGTAGGCTGGAACGCTGACTTTCCCCGGTTTAGGACCCAGCCAAATCCTTCGAGGTACCGAACCGTGAGGTTTACTGCCTGTTGCAGACCCGGCCGTGAGTGATCTATGATTAAAAGGTCGTCCAAGTATGCTAGGACTGTGACCCCTTGGATCCTTAAATTGGCCAGAATTGGGGCTAGGATCTTCGTGAATACCCGGGGGGCCGTGGCCAGCCCGAAGGGGAGCGCCCTGAATTGGAAGTGTCGCTGCCCCACCGCGAAGCGTAAAAATCTTTGATGCGACTGAAAGATTGGTACATGAAGGTAAGCATCCTTTATGTCTATGGAGGCCAGAAAATCGTCCCTCTGAAGCGTGGCGGCTGCTGACCGGATGGATTCCATCCGGAAGGAACGAACCCTTAGGTAACTGTTTAACCTCTTTAGGTCCAAGATTGGCCTGACATCGCCGTTGGGCTTTGGTATGACAAAGAGATTGGAATAGAAACCTAGCCCTTGCTCTTGGGCTGGCACCTCTATTATTACGTCCTGGCAAAGCAGGTGATCCAAAGCTGCCAGCAATGAGGCCTTCCTTGCTGGATCCTTTGGTAGCCTTGATTCTTGAAAATGAGGCGGAGGACACCTTAGAAACTCCAGTTTGTAGCCTGTGGTTACAGATGCCCGGACCCATTTGTCGGGGATCTTGGCTTCCCAAACTTCTGAGAAGAAACGAAGCCTTCCCCCCACCCGCGAGAGTGGGGGCGCCCCTTCATAAGGCAGACTTAGGGGCTGTCTTTGTCGGCTTGCGATACCATGGCCTCTTACCCCCAGGGGCCTGTCCCTGCGATCTACTGTTAACGTTGGATCGTGCAGGCGGCCGTCGATACTGCCTGGAATTTGAGGGCCCCGAGACAGGAAAGAGCTGCCTTTTAAATGTAGGACCCCGGAATGTCTTTTTGACCGGTAAAAGGGTACTCTTGCCACTTGAAATAGTCTGAATATATTTATCCAGATCCTCTCCGAAGAGTCGTCCTCCATGGAAGGGAAACCCTGCCAGAAGCTTTTTGCATGGGGGCTCCGCCGCCCAGTTCTTCAACCATAAGAGCCTTCTCATGTGCACCAAAAATAGTGATAAACGAGAGGCCTGCTGGATGGAATCTTTTATAGCATCTACAGCAAAACACAGAGCTCTGGGAATGTCAGAAAACTCTTCTGCTTGTTGGGTAGGCATGTCCTTTAACATTTCTTTTGTCTGGTTTTTTAACGCCTGACAAACTCCAATTGCAGCCACAGCTGGCTGTACCACTGCTCCTGCCGTAGCAAAGGATGCTTTTAAAAGTGTCTCTAACCGTTTATCAACCGGATCTTTAAACATATGTATGTTTTCCACCGGGCAAGTTAGTGATTTATTCACACATGAGATGGCTGCATCCACTACTGGGAGCCTCCACCTCTTGGAGAATTTTTCCTCCATGGGGTAAATGACCGCAAATCTTTTCGGTGGCAGAAAAATCCTGTCCGGCCGTACCCAATCCCGAAAGATTAATTCCTCCAAGAGAGGATGGACCGGAAAAACTGCGTTGCTTAACGGAGCTTTCAAAGAGCCCAGAGAGGATACCGGAGGAACCTGAGGCTCTGGCAATGGTAAACTAAATGCCGAGCGGACCATGTCCGTCAAAGACTGTACCCACAGTCTTTCTGTCTGGGAGTCTGAAAATGGTTCCTCAGAGGCAGATCCCTCAATCCCTGAACCCTCTTGGTTCAGGTCTAGTTGATCCTCCTGTGATTCCAATTCCTCTGGAGAGAGAATCTCAGCATCTGAGGATACACCTCTTGGTGATGGGGATCTAACCCGTTTCTTACCAGGAATAGCTCTAGCGATCAATGCTGCTATTCTCTCTTCTAGCCCCCCTAGGGATACGGCTAGCATCTCCTCTGTGATAAACACAGGGCTGGGCTGATCTGGGCCAGCCTCCGCACCAGATCCCCCCAATGGCTTATCCAAGGCGCCCTTTATGTTAATAAGTTGCGGGGAAAGTATCGGCATATCATCAGAATCAGAGGGGGAACCCCTTTGTTTTTTGGTCTTTTTTGTACCCTTTGACCCCGAACCTTTGGAAGCCATAATACAAAATCGAGGGACTCCGCCAACAACAACAGACTGTAGTGGCCAGGAGTACAAAACCAGAGCTTAGGGGACAATAGATCACTAATGCCCAAAAACTGATGGGGCCCCGTATGTTTTTCTTTTTTTTTTTTAAATATATATTATATATATATATATATTTTTTTTAAAACATACAGTGACCCCAAACTTAGTTTGCCAGCCTCCAACCTGCTGCAAAAAGGGGAATTTTTTGGCTTAACAAAAAAGGCATTGGAACAAAGTCCAGCATGTACTACCCCTCTTCCACCACCGGGAGTCACTGTTCTGCCGCTCTGCGTCCTCTCCTTCTGAAATCAGCCTCAGACTGAGCACTGACAATGCCTGCTGATCTATAACAGCCCAAGGCGCGCCCCCCCCCCGCCCTCCTCTCTGAACGGCGCGAAAAAACGTCTATAAGATGTGCGCGCGCGCGCGTATGCCGGAACAGGAGGAACATGGAGGAGCCGCGCTGCTGGAGACCCAGGACTGCAGTATCAGGCGGCAGATTCAAACCCCCGGCCAGGTAGGACTCTCCAAAAGGCCCCATAGGGATCCTTACTAGTCCTAGGAAGAAAGCAGCAGGTTAGCTAGCAACACATTCTTAGACAGGGGAACCTAGTGATGGGGGAAAAAAGGGGTCATCCTGTCTTTCTCAGACATAGTGAGCAAGGTTGCCAATGCAGAGCATACTTAGGCTATCCCCCCTTTTAGGTTACCCCGGAGAGCCTGCTGTCGAACCAAGTCCCGCAGGCTCCCCCTTACCTGCTCCATGCTGCAGGATGTTTGTCCAGCAAAACGATCCAATCTTCTCCCATCTCCGTGGGTAGCGTAGTAGACCTTCAGGCCCTGGGGTCCTATGAAGGTACCCACTGTCCTGGACCTATATAGCACCCTGGCAAACAGGCACTTATGGTTTTTACAAACTCCAAGTCCTGGGCCCAGGGTCCAGCCCTCCAAAGAGGAGCATTATAGGCAAAACCCCACGGTTTGGGGCCCGGGTACTGTCCACTTTGGCACTGAGGCTCCTTGGACAGATCCGGTTAGCCCGCCCTTAATCCCAAGGATGTGGAGCAAAGCTATTCCGTGACCAATACCTAAGACACTGGCGAAAAAACTGAGGGACTCCCTCTAGGGGAGGGGGTTATATAGGGAGGGGACTTCCTGTTTGAGATTGCCAGTGTCCACACCTGAAGGTACTCCATATAACCCATATAGTAATGAATATGCCGCTCTGTGTCCCGTGATGTACGAGAAAGAAAGTCCTTTTTTCAGACCACTGTGTTATTAAGGCCGATGTGGAACTTAATCCAAGGATAAAATATGGGCGTGGGGTGTGGAAATTAAACACCCGCCTCTTGGAAGAAAAAAGGGTGACAGAAAGTTTTGGAGTTTTTTTTGAGTCCCTGATTAAATGTAAGGAAGAGTTTTCTGATATCCTGAGTTGGTGGGACTGGGTTAAAAAAGAAACCAAGAGATATTTTATGGGATGGAGTGCAACTTAAGCTCAAGAAGAAGAGAAAGAAAGAGAGAGAAAGAAAGAAGAGAAATAAAGAAAGAATAGAAAAAAAGAAAGAAAGAGAAAGAAAGAAAGAAGAGAAAGAAAGAAGAGAAAGAAAGAAGAGAAAGAAAGAAGGAAGAAGGAAGAAGAACTGGTGGAAAGGGTGCAGATGCTCTACAAATTTAAGGAAGCTGGGGTGGAGGTGGGTAGTGAACTGGCTAAAGTAAGGGAAGAACGAAAGAAAGCCTTGAGTGAAAGAGGGAAAAGAATCATTTACCATTCACGAGTGGAACAACTGGACCAAGGTGAAAAGTGTACCAGATTCTTCTTTAAAAAAGGCCTTTCAGAAAAAGGAACCAATGCAAGCAGTACTAGGTCCCCAAGGAGACGTGGAGGGGGAAGAGGTCATTAAGGAAGCAAGATCCCTTTACGCTAAACTTTTTCGAGGAGATCAAAGGGTGGAACAGGAGGAAATGGAGGAGTATTGTAGTGTGGTCAAGGGAAGACTGGGATCTGAAGATGTCAGAAGTCTTGAAGCTCCGGTGGATGATGAGGAGATATTCTTTGCTACCAAAAATCTGACATATAATAAGACACCAGGGAAGGATGGTCTTCCCGCAGAATTTTACAACAAACTGTGGCATGTGGTGGGAATACATGTGTGTGAGGTTGTAAGGTATGCCTATGCTGAAGGTAAAATGAGTGAAACAATGACGGAAGGAGTTATCACCCTAATACCCAAAAAGGGCTAAAAGAGGGAATACACAATTGGATACCTATCTCACTGCTGAATTCCGATTATAAAATCCTATCCAAAGTCATCACGAATCGGCTAAAGGAAGTAGCTGCTAAGATTATTCGAGATCATCAGGTATGCGCAGTTCCTGGTAGGAGAATTGTCGATAATCTGGTCCTTTTAAGAGACATGGTCTATTTTGCAAATTCCCATAATAGCCCATTGGTAGTGGAAAGTATAGATCTGGAGAAAGCCTTTGATAGGGTTTCTCATAGTTTCCTACTTCAAGTATTGAAGAGCATGGGTCTCCCCGTACCCATGATTAAGGCAATCAAAGGTCTATACAACAATATATCCAGCCAAGTTCTTGTTAATGGAAATCTGAGTGAACCCTTTAAGATCAAGTCTGGAGTGAGACAGGGATGTCCACTATCCCCCCTAGCTTTTTTTTCAGTTGTGGAGCCTCTGCTACAAAGGATTCAAGAGGACAAACTACATAAGGGGTTTGTAATACCAGGAAGTGGCGCTCTAAGTGTCAAAACAATGGCCTATATGGACGATATTGTGATCATTGGAATATCACAGCGCGACCTGGACAGAGCCAAATTACATCTAAGGATTTTTTGTGGGATTTACTTGCAGGAGGGCCAGCATAGATGATGAAGGGCGCTATGTTTTTCTACATTGTGTAATAGAGAGCAGAGAATATATACTCGCTAATATATACATCCCCCCTCCATTTAAACTTGCGGTAATGCATAAACTCCTGGATTTTATCCTGGATAAACCAGGAATACCAGTCATTGCAATGGGGGACTTTAACGAAGTATTAAATAAAAAAATCGATAGGTTTCCAACGGTAAATACACGGGAGACTGTCTTGTATTGGTTTTTACAAGAGTCTGGGTTGTTTGATGTATGGAGGAAGAGAAACCCAGAGGGGATACAGTTTTCTTGCTGCTCGAGCACATACGGCACCCTGTCCAGGATTGATTTAGTCGTGGGCAATGTGGAAGCCTCCCAAATAATTAGGGAAATAGAATATGCACCGCGGGGAATAATCAGATCACTCCCCAGTGATACTCACAGTGAACCTTGAGGGAAGAAGACCACCTATGGAATGGAAAATAAACCCCCTATGGTTTGAATTAATGGGAGACCCCGAGGGGATAATGAACAAAATAACAGAGTTCATAGACTTTAATGAGGGGACGGCAACGCGGGGGGTAATGTGGGATACGCTGAAGGCCTTCCTCAGGGGCATATGTATCCAACATGTGGCAAAAGTAAAAAGGATCTCCAAAGAACGGGAAAACAGAATTAGAAATGAAGTGGCAAATACCGAAAAGGAATATATAGTAAATCCAACAGAAAATAGAACTGATAAAGAAATCAGAAAACAAAAGAATGCTCCAAAGACAAGCGGCATACGGGGAGGGGGAGGGAGTAGGAAGAATGTTGGCCCATTTAATAAAAACAAAATTCCACTCCCTCTGCTGTTCCGGCTATCAAAAGTAGTAATGGTAATATATCCACAAATGTGGCAGAGATAACGGAAACATTTAGAAAATATTACGGAAAACTATATAAGTCTCAAAGAACAGCGGGAGGAGAGGAATTGCAACACTTTTTTAGAAATTTAGAACTGCCATCCCTCACAGAAATAGAGATGGAACAAATGGAGAAATCAATAACATTAGAAGAAGTTCAGATAGCAGTTAGAGAAATGGCCAATCAGAAGTCCCCGGGGCCTGATGGATTACCAGCAGAGACATATAGGTATTATGGGAAAGTATTGCTCCCGGAACTTTTGAAAGTATTTAACGAGGCAATGGTGGAGGGTGAATTGCCCACCTCAATGACAGAGGCCACGATAATAGTGCTGCACAAGGAGGGGAAGGATCCAATGGAAGCATCATCATACCGCCCCATTTCCCTCCTATGTGCAGATGCTAAAATCCTGGCAAAAATCATGGCCAGTCGATTAAATAGAATAATCCCTAGACTCATACATCAGGATCAAAAAATTGCTCTATACGCGGATGATGTTCTGCTATTTCTAGGTGACACTGACCAATCCATTAGAAGAGCAATGACTATTTTCAGAGAGTTTGGCAATATATCCGGCCTGGTGAAAAACTGGGAGAAATCGGCTTTGATGCCGATAGATCCAATGAGGAACCAGATCCAGGAGGTATTCCCACAGTTGGACACCGTGGGGAAAATGTTGTACTTGGGCATAACAATTACTCCAGATCTCAATAAATACATAGAGAATAACCTGGAACCTATGATGCTTAAATTCAAAAAGAAAATAGGAATCTGGCGGCATCTCCCACTATCGATGGTAGGGAGGTGCAACCTGATCAAAATGGTCTGGATGCCACAATTACTCTATGTACTTCATAATACACCAATATGGATACATAAAAAATGGTTCAACAAGATTGATGCCCTGTTCAGGGAATTAATATGGAAGGGAGGACTTGCTAGAATAGGATTACAGACCCTGCAGTTGTCAACAAGAGAGGGAGGAGTGGCAATACCCCATCCGCGTAGCTACTTCCTGGCCGCACAGCTGCAGCATGTCGGAGGTAAAATGGAATTAGGAGAGGATATGAATGGTAGACTAATGACCCAGGGGGCCCCCCATGAAACAATCATGGAGGTGATGGAGGCCAACTAATTTATCAATCAGACCCCTACGGTCAAGATGATAACCAAAGTGTGGAAAGCCATAACGATAAAGGAAGGACAGGTGGGAGTGACAGAATATGCGCTGTTATGGAATAACAGGAACCTACAAGAGCAGTGGGAACAATAAGAGAATGGGCAGTAAATGGGATAACAAGACTGGCTCAGTTATACGAGGGCAGGACCTTAAAAACATTCGCCACCCTGAGAGAGGAATATGAAATTCCCAATTGCACGTTCTATAGGTACCTACCTACAAGTTAGGCACGCATTAAATACCCAGTTTAAAGGAGTAGGGCCGAACTGGATAAAGGCACGAATACCTCAAAGAATAAGAGAGGGGATAGAGAAGAAAGGGTTTATATCCGTAATCTACCCTTATATTTGCGAGGAGAACATAGGGGGACCAATGCAGCTTAAAAGTAAAAAGAAATGGGAGGAAGATGTGGGAAATATAACAGAAGAGCAATGGAGGATGGTATTGGCGAGAGGGCAAATGGCCACAGTTTCACCAGCCCAAAAGATATCCTTTTTAAGGATGATACATAGGGCATATTATACCCCAAAAAAACTTTTTAGCTTTGGCTGCAGACCGGACGCAGAATGCCCCAGATGCCAGGATACGGGGGACCTGTTACATATGATATGGAGATGCCCTAAACTATTTAGGTATTGGTCGGAGATCATCAGAATCATTAATAAAACATATGGGACCAGACTGGGGATGGATCCTAGAACGTGTATATTGGGAATATGGGAAGAAAGGGGAGGGTTGGCGAGTACGACAAAAGCAGTAGTAAAGTGCCTATTCCAGGCAAGAAAACTAATTGCTCAAAGATGGCAGGCAGTAAACCCCCCGTTAATAAGAGAGTGGACTAATAGTGTGACAGAAACGGTATGGAAAGAGAAAACTGTTTATATCAAAAGGGGAAACATCAAGGAATTCGATAAAATATGGAAACCGTGGATACTTGAAATAGGATATCAGGAATGAAACCCCAAGGAGCCAATAGGACACTTTGGATGTGAGGGAGGGGGGGGGTAGGGAGAGAAGGAGAAAAAAAGATGTAGCTACCAGGGGTCAAATTCAAGATTATAATATGCGGGGAAGGAAAAATGTCTCTTTTTTTTTTTTGTATAAATAAAAATGTTGTATGTGACCTGTTTTATACATGAAAAATAATGAAATAAAGAGAATGAAGTGAAACAAAAGGATTTTTTGTGGTATTACCGGGATGGGAGTTAACTGGGGGAAATGTCAACGATGCCAGTTGGGACGGACAATACCTATCAAGGCTGATGAAGTTCAAGTGGTGGAAGAAATAAAGGTTTTGGGAATACATTTTGATAGAAAACTGAGTGGCAAAACAAGTTATAAAGACCTACTTACAAAGATTAAAAACAAAATGGGATTTTGGAAGTTGAGAGACTTATCTTTGAGAGGGAAAGTGCTCATAATTAAAGCAATAATCTTACCTTTGCTCTTGTACACGTGTGGTGTTACCCCCTGGTAAAAGATGGACGCAGATGGTCATTAAGGAACTTTTCAGCTTTTTTGGGGGATCACGTATGGAGAAAGCAGCTCGGGAGGTTGTAATGAAAGAAGAGAAAAACGGAGGACTTAGCTTCCCTAATGTGGACAGATTTTTGAAGCTGCATTATTTGCCATTGGTCAACAGAATGATTCATGGAGGAAGTAAAGCAGCTTTCTTGGCAAAGTACCTTGGAGGATGGTGTTTGTTAAAAGGAAATGGGTAGAGAAAGACCTGACCAAACCACGTGCTTAAGTGGTTCCACAGTTTTATTTATGTTTGGAATTAAGTATAAAACAGATTTGAGTGGAGGAAACAGAACCTAAAGACATGGCGAAAGGTGTAATTATAAGTAAACTAAAAGAAAAATAACTCAAATCAGTCCAAAACAACCTGGAAAAAATTTGAGATATTAGGGATCTCGAATAAGCAAAGAGACATTACTTGGATGTTGCATGAGTGTCTCCCAACAAGAGTCTTCATGAAAAACCGGGATTTGAGTAGCACAGACAAATGTCCAAGAATTGGATGTGGAAGTTCAGAACATTTGAGCCACTTATTTTTTTCTTGTCCTTTTACAGTTAAAGTTCGGAAGATATTTTTGCTTTTTTTCCCTGCAGTTTTAAGAATAACTAGACCCGATATAAAGCAATTTGTGTCTGCTTGGATGGAAGGTGGAGAGATTAGGATTTCTTGGATTTTCTTTGCTATTTTTCGAGAAGCCATATGGGATGCAAGAAACGTATTGTTTTACAAAAAAGAAGAACTGACTCCAGAGGACGTTGCAAAATTAATCTTGGCAAGACTATATACATGTTACAAGTATGATGTCTATAAGAGTGGAAAACAAGATGCGGATAATTTATGGAAAGTGGAGAGATGAGGTGCACTGGTTCGTTTTTGAGTCGAGTTAAAATTTTTTTTGGGAAATGATGTGATGCTGCATAGCCTGATGCTATTTGTGGAGGCTTTTAAGTTAGATACTTACAGTAATGCAGTTTTTACTGATACCCTTTTAGTTATTTTAAAGAAATTACCAATGATGTGAATACTGCAAAGCCTGACGATATTTGTGAAGGCATTTAAGTCGGATACTTTATGCAGTTTAACTGATAGTAAAAAAATTAAAAATAGATAAAATCGACTATAGCTTTTAGGGGTGTCTCTGCTTTACAGCTAGGACGTTGAGAACCACTTGTATCTATCCAAGCCATTAGGTCCTTGTGGGGTACCCTCTGTTCGGCCTTGTAGGATCGTTGATTAAATTCAGCTTCACCTACTTGCTGCTATTGGACAAGAGGCTTAGCCCCCACTTGGAACGAGTTTGCGATCTTCCCTTCTCCCCCCCACTCCGCATTGCTACCTTCGGGCAGTAGATGCAAGAGCCTTTGTAAAGGCTACGAAAAGAGTGAAGACGTCGAGGAACCAGAAGGAAGCCGTCCAAGAACACCTGAAGCGACATCCAAAGCTCCTTGACGATGGGGAAAAGCGTGAAGAAAACTGATAAGACGAGGAAGAACCCTGCCCCAGCCACTTCCTCCGAAGACCCCGAAAACGTCACCTCAACCTCCACTCCTGCCCCGGCTGGCGCCAGCCAACCCAGAGCAGTGAAGCCGAACCCACCTGCAGACGGGCTGCCAACCTTGGAACCCTGGATGAAGCAGACGGTCGTGCTAAAACTGGAGGAGGTGGACGGAAGAGTCCCTGACATGACCCCGGAGATCTTTGGAAAGAAGTTGATCCTGGAGCAGGGCTTCAGCAAAGCAGAAACGCTTTCAGTACAGTCCTTCCCAAGAGGGATTTTCTTCATCACCTTCGTGTCATTCCAAGTATGCAGAAGATACTGGGACATGGTGAAGACCAGTGGCCCTGAATCCCCTTTCCGGAAGTTTACAGAGAACTGCCCCATAACACAAGACGAAAAGTGGGCGACGGTGGCCATGAGGAACCCCCATACCCAAGGCAAAGACATAGCCACATACCTCCAGAGGTTCTGCACCGTGATAAAGGACCCAGTCCAAATCCTCGATGCCAATGGATTCTGGATAGGTAAGGGGTCAGTCCTTTGTAAGCTCAGGAAAGACCCATCGGGGGACATTCAGCACCTGCAGCCATGCTTCTCCCTTGGATATTCCGCAGGCCTACTTTTCTACCCCGGGATGCCCAACAACTGCAAAAAGTGTGGCCATCCTCGGCACCAAGGTAAGAATTGCATCAAGCTTTCTTGCAGCTTCTGCAGGGTCTCAGGCCATGAGACCAAGGACTATCCGAGGTCCAAAACCTGCAACCTCTGTGGCCTGGCCTGGCAATGCCCCCAGAGAACCCGGACCTATGCTGGAGCCCTGATCCAGGGTAAGCCAGCCCCTAGGTCCGGGGGGAAGACACCAGGGAAGAAGCTTAGTGAGCCTCGCAAGGCCACAGGTAAGTCAGCCCCTGCCCCTTCCTCCGGCACCGCCCCCCCCACCCACCCCCTCTGTGCCAGAGGAGACCCTCCCCCCTCCCACCCTGGACCTTTCCTCCATGGAGGACTTCCCCACCCTCCCCCCCCCCACAATCCTGCCAGTGGCTCAACAGGGAGCTGGAAAGGGAAACCTGTGAGCTCACCAACAGAGGAACCCAAGGCCTCCACCAAACGACCAAATGTGAAAACGCTGGACCAGGGCAAGTAGTGGAGGACCTGGAGTCTGCAGGAGAGGAAGAAGAAGAGGAGACTATGGATGGCACCGTGCCTAAATCCACCGTCAACCAACGGTTGGTGAAGGATGTGCTGGAGGAGCTGGGTCTCATCCAGAGCCCAGAACAGGCTGCGGTGGAAATGGAGGAGCCACCCCCCCCTTCGGGGAGGTAAGTACGACCCCTTGCTGACTAGACCTCATACCCTTTTTCATTATGGCAGAGATCTCAATCTTTTCCCTTAATGTGAGGAGTATCAAGGACAAATCTAGAAGGCAAGTGGTGCTAACTTTTCTTTCTAGTCATCATGTCATGTGATGTCTACATGCTCCAGGAATGCGCTCTTCCTCCCTTGAGAAGGTACACTCATCTGACCTCTCAGTGGACCCTGGGTCCCTCCTACTGGTCCAGGAGTGGCGACTGCAAATCCGCAGGGGTAGCCATTCTTGTCAGGGGCGGGCGTTTCACAGTTGACTCCATCCACGAGCTAGTCTGTGGCCGTCTTCTGGTCATTGACGGCTCGTGGGCGGGAGAGCCAATTAGGCTCATCAACGTGTACGCCCCCTCAGATAAGAGTGCGAGACTGTAACTTTTCCAGGCCCTGGGGACGCAACTCGTCACCACCAGAGCAGTAGTGATCAGCGGTGTTTTTAACTGTCTGATAGAGGAGGATGGGCGCAGCTCCAGCATATACGCAAAACTTGATGCTACTTCTAGGCTGCTCAAGGAGATGATCTCGGAGGCTTCCCTGCAGGATGCCGTGGGATCCATAGGGAAAGGCACCGTGAACTATTCATGGTGCCGACCGGATGGATCTGTGCGGTCCAGGATAGACTTCGTGCTCACTTCAAGAATGATCAAGAATCGCGAGTTCTCTATGATCCCCTGCTGTTTCTCTGACCACAGGGCTATTCACTTTTGAGGCGAAAGCTTTGCCCGCGGTCCAGGTTCCTGGAAGCTGAATAGCACCCTGCTGGAAAATGAGGAATGATGGGGGAACTTCGGGAGGCCTATGCCTCCTGGACGGAGGAAAAGAGATTCTTTGGAAAGGTAAGTGATTGGTGGGAGTTTGTGAAAGTCAAGCTGTGCAGCTTCTTTCAGGCAAGGGGACGCCAGCGAGTGTGTGCTAGGAAGAGGGAACTCAGAAGACTGCAACGTCGGTTGCAGTCCCTGCAGGACCTTCACCACTGCGGCTGGGACTTTAGGCAGGACCTGGAGGACACCAAGAAGAACCTGAAAGGGCTCTTCGAGGAAGAATCCAGGCACATTGTCTTTCGTGCCAAGGTGGAGAATCTTGAGAAGGATGAAAAGTGTAATGCTTTCTTTTTCAGGAAACTTCACTCGGGACACACTCCCTTGTCAGAGCTGCGTGACGATACTGGAACTCTCCAGAAGGGGAAGGAGGCCGTGATGCAAGTGGTTGCCGACTACTACACCAACCTCTACTCCCTGAAAGAAACGAACACGGAGGCAGCCGACAGGTTCCTGTCAGGTATCACTAATCCCATTGACCCTGCAGGTTCATCGGCCGTCAACGCCCCTCTGGTGTTGGAGGAGCTGCACTCTGCCGTTAAATCCTTTAGACGGGGCAGGACCCTGGGTTGTGATGGTCTCCCAGTTGAGCTCTATGTAGCCCTGTGGGACCTCGTGGGCCCGGACCTGCTCCAGCTGTACGAGGAGATGGTGTTGGAGGGTAGAATGCCTCCATCACTGAGAGAGGAGATGATCACGATTCTGTATAAAAGCAAGGGGGAGAGATCGGATCTTAAAAATTGGCATCCGATCTCTCTTTTGAACGTGGACTACAAAATCCTCGCCAAGGTTTTGGCCAACAGGCTGAAATCTGTCATTGGACAGATCATCCACCCGGATCAAACTTGTGGCATTCCTGGTCGCAGGATTGCGGACAGCCTCGCGCTTGTCCGGGACAAGGTCCAGTACATCCATGGCCACCGTGTGCACGCGGCCCTGGTCAGTCTTGACCAGGAGAAGGCCTTTGACCGTGTCTCCCATGAGTTTATGTGCAGAACCCTGCGCAGGTTTGGTCTTGGGGAACTGTTTTGTTTGTATGTCAATATTATGTACAATGACATTTGTAGTACGGTGTTGGTAAATGGCTGGAAAACTGACCCCTTTTTAATTTCTTCCGGGGGTCAGACAGGGATGCCCTCTCTCATCTCTGCTTTTTGTTTGCTGTATAGAGCTATTCGCCCGAAGCATCAGACGAAACCCAGAGATCAGAGGGATTTCCACACCAGGACCGGAAAGACGGGAGGTCAAGTGCTCGCTCTATGTGCCGGTGTTCTGTGCCAACCGGCGCTCCGTCGACACACTCATCCAGACGTGCGAGGACTTCGGCCAGGTTCAGGGGCAAAGGTCTCATCCAGAGCCCAGAACAGGCTGCGGTGGAAATGGAGGAGCCACCCCCCCCTTCGGGGAGGTAAGTACGACCCCTTGCTGACTAGACCTCATACCCTTTTTCATTATGGCAGAGATCTCAATCTTTTCCCTTAATGTGAGGAGTATCAAGGACAAATCTAGAAGGCAAGTGGTGCTAACTTTTCTTTCTAGTCATCATGTCATGTGATGTCTACATGCTCCAGGAATGCGCTCTTCCTCCCTTGAGAAGGTACACTCATCTGACCTCTCAGTGGACCCTGGGTCCCTCCTACTGGTCCAGGAGTGGCGACTGCAAATCCGCAGGGGTAGCCATTCTTGTCAGGGGCGGGCGTTTCACAGTTGACTCCATCCACGAGCTAGTCTGTGGCCGTCTTCTGGTCATTGACGGCTCGTGGGCGGGAGAGCCAATTAGGCTCATCAACGTGTACGCCCCCTCAGATAAGAGTGCGAGACTGTAACTTTTCCAGGCCCTGGGGACGCAACTCGTCACCACCAGAGCAGTAGTGATCAGCGGTGTTTTTAACTGTCTGATAGAGGAGGATGGGCGCAGCTCCAGCATATACGCAAAACTTGATGCTACTTCTAGGCTGCTCAAGGAGATGATCTCGGAGGCTTCCCTGCAGGATGCCGTGGGATCCATAGGGAAAGGCACCGTGAACTATTCATGGTGCCGACCGGATGGATCTGTGCGGTCCAGGATAGACTTCGTGCTCACTTCAAGAATGATCAAGAATCGCGAGTTCTCTATGATCCCCTGCTGTTTCTCTGACCACAGGGCTATTCACTTTTGAGGCGAAAGCTTTGCCCGCGGTCCAGGTTCCTGGAAGCTGAATAGCACCCTGCTGGAAAATGAGGAATGATGGGGGAACTTCGGGAGGCCTATGCCTCCTGGACGGAGGAAAAGAGATTCTTTGGAAAGGTAAGTGATTGGTGGGAGTTTGTGAAAGTCAAGCTGTGCAGCTTCTTTCAGGCAAGGGGACGCCAGCGAGTGTGTGCTAGGAAGAGGGAACTCAGAAGACTGCAACGTCGGTTGCAGTCCCTGCAGGACCTTCACCACTGCGGCTGGGACTTTAGGCAGGACCTGGAGGACACCAAGAAGAACCTGAAAGGGCTCTTCGAGGAAGAATCCAGGCACATTGTCTTTCGTGCCAAGGTGGAGAATCTTGAGAAGGATGAAAAGTGTAATGCTTTCTTTTTCAGGAAACTTCACTCGGGACACACTCCCTTGTCAGAGCTGCGTGACGATACTGGAACTCTCCAGAAGGGGAAGGAGGCCGTGATGCAAGTGGTTGCCGACTACTACACCAACCTCTACTCCCTGAAAGAAACGAACACGGAGGCAGCCGACAGGTTCCTGTCAGGTATCACTAATCCCATTGACCCTGCAGGTTCATCGGCCGTCAACGCCCCTCTGGTGTTGGAGGAGCTGCACTCTGCCGTTAAATCCTTTAGACGGGGCAGGACCCTGGGTT
The DNA here is from genome assembly GCA_029574335.1 of Rana kukunoris. Taxonomy (NCBI): domain Eukaryota; kingdom Metazoa; phylum Chordata; class Amphibia; order Anura; family Ranidae; genus Rana; species Rana kukunoris. Next base: position 57,765,519 of record CM056052.1, read on the forward strand.
GTGATGGTCTCCCAGTTGAGCTCTATGTAGCCCTGTGGGACCTCGTGGGCCCGGACCTGCTCCAGCTGTACGAGGAGATGGTGTTGGAGGGTAGAATGCCCCCATCACTGAGAGAGGAGATGATCACGATTCTGTATAAAAGCAAGGGGGAGAGATCGGATCTTAAAAATTGGCATCCGATCTCTCTTTTGAACGTGGACTACAAAATCCTCGCCAAGGTTTTGGCCAACAGGCTGAAATCTGTCATTGGACAGATCATCCACCCGGATCAAACTTGTGGCATTCCTGGTCGCAGGATTGCGGACAGCCTCGCGCTTGTCCGGGACAAGGTCCAGTACATCCATGGCCACCGTGTGCACGCGGCCCTGGTCAGTCTTGACCAGGAGAAGGCCTTTGACCGTGTCTCCCATGAGTTTATGTGCAGAACCCTGCGCAGGTTTGGTCTTGGGGAACTGTTTTGTTTGTATGTCAATATTATGTACAATGACATTTGTAGTACGGTGTTGGTAAATGGCTGGAAAACTGACCCCTTTTTAATTTCTTCCGGGGGTCAGACAGGGATGCCCTCTCTCATCTCTGCTTTTTGTTTGCTGTATAGAGCTATTCGCCCGAAGCATCAGACGAAACCCAGAGATCAGAGGGATTTCCACACCAGGACCGGAAAGACGGGAGGTCAAGTGCTCGCTCTATGTGCCGGTGTTCTGTGCCAACCGGCGCTCCGTCGACACACTCATCCAGACGTGCGAGGACTTCGGCCAGGTTCAGGGGCAAAGGTCAACTGTGGGAATTCGGAAGTCATGCACTTCGGAAAGTGGTTCCTGCCTTCTTCTGCGCCCATACCGTTCAACATCAAAGTGGACTTCATCAAAATCCTCGGAGTCTGGTTTGGAGCGGAGGGCGCAGCCCTGAAGTCCTGGGAATAAAGCCTGGCCAAGATGAGACAGAAATTCAGACTTTGGAGCCTCAGAGAACTCACCATCGAAAGGAAAACACTGGTACTCCGCAGCGAGATCCTCCCTGTGTTGCAGTACCTCGCCCAGGCCTGGCCCCCACGGGTTAACACCTGCAAGGCCATCACCAGGGCGGTGTTTCACTTCATATGGAGCTCCAAAATGGACAGTCAAGGGGGCGGTTATGTTCAAGGAACCTCTCAAAGGCGGTAAAGGAGTGCCTGACATCGCTACCCTATTGAGGGTGTCTTTTGCTTGTAAAGGCATCCGCAGGACCTTAGTTGACAGAACTGTGGACTCTGGTGGTAACTCCATGTCCCGTTTTTTCCTCCTGCCTCTTTGGAGGACCCTTGGATCGGACAAATGGGACAGCTCCGTCCCCTAACAACTGGGACACTCCATGGTATTACTTGGATACCTTCAAGTTCATCAAGGAGTTGGGGCTGCATGGAGTTAAGCCTGACTTGTGGAAACGCAAAACCATCCACAAGTTGATAAAAGCATCGGACATTTTTTAGACTATTCCAGGCCTCCCTTCAGCCACGTGCAAAGTGGTCTGGAGGAATGTTTCTTCAAAGAGACTCACCAACAGGCACAAAGATCTGGCATGGATGGCAATCCAAGGGGGATTGCCACTCTGGACATTCATGCATGCCAGAAACCTGTGCAGATACAGGCACTGCCCCTTTTGCATCATCCAGGAGGAAACTGCTTTTCAAGTTTTCTGGTAGTGCCCCTTTGCACAGGGCCTGTTGAGGGCCTTGGAACCTGAACTTAAAGACTTTGTACCACAGACCGCCATTACACACTTTGGTGTGTTAAACAGACTTTTCTGTGGGACTCACTCGCAGGAGGACATTGACAGTGCCTGGCGGGTGCTGTGCTGCTTCAAGGACACCGTATGGTGTGCCAGAAAATTCCTCATCCACCAGCGGGAGAGGATGTCCATCGAGGACTGTCACAGACTGATCTTCGGTCTGCTGAAGGATTAAACCTTGATGGACGTTGAGGAAGAGGACGTCTGAAGATTTCCCCTCCCCCATCTGTATGTTTACACTGGCAGTTCAATAAAGCTTCGGGCCTGTGAACTCTTCTCCCCCTCCCCTCCCCTTCCCCTCCCCTTCCCCCATCACCCCCGTTGCCCAGTTGAATGCTATTCTTGACAGTAAAATGACTTGACAGTAAAATAACTTAGAATTCTATGACATGTATTTTGAAGTACTGATATCAGGGTAACGCGGCGCCATGCATGATGTAATGTTGCAGGGTATATCACTCTACACAACACATCGGGCATCATACCGCAGGATGAATGAATGAATGTAATTTATTTGTACGCCTGGAACTGTATTGTCATGTAGTGTATTTATGCGCTGCGTCACAGTACAGAGTTGAATGTACCCTGTTGAAGTATTTGTTTTTTTGTATATTTTCTTTGAAAATGTATACTTTATTTTTCAATCAAAAAATCTGGCTTGCTTGACTCTTGGTCAGAAGGTGCCTGGGGTACCCGGAGGTCAGCCTTGGGGGGAGCGTCCCTTTTCGGAGGGCCCCCCCTTGCTGCTATTGGCCCGAGGATTAGCCCCCAGGCAACCGGCAGTGATTACCCTTCCAAAGGGGTTCCAGAGGTGGCAGGATTCGGTATGCGGGATTCCGTGCGCTTTTCTACCCGTCCAGAACTAGGGGTTACCCTGGAGACGGTCGTGGTTCTACTTTTGAAGAATACTTTGAATGTAAAGGTAAGATATATTGTGTGCCTACAGGACTTTCCTGGTCAAGTTATTTTTGACCTGACGTTTGCTTTTTCCGAGATGGCCTGGAATGTGTACGAGAGAGCAAGAGTGAAGAAAGATGAAGATATTTTGAAGGACTTTACAGTGACACCACTTTTCATGCGGGAGGAAAAGACTATAACTGTGCACCTCTACAACCCGTTTGCCGACCCACCGTTGGTAAGAGATTTTTTGTCTGCCTATTGTGAGGAGTTGCGTGGTGGGGAGAAGGTCTACAACAAGTTTGGGATTTGGTCCGGTAAATATAAGTTCATCGGAAGGTTTAAGAATGACCCTGACTGTGTGGGTGGGGTGAAACGTCAACCTGCGGTTTTCTCAATAGGGGGGGGGGGGAAGAGTTTTCCTCTTTTATCCAGGACAGCCGATGTATTGCCGGAACTGTTTGAGCTATGGTCATACTAGAGCACAATGTGAGAAAGGTCAACGTTGTAGATTTTGTGGGAGCGCGGACCATTTGGCGGCCCAATGTCAGGAGCTGAGGGTCTGTGATCTCTGCCGAAGGTCTGGCCACTTGGCCAGGAACTGTGATTTGTACAAACATGCAAAACGAACACAGATGTTTTCTGAGGTTCTTAAGACTCTGCGTGCAGGTGGGCGAGCTTGGGTCCAAGTAGACTGATGACGAGCAGGGAGGGGACATCCTAAGGCAGAGCGCTGTCGATGCGGGCTCAGCCTGCGGGCCCCCCTCTGCACCATCTGGTGGTGAAGCAGAGAGTGAAGAGGGGCAGGGTGCTGGAGCGGACCCTCTGGTAGGGTCAGACTGGGGATCCCTCCTCCGAAGTCAATGATGCTGAGCCAGTGCCCCTAGTGTCGAGTCAGCAGGAGAATACTGAAATGGAGGTGGAGGCAGTGGAAGAGCCGACGGGTGACAAAGAGGCGCAAATGAATGACGATGCAGACAGCCTGGGGTCTCAGGGTCCACCTACATCGGATACAGTGATGGGAAATATCTCTTCCAGTGAGGAGGAAGATGAGGGGGAGGGTGAGGGAGAGGATGAGGAAGATGAAGAGGTGGACAGTGAGAATCGCCTGACATGTGGACAGAAGGTGATGCTGAATCCTGAAGAGGAAGAGTCAGCTAGGAAGAAGATTAGAAGGGAGGACTCCTCGGGAGGGGAAGGTGCCCTGACAATCTCGCTTAGCAGGGGCTCTGATGATGTTCAGGAGTCCGCCGATTCCCCAGTACCAGTTAGAAGGCAGAGTAGCAGGTTGGTGAAGAAGGACCAACACAGAAGATCTAATGGCTGAGTTCCTTTTTCTATTGGTCATAATGGCCCTTACTATTGGTACCATTATTGTACGAAGCATTGAGTCTGCATGGAGAAGAATTGCAGTGTTTGATGAGTTGCAGAATGCTGATGTTGATATAATTTGTGTGCAAGAAACATGGCTGTCACGCTTCCCTAGGGTTCCTGATTGGGAGCATGGGGAGAGTGTGTGGTCCTTGGCAAATGCTTCACGGAATGATTGATATGACGGATTATTTTTGTATTCACAATTTTTTTTCAAGAGGTACCGTAGATGTTACACTGACTAGCTGTGGAGCCTGTGAAGAGGCGTATTCACAATACATGAGTAATAAGAAGAATCCTGTTTTTGACGGTATCAAGGTGTTGCCACTTTTTCAGATGGAAGCAAAATTGGTAACTGTACATATGTACGACCCTTTTATTTCTCAGTTAGAAGTAGAAGCTTTTCTTTACAAATACTGTAAAAAAGTAATCTTCAAGGGAGATGGACAAAATTCCTTTGGGGTGTGGAATGGCAAGAGGAGATTTCTTGTTTAACCACTTAAGACCCGGACCAATACGCTGGCAAATGACCCAAGGGGTTTTTGCGATTCGGCACTGCGTCGCTTTAACAGACAATTGCGCGGTCGTGCGACGTGGCTCCCAAACAAAATTCGCATCCTTTTTTTCCCACAAATAGAGCTTTCTTTTGGTGGTATTTGATCGCCTCTGCGATTTTTATTTTTTGCGCTATATACAAAAATAAAGCAACATTTTTGAAAAAAAATCAATATTTTTTACTTTTTGTTATAATAAAAAAACAATAAACTAAATTTTAGTCAAACATTTAGGCCAAAATTTATTTAGCCACATGTCTTTAGTAAAAAAAAAAATCGCATTAAAAAAAAATTAGCTACCTAGCGGGAACAGCGACACTAATACAGCGATCAGAAAAATGATCGCTTAGTGACGCTGGCAATAGGGAGTGAAAGGGTTAACTAGGGCAGTGATCAAGGGGTTAAAACTTTATTGGGGGGGGTGGGGGGGCTACCCTGACACTAACACTGACTGACTGTCCCACTGTCTGTCATACTGACACTAAATACAGTAATCATACATGTATGATTACTGCATTCAGTGACACTGTGACAGGGGGGAGGGGGGGGCGATCGCGGGGGTTAAATGTGTTTGTGTCTGTGTGTAAGTGTGCTGTTGGTGCAGACTTACTTGGTGTGTTGTGATCTCTCCTCAGCGGCGCTTGAAACAAACGCCGAGGGAGAGATCACGTCGCTTCCTCCTTCCTGTGTTTACACAGGAGGAGGAAGTGACAGGGCGTGCGGGCGCGCGCATTGGCTGGGAGCGATCCGGAGGGGGCGGATGAAAACGGATAGCCGCCCCCACTTGTCGGATCGCTCCTGCAGCCGCGCGGACCGCCGCATGTACGGGGGGGTCCGATCGGACCCCCGATCCCCCCCAAGGCACCAACGTATATATACATTGATGTGCCTGTCGGTGCCATTCTGCCGACGTAAATGTACATGCGGCAGTCCTTAAGTGGTTAATTCAGAAGAGAGCCAGACGGCGGAGTTCTGAAACCACCCCCAGTCGTCTTCATAAACAGGAGCAGGGGATATCTGTTCTACTCAGGTATGCTAAGATTTTGCAAAAAATGCCGTGGGTATGGGCATGAAGATGGCGATTGCGGCAGATGCTTGGACTGTAAAGGAGAACCGCATACAAAAATGAATTGTCCAAAGAATAAGGCAGTAGTAGTGGTGTCACCCCAGGAAAACCCTCCACAACAACCGGCGGAAATATCTCAGAGGGAAGTAGTGGAGGAAGAAAACCGGGAGGCAGAAAAAACAGAAGAAAACAGAAGATAACGAAAGTGTAGAAAGGATGGAAAAAGAAATGGAAACTCAAGATGAAACAATAGTACCAGAGTCAGTGGAGGTGGTAGCGGAAATGCAGGTGGAGGTTAAGTCACTTAAAAGAGGCGCGGAGGAAAGAGAAGAAGTGACAGAAGAAGAAGTAATTGAGGCAAGAGAGAAGAAGACCCGGGTGACGGAGACCGACATATTTGGGGATATCTCCTCGAGTGAGGATGAGGACCTGAATATAGCGGAGTTCCCATCTGGAAAAGATGAGGACGGTGGGGAAAGTCCTGGCCTCCATAGATTGCCAAGTTGATTAAAGTAGCTTCCCTGAACGTAAGGAGTCTGAGGAGCCCAAGGAGGAGAGTGGCTCTTTATGAGTTCTTGGAGCTTCAGGGTCTAGATATAATTTTACTTCAAGAGTGTAATTTAGAAAAAAGGCTAAATTATGAGTGTATTAAAGAATTCTGGAAGGTAATGCTGCCTTTTCTGGAGGAAATGATAATAAATGTGTTGGAGTTGGAATACTAACCTCTAAGGAATGGGACATTATAGAGAGTGAAGAACTATATCCAGGAAGACTCGATGACCAAATTAAAAAAAGTAAGCAGAAATTAAAAATCTTCTGTATTTATGATTCTAACAATAAGGAGGAAAGAAAATAACTTTTTGAAACTTTACAACTATTTATGTTGAGTACCGATCCAATAATAGTTGGTGGGGATTTTAATTGCTCTTTAGACAATGAACAAAAAAGAGAGACAGTTTAATTAGTGCAATGAAAAACACAACAACATCTATAAACCTAAAATATCTATGGGAATTTTGTGGATCAGATCTAAAGAAAAAACAAACATGGAAAAACAAAATAACTGAATCCAGGATTGACTATATTTTCATATCAGACACTGTTCGTGCAAAACAGTATGATACAAAAGACACATGTTTTTCAGATCATAAGCTACTAACAGGAATTGTAGAGATTGATGGAGGAATCCAAAAAAAATCCCCATACTGGAAGCTGAACATCCTACTATCAAAAGAAGACAAAATAAAAACCGAGTTTAAAAACGTCTATAAAAGATGGAAAGAAGAAAAAGGAAAATACGATGATGTTTTTATATGGTGGGATGAAGGTAAAAAAATATTTAAGAATTTCTTTATACTAAAAGGAAAATAATTAGCCAAAGAAAGAATAAAAGTATACAAGACGTTAAATGCCAGATTACAGGTCTTTCTTCACTTTGCTAGTGAAGGCATTGAAGTAGAACAAGAAATAGAGAAGACAAAAAAAGAAAGACATTGGAAGACAAAGGGAAACAGATAATATTTAATGCAAGAGTTAAGAACTTGGAAGCAGATGAAAAGTGTTCAAAATATTTTTTTAAGAAAATTATTGGAAAAAAACATGAAATGAAGAGAATCGAAGGTGAATCGTCAACAAGTGGTAAATTAGAAAAAGTGAAAAGGTTTTATGATGACCTATTTAACAAAAAGAAGATTGATGAGTCACTAGCAGAATTTTTTATACAAAATCTGGACAAAAAATTAAACAAGAATAAACAAGATTTTTTAGCACAAGATTTTAGCTTGGAAGAAATTTTAACAGTTATTTAAAGTTTTGACAGTTCTAAAACACCTGGAAATGACGGTCTACCGGTAGAATTTTATAAATGTTTTTGGGAAATTTTAAAAGAAGATTTAACAAATTATTGAAAGAGTCTCAAAGAACTTTATATTACCAAAGTCTTGGAACGAAGGAGTGATTATGTTAATTAAAAAAAAAAAGGAGATAAGGAACAAATTAAAAACTAGAGACCAATCACATTATTGAACAGTGACTACAAAATTTATGCCAAGCTGATCGCTAATAGAATGAAGAAATGTGTAGGATCTATTATTGATGAGGATCAATCATGTGCAGTACCAGGAAGAGTGATATCAGACTCAATAATTTTACTTTGAGATATTATTTGGGACGTAAAAGACAGAAACCAGAAAATTGCTTTAATTTCTCTTGACTTTGAAAAAGCTTATGATAGAGTTGCCCACGATTTTTTATTTAAAACATTAGGAAAAATGGGTTGTCCAGAAAAATTACTCAAGCAAATTATAAGCTTATACGAGAATGCCTTTAGTAAAGTATCTGTAAATGGATTTTTATCTGATAAAATTAAGTTATTGAGTGGGGTAAAACAGGGATGCCCCCTGTCACCCATCCTTTTTATATGTGCAATAGAACCACTCCTGTGCGCAGTGAGGAAGGATAAAGTGATTGGGCCAGATTCAGGTAGATGCACGCATATTTTATCCGGCGTAGCGCAGCGCATATACGTTACGCTGACGCGAACTAGCGAGTCAAGTCCAGTATTCACCAAGCGCATGTTCGTTACTTTGCGAAGGAGTAACAAAAAAGCGCTGGCGCAACCCGACGCAAGTGGGTGTGATCATATGTAAATGATGGGCGGAGCCCAGCGCAGTGACTTACGTTCATCGCATTATCCACGGAGCATGCGCAGTGAGGGAGGGATCCCCTCTCTCCCCTGTGCGCATACTCACAACTTCCGTCAGCACCACTTCATGGGAAACGGTAGCGCAATGTGATCCGTTGCGCGTATAAAAGCGGCCGCAGATGCGCCTTTCCGGCGCAAAAGTATATCCGGTTCCCCCTACCCCAGGGAATTTACTTTTGCTGTGTGATGGCTGCTCCCATTCCCCGCAAAGAGAGGAGAAACCTCAATTTTAATGCCCAGGAGCTGGCAGTAGTGATCTCCGCTATGGAGACCTACAACGACTTCCTCCCCGGCAGGAAAAGTCGGAAGACCAGCCGGGATAGGAAGCAGGGCATCCTGGAGCATTGCTGGCAGGGTCAATGCTTTGGGCTACTCCATCCGGACTGCTGCCGATATCGGCAAGAAAAAAAATGACTTGGGGCGCAAAGTCCGGGGCAAGGTGGCCACCATCAAGAGGCATGAGAGGGGCATGGGTGGTGGACCCCCATGTGCGGTCAGCCTGACCACGGAGGAGGAGGTGGTCGCCCGCTGCCTGGAGAGGGAGCAGTTGGAGGGGGTCCCGGGATATGATTCCGTGGAGGAAGGCTCCAGGACAGGTAAGTGTTTTTATCCCCTATTTGGTGTGTTGCATGTGGGGGGAGGGAGGGTACATGTGCCAAGTGTGTGGGACCACCCAACATGTGTCTGCTTTATGTCATCCACAGATGACGGAGCTGGGCCATCATCTGTCGCCGGCCAGTCCACCCCATCCCATCCCCCCAACGGCATCCTGTGCCCGACCCCCTGGGTGGTGAAGACACTGTGATGGAGGGGAGTGCCCACACCTTACCTGCTGAGGTGGTTGAAGAGGAGCCTGTTATTCCCGAACAGGACTTTGTATTATTTTTGGAGGAGTCCTCCCCTTCTGCAGGGCCCTCTCAAATCCCCTCCCCCATCATAGGGAGCCCCTCAAGGGCGACTCCATCCCCCGGGGACTACCATCTCCTGGCCCCAGGAAGGTGACCCGGAAGACCAGGGGGGTGTCTGACGTGGTCCATGACCAAATGGCGAGGGACCAGGCCAGGCAGACCCAGCAGATGGGGGAGATTGCTGGGCATCTGGACCGGGTAGCTGGCAGCCTGGCCTCCGTGGGACAAATGTCAGAGGCAGTGCAGGACATAAGCTGCAACTGCGCTGCAGTGGTGACCAGCCTGGGGAGGCAGAGGCAGCATGACCAGCGGCATAATGTGACCCGCCAGCTGAGGATGCAGGCCCAGACCAACCACTATCTCACCCGGATTGCCGTGGCCTTGGAGGGCATGCAGCCAACACCTGCCAGGAGTGGCCCACCCGGGGATTAGCCACCTCCAGATGAGTTTTTATTTTGATTTTGCTTTTTGCTCAGGTTATGAGCTTTTTATTTTGAGTTTAACTGCACACGGTCAGGAGTGCAGGGGACAGTGTGAATGGTGTGTGAATGTGAGGGGATGGCACTCCTGCCAGTAAGGGGTGTCACCCTCAGCCGTTGGGGAGAAGTTATCCCCACGGCTGTGTGAATGACGTGTGAATGGTGTATGAATGGACAGCGACATCATTGGGGCCTTGACGCCGGCGTTGCTGCTCCCAAGTCCTGCATGTTGGACTTGGGCTAATCCAATGCGATGTGAATGTGGTGTGTGTGATCTAGGGACATCAGTGGTGTGCATGCGTGCATTGTCCGTGTGATCAATGTTTTTGTTTAGTGTCCAAAGATGCCTACGGCGAGGACCTTCCCGACTGCTCTTCCATCAGCTGAATGGGTCTCCTCGGGCAGGGGGGGGCTGTCTGGTTGGGAGGTCAGGTCATCACGTATGTCAATCTGCAGGCCCTTTCTCATGGCAAAGTTGTGCAGAATGCAACATGCACCGATGATCTGACACACAAAGGTAGGGGAATACAAGAGGGCCCCCCCAGACTTAGCCAGGCAGCGGAAACGGGACTTCAGGAGCCCAAATGTTTGCTCCACCACTGCACGAGTTTTGATAAGTGCGGCATCGTATCTTCTCTCTCCTCTGGTTTGGGGGTTCCGGAAAGGAGTCATTAGATGGGGTCCCAGTGCATGTGCAGGGTCACCTGTAAGGGAAAAGACAGGAGGATGTTAGTCATGCATGTGCCCCTTGTGATGTGTGCATCATGGGGGGGTACGGTCATGCCTGCCACCCATGTCACTCACCAACCAGCCAGCTGTCCCCATACATGTTCTGTTCGAATTCCATTGGGATGGGGCTCTGATTGTAGATGTAGCTGTGTTGGCTGGTTTCGGGGTGTTTGGCACGGACGTGCCATATGAGGCATTGGGCATCGGCTATCACCTGTACGTTGATGGAATGCCAATGCTTCCGATTGCGATATATGTGCTCTGTGGCACTGGGGGGCTGGAGTGCCACATGTGTGCAATCAATGACCCCCACGGTGCGTGGGAATCTGGCAATGCTGTAGAAATCCTGCATTGCCTTCAGCCGCAGGTCCTCAGTGGTGGGTCTGATGAAGTGGTGGGACATGCGTCTGAGGATTGCAGGGACAACCTGGTGCACACATCTGCTCATGGAGGACTGTGACATCCCAGCCACCACTCCACTTGTACGCTGGAATGATCCACTTGCAAGGAAATGAAGTGTTGCCAGTACCTTCACCAGTGGCTGCACTGCTTGTGAGCGGTGTGGTGGGCTGGTGATGTCATCCTGCAGGGTTGTGGTTAGTTCAAGGATTGCATCAGGGCTGAATCTGAAGAGGCGATACACCTCCTCATCCCCCATGCTAAAGAGGCTAATGCGCCTGCTTGATCCTCTCGCGTGCCCGCCTCCTCCGTTCCGGGGGACCCATTAGTAGTGCTAGGACCACGGCTGCCCCTGGCATGTTGGCACACAGAGGTGTTGTCCTTGTAAATGTGGTTGTTCAGCTTGCTATTTTCGTCGGTAACGCTGCTGCTGTAGCTGCTCTCCTGCTGACCTGTGGCCGTCAGGAGTAAAGATAAAGCAGCTATTTATAGGAATAACTTTGCGACAGACGGACGACATACGCACGGCGCATGTAGCCAGCGTCTTGTGCCAATCCGTTCGCGAATCGGGAAATTTCCCTCATTTGCATATTTGAATGGGAAATCAATGGGCGCGACGGATGCGACAAGCGAAAATATGCGCTTACGATACTCTGGCGAGGGAAAGTTAAGCCGATCGGAGAAAGCCTGTTTTCCGTTGCATCTAGTTTGGTGGGTACGGCCGCATAGATACTACGGCGCATCTTGACAGTTACGCGGCGCATATCGATATACTCCAGCGCAAGTCTTACTGAATCTGGCCCATTGAAGGTTTTTTTACTCCAGGAAATGAAGGAAAACAGATGAAAAAAATAGCTTATATGGACGATGTCACCTTAATTGTTAAAAACCTCAAAAGTTTTAAAAGAACACTTAGAACAGTAAGTTGGTTTTGTGAAGGCTCAGGTTTTAAAGTAAATCTAGATAAATCAGGAGTTTTTACAATCGGACATTTTTATACAGAACCGGATCTAAAAATCCCTAAAGTATCAGAAATTAAAATCCTTGGAATTTGGTTTTCAGAAAATTGTGAAAATTTCAAAAATTGGGAGTCCCTCTTGGAAAGAGTAAAGAAAAAAATGGATTTCTGGAAATTAAGAGCATTAAGCATGGAAGGGAAGATATTGATTATTAAGAAAGTGATCTTGCCAATTATTCTATATGTTTCAATGTTTTTTTTTTCCCACCAGCCGTAATTTTTAAAAGACTGATTAAATCTTGCTTCAACTTTTTCTGGGGTTCAAAAAAGGAACAAATAAGAAGAGATGAAATTTATAAACCTAAAGAGAAAGGAGGTAAAAGCTTTCCGGATTTTAGAAAAATTTTGTGTCTAAAGTAATTTTCTCATGTTTTTAATAGACTGGTAAATAGGGAGTCACGGAATAATGCCTTTTTAAAATATCAATTAGCTTCTTTTTCAAAAAGATACAAATGGATAAATGATGACCATCTAAAACCTATGAGAGGAATGCCACCTGAAAATTACATCATACTAGAAAAAATCCTAAAAGAATATAAACTAATGGATATAGAAGAAGACATTTTAAAAGACTATCAAAAGCTAAAAAAGATGACAGAAAAGAGAGCAATTGCCAGTCCAATTAAAAATTATTCCTATAAGTTTACAAAAAGGAATTTGGGAAGCAACACATTTTTCTTTACTCTCAAATGAGCAAAAAGATCTTGCATGGAGCATTGTACATGAAATTGTTCCATCCAGAAGCTTTCAAACACAATCGAGGCCTACTTAGAAGTGCGCAGTGCGTAAGAGAAGAATGCTGTATGGAGGAAACAACATTACATTTATTCTGGAATTGCAAATTTGCACAAGATGTTTGGAAAAGAGTCGGACCTTTGATAAAAAATTTAAGCACTTTAAAATATTTTAACCACAAAATCATCTTTTATGGCTTAGGAATTGAAAAAATCGAATTCAAAAGAATATGGCTACTCATTAACTCAATCAAATTTGCCTTGTGGAAGGTAAGAAACATCTATTTATTTAAAAAAGAAAACATATCAGTTGAAGGCTGCATACGTTTAGGGTTGAGTTTTCTATATCTATATTATTTAAAAGATATAAAAAAAGTTTGGAGATGATAAATCAGAAAAATATTGGAACTTTAAGATATGGGGGCAGATTCACGTAGATCGGCGCATTATCATTCCGGCGTAGCGCACCACTTTTCCGTTAGACTTGCGCAATCTAGCCGCGTAATCCGGCGATTCACGTAGCTTTTACGCAAGAGCTTGCGCAAACGTAAGGTTTTTTCCGGAGGCGTAAGGAGGAGTAATACAAATTGGGAGGGACGTGGGCGTGTTACATTGAAATGAGCCGTGACCCCATGCAAATGAAGGGCCGGCCGACTCGCGCATGCGCGCGTGAAGGAAACCATGTCAGCTCCGTTGTGCGCATGCTCACAACTCGGGAGCGGCGCAATCATTGAAATTGGAAATGGACTAGGGCAACGTTGTGAACTACGCAGACAGCATAAATAGACACACACAAACGCCCTTCCATTGCAAAAGTACATCCCTTTGTGTCCCTTCCCATTGAATCAAGTGCTTTTGCTCTGTTGTTCGTTAGAGTGTGTTTTGTAGTTGTGAGATTAGTGTTCTGTGTGATCTTGTGCTTGTTGGTAGTTTTGTGAAAGTGTATTTTGATAAGTGTTTGAGACTGTTTGTTTGATTGATATATTTCTGAGCGTTTGTTTTCTTGCTTTATTTTTTCATCTGATTTTTTTGTGTGTGTTTCTTGCTGAGTGCTAGTGTGATTTTTGGCTGTTCTTTTTCTCTTTGTGTGTGTTCTTGTCTGATTGGTTGTGCTTGTATTTGTGACAGATTTTTGGTGACTGCTAGTGAGTTTGTTTGGAAGTATGACTGAGAGAAAACGAAAGCTCAATTTTACTGTGGGGGAAAAAAGAATTCTTGCCCGGGCCATTACCGACTATGGGCGTTTTCTCCACGGCCCGCAGAGTGCCACCACCACCCCGGCCAGGAGGAGGGAGATCTTGGATATGATCACAGAGCAGGTCAATTCATCGGGGGAGGGGGAGACACGGACCCGCTCTGGGATAGAAAAGAAAATAAATGACCTCCGGCGTGAGGTGAAAAAAAAACTGGCCGCAATAAATGCCCATGCCAGGGGCACAGGAGGGGGCCCACCATGCCGGGTTAGATTTTCAGAGACGGAGCGTGTGGTGGCCCTGACCTTTCACCGGCATGAAGTGGAGGGCCTGCCAGGCTTTGACACAAGTCCGGTCCCCGCGGTGCCAGGTAAGGTTTTTATTTCTCTCAGGTGTGTAGCATGTGTGGGGGAGGGGGTGAAAGGGAATATGTGGCAAGTGTGTGGATCCTCCAACCTGTGAATGGTTTGTGTCATCCACAGCTGTGCAGGAGGGTGCAGGGCCATCTGGACTGACCGCTCCAACCCCAGGACAGCAGCCTAATGAGGCCCCCCCAACAAGGCCAGAGTCCGCAGAGGAGGAACAAGAGGAGGGGGAGGATCATGCGGAGGACGATCATGAGGAGGAGCAGAATCATGAGGAGGAGGAGTCCATGGAAGGCACTGGCCCTTTGGTTTCTGCGGACTCTTCCCCTCTGGCTGCAAGAAGCCTGCCCTCCCTAAGGGTCAGCCCCCCCCCCTCCTCCCCCAACATGGCTCCCCTCACAAGGGCCTCCCCTTCTCCCCGGCCACAACCATCAGCTGGAGCCAGGAGGTCATCCCAAAGCACCAGGGGGGCGCCCAATCTCATGCCCGCCTGTCTGAGAAGGAACCTGGCCACCCAGACCCGCCTTCTGAGACAGCTCTGCCAGACTATGGGGCGGGTGGATCAGAGCCTGTCCTCCATTAATGATAGCCTGGGTAACCTGGACTCCCACTCCCGGGCCTCCACAACCTGCCTAAATGACCTGCAAACTACAGCAGCAGGCGTTGGGCAGGATGTGAGGGCCCTTACCCAGGCTATCCAGGGCAACACGGCAACACTTGGTGCTGCCCTGGACAGAATAGCCGTGGCCTTGGAGGGCAGGCCGCCAGGTGGGCAGATCTCAGGGGCTGCTCCTCCTTCCCCGGCTTTTCCCCTCCCCCATGCGTCTCCCCTGAGGGTCCGGGGCCGTGGCCGGGGGCGCCCCAGGCGTGGCTCAGGCAGAGGGCAATAATTTTTTTTTCCCCCTTTTGTTTGTTTTGAAAGCTTTTTTATTTTTGTTCTCTGCTTTTTTTTGTTTTTTCTAAGCAATTTTTTTTTACTATGCATTTTTTGTTTCTATGCATTTTTGTTTGTTTGACTTTTTTGGCATATTTTGGGTTGTGAATGATGTTTGAATGTGGGGGTGACATTCCTGCTGGAAAAGGGGTGTCACCCTCAATTTTGGTGGAGAAGGGTTCCCCAGGACCAGGGAGAAGTGATTCCCAGGTCCGTGTGAATGGTGTATGAATGTACAGTGACATAATTGGAGCCTTGACGTGGCGTTACTGCTCACCAGTCTTGCATGGTGGACTGGTGCCAATCCAATTTGATGAGGATGTGGGGTGTGTGTGCTAGGGACCATAGTGGTGTGCATGCATGCATTCTCATTGTGCCATGATTAATGTGTGTGTTTAACGTGCAAAGATGCCCAATATGAGCTGCCTCCTGACTGCTCTTCCCTCAGAAGACGGGGTATCCTCGGTTAGGGGTTGATTTTCTGGTTGGGGGGTCAGATCATCACGTAGCTCAACCTGCAGGCCCTTCCTCACTGCGAGATTGTGTAGCATGCAACATGCAGCGATGATATGGCACACGAAGTTTGGGGAATACAACAGTGTACCCCCAGACTTATCCAGGCATCGGAAACGTGACTTCAGGAGGCCAAAGGTGCGCTCCACCACAGCACGGGTTTTGATGTGTGCTTCATTGTATCGTTCCTCTCCTGGGGTTTGGGGGTTCCGGATAGGAGTCATGAGATGGGGTCCCAGTGCATATGCAGAGTCACCTGTAAAGGAAAAGACAGGAGAATGTTAGTCATGCATGTGCCACTTCTGTTGTGCATCACGGGAGGGGATAGTCATGCCTGACTCCCATGTCACTCACCAACCAGCCAGGTGTTCCCATACACGTTCTGTTCGAATTCTGTTCGGATGTGGCTTTGATTGTAGATGTAGCTGTCATGGCTGGACCCTGGGTGTTTGGCACGGACGTGCCATATGAGGCCTTGGGCATCAACTATCACCTGTACGTTGATGGAGTGCCAATTCTTCCGATTGCGGTACATGTGCTCGGTCTCATGGGGGGGCTGGAGTGCCACATGTGTGCAATCTATGGCCCCGATGGTGCGTGGGAATCTGGCAATTCGGTAGAAATCTGCCATTGCCTTGATTCGAAGCTCCTCAGTGGTGGGTTTGATGATTTGGTTGGCCAAGCGTGTGAGGATTGCAGGGACAACCTGGTGCACACATCTGCTCATGGAGGATTGTGACATCCCAGCCACCACTCCACTTGTACGCTGAAAAGAGCCACTGGCAAGGACATGGAGTGTTGCCAGGACCTTCACCAGTGGCTGCACTGCATGTGAGCGGTGTGTTGGGCTGGTGATGTCCTCCTGCAAGGTTGTGGTTAATTCCAGGATGGCATGAGGGGGGAATCTGAAGATGCGAAAGACCTCTGAATCATTCATGCCAAACAGGTGTATGCGGGTGCGGTATACCCTCTCCCGTGCCATCCTCCGTGCCCTCCTCCTTCTTTGGTCATCTATATTCACTAGTGCAGCTATGAGCGACGATGCCCCTAGCATGTTGGCAGTCAAATTGTAGTGCAACACGTGTGTGTGGTCTGCTCCTCAGTAACGGTGTTGCTTTATCTGACAATTAGACTTTTTTTCAAAAGTTAGATCAGCTTTTATGTGCTCTAACTTTAGACAGGACATTTTGCAGTTGCGCACATCGCGTAGCCTGCGCAGCAACTGCGTTTTTTTGTGGATCCCCGTAACTCCCTCATTAGCATATTTGACTAGCAAATCAATGGTGTGTCTAGCGCAGTTTTGCGCGAAGGGAAGCGAATGTCTAACTCAATTACGCCGGACCAAAAAACGTAGATTTCTGGCGTATATTGTTTTGTGAATCGCGTCCAACTATACGCACGCGCACATTTAGACTTACGCACGCGCAACAGCAGTTGCGCACGCGTAATCGCTCTGTGAATCTGGGCCATGGAATTGATTAGTTTAAAAATAATTTCCACGATGATGGCATATTTTAAGACTTGAGTTGGAAAGAATGAAAACTTGAGACTAAAGAATTCTGAGTGGAAAAAAAAAAAATCTGTTCTCATCAGTTTAATATCTGATACGTCCCCTATCTGGGGACCATATATTAAATGGATTTTTTGGAACAGGGAGATGGAAGAAGAGCTTGCTCTTTCCACTCCACACATCGACCTGGTATTGCAGTATCTCCAAGACTGGTGCACCCCTTTCTTACTCAGTATCCAAAAATAGATTTGAATGGAAAATCATCCAGCTTGTTTGTTGGTCTTGTGTCTTTTTTGCTGCTCTGGTTGCCTAACCTTCTTGCTCTTTAATAAATCGGCATGTAACCCTTGTGTCTGTGTGTTCATTGCTTTTGTCACTTTCTTGGGGGAAGAAAAGGACGTTTTTGGCCTGCTGCTGCTCCTCCTCATCCCCAGATGACACTCTACGAAGTTACCTATTCAGGAAGACCTAGTTTTAGTCAGTGCACCAATTTCGACAAGACAGCTAGTGTTCTACTCATCCATTCTTCCTCTCTCTCCTAAGGCCCAGGTTCAAGCCTACAATAGCAGTGACCCCGTCTTTCAAACAAGTGGGCATCCATTTCTGTGCCTTGCTGCAGCAAGCAGTTAGCTTGAAAAGTCAACTGAGGCAAGGTTTTTTTTCTTTTTATCTGGAGGATCCCTTAGACTGCGACTCCCTCAAGTGGCTCTCGTTTTTCATCCACGTTATGTTAACTAAGAGGCGGAGCCATGCAAATGATTTCCCTCGTTAAACGTGCACAAGGAGCAACGAGGAACACCGAAATCATCTTTTTTGGCATGTCTAAAGGTCAGAATGGGCTCCAGCAATGTTGGGCAGGTGTCAGAGAAGTGTGGATTGGCCAGTAGACAGGGGAGTAGGACTGTGGGCCAGCAACACCCGTCTGCCTGCCTGCCTGCCTGCCTGCGCATCTTCACACCTCTGGACAGCCTAGAATGGGGGGGAAGGGTGAAGGCTGGGCACAGGCAAACTGGCACCTCTCAGCGAGCTCTCCGCTCAGGCCGCAAAGCCGCTCGCTCGGAACAGAGAATAATTGGGTTATCGCTTCTCGGCCTTTTGGCTTAGATCTTGTCGTTGTGACTAGGTTAAGCTTGACACCAGCCACTCTCGGCCTGTTAACTAGTTCCCTTCGGGGTCTAGTTGCTGCTGCTATTGGGTTTGGCACTGTGGATAGCTCTAGAGCTGTGATCATCTTGTTTGGACTTTGGAGCAACAGAGATCTTACCATCGAAGGGAAAACACTGGTACTCCGCAGCGAGATTCTCCCTGTGTTGCAGTACCTCGCCCAGGCCTGGCCCCCCCGGGTCAACACCTGCAAGGCCATCACCAGGGCGGTGTTTCACTTCATCTGGAACTCCAAAATGGACAGAGTAAAGCGGACTGTTATGTTCAAGGAACCTCTCAAGGGTGGTAAGGGCGTGCCCGACATCGCCACATTACTGAGGGTGTTCTTTGCTTGTAACTGCATCCGCAGGACTTTGGTTGACAGAACTGTGGACTCTGGCGGTAACTCCATGTCCTGTTTTTTCCTCCTGCCTCTTTGGAAGTCGCTTGGATGGGACAAATGGGACAGTTCCGTCCCCTACAACTGGGACACTCCATGGTATTACTTGGATACTTTCAAGTTCATCAAGGAGCTGGGGCTGCATGGAGTTAAGCCCGACTTGTGGAAGCCAAAAACTATCTACAAGTTGATTAGAGCATCGGACATCTTTGAGACTATTCCAGGCCTCCCTTCAGCCACTTGCAAAGTGGTCTGGAGGAATGTTTCTTCAAAGAGACTCACCAACAGGCACAAAGATCAGGCATGGATGGCAATCCAAGGGGGATTGGTGCTCAGGACATTCCTACATGCCAGAAACCTGTGCAGATACAGGCACTGCCCCTTTTGCATCATCCAGGAGGAAACAGCATATCATGTGTTCTGGGAGTGCCTTGGAACCTGAACTTAACCAGTTAAGGACCCCCGCACGCACATATACGGCCTCAGAATGGCTCGTACAGGCACAAGGGCGTAAATTTACGTCCTCGCCTGAGTGCGGTTCGGGGGTCCCATCGGGACCCCCTCCGCGGCGTGCGGGGGTCTCCCTACCTTTGGGAGCGATCCGGGATCTGCGGGCGGATGTCCGTGTTATCCGCCCCCCCCGCGATCGCTCCCAGCCAATGGGAGCGCGCTCCCAGGCTGTCACTTCCTCCTCCTGTGTTTACACAGGAAGGAGGAAATGATCATTTCTCTCATCGCAGCGCTGTTTCCCAGCGCTGCTGATGAGAGAAGACATGCCAAGTAAGTGTGCACCAACACAACACTGACACACACTCACATAGGCATATTAACCCCTTGTGATCGCCCCCCCCACCCCCCTGTCACAGTGTTACTGAATGCAGTGATTTAATCACTGCATTTAGTGTCAGTGTGACAGGCACTGTAAAAATCAGTTAGTGTTAGGTTCAGGATAGCCCCCCCACCCCCCCTAATAAAGTTTTAACCCCCTGATCACCGCCCTAGTTAACCCTTTCACTCCCTATTGCCAGCGTCACTAAGCGATCATTTTTCTGATCGCTGTATTAGTGTCGCTGTTCCCGCTAGGTAGCTATTTTTTTTATTGCGATTTTTTTTTTTTACTAAAGACATGTGGCTAAATAAATTTTGGCCTAAATGTTTGACTAAAATTTAGTTTATTTGATTTTTTTTTAACAAAAAGTAAAAAAATAGTGTTTTTTTTCCAAAAATGTCGCTCTATTTTTGTATATAGCGCAAAAAATAAAAATCGCAGAGGTGATCAAATACCACCAAAAGAAAGCTCTATTTGTGGGAAGAAAAGGACGCAAATTTTGTTTGGGAGCCACGTCGCACGACCGCGCAATTGTCTGTTAAAGCGACGCAGTGCCGAATCGCAAAAACACCTTGGGTCATTTACCAGCGTATTGGTCCGGGTCTTAAGTGGTTAAAGACTTTGTACCACAGACTGCTATTACACACTTTGGTGTGTTAAACGGACTCTTCTGTGGAACCCATTCACAGGAGGACATTGACAGTGCGTGGCGGGTTCTGTGTTGCTTTAAGGATGCCTTATGGTACGCCAGAAATCGCCGCGTCCACAACCGGCAGAGGATGTCCATCGAGGACTGTCGCAGACTGATCTTCAGCCTGCTGAGAGACTATACCTTGATGGACTTTAAGGAGGAAGAGGACGTCTGAAGATTTCCCCTCTCCCCCAACTGTATGTTTTCACTTATGGACATTTCTTGACACGTTTTTGAAGTGCTGTTTTCAGGGTAATGCGGCGTCATGCACGATGTGATGTTTCAGGGTTTTATTACTCTGCGCAACACGTCAGGCATCATACCGCAGGATGGATGAATGTAATTTAATTGTATGCTTGGAACTGTATTGTTATGTAGTGTTTTTATGCGCTGCGTCGCAATACAAAGTAGAATGTACCCTGTTGAAAGTATTTGATTTTTGTATATTTGCTTTGCAAAATAAACTTAAATATTGCTGTGATCATCTTAAAGAGGTGTTGATCCTGGTCGGTGAAAGGAAGAAGAAAATCCTAGCCATTTGGCGAAGAATCCGGTTCCTGTAGCTGTCAGCGGTTTTTTGCATCTTTTTGAGGATTTCATGGAAGAAATTTATAGCGGTGAAAAATGGCGTCCAGAGGAGAATCCTTTGATTTTATTGAAGATACTATCAGATTTGAGATCCTCCCTGAAGCCCAAGGTATGTTGGATCTACGAATTTTTGCTAAAACCATCTTGCAAAATGCTTTGGGCATTAATCTAAAGAAATTCTTATGCTTGCAATCTTTTCCAAAAAAGAAAACCTATGATTTAACATTCCAGTCACGAGGAAACTGTTAAGCAATCTATGCAAAGTATATTGAGTTGCAAAATATGGATGTTTTTAAGGGGATCCGTGTTTATCCACTCTTCTGCTAAGTATATTGAGTTGCAAAATATGGATGTTTTTAAGGGGATCCGTGTTCATCCACTCTTCTCCAAACAGGAGATGCTTGTGGTAGTACATATGTACAATCCACATGTCACAGAAAAACAAATAATTGGCATACTTGTCCCATACTGTAAAAAAAAAAAGTATGAGGGGAAGATTTTGAATGAAGTAGGGGTCTGGAACGGAAAAAGGAAATTTAAGGTCACCTTTACACCATGCTCCCCATCCTATGGGGGTTTCATGCGCCCCCCACCATTAATTACTGGTAGTCACAGAGGATACTTATATTACAATGGGATGCCTCCATATTGTAAAGGATGTAAGGGTTTTGGACATAATATGGACGCTTGCCCAAGGTTGGGAGTCTGTGAGCTGTGCCATAAACGAGGACATACGAAGGAACATTGCCCAGTGAACAAAGAACCGTTTGATTTACTGGTCGAAACTTTCGAAAAAATGGAAGAAGCAAACCAGGCTCAAGATGAGCAGAATGGTGAGACTTCACAACAGCAAAATGCAGAGGTCCCTGAGACTCCTGCAGAAAATTTAGAAACAAAAATACCAGAGGAGACACCAGAACAAATGGACTCCACTGAGACAAAAAAGGAGGGGCAGATCGGAGGAAGACTCTGATGAGCCAAAAAAAGAAGAAATTAAGCCTTGTGAAGAAGAAGAAGAAGATGAACCAGGGGGTGCTCCCAAGAAGAAAATGGGCTGTAAGTCAGGAAGTGAAGAATGTCCTTTGGGTCAGACGGAAGGGACGTCCAGTGACTTCTTAGTGCCATGTCACCAAACATCACCCCTAGTGGTAGATCTCTCTGATAGAGAGGAAGCTGATTTGAGTGATATGGGGATGAACTCCCCAAGCATTGAGATTTTGAGAAATAATCAAGAAACATGGTGAAATGAGAACCTCATGAATACAAAACTAAAAGTATTCTCTAAATGTTAGAGGTTTACAAACAAAAATGAAACGGATGGTATTATATGATTTCTTGAGTACTATGGACTTTGATTTTTGTTTTTTGCAAGAGTGCGGGATCAGCCATCGAAGTTCATATAAAAACTACAAGAAAGAGTGGACTTATGGACCTTCTGTGTGGTCTGGATCCAATATAAATAGAAGTGACGGTGTCGCAATACTAACCAGGAATGTAAATATTGAGATTAAAAGAGTAACAGAAATTATTCCTGGAAGAATACTACAAATAGAATGGGATCGTTTTGGTGAAAGAATAAGATGCATTAATGTGTATGCTTCACCTGTGGAAAAAGACAGGAAAGAAAATTTTGAAGCCTTAAAAGTTTTTTTCAGTTGGACAAAGCCCATTAATAATCGGTGGTGATTTTAATTGTGTTTGGCCGGGGGAAACCTGTGAAAGACCAGGAAAAAAATGATAAAATTGATCACTCTGCAAAAACTCTGAAAAAAATCGTAGAAGATGTATGCTTGAAAGATTCTTTTTTTTGTAAAGGGAAAGAAGAAAATAGATACACATGGTCTAATGTTCTAAACAAGTCAAGGATTGACTATCTTTTTGTTTCAAGGGGAATTGAAGTTGTTTCTTTTTCAACAATCCCGGTTGTTTTTTCTGACCATACTTTAGTTGAAAGTGAATATAAGTTGGATGGACATAGCCACAGGAAAACTAACTTGTGGAAATTGAACGTCTCTCTGCTAGAAAAAGAAGAGATAAAAAAAGAATATGTATATAAATATTCCAAATGGAGTCAAAACAACGGTGAAATGGATATCCTGACGTGGTGGGAGAAGCTGAAAAACAAAACAGAGAAATTCTTTTTACAAAAAAGTAAAGAAATTGTGGAGCAAAAAAAATATTTATTTAAAAAACTGAATGGTAGCTTGAATACTTTGGTCTTATTAAAAAAGCATGGTTTGGACTTTGAAAAAGAAATTGATGAGATCAAAAAGCCAAATTAAAACCCAAATTGAGGAGAGAGGAAAGCAAATAATTTTTCAGTCAAAAATTTAAGAATTGGAACATAATGAAAAATGTACAAGTTATTTCTTCAAAAAGATTGCTTCAAAAAAAGGATACATAAATAAATTGAAAGGTGAAACAGAACGGGAGGAAATGTTGGGGAAAGCTGATCTTTTTTACCAAAACTTATTTTCTCCCTGCAAGACAGACGCTGCTTTTGAAAATTATTTTCTAGGAAAAGTGGATAGAAAATTAGAAAAAGAGGATCAAGCCTGGTTGGACAGAGAATTAGATGGTGAAGAGGTATTTGAAGCAATTAAGAGTTTCAAAAAAAATAAAACACCAGGAAATGATGGATTACCCATTGAATTTTATATTGTTTTTTGGGACACTATTAAAAAAGTTTTTTTGGATGTTTTGTCGAAATGCACACACAATTTCCGAATGCCCGAATCTTGGAAATCTGGTGTGGTCACTCTTATATACAAAAAAGGTGACAAAGAAAGCCTCAAAAATTGGAGACCTATAACCCTTCTCAATGCGGACTATAAAATCTTTTTCAAAATTTTAGTCAACCGTTTCAAAAAAGCGTTGGGAAAAATCATAGGGGAAACACAAACGTGTGCAGTACCCGGGAGGAAAAGTTTGTCAAATTTAATTTCAATCCGAGATTTGATCTGGTACACAAAGAAAACTGGCAATAATTTCAATAGACTTTGAGAAAGCCTATGACAAAGTGGTCTATTCCTTTTTGTTCAAGGTCCTACGGAAAATGGGCTTCCCTGAAAGAATCGTGAATCAAGTCCAAATGCTGTATTCTGGATGCATGAGCAGAATTCTAGTAAATGGATCCTTGTCATCTGGAGTATATCTGAAATGTGGTGTAAAACAAGGATGTCCTCTATCACCAATATTGTTTGTGTGTGCTTTGGAACCTCTGCTTTGTTCAATAAATAAAATGAAGATCATTAAAGGAGCAGAAATTCCTTGAACGCTATAAAAACAATGGCATATATGGACGATTTGACAATCTGTTGCCAGGATACTGTATCAGTCAAATATGCAATCCAAGAAGTAGAACAGTTTAAAAATGCTTCTGGCTTTTCGATAAATTGCGAAAAATCCTAAGTCGTGTGGATTGGAAAATGGATGGGTGTGGAGAGAATTAAAATTAAAACAGCAGAAGAAATAAAAATCTTGGGTATAATCTTTGATGATAAAAATAACGGACACAAAACTTGGCAAGCTCTACTTGAAAGAGTTAAGAAAAAAATAGCTTTTTGTGAAACTAGAGGACACAAAACTTGGCAAGCTCTACTTGAAAGAGTTAAGAAAAAAATAGCTTTTTGTGAAACTAGAGACTTAACCATGGAAGGCAGAATGTTAATCGTTAAGCAAGTTTTGCTCCCTATGATTTTGTATGTAGCAATGGTATTCCCAGATGAAGAGAAAATCTTAAAAAAGATAATTAAATTGTGTTTTTCCTTTTTCTGGAGATCTACTATGGAGAGAGCTAAAAGAGTTACTTTATGTCAAGACAAAGACAAAGGTGGAAGAAACATGATCGATATAATGCGATTTATCAAGACTAAGTATCTGGCGTACTGTATAAACGTTATTCTCCATGGGAATGACTTTACGTACAATATGATGAGTTATTGTGTTGGCTTTATGTTTAAACGTTATGAACTCGTAAGACTATCATTACGGAACCCATACTGTCTTGATCCACCAAAGTTTTATTTTATCTTAGAAAAAACGCTTAAAGAATACCACTTACAAAAGCTACCGGAAGAAACCTTGATGTGCCATAAAAAAATAATCAAGAAGATTAAAAAGAAAGATAATATAATAAGAATAGAGAACTTCTCAGAACAGAAATGTAGACAAGTTTGGAAGAACATCACAATGAGAGGTTTGACGAATACCCAATGCGATCTTGCATGGCAGATTGTTGGGCAGTGCCTGACTACAAGAGACTTTCAGCATCAACGTGGTCTGATTGCCTCTGCTGCTTGTCCAAGAGAAGAGTGTAAAAGAACGGAAACAGCTTAACACATTTTTTGGGGGTGCAGTTTTGCCCAAGAAGTATGGAAGAAAACCAGTCTAATCCTGAAATGGATCGGAAAATTTGATACCTTGGATGAAAATACAGTTTTGTACGGAGTATTGATCAGTTCGAATGAAAATTTTGACAAGATATGGCTAATTATTAATTGTCTAAAAGAAGCATTATGGAAGATGAGAAGTATCTTGGTAATCAACAGGGAAAAATTGGAAGTGAAAAACTGCATTGAATATGCAGTTAGCTTAATATACACATATTACCTAAAAGACCTAAAAAAGATGGGAAAAGAAGGTGCTGGGAGAAAATGGAGCTTCAAATTATTTCAGAAAATGTTAATAGAATGTATCTGAAAACAATATATATATTATTTTTTGGAAATGATGATATATATATAATTTGGCCAATACTTACCATAAATGATGTGTGTACGGATAAGTAATCTAAACTGGTTACTTGGATGACAATGATAAGGAATCTGGTTATTTCCGATTACTGATATGGTAAAAAAAAAAAAAAAAAATCTGTTCTTATCAGTTTAATATCTGATACGTCCCCTATCTGGGGACCATATACTAAATGGATTTTTAGAACAGGGAGATGGAAGAAGAGCTTGCTTTGTCCACCCCACGCTTTGACCTGGTATTGCAGTACCTCCAGGACCGGTGCAACCCTCTCTTACTCAGTACCAAAAAATAGATTTGAATGGAAAATCATCCAGCTTGTTTGTCTTGTGTGTCTGTTTTTTGCTCTGTTGGTTGCTTAACCTTCTTGCTCTCTAATACATTGGCATGTAACCCTTGTGTCTTTGTGTTCATTGCTTCTTGTCACTTTCTTGGGGGAAGAAAAGAAAGTTTTTTGGCTGCTGCTGCTCCTCATCGCCAGATGACACTCTATGAAGTTACCTATGCAGGAAAACTAGTTTTAGTCAGTGCACCAATTTCGACAAGACAGCTAGTGTTCTACTCATCCATGCTTCCTCTCTTTCCTAAGGCCCAGAATCAAGCCTTCAATAGCAGTGACTTTGTCTTTCAAACAAGTCAGCTGAATTTCATACATTTCTGTGCCTTACTGCAGCAAGCTGTTAGCTTGAAAATTCAGCTGAGGCAAGGTTTTTTTTCTTTTTAGCTGGAGGATCCCTTAGCCTGCGACTCCCTCTAGTGGCTCTCGTTTTTCGTCCACGTTATGTTAACTAAGAGGTGAACCCATGCAAATGATTTCCCTCGTTAAACGTGCACGAGGAGCAACGAGGGACACAGAAATCTCTGTAATTCTTCTTTTTTGGCATGACTAAAAAGGTCAAAATGGGCTCCAGCAATGTTGGGCAGGTGTCAGAGAAGTGTGGATTGGCCAGTAGACAGGGGATTAGGCCTGTAGGCCAGCGACACCCGTCTGCCTGTAGATCTTCACACCTCTGGACAGCCTAGACTGGGGGGGGAAGGGTGAAGGCTGGGCACAGGCAAACTGGCACCTCTCAGCGAGCCCGCCAATGAGGCCGTAAAGCCGCTCGCTCGGAACAGAGAATAATTGGGTTATCGCTTCTCGGCCTTTTGGCTGAGATCAAGTGTAGTTTCTGACTCGCTTGTATTTCAGTCGAGAGGTGTCCGGGGCACCCGAAGGTCGGCCTTGGGGGGGATCGTTCCTCTTCGCAGGGCCCCCCTTGCAGCTATTGGCCCTAGGCTTAGTCCCCGGACAACGGGAAGCGATCGCCCTTCTGAAGGCGGTTTTTGTATTGTTCCAGTACTACCATGGCGGTCCGAGGAATTCGGGACTCGATTTGTTTCCTGGTCGCACCGGGTTTTGAGAAGGAGGTGACGCTGAGGACCGTGGTCGTGGATCTTTTGACTGGAGAACTTGGCTTGGCGGTAAGAGATATCATTTGCTTACAAGATTTCCCGAACCAACATTTATACGATGTTACCTTCTCTTCTTCTGAGGTATGTTGGAACGTTTATGAAAAATTTAAATTGATGGCGGATGGCGAGGTCGGAAGGAAGTTTGGTCTCCAACCTTTATTTATGCAAGAGGAGAAGGTAATTACGGTGCACCTGTACAATCCTTTTGCCGATGTCAATTTGGTAAGGGCCTTCCTGGGCAACTACTGCAATAATCTCTGAGGTGGAGAGAAGGTTTTTAACAATTTCAAGATCTGGTCGGGAAAATACCGCTTCTATGCAACCTTTAAATCTGACCCTGGGTGTTTGGGTGGGGTTAAGAGACCCCCTGCAGTTTTTACCGTTGGAGGGGAGAGGGGCTTCCTTTTTTACCCCGGCCAGCCCAGGTACTGCAGAAAGTGTATGATGTATGGCCATGTGAGTGATGAGTGTGATCAAGAGCTTAAATGCCGGTTCTGTGGTGAGGGTGGTCATGTGGCTCGGAACTGTAAAGAGGGTAGCGATATTTCCAAACAGCCAGGACATGTGGCCAAGCAATGCAAGTCCTATCAATCTATCAGGAAAGTACTGATCAAGGTTCCAACAGCCGGGAAGGAGCAGAGAGAACCGAGGCAGCGGAGGCCACGTGATGGTGCGAAGGAGGGTACTAGGGGGAATGCTGCTGAGCAAGCAGGTTCCTCTGATCGCCCACTGGGGCATCCGGCCGGTGAAGCTGCACCCAATGGGCAGACAGGTGATGCGGCAGGAGCAGGTGACACAACCACAGCTGCTGTAAATGAAGTGGCTGGGGGTGGTGTTCGTTCTGAGACCGCTGATGTCTTGTCGGGTGAAGTTGCGGACCCCTCTGGTGGAACCAAAGTGCAGGAGGAAGATAGAGGAGGAGATCAAGGTGATGTTGCCCCTCCAGGAGAAGAAGGGGCTGATCAGGAGGTAGCCGCATCCGCGGAGGGAAAATCTAACTTGGCATCACAGCTCTTTGGAAGCTTGTCGGACAGTGACTCAGATGAGGGCGAGATGGACAGCCTGAGTAGTATTGAGTTAGGACAGAGGATGGAGGAGACTCTTGATTTACCAGACACTTCCGCCAGCAAAAGGGCTAGGGCAGATGTGACCTGGGCTAGTGTGGTGGAGGGCGGGAGTGTTATGTCTGCAAATGGGGATTCCGAAGAATCCGCCAGCTCTCCGGTTCCTCGGAGGAGGCAGAAGCCAGAGGCGAATGAAGCTGAGATGGACTTCTAACGACTTTATCATGGGTGTGTTCCTTTTCTTTTTTGTGATGGCTCTAACTGTTGGGTCCATCAATGTCAGGAGCATTGTGGCCAAAAATAGGAGGGTTGCTGTTTTCGATGAAATTAATAAGTTTCACGCGGATGTCGTCTGTTTACAGGAATGCGGGGTGATGCATGACCCCTCAGTTGATTGGTCCTGGGGCCCCTCTGTGTGGGCACTTGCGTGTGTGTCTCGGAGTGAGGGGGTTGGGGTGGTGGTAAAGAACCCCAATGTCCAAATTCTGTCACACGAGGTAGTAGTCCCTGGACGTTTGCAGATTGCGACCCTTGACTTCTTAGGGCAGCATGTCAGGTTGATAAACTGTTATGCCCCTGCCGAAAAAAGAGAAAGGAAAGTGCCTTGATACCCTCAGGATATATCTCCCTGGGAGAACCCCGACTGTCCTGGTGGGTGACTTCAACTGTATAAGGAGGGGTGAAGACCGTCAGGGGACCAGTGGCGATGGGGGGGTTGGATGCTTCATCCCGGGTCCTTAACGATGTTATATCTGATTTCGGTATGCATGATGTAGGGTTGGAGATAGAGAAAGACGCTACCACCTTTACATATCATTCTGACAAGGGGACCGTTAGGTCCCGGATAGATTTTATTTTTCTATCCCGGTTCCTGGAGAGTATGTCATACCAGGCCTTCCCAACGATTTTTTTCAGATCACTCCTTAATTTGTGGTACCTTTGGGTTGGAGGTGGGAGTGGAGTTTGGTAGGGGTACGTGGAAACTTAATGTTTCACTCCTTGATGATGTAGAGGTGGGGGGGCTTTTTGTTCCCTTTTTCAAAACATTGGAAGATAAGAAAAATGACTGATGATCTACTTGAATGGTGGGACTGGGTGAAAAGGCAAGTGGCCTCCTCCTTTAAGAAGATGGGGGTGGAAAGGGCCAGAAAAAAAAGGGAGGCAGGGAGGAGGCTGATGGAGAGAGTGCATTTTTTGTACATGTGCAAAAGGATGGGGCTGGAGGTGGAGGAGGATCTAAAGGAGGTGCAGGAGGAGAATAATAAAGGAAAAAGGGAAGAGTATAATCTTCAATGCCAAGGTACAGACTATGGAAGAGGATTTTTTTTTAAGAAGGCGTTTAGTCCTAAAAAGGTCATGAAGAAGATGATGGACGGACAGGAAGAGGTGGAGGGAAGAAGAATGTGGGATGTGGTGAGAGGCTTCTACCAGGACCTGTATGAAGGAGAAGAGCAGGCCACCATGGAAGAGGTGGACGAGTATTGCAAGGTCCTACCAAAAAGTCTGAATAAGGACGAAGGCGTTTTTTTTGGAGGATACAGTAGAAGAGGTGGAAGTTGAGAAGACGCTTAAAAGTATGGCTAGGAATAAAACCCCGGGAGGTGATGGACTTCTGGTGGAGTTTTACCTTAAATTTTGGCCCATTATTAAGTCACACCTGACTGAGGTTCTAAGGTTTTTTTTTTTTGCAAAGTGATTTCTTTGCCCCTGGGTGGCAATCAACACCCTTGATAATATAAGTGCCACGTCCTACAATATTGAGGAAGTTTGTGTGAGAAAAAATGGACTTTCTAGGCACGATTTTATAGAAAATTAGAAAAATAAATTTAATCTTTAAAAAATACATAAATAAATACAGTTCATCAAAGACCACATATCTTGATGTGTCCTGTATATATAGACAAGATTGTGACATACACAACGAAACAAATATGTATCAAGAACAAATATGAAACATTAGATATATGTTATAGTATACAATACAGAGCAGACTGGGGGTTATTGAAACCCAAGATGAACTGCTTGGTGTATCACTGGGTAGTTTCTATTCAGAACTTGATGTTCGTTTCGTTTCTCTTGGAATTGCTCAACATGTTTCGTGGTACCCCACTTCATGGGGAGCATAGAGAAATATACTATACAAATAAAACAAAAATATAATGAATATACAGTATCAGAAAAACATCATCATTAACCCATCACTGGATGGGTCACAAAATGTTTAATGAACTCACCAAAAACTTTAGTGACATATAAATGACAGTGAGAAGCTGGTTGCGACTGCCCAATAGAGCCGAGAGAGAAACCACTGGTGTCCCCGATGGGGACAGAGTAGGATGGTAAGGGTGGTCGGATGTGGATAGAGTGGTGCCTAATTGACTCCAGACAGAGCAGTCCCCTGCCCGAAGGGGGTGCTAATAAAAACCTATATAATAATTGACAATAATTATACTATAATACATTTGCATTAAAATTACTTTTAAATGAAATTACTGTTTTCCTATATATATATGCCTATACATATACATGAGTTTGGTCATATAATAGTATAGAGTATTACTTGGGAGCAGAGTGTTGATATGATAAGCTTGCACTTTAAATTGCGTGTTGTTGCTGCACAGGCCACTAGAGGGCACATTGTATTAAAAAATTAATTTGTTAAATGTAAATATAAACACCTTTCTCTATAAGGCCAACTAGATTATTTAGGCTTTTTTGTGCAGCAGGCATCAGGAGAGACAGTTGGTACATAAAATGTGTAAAGGGACATCTAATCATACAAAAGATTTTTTTGGGTTATAACTTGCCTGAATATTGCTGGAGTTTGGATATTGAGATCCAGAAGGTAATTGGGCCAATATAGTCTCTGTAGTACAGAAAGGTAAAATTGGGCAGCTGAACTTCATCACCATACATTGGCTAGCAAGCGTGTCAAAGTAGTACCATAGTACAGTATTGCCTGGAAATGTTATTCCTTACCTATTGTTGACTTCAAGCTGGCGCGGTTTTCCCAAATGTTTTTGTGTGGCTGCACTTGGTCATCGACTGGCCAGTGCTGGTGCCGCTTGTTTTTAAAGCCCCCCGACTCGCGTGTATCAGACAGCGTCTGACGTCACGCGTGTGGACCGCGCGGACTTCCGTGTATGCGCCGTAGCGCCGCTAACGCTGCCAGGACCTCGCATGGAGGATCGGGAGCGAGTGTGGGCGGAAGTCCAGATGGGCTGCCATTGGTGAAAGGACTTGGGCTTCCTCCTCACAGGGAGGAGGCGTGCCCGTCCAGTAACATCCAATGGCTTACGTGGATTATCAAGGGTGTTGATTGCCACCCAGGGGCAAAGCAATCACTTTGCAAAAATTTCTAGATAGGTGGAAGCACCAAACAAGTTCACAGAATTTGTGACCAGCCCCCCTTTTATAAAGATAACTATATATCCTTTCATATACACCCTCTGTGTATATATATACAAAAAATAGTTTTTTATTTTTTTACTTTATTTTGTACGTGTTTTTCTGTAAGTTTTTCTAATGTAATGTACTCAGTTGTGAATCTATTCAGTGTATTCATATATAGACGGCTTATGTTGGGGTCAGGCAGGCTATATTTTATCCCTTCCTCATCCTAAAAGATTTGGAATAGTCCTGTTCCTGTGTAGTGGAAACTGACAATTAAGTATTACACTACATTACGTTTCCCTTTATCTTGTTCCCTGATTGAAAAAATGGACTTTGTGGGTACAGCTTGGTCAGGGCTAATGGAGGGTTTCCAAACTTCATATAATGGGACTAACAAAGAAACCGATGATTTAAAAATATATTTTGTAAAACTAAAACAAATTATTGAAAAAGAAATCCAACCTCCATTGGCATATGGAATACTTTAAACAATACACAAGAGAAAACATATGCCATATAGGCCTCAGAATCCAGCTATTTCCCACTATCAAAGATGTATCACAAGATCTAAAATCCTCTTGGGAAAAAGTCCTCACCAAATGCAGCTTGGACTGCATGCAACTCCTACTTACGCAGTATTCTTTAGATACTGCAATGCTAGACCAAGAATTAGCCTTGTTACATACTAAATATAATACAATTCAAACTCATGAAAAATTTGAAGATAAAAGTCGTGAGTTAAAAATCTTTTTAGACAAACTAAACAAAACTATAATATCTAAGAAACAAGTCAAATTTGACAAAGACAAGACGGCATTCCTAGAGGGATTTGCATATATAGGTGGGACAATGCTCCAAGAGGTAGAGGACGAGGTCAATTTAACCGCCCTTTTTCCAAAGAACGTAATAATTATATCTCAGAAGGAGGTAGTGAATCTGATTCTTCTATTTCATCTTCTCTTTCACAGGTACAGCAAAGCCAAGGTACCGTATATGGGCCCGATAGCGGCCCAGGCAGTACAACAATTACAAGCACAAAATGGAGGAAGTAGTAATGTCCCCCACCCCCCACGGGGAGCCGAGGGTGGTTTACCAACACCCCAAGGATACAACCAACACGCCTCTAGATCAACAGCGAACCAGAGCATCCCTTTAGGGGAAACTCCAATAAAAACCCCACTAAGGATGAATTGAGCATAATCAACCTAACCCCCTACCCATTATCGAAAGATGAACTATCAGTTCTCAAACTTGGACTAAGTTTCTGTCCATATGCAAATTTGGACAATTATGAGGTCATTAAAGATCTCTATTTGTTCGCACGTAAACTAACCTACAAATTTATTTTTGACACTGATAGAAAAGGGCTAAGGGAGGAAAAGGAACTATCGGAACAAATTAAGAAATTTACAATGAGAGAGTTTCGGGCATTAAAGGATCTTATGCTCCTCCTAGATGAAAATACGAACGACCCAATCACACAAAGTAAAAATTCACAACAAGAACAGGAACACATAATAAGATCTCAATTCAAGAAAAAATCTGACCAATTCCCTGACCTCAACACGAATCCACAAATAATGTCATTTCTAATTGCCACTATTTATGAGATAAAAAATATGCCAGTTCTACCAGTGCCAACCAATCTGTCCAAACAACAATCTAGAGCCCTCCAGGGTCTACAAACAAGAAAAGACACTGTTATAAAGGCCTCCGATAAGGGGGGTAATATTGTCTTGCAAACATGCAAGCAATATAAAACAATGTGTTTAAACATCCTACAAAACAAGGAATGGTACACACCAATTAACGCTGACATCACTGCCCAATTCAAACTAGAATTCAAAATGATCATTTACACAGCATATACTGAAGCGTTAATTGATAAATCAACTTACACATTTTTTAACGTGCCCTTTCCAAGGGAACCTATTTTTTACGCAATTCCCAAAATCCATAAAAATAAAGATGTTCCACCTGGTAGACCAATCATATCAGGCATTGGCTCCTTAACGGAAAATTTGAGTCGTTTTGTAGACTTTTTTTTGATGCCTCATGTTATGAGGCTACCATCATACATTAAAGACACCCTAGATCTTCTAAAAAAACTGGACGGACTCTCAATCCCTACGGAAGCCCATCTAGTTACAATAGATGTTGAAGCTCTTTATTCGAGCATCCCACATGAAAAAGGCCTACAAACCACCAGATCATTCCTAATGGAAGAGGATTACAGACAATGGAAATTTAAGGACTTCATTGTATCCCTTTTGTCTTTTATTTTAAAGCACAATTATTTTTCATTCCTTGGCTCCCACTACCTCCAGGTACAGGGCGTCGCAATGGGCACTTGTTGTGCCCCTACGTACGCGAACCTGTACCTGGGGGGGTGGGAGCGGGAAATCTTTGCTGATCTACGGTACCAACCTTTTTTGACTTTTGTTCTATGTTGGTACAGATATATTGATGATGTCTTCGTTATTTGGACAGGCCCCATTCCTAAGCTACATGAATTCTTGACAATCTTAAATTTACATACGAATGGCAGCGCGATTCGGTATCCTTTTTAGATGTCACCATCTATAGAGATCCAGAAGACAACATTGGCACCAAATTATATCGCAAAAGTACAGCAGGGAACACGCTCCTCCATGCAGATAGCGCTCATCCCCAAACTCTAGTTCATAGCATTCCCTATGCTCAATATTTGAGACTACGTAGGAATTGTACATATGATGAAGATTTTCGACAACAAGCCAATGAATTGAGAGATAGACTATTACAAAGAGGATACAGCAAAAGCCTCTTGCGAAAAGCATACAATAAATCAATGAGTCAAGATAGGATGTCCCTAATCTACAAAAAAACAAAAATAAAGGAAGGGCTATATTCCAGCACGACTAGATTTATCACAAAATATGCAGCTCAACACAATACACTTCGAAATTGCCTCGAGAAACACTGGCATCTGTTAAAAGAAGACCCAATCCTCAATAAATACATTAAAGAAAGGCCCGAAATCACATTTCGTAGATGTCCAAAATCACATTTCGTAGATGTCCATCTATAGGTAACAAACTAACTACAAGTGAATATAAACCACCCAATGAGGGTGGAGAAGTTGGTAGAGGCCTAAGTACTTGTGGTCAATGCTCATATTGCCCATGGGTACAACCAGGCACTATATTTCCATTACCAAATGGGGAAATATTTAAACCAAGATTTCACGCCACATGCAATACTGAAGGAGTAGTGTACCTCATGCAATGTAAATGCAAAGCTTTCTATGTAGGCAAAACTATACGGCAACTAAAACAACGGATATACGATCACATTTACTACTCCCAATATGCAAAAATGATCACACCAGTCAGTAGGCACCTTGGGCTGTACCATAAATGTGATACTTCATTTATCAAATTTATTGCATTAGAAGTTATCCCAAAAGACCCAAGAGGAGGCAACTGGGACAAAAAGATACTACAAAAAGAAACAATATGGATAGAAAGATTGGGAGCGACCTTTCCCCCAGGCATTAATGAGATATTAACATACTGTCCCTTTCTGTGAATACGCTGTATCCATATAATCACTATATCATGTGTGTACATACCTGTGCATATGGTTCACACGTGCACATGTGTGTACAATATCTGGCATGACCTTTTAGAAAAAACTAACCCCTCTCCCCCCCCCCCCTCTCCCAGCAATAGTACACACAGAGAACATCAACTAGCACATTTCTGTTTACTAGAAATAACAGTACATCATACAGAAACGTGCAAAATATATATATATATATATATATATATATATATATATATATATATATATATATATACATATTTTTTATAATTAGATCCAATAGAGACAAATAGTTACATTAAACAGTATTATTTTTATTACAAATTAGATAAAATTCTAATTTTTTGATTGTTTGTATTTTTGTTTTCCTTTTTCTTTTTTCTATTCCAGGTGAGAACCTTGCGATTGCCCAATCACTGCCGTTGATCGTTTGTTTACAAACTCCGCTTTAGTAGCTTGATGGGCGGATGTGGTGTTTTAGGTGTCTCCCTCCGGGCAGTTATCACACCCCTCGCCTGTGGGCCACGTAAGCCATTGGATGTTACTGGACGGGCACCCCTCCTCCCTGTGAGGAGGAAGCCCAAGTCCTTTCACCAATGGCAGCCCATCTGGACTTCAGCCCACACTCGCTCCCGCTCCTCCATGCGAGGTCCTGGCAGCGTTAACGGCGCTACGGCGCATACACGGATGTCCGCGCGGTCCACACGCGTGACGTCAGACGCTGTCTGATATGCGCGAGTCGGGGGGCTTTAAAAACAAGCAGCACCAGCACTGGCCAGTCGATGACCAAGTGCAGCCGCACAAAAACATTTGGGAAAACCGCGCCAGCTTGAAGTCAACAATAGGTAAGGAATAACATTTCCAGGCAATACTGTACTATGGTACTACTTTGACACGCTTGCTAGCCAATGTATGGTGATGAAGTTCAGCTGCCCACTTTTACCTTTCTGTACTACAGAGACTATATTGGCCCAATTACCTTCTGGATCTCAATATCCAAACTCCAGCAATATTCAGGCAAGTTATAACCCCAAAAAATCTTTTGTATGATTAGATGTCCCTTTACACATTTTATGTAGCAACTGTCTCTCCTGATGCCTGCTGCACAAAAAAGCCTAAATAATCTAGTTGGCCTTATAGAGAAAGGTGTTTATATTTACATTTAACAAATTAATTTTTTAATACAATGTGCCCTCTAGTGGCTTGTGCAGCAACAACACGCAATTTAAAGTGCAAGCTTATCATATCAACACCCTGCTCCCAAGTAATACTCTATACTATTATATGACCAAACTCATGTATATGTATAGGCATATATATATAGGAAAACAGTAATTTCATTTAAAAGTAATTTTAATGCAAATGTATTATAGTATAATTATTGTCAATTATTATATAGGTTTTTATTAGCACCCCCTTCGGGCGGGGGACTGCTCTGTCTGGAGTCAATTAGGCACCACTCTATCCACATCCGACCACCCTTACCATCCTACTCTGTCCCCATCGGGGACACCAGCGGTTTCTCTCTCGGCTCTATTGGGCAGTCGCAACCAGCTTCTCACTGTCATTTATATGTCACTAAAGTTTTTGGTGAGTTCATTAAACATTTTGTGACCCATCCAGTGATGGGTTAATGATGATGTTTTTCTGATACTGTATATTCATTATATTTTTGTTTTATTTGTATAGTATATTTCTCTATGCTCCCCATGAAGTGGGGTACCACGAAACATGTTGAGCAATTCCAAGAGAAACGAAATAGAAACTACCCAGTGATACACCAAGCAGTTCATCTTGGGTTTCAATAACCACCAGTCTGCTCTGTATTGTATACTATAACATATATCTAATGTTTCATATTTGTTCTTGATACATATTTGTTTCGCTGTGTATGTCACAATTAGTGTTGAGCAGAATATGCCATATTCGATTTCGCGATATATCTCGAATATATAGTCGAATATTCGAGATATATTCGCTAAATACGAATATTCGTGATATTTTTTGGAAATGAAAATATTGCGAATTTTCGCTATTGCGAATTTTCGCTATTGCGAATGCGAATATTCGAGAAATGCAGAAGGAGCACTCTGATTGGCTCAGAATATTCGTGATATATTACAATACACAATAATTGCGAATATTCGGCAAATGCGGAAGGAGCACTCTGATTGGCTCAGAATATTCGTGATATATTACAATATAAAATAATTGCGAATATTCGAGAAATGCGGAATGGAGCACTCTGATTGGCTCAGAATATTCGTGATATATTACAATATAAAATAATTGCGAATATTCGAGAAATGCGGAATGGAGCACTCTGATTGGCTCAGAATATTCGTGATATATTACAATACAAAATAATTGCGAAATTTCGAGAAATGCGGAATGGAGCACTCTGATTGGCTCAGAATATTCGTGATATATTACAATATAAAATAATCGCGCGATATCGCTATTGCCGAATAATCGCATTGCGATTTTTCGGCAATATAAAATGAGCGCTGCAGCTACTCGGCCCAAGGTCTCTAATCATACCAGCAATGCTTTTAGACGTCGATGGGGATCTCTAGGATGTGATCTGTTGTAAAAAAAAAATTGAAAAAATTTGAATATTCGAAATAGCGAATATTCGCCGCGATATTCGTGTTATTCGCGAATACTCGAATATGCAATATTCATAGCGAATATTCACAATGCGAATATTCGTGAGCAACACTAGTCACAATCTTGTCTATATACATGACACATCAAGATATGTGGTCTTTGATGAACTGTATTTATTTATGTATTTTTTTAAAGATTACATTTATTTTTCTAATTTTCTATAAAATCGTGCCTAGAAAGTCCATTTTTTCTCACATGAGGTTCTAAGGTACTGCATGAGGACAGGGAGTTTGACACCCTCTATGAAGGAAGGAGTGATTGTGCTGCTATATAAAGAAGGGTGAGGAGAAGGACGTCAGAAACTGGAGACCAATAACCCTTTTAAATGTGGATTACAAGACTTTTGCCAAGATCTTGGCCGATAGGGTGAAAGAAGTTATTGGGAATGTAATCGGTGACTGGCAGGTGTGTGCTGTCCCAGGGAGGAGGATTGCGGACAATCTAATACTGTTGAGAGACTTGGCCTATTATGCGCAATGCAATAATTTATCGTTGGCAGTGGCTGGCTTCGATCTCGAGAAAGCGTATGACCGGGTCTCTCATCAGTTTATGTTCCGGGTCCTGGGGAAACTGGGCTTCCCTAGAGGCTTTGTTAATATGGTGAGGAGTCTTTACACCAATGTAAATAGTAGGGTTTTAATAAACGGGATCCTGTCAGAACCCTTTGATGTAAAATCCGGTGTGAGGCAGGGGTGTCCCCTAAACCCCTGTTCTTTTTATCTGCATCATGGAGCCTCTTTTACAACAAGTCCAGCTGGATAAGACTTTTGAAGGTTTTTTTGTTCCTGGTGGGGATGGTAATAAACTGAAGTCTTTATGTTATATGGACGACGTGACCTTTTTATGTAAGTCCCGGAGGGACCTCGGCAGGGCTGAACTACATTTACAACTTTTTGGAAGTGTTGCAGGGATGCGGGTAAATTGGGGAAAGAGCGCGGTTTGCACTCTAAGTGGGCCGGATGATGTTCCCTCAACTCGGATTAACCTCCCTGGCGGTATTCCCGAGCGTGACTCGGGGTTAACATTCAGTGCCAGAAGCGGTAACCCCGAGTCACGCTCGGGGTGCATTTTTTTTTTCCCCCGGTCAGACTAGCCTCCCTGGCGGTCTTCACGTGTGTGGCACGGGGTGAGATTTTTAAGCTAATATCGGTAACCCCGTGCCACACACGCGCTTACCTCGCTGGATGCAGAAAAAGTTTACTTACCTTTTCTCTGCGATCCAGCGATGAATCCCCGCAGTACACGGCGGGCGGATGTCCGCCTGATGCTGTGTGTACCTCCGATTCCCTTCCCTGCGAGCGTCGCGACGTAGGGGGGGGAACGGCGCCAAATTTAAAAAAGTAAACAAACACTATACATACAGTACACTGTAATCTTATAGATTACAGTACTGTATGTAAAAAATACACACCCCCCATGTCCCTAGTGGTC
This sequence comes from Rana kukunoris, assembly GCA_029574335.1. Taxonomy (NCBI): domain Eukaryota; kingdom Metazoa; phylum Chordata; class Amphibia; order Anura; family Ranidae; genus Rana; species Rana kukunoris. The sequence goes on from CM056052.1 coordinate 57,804,658, forward strand.
TGCCCTGTACACTACATGTCATTTTGTATAATAAAAACTTTTCTTTCTCCCTGCAAACTGTAGATTGCCCATAGCAACCAAAAGTGTCCCTTTATGGCAAAAATTGTTTTAGAGCAGCTAAAAAACAGCGATAATAAATCAGAATCACTTGCAGAATTTAGCGATAGCGATTTATGGGGAAATTCGTCATAAAAAAAAAAAAAAAATGACAGCAAAAATTCTGCAACTGAGCAAATTTCAGTGATTTTGATTTGATTACATTATTGAATAATTTTTACTATAATTATATTATCATTTGTGATCATTTTTTATAATTATTTATTATATTATAATTTTTAATTAAAAAAAAAAAAAAAAATCATACCCGGGATGCCTATTAGACTCTTGTTTGAATAGATTTAAGTGAGTTATTCCTAAGAATTACAAGCCTACAGTATAAAACGCCAAATTCCCTTGCAAATAATGGTACCGCTTTTAGCACCTAAAATCTTAAAGAATCATACCGCCAGGGAGGTTAAAAAGGTCAAGACAATTGATATTTTGGGTATTCATTTCGAAAGAAACTTACAAAATCAAGAGAACGCTGTGAAGTGTGTTGATAAATTGTCCCAAAAAATGAGTTTTTGGAAACTTAGACGTTTGAACTTGACGGGTAAGGTTTTGATCGCCAAGGCAGTTTGTTTGCCTCTGCTACTTTATTTTGGTATTATTTTCCCTTTTAAACAAAAGATGGCTGCAGAAGATCGAAAGGCTCCTTTTTGTTTTTTTCTGGGGAACAAAAATGGAACGGGTGGCGAGACTTACGGTCGTTAAAGAAATTAAGTTGGGAGGTTACAACTTTCCGAGGGTGGAGTCCTTTTTGGCAATGCACTCCTGGTTGCTGCACCACAAGGTTTTTTTGAGTAGTGGCAAAGCCATGTGCTTTATGAGATACCTGATGGGATGGTTTGTGGTAGGGTGGGGTTGGGGACTGCGGGACCTAACTAAACCTGTGGCCCTTGTGCCCCCTCCCTATTATGCCAAGGTAAAGGCCTGGTATGACAAAACTGGCCTAAGGAACTTGGGTAATGGTGCAGTAGCAAAAAACACCCTGAATAGATGGTTAAGGCGGGAGGAGGTGGTTTCCAATATTGCTGACCTAAGACCGAAACAGGTGGAATAATGTTGGAGGAATTTGGAGATGGATGGAGTGACCAATAAACAAAAGAAGATTGTTTGGATGGGATTCCACGAGTGTTTGCTGACAATGTATTTTTTGAAATTAAGGGACCTGGTTAGAAACGACAGATGTATTAGGCCGCGTACACACCATCGGACATATCCGATGAAAACGGTCCGCGGACCATTTCCATCGGATATGTCCGATCGGGAGTTTGATCCGATGGCGTGTACACACCATCGGATCAAATTCCCCGCCGCCGGACGGCGCGGTGGTAACGTTGACGCCGCCGCGTCACCGCCACTTCACCGCACCAGGAAGTAAAACACTTCCGCGCATGCGCCGAATCCATTCGGCGGCGCGGCGGCGGCGGTGGGGGACGACATGTCTGCTGGTAAGTGTACTAACCAGCAGACATGTCGGGCGGACAGATTCCCACCGGATAGATTTCAAAGCATGCTTTGAAATCTGTCGGGTGGAGAAATCTATCCGCTAGCCCATACACACGAGCGGAGATGTCTGCTGAAACGGTCCATCGGACCGTTTTCAGCGGACATATCCCCTCGTGTGTACGTGGCCTAAGGGAAGGATGTGGTGGAGTCGAAAGAATAAGACATGTGTTCTTGGAGTGTTTTTTTGTCAAAAATGTATGGAGGAGGTTGGCTGAGTTTGTGAAAAATGTGGTGGGGGTGAAGGATGTTAAACAAGAATTATGCTTGTATGGTTTGGTGGATGGTGGGCCTGATGTAAGGAGGAGAGGATGGATTTTGTCAGCAATTGTGAAGGAGGTGGTATGGGAAGCAAGATGTGGTTACAGGAAAGGAAGTTTTATGTTGGCTGAGGAGGAATGTGTTGATTGGGTTTTGAGTAAATTGTTTTATGTTTTGTTATATGATCGGAGGAGTTTTGGGATAGAGGAGGCAAATTTTTTTTGGAATTTTAAGGGGTGGAGGGTGGGGGGTTTTCAGTAATGTTTTTATGTGTATATATATATGTATATTTTGTTGAAACTTGTGCCCAGATGATGAAGAGAACAGTCAGTGAAGGTATCGTGTGAGTTGTACTGAGGAAGTGATTCAGTCGGATGGGAAAAAAAAAATCTGTTCTTATCAGTTGCCAATAGGTGGTGCTAAACTGACTGTCCCCAGTACTCGGCGAGGGGGAAAGGGATGGCAGTCGGTGGACGCTAAGCCTGTTGGTGTAGAGGCGAAAGCCTTCTGATCGGGGCAGAGAGGCATGAGGTCGAAGCTGAAGGGCCGGGACCCTGGCCTTTGGCCTGGATCCGGTGGTGTCTGCCCCAGTCAGTTATTCGGTGAGGGAACCTTTGCTAATCCTTTCGGGGAGAGGCGGGTAGTACTTCCCGAATGTAATTAGGTGGGAGAGATGGGGGTTGTGGGTAGTAGTCGGCTGCGGCGGGCTCTCCCCAACCTCTTCTCCTACCTTCCTGGCTGGGAAGGGTGCTGCCGGTCCGGACCAGGGGTCAGGGTCCGTTGAAAAGCCTGTGGAGATAGTGCCCCTGGAGTGGCAGTCCAGGGGTGCCATACATTGCACTGAGTGTTTAAGGGGCACTCAACGTGTTGCACCTTAGGTCACTGATCTCCAAATACACCTTTTTCACACCTGCCTCTAGGGCCGAGCCTTTTGGCTAGGACCAGAGGAATTTTTGTTCCTGGCCGGAGGGCCGGCCATCGTATTGCATGGTGGCCACTTTCCACTCACCATTCCCACCTTCCTTTTCCCCCCACTTTCTTTTTTATTTTACCCCCTGTTTGTCTTGTTTTGTCACCTTTTTTGTTTGGTGCTGAGCACTTTTAGTGTGGCGAGTAGGGTGCTCGGCCCTGACTCTGAAAGTCTTGGGAGTAGGTGGACATGGCCTTCTGGCTTAGTTCACCTGCTCTCATGGGGTCTCCCTTCGGGGGAGCCTCACCGAGGAGGGTTCTGTTTCGGCAGTCCCTCCGAGGATGTTAGGCCATGTGGTTTCGGCTGCATGGGCCTTAGTGGGGTCCTAGTGGTTTTGGCTGCTTGGACTCCTATACTCTTTTCCCTGCCAGGAGCCTGACGCCCCAGGGGATCAGAGCTGGGTCCTCTTCGGAGGACCATTGACGATGGCACCCGTCACAGTTTTTTGTGTTTCACTCTTTATGTGTGTGCACATTTTTTCCTGCACCGGGTGAAGTTTTTGGGTTGTGTTTTGCACGCCACAGGCTTTTTAATAGAAAAAAAAAAAAGTAGTCGCCACTGCCTGATTCTTGGTCAAGAGGTGTCTGGGGTACCCGGAGGTCGGCCTTGGGGGGAGCGTCCCTTTTCGGAGGGCCCCCCCTTGCTGCTCTTGGCCCGAGGCTTAGTCCCCAGACAATGAGTTGCGATCGCCTTCCCTACCATCCCTATGGTGGTGGTGGGATAGGTGGGAAAGGATGAATTGGGCCTCCTAACGCACCCAATACTGTAAGGATGGCCGTTGCCGAGCCGAGATGGAACGTTGTTGGTTTGCACTTCATTCAGAAGGAGTTGATTGAAGACTTGCTTGGGATGGCGAGAGCAATGTTTTTTTGCATGCAGTGTTTCCCCACCACCGGAATGTATGACGTTACTTTCTGGAAGAGGACGTCTGAAGATTTCCCCTCCCCTCCCCCATCTGTATGTTTACACTGGCAGTTCAATAAAGCTTCGGGCCTGTGAACTCTTCCCCCCCTCCCCTTCCCCCATCACACCCGTCGCCCAGTTGAATACTATTCTTGACAGTAAAATGACTTGACAGTAAAATAACTTAGAATCCTATGACATGTATTTTGAAGTACTGATATCAGGGTAATGCGGCGTCATGCATGATGTGATGTTGCAGGGGATATCACTCTGCACAACACATCGGGCATCATACCGCAGGATGAATGAATGAATGTAAATTTGTACGCCTGGAACTGTATTGTCATGTAGTGTATTTATGCGCTGTGTCGCAGTACAGAGTTGAATGTACCCTGTTGAAGTATTTTTTTTTTTTTTTATATTTTCTTTGAAAAATAAAGTATACATTTTCATTAAAAAAAAATCTGTTCTTATCAGTTTAATATCTGATACGTCCCCTATCTGGGGACCATATATTAAATGGATTTTTAGAACAGGGAGATGGAAGAAGAGCTTGCTCTGTCCACTCCACGCATCGACCTGGTTTTGCAGAACCTCCAGGACCGGTGCACCCCTCTCTTACTCAGTATCAAAAAATAGATTTGAATGGAAAATCATCCAGCTTGTTTGCCTTGTGTGTCTGTTTTTTGCTCTGTTGGTTGCCTAACCTCCTCGCTCTCTAATAAATCGGCATTTAACCCTTGTGTCTTTGTGTTCATTGCTTCTTGTCACTTTCTTGGGGGAAGGAAAGAACTTTTTTTGGCTGCTTGTTCCGAAATATCGTCAAATGACACGCTATGAAGTTACCTATCCAGGAACACCTACTTTTAGTCAGTGCACCAATTTCGACAAGACAGCTAGTGTTCTACTCATCCATGCTTCCTCTCTCTCCTAAGGCCCAGAATCAAGCCTTCAATAGCAGTGACCCTGTCTTTCAAACAACTGGGCTGAATTTCATCCATTTCTGGGCCTTGGCTGCAGCAAGCACTTAGCTGGAAAAGTAAGCCGAGGCAAGGTTTTTTTCTTTTTAGCTGGAGGATCCCTTAGCCTGCGACTCCCTCTAGTGGCTTTCGTTTTTCGCCCGCGTTATGTTAACTAAGAGGCGGACCCATGCAAATGTTTTCCCTCGTTTAAACGTGCACGAGGAGCAATGAGAAACACCGAAATCTGTCCAATTCCTCTTTTCCATGACTAAAGGTCAGAATGGGCTCCAGCACTGTTGGGCAGGTGTCAGAGAAGTGTGGATTGGCCAGGAGACAGGGGGTTTGGCCTGTAGGCCAGCGACGCCCGTCTGCCTGCGGATCTTCACACCTCTGGACAGCCAAGGGAAGGGTGAAGGCTGGGCAGCGCAGGCAAACTGGCACCTCTCAGCGAGCCCGCCAATGAGGCCGCAAAGCCGCTCGCTCAGAACAGAGAATAATTGGGTTATCGCTTCTCTGCCTTTTGGCTAAGATCAAGTGTAGTCTTGACTGCCTGATTCTTGGTCAAGAGGTGTCTGGGGTACCCGGAGGTCGGCCTTGGGGGGGGAGCGTCCCTTTTCGGAGGGCCCCCCTTGCTGCTATTGGCCCGAGGCTTAGTCCCCAGACAACGAGTTGCGATCGCCTTCCCCACCATCCTTATGGTGGGATCGGTGGGCAAGGATGAATGGGCCTCCTAATGCACCCAATACTTTAAGACTGGCCGTGGCCGAGTCTAAGCGTGAAGTTGTTGGTTTGCACTTTGTCCAGAAAAAGTTGATTGAGGAACTTTTTGGGATGGCGAGAGAGAGCATTTTTTGCGTGCAGTGTTTCCCCACCACCGGTTTGTATGACGTTACATTCTGGAAAAAGGAATATCTGCAGACATGCCTGCTTCGGAAGGGAGAGAAGGAGAGCCATGAATTATTAGACGGGATCATATTCCTGTCTAGCGAGACTAAAGTCCGGCTCCCCATCACTGTGCATATGTACAACCCTTTTGTACAGGATGGGGAGATTGCTGCCTTTTTGCATAGGTACTACGAGTCAGTTTCTGCGGGCGTGAAACTGACAAATGTTTTCGGTACCTTTAATGGGCAGCGTAGATTCTGGGTCACCTTCCAGGCGGACAAGGAAGGGGTCGGTGGCGCCTGGCACCCCCCCAGTCCTTCTCCATAGGGCGGAACCGTGGTTACCTGTGGTACCCTGGCCATCCACTTTTCTGCAGGAAGTGCTTCGCTTTTGGGCACACGAAGGACCAGTGTGAGGCCGGGTTGACCTGCCGTAACTGCTTTAAGCAGGGTCACGGGGCGAGCCAATGCCCGGAGGGTAAGAGCTGCCACATCTGTGGGAGCCGAACCCACCTGGCTAGGCAGTGCCCGAAGGTTTCAAAGCCTGGGGAAATATCTGAATCCACAACCGTGGTGGCAGAAGTAAGATCGGTGGAAACTCCGGAGATGGTTGTGGAGAGACGGGCACTGTCGTACACAGATGTGGCCAGGGGTCCTCCGGCTGCCGCGGTGTACTCTGGCGACCAGACCACAGGGCTACCCGAGGAAGTAGGGGTGTGGGCTGATGCCTGCCCACCTATGGCGGGTGTGCCCGGTCCCTCCCCTCTGGACACCGTGGGGGAGGAAGGGGCCTCCTCTCTTCCCAAGACGAGTGTCCCTGACAACCTCATGGCTGAGGGGGAGCGGTATGGAGTCGGAGGACTCAGAGGCGGAGGAAGGGATGGAAGTGGGGCAGCCTTCCTTAAAAAGGAAGATGGAGGGCACTGCGGCCCCTACTTCCTCCCAGGAAATTGGCTCATTTTCAGATTCCCCGGACCCCGGGTCATCTGAAGCAGTGATCAACTCGAACTCCTCACTTCCAACATCTTATGTGAGCACTGGTCAGGTGTCCAGCCTGCAGGAGGTGATGGGGTACTGCAGGCCCGGCTCGAAAGGAGAAGAAGACTGCAGGGGTGAGTCCGGGGTCGGGGGTGAGCCATCGTACCCGATCCGGGAAAAACAAGAAAAAAAAAAAGTCATGACGGGAGCATGATCCCTATCTAATATTTTATGGCCTTACGGGTATCTTCCCTCAATGACGGAGACTGACTGGGGAACAAGAATGGATATGCAGGATAGCAATCCATTAACCCCGGGGCAGAGAGCTTTGGAGAGTGATGAGGAAAGTGAAACAGGCAGAAGTAAGAAAGCCAGGAGAGAAACAGAGCGATTAATGGGAATGGTGTCATCATCAGAGGACGGGGACTCTCCTGACTCTCCTATTTCCCCTGCAGTGGTAGCAAGGAGGGGGTGGACCAGTGCCATAAACATGGTCAAGTTTTGGTTTGTGTTGGTCGTTGCAATGATGGCAGTGACTATTGCATCTTTGAATGTTCGTTCAATTGGAGCCATGAGTAGAAGGGCGGTGATTTTTGATTTTTTGACAACTTTAAATTATGATTTAATTTGTCTGCAGGAATGTGGAATAAAATATCCACCTGGAAAAAATTAATGGAAAGGAGAAGCAGGTGACAAAAATTGTGGTGTGGGCATCTTGTTTAAAAGCGACAAAATCCGAGTGATTAATTACAAAATATTGGTTCCAGGTAGATGCCTGTTAGCTATGGTGGAAGAAGCAAATTTTGTTTTTAGGATTATTAATGTATATGCTCCAGCAGGGAGAGCGGAGAGAATAAGTTTCTTTCAATTGTTGCAGATGTTTTTGGCCGGCAGAACCCCAACAGTGTTGGTAGGGGACTTCAATACAATACGAGAATGCTCTGATAGGATGGGCGGAGGCGATGGAAGCTTGGATGGATCAAGCACTATTTTGAACAATATTATTTTAGATTTTGAGTTGAAAGATGTGGGGAAAAGTATAGGTCTGGCAGAGGACAAATTTACTTTCTTCCCGGAAACTGGGAAAACTAAATCACGAATAGACCTATTATTGTGTTCAAAAATGTTGATACATAAAGATTTTTTTTTCCTTTGATGCTTTTTTTTCGGATCACAAGGGGATACAGGCTGTCTTTTTGCTGGAAAGCACAGTTAAAGTTGGTAAAGGTTTGTGGAAATTGAACAATCTTTTACTGGAGGAGGAGGAAGTAAAAAAGGATTTTTGCAGATTGTACAAACATTTAGCACAAAAGAAAGATACTTTTGTGTGCTTATTGGAATGGTGGGACTGGGCGAAATGCAGAGTAGGCCAGTTCTTTAAAGCATGGGGAAGGAGAAGGGCAAGACAAAAGAAAGAGGTCTATGAAAAATTGGGATGGAGACTGAAAACCTTACAGTTGTTTAAAGAAATGGGTAAAGATGTGGAGGAGGAACTAAAACAGGTGAAAGAGGAGAGGAAAGAATTTATAAAAGAAAGGGGGAAAAGCATTATTTTCCAGGCTAAAATACAACACATGGAACAAGAGGAGAAGTGCACAAGATATTTTTTTAAGAAAATGTGTGGGAAAAAGGATGTGTTGGTATCCGTTAATGTGGAAGGTAGGAAGGTGGAAGGTGCAGAGGTGGTAGAAGAAGTGGAGCGCTTCTTCAGAACCCAATTTAAGGGGTATGAGGTGGAGGAAGAGGAGGAAATGAAGACCTATTGTGAGGTGCTGGACATAAGTCTGGGAAGAGAGGAGAAAGAATGGCTGGAGAGAGAAGTAAATGATGGTGAAATTAAAGAGGCCTTTGTAGGAATAGCAAAAAATAAAACTCCAGGTTGTGACGGATTGGCAGTGGAATTTTACTTATCCTTTTGGAAAGTTATTGGACCAGACGTATGTGGAGTTGTGAAGGAGGTGTTCTCTCAGAAGAGGTTATCAGGCTCAATGAGAGAGGGAGTAATTTCTTTGATTCACAAAAAAGGAGACAGAGGAGACTTGAAAAACTGGAGGCCAATAACCCTCTTGAATGTCGATTATAAGGCCATAGCCAAGGTGGTGGCAAACAGACTTAAGGAAGTGTTTAATAACGCAATAGGGCCATGGCAAACCTGTGCTTTGAAGGGGAGGAAAATTTCAGATAATTTTGCTAAGGGATATGATTTCTTATGTTGGGAAAAATCATAGACCGTTGGTGGTGGAATCTCTGGATTTGGAGAAGGACTATGACAGGGTGTCGCACACTTTAATGCTTCAGGCAATGGCAAGGTTGGGAGTCCCGGCAAACCTATTAAAAGTGATTGGGAGCTTTTATGTGGACATCAAAAGCCGTGTGTTGGTGAATGGCATATTGACTACACCCTTCCCAATTAACCACTTTAGCCCCGGGCCTGTTTTTCAGATTCGGTGTTTACGAGACTAAAATATTTTTTTTTGCTATAAAATTACTTAAAACCCCCAAACATTATATATATATTTTTTTCTAACACTCTAGAGAATAAAATGGCAGTCATTGCAATACTTTTTGTTACACCGTATTTGCGCAGCGGTCTTACAAGCGCACTTTTTTTGGAAAAAATTCACTTTTTTAAATAAAAAAATAAGACAACAATAAATTTGGCCCAATTTTTTTACATATTGTGAAAGATAATGTTACGCCGAGTAAAATGATACCCAACATGTCACGCTTAAAAATTGCGCCCGCTCGTGGCATGGCGTCAAACTTTTACCCTTAAAAATCTCGATAGGCGATGTTTAAAAAATTCTACAGGTTGCATTTTTTGAGATACAGAGGAGGTCTAGGGCTAGAATTATTGCTCTCGCTCTAACGATCGCGGCGATACCTCACTTGTGTGGTTTGAACACCGTTTTCATATGCGGGCGCTACTCACGTATGCGTTCGCTTCTGCGCGCGAGCTCGTCGGGACGGGGCGATTTAAAAATTTTTTTTTTTTGTTTTCGTATTTATTTGGATTAATTTTACCAATTTTTAACACTAAAATAAAAAAAATAAAAAAAATTATCACTTTTATTCCTATTACAAGGAATGTAAACATCCCTTGTAATAGAAAAAAGCATGACAGGTCCTCTTAAATATGGGATCTGGGGTCAAAAAGACCTCAGATCTCATATTTAGGCTAAAATGCAAAAAAAAAAAAAAAAATTTTAAATGTCATTTTTCAAATGACATTTAAAAAAAAATGTCTCTTTAAGAGGCTGGGCGGAACTGACGTTTGACGTCACTTCCGCCCAGCAGAGCTACGGGGATGGACGAGGGAAATTTTTTCCCTCACTCGCATCCCCGCTGACCAGACGAGCGCACCCGATCGCCTCCGCCGCTACCGACGGCTCCGGTAAGCGGCGGAGAGCGCGGGAGCGCAGCGGGAGGGGGGGGGGGACGCTCGTCCGCCACCGATAACGGCGATCTCGCGGCGATTCCGCCGCGGAGACCGCCATTATCGGTTACCCGACCGCCCACAGAAGAGATGGATATCTCGGTTGTGGCAGCAGCTGCTGCCGTTACCGAGATATCCATCTCTAAAGTGCCGACGTATACCTGCGGTGGGCGGTCGGGAAGTGGTTAAGTCGGGAGTGAGACAAGGGTGTCCGTTGTCTCCCTTGGCATTCATCTGCATAATAGAACCTTTGCTGAAAAGTATTCAGAAAGAAAAAGTATGTTAAGGCTTTTTGGTTCCAGGAGGAGGAGGTAGACAGGTCAAGACTATGGCATATATGGATGACGTAGTGGTGGTGGGTTCATCCCAAAGGGAGGTGGATAGAATTTGTTTAATAACTGACCTATATTGCATGGTCTCCAAAATGAAGGTCAATTGGAGTAAGAGTGGTCTTTGCAATCTTGGTACAGAAATATGCCTAAAGAGTGATAAGCTGGAGGTAAAAAAAGAAATAAAAGTTTTGGGGATTGTTTTTGACAAAACTTTGAAGGGGAAACAGTCCTATGAGGATTTGCTCGGTAAAGTCAAACGAAAAACTGACTTTTGGGCGTTAAGAGAGCTGACGCTAAGAGGAAAGGTCCTGGTGCTAAGAGCTGTGGTTTTGCCTTTGGTGTTATATACAGCGGTGGTCATCCCAATGGGGAAAATATGGGCCATAAAATTAAATAAGATTTTGTTTTCTTTTCTTTGGGGCTCAAAAATGGAACGCATTGCGCGTGAAACAATAAAGAAACCACGTTGTTTGGGAGGTTTGAATTTTCCTGATTTGGTTAAATTTATTAGTATGCATTATTGGTTGGTAGCCTTTAAGACTAAAACTGCTGAAGGAAGGACAGCGGAAATGATGAGTTATATGGGAGGATGGACCTTTAGAAGATTGGGATGGTGCGGGGTAGATCTGGGGAAACCCCGTTCCTTTGTCCCATCTAGCCATTATAAGATACTTGAGAAAATTAGCACAGATTATGGTTTGCAAGAATTGGGGCTGGAAGGAGGAAATAAAAAAAAAGAAACTCAAAGAAATCATATTTAAGGAAAGGATTGTCGCCAATATTCGGGGACTGAGTTCATCGGAGGCAGCCAAAGCATGGAGTGCTTTAGAAATAGAAGGTGTTACCAACAGACAAAGAGATGTGACCTGGTTGGCATTACACGAAGGATTGGCGACTAGGGCTTTTCTTAAAGGCCGAGATTTGGTTCGGTCAGATAGATGCCCTAGAGCAGGATGTGGAGGAGAGGAGAATGTTAGGCATGTATTCTGGGACTGCGAATATGCCAAAAGAGTGAGGGTGTGTTTTGGTGATTTTGTGAACTACGTGTGTAAGAATAAAATTACATATATGAGTTTATTAACCAGTGTTGGATTAGGGAAGGTGGAAGGTAAAGGTTTGAGTTGGATTTGGTGTTTTGTTTTTAAGGAGGTCTTATGGGACATGAGAAACCAATTGGTGATAAGGAAGGAAGAGTTGGAGGTTGACCAATGTGTTAAGAAAATATTAGCAAAATTACATATGGCCTTTTTGTATGATGTGAAGATGAAGGGGGAGGGACAGAGTAGACGGATCTGAAGAGGAAGGTGGAATGAGTTTGTAAGGAAGGGTGTAGGCTGAGATATGATTGGTTAGAGTAGGAATAAATCTTGACGTTTGAGGAAGGAATGAAATAAATAAATTTTTTGAAAGTGTTCGAAAGTAGAGGGTGTGGGGGATCCTAGGTAACAAATGAACGTGAATCAGTGAATTTGAGTTTTGGGTGTTGGGATAAGTCTTTTACCGTTTGTTTATGATTTGAAAGGTAAGTATGTACAGAAAATAGGTAGAATTTAATGTAACCTGGTGCGTTAGATTACCGTAGGTGTTTTGTGTTGTAAGTCTTAGTACGTCAAAGAGAGTAGGGTTTTCAGATTAGGGAGTAAGGATAGGATGTAAGTTTATTTGTTTTACTGTGTTTGTATGAAAGTACTATGATGATGAAGAAGACTTGTACTATGGTTTGTACCACGACAGTAATGTTGCAAGTACTGAAGATCTTGTTTTCTGAATAGTAAAAAAAATAAATAATCTGTTCTTATCAGTTTAATATCTGATACGTCCCCTATCTGGGGACCATATATTAAATGGATTTTTAGAACAGGGAGATGGAAGAAGAGCTTGCTCTGTCCACTCCACGCATCGACCTGGTATTGCAGTACCTCCAGGACCGGTGCACCCCTCTCTTACTCAGTACCAAAAAATAGATTTGAATGGAAAATCATCCAGCTTGTTTGTCTTGTGTGTCTGTTTTTTGCTATGTTGGTTGTTTTAACCTCCTTGCTCTCTAATAAATCGGCCTGTAACCCTTGTGTCTTTGTGTTCATTGCTTCTTGTCACTTTCTTGGGGAAAGAAAACACTGTTATTTGGCAGCTTGCTCCTAATCGTCACCAAATGACCCTCTACGAAGTTACCTATGCAGGAACACCTAGTTTTAGTCAGTGCACCATTTTCGACAAGACAGCTAGTTTTCTACTCCTCCATGCTTCCCCTCTCTCCTTAGGCCCAAAATCAAGCCTCCAATAGCAGTGATCCTTTCTTTCAAACAAGTGGGCTGAATTTCATCCTTTTTCTGTGCCTTGGCTGCAGCAAGCAGATTTTTGGGAAAGTCAGCTGAGGCAATTTATTTCTTTTTTCTTTTTTTGGTTTGGCTTTTTATCTGGAGGATCATCCCTTAGCCTGCGACTCCCTCTAGTGGCTCTCGTTATTCGCCCGCGTTATGTTAACTAAGAGGCGGACCCATGCAAATAATTTCCCTCGTTTAAACGTGCACGAGGAGCAACGAGGAACACCGAAATCTGTGCAATTCTTCCTTTTTGGCCTTGAAAGAAACGAACACGGAGGCAGCCGACAGGTTCCTGTCAGGTATCACTAACCACATTGATCATGCAGATTCATCGGCCGTCAACGCCCCTCTGGTAGTTGAGGAGTGTTGGAGGAGCTGCACTCTGCCGCCAAATCCTCCAAAACCCTGGAGAGGGGATGATCACGATTCTGTATAAACGCAAGGGGGAGAGATCGGATCTAAAAAATTGGCGTCCGATCTCTCTTTTGAACGTGGACTACAAAATCCTCGCCAAGGTTTTGGCCAACAGGCTGAAATCTGTTATCGGACAGATCATCCACCCGGATCAAACTTGTGGCATTCCTGGTAGCAGGATTGCGGACAGCCTCGCACTGGTCCGGGACACGGTCCAGTACATTCATGGCCACCGTGTGCACGTGGCCCTGGTCAGCCTTGACCAGGAGAAGGCCTTTGACCGTGTCTCCCATGAGTTCATGTGCAGAACCCTGCGCAGGTTTGGTCTTGGGAAACTGTTTTGTTCGTATGTCAATATTATGTACAATGATATTTGCAGTTCGGTGTTGGTAAATGGCTGGAAAACTGACCCCTTTTCAATTTCTTCCGGGGTCAGACAGGGCTGCCCTCTCTCATCTCTGCTTTTTGTTTGCTGTATAGAGCTATTCGCCTGAAGCATCAGACGGAACCCAGAGATCAGAGGGATTACCGCACCAGGACCGGAAAGACGGGAAGTCAAGTGCTCGCTCTACATGGACGACGTGACGGTGTTCTGTGCTGACCGGCGCTCCATCGACACACTCGTCCAGACGTGTGAGGACTTCAGGGGCAAAGGTCAACTGCGGGAAGTCGGAAGTCATGCTCTTCGGAGTGGTTCCTACCTTCTTCTGCGCCCATACCGTTCAACATCAAAGCGGACTTCATCAAAATTCTCGGAGTCTGGTTTGGAGCGGAGGGCGCAGCCCTGAAGTCCTGGGAAAAAAAGACTGGCCAAGATGAGGCAGGAATTCGGACTTTGGAGCCTCAGAGAACTCACCATCGAAGGGAAAACACTGGTACTCCGCAGCGAGATCCTCCCTGTGTTGCAGTACCTCGCCCAGGCCTGGCCCCCACGGGTTAACACCTGCAAGGCCATCACCAGGGCGGTGTTTCACTTCATCTGGAGCTCCAAAATGGACAGAGTCAAGCGGGCGGTTATGTTCAAGGAACCTCTCAAAGGCGGTAAAGGCGTGCCTGACATCGCCACCCTATTGAGGGTATCTTTTGCTTGTAACTGCATCCGCAGGACCTTGGTTGACAGAACTGTGGACTCTGGTGGCAACTCCATGTCCCGTTTTTTCCTCCTGCCTCTTTGGAGGACCCTTGGATGGGACAAATGGGACAGCTCCGTCCCCTACAACTGGGACACTCCATGGAATTACTTGGATACTTTCAAGTTCATCAAGGAGTTGGGGCTGCATGGAGTTAAGCCTGACTTGTGGAAACCAAAAACTATCCACAAGTTGATAAGAGCATCGGACATTTTTGAGACTATTCCAGGCCTCCCTTCAGCCACATGCAAAGTGGTCTGGAGGAATGTTTCTTCAAAGAGACTCACCAACAGGCGCAAAGATCTGACATGGATGGCAATCCAAGGGGGATTGACACTCAGAACATTCATGCATGCCAGAAACCTGTGCAGATACAGGCACTGCCCCTTTTGCATCATCCAGGAGGAAACTGCTTTTCATGTTTTCTGGGAGTGCCCCTTTGCACAGGGCCTGTTGAGGGCCTTGGAACCTGAATTTAAAGACTTTGTACCACAGACCGCCATTACGCACTTTGGTGTGTTAAACAGACTTTTCTGTGGGACCCACTCGGAGGAGGACATTGACAGTGCCTGGCGGGTGCTGTACTGCTTCAAGGATGCCGTATGGTGTGCCAGAAAGCGCATCATCCACCAGCGGGAGAGGATGTCCATCGAGGACTGTTGCAGACTGATCTTCAGTCTGCTGAGGGAATACACCTTGATGGACGTCAAGGAGGAAGAGGACGTCTGAAGATCTCCCCTTCCCCCCCTCCCCCATCTGTATGTTTACACTGGCAGTTCAATAAAGCTTCGGGCCTGTGAACTCCCCCCCCTCCTCCCCTTCCCCTATCACACCCGTCGCCCAGTTGAATGCTATATTTTTACAGTAAAATGACTGGACAGCAAAATAACTTAGAATTCTAGGACATGTATTTTGAAGTACTGATATTAGGGTAATGCGGCGTCATGCATGATGTGATGTTGCAGGGTATATCACTCTGCACGACACATCGGGCATCATACCGCAGGATGAATGATTGAGTGTAATTTATTGGTGCGCCTGGAACTGTATTGTCATGCAGTGTATTTATGCGCTGCGTCGCAGTACAGAGATGAATGTACCCTGATGAAGTATTCGTTTTTTTGTATATTTTCTTTGAAAAATAAAGTATACATTTTCAATAAAAAAAAAATCAAAAAAAAATCTGTTCTTATCAGTTGCCAATAGGTGGTGCTAAACTGACTGTCCCCAGTACTCGGCGAGGGGGAAAGGGATGGCAGTCGGTGGACGCTAAGCCTGTTGGTGTAGAGGCGAAAGCCTTCTGATCGGGGCAGAGAGGCATGAGGTCGAAGCTGAAGGGCTGGGACCCTGGCCTTTGGCCTGGATCCGGTGGTGTCTGCCCCAGTCAGTTGTTCGGTGAGGGAACCTTTGCCAATCCTTTCGGGGAGAGGCGGGTAGTACTTCCCGAATGTAATTAGGTGGGAGAGATGGGGGTTGTGGGTAGTAGTCGGCTGCGGCGGGCTCTCCCCAACCTCTTCTCCTACCTTCCTGGCTGGGAAGGGTGCTGCCGGTCCGGACCGGGGGTCAGGGTCCGTTGAAAAGCCTGTGGAGATAGTGCCCCCTGAGTGGCAGTCCAGGGGTGCCATACATTGCACTGAGTGTTTGAAGGGGGGCACTCAACGTGTGGCACCTTAGGTCACATATCTCCACAAACAAACACCTTTTTGACACCTGCCTCAAGGGCCGAGCCTTTTGGCTAGGACCAGAGGAATTTTTGTTCCTGGCCGGAGGGCCGGCCATCGTATTGCACGGTGGCCACTTTCCACTCACCATTCCCACCTTCCACTCACCATTCCCACCTTCCTTTTCCCCCACTTTCTTTTTTATTTTACCCCCTGTTCGTCTTGTTTGTCACTTTTTCTGTTGGTGCTTGCACTTTAGTGTGGCGAGTAGGGTGCTGGTCCTCGGGCCTGACTCTGAAAGTCTTGGGAGTAGGTGGACATGGCCTTCTGGCTTAGTTCACCTGCTCTCATAGGGTCTCCCTTCGGGGGAGCCTCACCGAGGAGGGTTCTGTTTCAGCAGTCCCTCCGAGGATGTTAGGCCATGTGGTTTCAGCTGCATGGGCCTTAGTGGGGTCCTAGTGATTTCGGCTGCTTGGACTCCTATACTCTTTTCCCTGCCAGGAGCCTAACGCCCCAGGGGATCAGAGCTGGGTCTTCTTCGGAGGACCATTGACGATGGCACCCGTCGCAGTTTTTTTGTTTCACTCTTTATGTGTGTGCACATTTTTTCCTGCACTGGGTGAAGTTTTTGGGTTGTGTTTTGCACGCCACAGGTTTTTTAATAGAAAAAAAGTCTTAGGCTCGCTTGTGTTTCAGTCAAGAGGTGTCTGGAGTGCCCGAAGGTCGGCCTTGGGGGAAGCGTCCCTTTTTCGGAAGGGCCCCCTCTTTCTGCTATTGGCCCAAGGATTAGTCCCCGGACAAGGGGAAGCGTTCGCCCTTCTTAAGGCGGTTGAGCGTTTCTCAGGGTGCCCCCTAGGGGGTACCCTTGGACGGCGGGAGCCAGGTACCTTTTTGGTGCCAAGATGGTGGGGCGCGGGCTCCGTGATTCGCTGTGCTTCCTGGTTAAGCCAGACTTTAAGATGAAGGTGACTTTGATAACGGTCGTTGTGGAGGTCTTGATGGAAATATTCAATGTTCAGGTAAGCGACATTAAGTGTCTGCAAGATTTCCCTCAGCAAGGGACTTATGATATCACTTTTGAATCTTCCGAGGTATGTTGGAGGATTTTTGAGGACGCAAAGAGAAGGAAAAATAAGATCCTGCAATTTTTTGAAATCCAGCCTTTTTTCTTACAAGAGGAAAAGATGATCACCGTCCATTTGTACAATCCCTTTGCGGATCCGGCTTTGTTGTGGGCCTTTTTAAGGCAGTACTGTGATGATTTAAAAAGGAGATAAGGTGAAAAATAACTTTGGCATCTGGTCAGGAAAATATTCCTTTTTTGGAAACTTTAAAAAAGATGAAAGTTGCATTGGAGGAGTGAAGAGGCCCCCGGCTGTCTTCACCATCGGAGGGGAGAGGGGCTTCCTCAATATTGTCGCAGATGTTTTAAATACGGGCATATGAGTGACGACTGCAATGAGGGGCTGGTGTGTCGGCTTTGTGCCCAGCCGGGACATACTGCAAGAGATTGTAAAAAGGGCAAAGTCTGTGATATTTGCAAAAGGGAGGGGCATTTGGCAAAACAGTGCGACATATATAAGGAGACCAAAGAGACTTTTTCAGAGACTCCAGTAGCAGAAGAGATCCGGAGGATGTGTAGTGCAAGGAGAGGAAAGAGTTTTTGGCAGAGGCAAGATGGTGGTGGGGGGGGGAGGGAGCTGAGGAGGGACCCACGGAAGTTAATAATGATGCGGCCCCATCTGGCATACCTTGTCCTGCCACAGCTGATGATGCCGTACCCGAAAATGGAGGGGTCCCGGTTGGTGGAGAGGGCGGTGCTTCAGCCTCTGCTGGTGTGGCGGAGTCTGGAGTGGCCGGCTTCGGGCCTGGTGACCCTTCGTCGGGCGAAGAGGAGGTAACATCTGAAACACCTGGAGTTGGTGGAGAGGAGGCCATGCAGCAAGATGCGGAGGGAGCAAGTGGGGCAAGAACACCAGCGTCTGAGTGAGGGCACAGTGTGACCCGGTTACTCGGAGAGATTTCGAACAGTGAGGTAGAAATGGAGGAATCTGTGGAGAAGGAAGAGGAGGATGAAGAAGAGGATATAGAGTGTGGACAGCAATTTGTGCCTTCATCAGTAGAGGGGGAGTACTCTGGCAAAAGAGCCCGGATTGAAGGGGAGGACTCTGGGAGTGGGGAGGAGTCACTCCATATTGCCCTTTCTGGGGACTCAGAAAAAGAGTCTGCCAGTTCGCCTGGTCCACAGAGATGGCAGAGAAAGACAAAAAGTTAAGAAAGGAAGTGGAGATGGAAATATGGAAGGACTTTCTTTAAAGCACTCATGATGGCTGGGAAAGTCCTTTTTTCCTACTAATGGCATTAACTGTCAGCTCTATTAATGTGAGGAGTGTGAGAGCAGGGTGGAGGCGAGCGGCTGTTTTTAATAGTCTATCAGGATGCAAAGCGGATGTCCTGTGCCTACAGGAATGTGGGGTGGAGAGGGTTCCAGGGCCTTATGAATGGAGGCATGGGGGGAGTGCGTGGTCCCCGGCCTGTGAATCTAGATGTGAAGGGGTGGGTATACTCATAAAGAATCCCCAAGTTGTGATGGTGTCGCAAGAGGTGATTGTGCCAGGAAGATTGTTGTTGGTTGTGTTGGAGTATGTGGGGTGTAGGTTTAGACTCTTAAATTGTTACGCACCTGCTGATAGACGTGAAAGAAAGGAGCTTTTTAACCACTTCCCGACGGCCGTACGAATATATGCGGCCGTCGAGCTGTCCTGAATCTCTGACAGGGCGCATATATGCGCCCTGTGCTTTTAATGGCCACTAGAGGTCGCGCGAGCGCCGCCGGCGGCGCGCGCGTGCCCGCTGCATTCCTGAGATGCCGATGCGCGTGCCCGGCAGCCGCGATGTCCGCCAGGCACTCGCAATCGGCGGTTACAGGGACAAGACATGGATCTCTGTGTGTAAACACAGAGATCCACGTCCTGTCAGGGAGTGAGGTGACCGATCTGTGTCTCTTGTACATAGGGACACAGCATCGGTCACCCCCCCAGTCACCCCCCCTCCCCCCACACAGTTAGAACACACCCAGAATACATTTAACCCCTTCCATGCCCCCCTAGTGTTAACCCCTTCACTGCCAGTCACATTTATACAGTAATCGGTGCATTTTCATAGCACTGATCGCAGTATAAATGTGAATGGCGCCAAAAATGTGTCAAAAGTGTCCGATGTGTCCACCATAGCGTCGCAGTCCCAATAAAAATCGCAGATCGCCGCCATTACTAGTAAAAAAAAAAATTATAAAAATTAATAATAATTCTGTCCCCTTTTTTCTATGCGCTATAACTTTTGCGCAAACCAGTCGCTTATTGCGATTTTTTATTTTTTTTTGCCAAAAATATGTAGAATAATACGTATCGGCCTAAACTGAGAAATTTTTTTAATGTTATTTTTAAAAAAAATGGGCTATTTATTATAGTAACAAGTAAAATATATTGACTTTTTTTTCAAAATTGTTGCTCTTTTTTTGTTTATAGCGCAAAAAATAAAAACCGCAGAGATGATCAAATACCACCAAAACAAAGCTCTATTTGTGGGGAAAAAAGGACGCCAATTTTGTTTTGGAGCCACGTCGCACGACCGCGCAATTGTCAGTTAAAGCGACGCAGTGCCAGAAGCTAAAATTTCACCTGGTCAGGAAGGGTTATAAGTGCCCAGTAAGGAAGTGGTTAATACGTTAAAATTATACCTACCCGGGAGAACTCCTACAGGTATTATGGGAGACTTCAATTGCATTATGGAAGCAAGTGATAGAAATGGCTCAGGGGAGGAGGGTAAGCTGGATTCCTCATCTAAGTTGTTAAATGATATAGTGACAGATTTTAAATTAAAAGATGTAGCCGTGGAGTGGGAGGGGAGGAGTACATCGCATACGTGATAGGTGAAACTCCTGCGCTGAAATGGGTGAAAAGGGATTGGACCGTGGGAAAGGGGCCGTGGGAAAGGGGCACGGGAGGTATACTGCAGCAAACAAAGAATAGGTCTATCCAAATGGACATTAAAAGGTATACAACAGGTGATATTGTTTGCGCTGTGGTGGTGATGCCTAAAGGGTGATGGGAAAGGGGAAGTGAAGTAGTAAACTAGGTGAATACAATAAGTGACAAAAATGTATAAATATATAGAAAAAATTCTATAAAACACAATGTGAACAAAGTAACAGTAAATAACAGTGACCGTGTCATCTATAAAGATGTGTGGTGGACATAATAGAATGCATGGTCAAACTCAGTCCTGCAGACAAAACCAAATAAAAGAAGAGAGTCCAACTTAATCATGCAACTCGGTGCAGCAAGTGAAATCTGGTGTGAAGTCAAAAGGAGATGTTCCAGCAGCCAAATGAGTGAAGGTGCAATGGAGGATTCCAAAACGTGCAGCCCACACCTCTAGTGATCCTATCAGCTTACCTCAAGGCTATCTGATATAGCCAGAAAGATAGGGCATCAAACTCTTGATGAATGGAAGCCTCAAATCCGATGGTGCATGGAAGGGGAAAGTACAAAAAAACAAACATAGAGTAGTCCTGTCACCACTGGAGGGATTCCTGCTAGCAGTCAAAAGATGTGCACTTACACAGAGTGGTAAAAGGGGGTGCCTATCTCCACGAGCAGCGAGCTCGTCAGGTGCTGCTCTGCTGCCGCTGTTTGGCTAGATGTTGATCCGCCGATAATAAAGTCAGCTGAGGCGGTCATACATCCACGAGCAGCGAGCTCGTCTACCGTCCGTCAGGTGTAAAGAGTCCAGTGCTCCAATCCCGACGCGTATTCGTCACACCACGTGACTTCATCCCCTTCCATGCACCATCGGATTTGAGGCTTCCATTCATCAAGAGTTTGATGCCCTATCTTTCTGGCTATATCAGATAGCCTTGAGGTAAGCTGATAGGATCACTAGAGGTGTGGGCTGCACGTTTTGGAATCCTCCATTGCACCTTCACTCATTTGGCTGCTGGAACATCTCCTTTTGACTTCACACCAGATTTCACTTGCTGCACCGAGTTGCATGATTAAGTTGGACTCTCTTCTTTTATTTGGTTTTGTCTGCAGGACTGAGTTTGACCATGCATTCTATTATGTCCACCACACATCTTTATAGATGACACGGTCACTGTTATTTACTGTTACTTTGTTCACATTGTGTTTTATAGAATTTTTTCTATATATTTATACATTTTTGTCACTTATTGTATTCACCTAGTTTACTACTTCACTTCCCCTTTCCCATCACCCTTTAGGCATCACCACCACATCGCATACGTATTTTTCTGACCGGGGTACGGTCAGCTTGAGGATAGACTTTGCCTTTATATCCGAATTTGTGACAGTAAAGGGCTATGAAGTCAACCCTTTTTTGTTTTCAGACCATAAGATGGTTTCATGTACCCTTGTGTTGGAGGAGGGGATCTCTTTTGGAAGAGGGCTGTGGAAGCTGAATACGATGATTTTGGAGGATGAAGAGGTATGCAAAAACTTTGAAGTATTTTTGAAGTATTTTTTACATGTGTAGTGAGGAGGAAAATGGAGTTTGGAGGGATATTACAGTGGTGGGATTGGGTTAAAGGACAGATAAGTGGGGCGTGGCCTGGACGGCATGGTGTGAGGAGTGTGAAACGGGAGCTCCGCTTGCCTAAGATCCTTATTTTACTATCCTGGGGCTGTAATTGACTTTCAATCTATCACTGCTCGTGCGAGTGTACACCCCACTGAGCAGAGAACATGTCGCCGCCGAAGCAGACCTCCAGCGCGGCAGCAAAACTTGCTAAATACCGGCTCACGGAGAAGGAGGCTGGGGGAGAAGATGGCGCCGGCTCCTCGACTCCTACAGACTCTGCAGCTGAGAACACGGCACGTGTGCTGGAGGCAATCTCAGACTGCAAAAGCTCTCTGACGGGCAAAATTGAGGAGGTAAAGGTGGATGTGTCACTTATTCGCCAGGACCTGCAGAAGCTCAGAGACCGTGTGACTGAGACAGAGACCAGGATTAGCCACGTGGAGGATGATATACCACCGCTTCAGGTCGCGGTAGAACGTATGCAACACCAACTTACTATGGTCCTGGCGAAGCAGGACGACATGGAGAACCGCTTGAGAAGGTGTAATTTGCGGTTCGTGGGTCTGCCAGAAGGAGCGGAGGGTCAGGACCCCCCCTCATTCCTAGAAAACCTGCTGATTACCACCTTTGGGCGCGCTGAATTCTCAGATTCATTTGTGGTGGAGAGGGCCCACAGGTTGGCTGCCAAGCCTCCCCCCCAGGGCGCCCCGCCGCGGACATTTATCGCTAAGATGCTCAACTTCCGGGACCGGGATGCCGTGCTACGCCTGGCCAGGTTGAAGGGTAACATCCCTTTCCACAACACTGAGGTCAGAGTTTTCCCTGATTTTTCGGCGGATGTCCAAAAGAAGAGAGCCCAGTTCTCAGAAGCCAAACGCCAGCTACGGATTCGCCACTACTCTTACGCCATGCTATTCCCGGCCCGGCTCCGGGTAGCTGGTGAAGGCAGAGCATACTTCTTTGATACGCCAGAGGCGGTCCTCTCCTGGCTCGACAGAAAGGCGCCACCGGACCGGCGACCCGACTGACATCCCCGCCCTGACACCCTGGAATGCGCCGCTGACCGTGTTATGTTTTCTATTGGCTCCTGCTCGCTTGTGGAACTATGACCAGGTACTGTCCTATCTGAGCTGTGGCCCATGTCATCCGTCCTCTTGATTGTCCCACTGCTGAAATCCCCCTTGTTATACCTGATCCGTGACTTGGCCCTTCCCCCCCCCCCCCACCACTGCCCCTTACTCCGTGTACATCTATCCATGCCCTCCGCGGTGCTCGGTATGCACTCCTCTGTTTGCTTCCCCCCCACCCCTGCACTCCCTGCTCTATGTGATGTACCACGGCCCCATACGATCGTTCACGATGGCGAGTGGCTACCCGTCATGGCACCTGTGACTTGGTCTCATGCTTTCATATCCTGGAACTCCCCCCCTGCATCCCATCCTGGGGACTCGGGTGCCTCACTCTTTATACTGTTGCTAGTTTTGCAGCAGATAATCGTCCCACTAGCTGCGGGTGTCCCCTTGGACCCTGCTGTATTTTTCAATACCTGCAACGTTGTGTGCTATTATGTCTATGCCTGGTTTCCCTGGTCTGGTCGGGCCTGTGGGGGTGCCTTGGCTGTTTGCCTGGCGTCCCACTGGCCCGGACATTCCGGAGTGTTTGTTCATTATTTCTGTTCGTTTTGTTCTTTTCTGTTGTATGTAGTTAATTGTTGGATTTTTGCTATGATTCAATGTGCTGTGCGGGAGGGACTGTGGTTTTGCTTTACGGGGAATACTGTATGGAGTGGTGATGTAGATGCTAAATTACCATATAATGATATTGGTGTTGGGATTCTGTCCCTGGCGCTCTGCGGTTCGCGGGCGGCGGCTGCGCCCCTCCCTTGCTTGGGAGGTGGTCTGGCTGCTTGCGCGCGGAGCCGGGGCTCCCGGGCCAGTCACTGTCGATACATTTTATCATGCCTAACATAAAGTTGATGACCTGGAATGTGCGGGGGATAAGAGCTCGCCCGAAACGCAACGCAGTACTGTCCTTTTTAAAAATGCAAAGGGCCGACATCACGGTATTAGTGGAGACTCACTTAACTGGTCAGCTCATGATGACACTAAAGAAACCATGGGTGGGGTGGGTCTATCAGGCCCCATATACTGTGAACTCTAGGGGGGTGGCTGTACTGGTAGCCAAAACTGTACAGTTTGTGCTGCTCCTGCTCCAGTCTGATCCCCAGGGCAGATTCCTATTTTTGCACGCTAGAATTAATGGACTGGAGGTACTGCTCCTGGCCATCTACATACCTCCCCCCTTTCAGTTTGCGGTGATGACGGAGGGCTTGGCATTTATGTCACGGTTCCCCAGTGTGCCTGCGATCTGGTTGGGGGACTTCAATAATATTACACATAGACATCTGGATAGGATGTCCACGACACCCCCACCGGACGCTGCACACGCACAGACCCGCTTTGGCAAACTCCTACTTGACCTTGACCTGGTAGATACGTGGCGCCACCGCCACCCGACTGATAGGACGTTTTCGTGTTTCTCAACGTCACACAACTCTATGTCACGTATCGACCTGATACTGACATCCCGGACCATCCTACCCTATTTGGACAATGTGGGATTCAATCCCCGCGTCTTATCAGATCATGCCTCTTATTGGATCGAACTCCGCATCGCCTCCCCACCCCCGACTTACCAGTGGAGACTTAACCCCTTCTGGCTCTCAGTTGTGCCTGATCTGGCGGAGGCCGAGACCGAATGGGATCACTTCTTCCAGACTAATAGGGGCTCTGCGTCGTTCGGGGCGGTGTGGGACTCCTTTAAAGCACATGCTCGGTTGTACCTGTCCCAAACTATCGCCAGATACCGCAAAAACTCGAACGTGGTGGTTGCGCAGGCAGAACGCTCCCTTGTGGAGGCGGAAAGGGCATTTGTCTCGGACCCCTCCTCTGACACGGCCGATGCTCTGAAGCTTCAAACCGGTGTCGTAAATGGCCTTCTCTTTGAAAAGGCCGAAAGGAAAATATTTTACAGCAAACAGAGGGTGTACAAATGCGGTGAACGAGCGGGTAGGCTCCTGGCCTACTTAGCCCATCTAGACCACAGGCCTCCCACGGTGGTCTCACTTCGGGACTCTGGGGGAATCTTGATCTCTGGTCCGGACGAGGTGGCTGGAGAATTTCGCTCCTTCTTTGCCTCGCTATATTCCTCTGATGCTAACAACCCTAGGGGGGAGCTGGTGGATCTCCTGGCTGGGATCGACCTACCCACGCTGTCGGACTCTCAGGTGGAGACTCTTGAGTCCCCTATCACCATAGATGAAATAACGCTTGCACTCTCCACGCTAAAACCCTCTAAGGCGCCTGGCTCAGATGGTCTCCCCTTGGAGTTCTACACTGCCTATGGTGAGTCCCTGATCCCAAGACTCCAGGAGCTATTTTCGTTCATCTTTGAATCGGACTCCCTGCCCGCCTTTCTACGAGAGGCGTACATAGTATTGATCCCTAAACCCGACAAAGACTTAGAACTCCCTGAATCCTACCGCCCAATATCCCTACTACAGCTTGACATTAAGATCCTTGCCAAGGTCCTGGCGCTGCGGCTTAATGGTGTGATCCTTAAGTTAATCCACCCTGATCAGACCGGATTCATGCCCGCTAAAAACACAGCTCACAATCTGAGAAGGTTGCATATGAATTTGCAAGCGCGGCATGATCGGGTGGGGTCCCGGGTGGTGGTGTCTCTCGACGCCGCTAAGGCATTCGATTCTGTCGAGTGGGACTACCTCTGGGAATGCCTTGCACGATTTGGCTTTGGGCCCAAATTTATTAAGTGGATCCGTCTTCTGTATCAGGAGCCATGTGCCAGGATCTTGGTAAACGGTCGAGTTTCGGCCCCCTTCCCCCTGCAAAGGGGAACCAGACAGGGGTGCCCTCTGTCCCCACTTCTATACGCCCTGGCGGTGGAGCCCTTGGCATCCTCCCTTAGAAGGCATCCGGGCATTGATGGCCTCTGTTGCGGTGGGCTGGAGGAGACGATCAGCCTTTATGCTGATGATATGCTCCTCTACTTGGCAGATGCTGGCCCATCCCTACAGACCGCTCTTGATGTTATCCGGACCTTTGGTCGATATTCCGGGCTTCGTATCAATTGGGACAAATCCCAGATTCTCCCTATAGATGTCAGCGTCCCCACAGAACTCCAGGCCTCTTTTCCTCTCCATAGGGTTAGTTCATTAAAGTACTTGGGGGTTCGGATCTCTAGATCTCCTGAAGATTACGTTGCTCTCAACCTTAAGCCGCTGGTGCGGTTTTTGAAGGCCAAGACGCAGACGTGGGCCAAGCTACCACTGGGGGTGATGGGCCGAATAAATCTCATCAAAATGATCCTACTCCCTAAGTTTTTATACGTACTCTGGCATGCCCCTGCCTATCTCCCCCTTAGAGTTTTCAAGTCCATTGAAGCAATCCTTAATTCCTTTGTATGGGGCTCGGCTCGCCACAAACTATCCTGGCAGGCGCTGAAAAACCCCACTGACCTCGGGGGGGCAGCTCTACCCGACTTTACCTTATACTACCTGGCGGCGCAGTTATCCCATTTCTTCTACATTGACAAGACTGACAAAGACCGTTACCTATCACTTGTGTGCCCCCCCTCTGCTCCTGGGGTCATTCACCCCTTTCAGGTTCTCTTTAGAGACCTGGGGGGTGCTTGGTCCCCGGGGTCTAACAGGGGCCTGCTCTACCATCACTGCAAAATTTGGGAGGTGGTGAGGCGCAGGCTCAAAGTCTTGCCCACCCACTCTCTTACCCCCCTGTGGGACAACCCTGGTCTACGCGAACTGTTGACTGTCCCGGATCAGGTCCTGTGGCTCCGGTGGGGGGTGCGATACCTTTCTGATATGTATCACGGTCCCGTCCTCAAATCATTCCAGCAACTTAAGGATGGGTTCGGCCTCCCCAACTCTATGCATTTTCGCTATCTCCAGCTCCGCCATGCTCTTCGGGCGCAATTTGGCGAAGCATCTCCCAGTGTAGACAGACTAGATATTGTACGCACCATACAGGGGATGGACTCCCGGAAACTTATCTCTGAGTTTTATGCAACGCTCCTTCGGCCCACGGCTGTTACTTTGGCCTACAGCCTCAAGGACCGTTGGGAAATAGATGTGGGGGAGCTGGAGGAGGACGAATGGGAGGATGCTCTGGAAACCAGCAAGAAAGTCTCAGCCAAGCTTTCTGACCGCCTTACACACCTCTATATGTTGCACAGGACATATCTGACCCCCGCTCGCCTGGCCAAATACAAACCTGATCAAAACCCATTGTGCCCTAGATGTGATAGCCCCACCAGCACTTTTTTCCACCTCCTCTGGTCCTGCCCAGCCATACAGGACTACTGGATGCACATAATACAGTTTATACACGATGAGATGGGGTCCCCTCTGACGCTATGCCCTAAGCAGTGTCTGCTGGGAATATTTCCGGACCCTGACTCGGATAAATACCACAAGATCTTTCTTCAGGAGTCGTTGTTCATTGCCAGGCTTCTCGTGGCGCGGAGGTGGCTCCGGGTTGAGCCGCCTTCTCTCCGGGAGTGGATCTCTGCGGTGAATGGCGTACTGCCATACAAGAAAGAAATATATGCCCATAGAGGTTGCCCTGCTAAGTATGGGAAGATATGGGACGCATGGCTGGGTACCGCTGATACTTGCGATGACACCCCTGCTTGAGTTTGCTCCCCTCTGGTTTCACCTCCCCTCCTCTGCAACTGCTGTTGTGCTCTGATCATGACTCTGTGTGACCTCCCAGCCGTCCCTGGACGACAAATTGGTCCCCTTTCATTCCGGGAATATACCTATGTGACAATTGCATATACTAGACCCTCTTTACCAATGTTCCCCACCCCCTTTGAAATATAGATATACTCTGTTTTTCGTATAACCATTCATTGTCTCTGTACCACATTTTTGATCTGGATCTCTTTTTGTACATCCTGTATATTTGCTCTCTGCACAATAAAGCACTATTTTGTAAAAAAGGACAGATAAGTGTTTTTTTTAAAAAGCAGGAGTGGAAAGAGCACGGTGGAGGAGGGAGAAAGAGAAAGTCCTGGTGGAAAGATTACATTTGCTGTTAAAATGTAAAAAAAGTTGGTGTGGAGGTGGATAAAGAGCTTGAGGAGGTGCGGGAGGAGAGAAGCCGTTTCCTTCGGGAAAAGCGTAAACAAATCATCTTTAGCGCTAAAGTGCGTGACATGGAGGAAGGAGAGCAATGCTCCTTTTTTTTTTTTTCAAAAAGGCCATGGGAGCAAGTAAAGTTATAAAAAGTGTGTTTACAGAGGATGGGGAAGCGTGTGGGGAGGAGGTGGTAAAAAAAGTGAGACTTTATGAAAACTTGTACGAACACCACTCAGGGGCCACTAAGGGCCACTAAGGAAGACATCTTGGAGTATTGTGAGGTCCTGAGGGGGAGTTTGGGAAATGAGGATGCAGAGCTTCTGTTAAGTACAGTTACAAAAAAAGAGGTGGAGGGGAACCTGAGAAGGATGCAGAGTAACAAAACCCCAGGGAAGGATGGGCTTCCAGCGGAGTTTTATACAACATTTTGGCCTATTTTAAAAATTCACTTAGTGGAGGTGGTAAAGGGTTGTGTAGAGACGGGGAACTTACCCCCCTCAATGAAGGAGGGGGTGGTTACCTTGTTGCATAAAAAAGGGGAAGATCGTGACTTAAAGAACTGGCAACCGATAACCCTATTAAACGTAGATTATAAGATCGTATCTAAGGTGTTGGCGAGTCGCCTTAATCAAATTGTCGGTAGTTTGGTGGGAGAGTGGCAGACATGCGCAGTCCCTGGGAGGAGGATCATGGATAATTTGACGTTGTTAAGGGACTTGATTTATTACACCCAGTCCAACAATCTCCCAGTGGCTGTAGCTGGGATAGATCTTGAAAAAGCCTATGATAGAGTGGCACATTCCTTTTTTCTTGGAGTCCTAGAGCAGATGGGTTTCCCTGATGGGTTCCTGAACGTCCTAAAAAATGTATATGCTGGTATGACTAGCCAGGTCCTAGTTAATGGTGTAGTGTCCGACCCTTTCAGTGTGAATTCAGGGGTGAGGCAGGGATGTCCCCTGTCCCCTGTTATGTTTATCTGCGTAATGGAGCCCCTTTTGCGACATATACAAAAGGATAAGAGTTTCCAAGGTTTCTTTGTTCCAGGGGGGGATGGTGGGAGGGTTAAGTCCATGTGCTACATGGATGAAGTTACGCTTCTCTGCTCCTCCCCGATGGATTTGAACAGATCTGAGTTACATTTAAAATTGTTTGGTAGCATGTCTGGTCTCCAGGTTAACTGGAATAAGAGCCAAGTATGTGTATTAAGTGGGTCCTGCAGTACAGCACACTCTAATTTAAGGACCACTGAGGCTATTGAGGTCCTAGGGGTCCAGTTCCAGAGGAACCTGATGAGTCAATGCAATGTCCAGAAGGTGACTGAAAAAATATCTTTGGAGGTTAGACTTTTGGAAGTTACGGCACTTGACCCTTTCTGGGAAGGTCCTGGTGGTGAAAGCAGTGATACTACCTCTTCTGTTATATACTAGTCTGATATTCCCGCCAAATGTGAGGTCTTTTCAGAAGATCACTAGGTTGCTCTTTGTGTTTTTCTGGGGAGCAAAGATGGAGAGGGTGTCTCGCATTATTGTTATGAGAGATATAAAGTTCGGGGGGTACAACTTTCCCAATGTTCAGGACTTTATTGGTATCCAGTTATGGATAAGTCACTTTAAGACCTTTTTCCGTAGGTGAGAATGCCGCCAAACTTATGAGATACCTTGCTGGGTGGTCTATGCTCAAGTGGGGGTGGTGTGAGAGGGACCTCAGAAGGCCTTTGGCCTTGGTATCTTCACCTGTGTACCTACGATTACACCAGTTTAAAAAAAAAAAAACAGTTGAGTGGGCTGGGGGCAGGCGCTATGGCTAAAACTAGTCTTGTTAAGTGGATGAGGAGGCAGGAGGTGGTGACCAACATTTTTGGTTTGAGATCTGCCTTGGCGGAAAGGTGCTTGGGAAACTTCTTAAATTAACCGCATGCCGACCAGCCGCCGCAGTAATACGGCGGCAGGTCGGCACTGCTGCGCGAGAGCCCGTAGCTCTACGTCGCCACTTTCGACGGCCACTACGGGGCGCGTGCACGCCGCCGGCGACCCGCACGCGCGCCCCCCGCTCGCCCCCGAGTCCCATGCGTGTGCCCGGCGGGCACGATCGCCGCCGGGCACACGCGATCGCTCGTTACAGAGTGGGGAACGGGAGCTGTGTGTGTAAACACACAGCGCTCGTTCCTCGTTCCGGTCAGCGGTTCATACAATGTATGAACAGAAGATCAGTGATTCCCCCTAGTAAGTCCACCCCCCCATACAGTTATAACACAAATAGGAACACACTTAACCCCTTCCCCGCCCCCTAGTGTTAATCCCTTCACTGCCAATGGCATTTTTATAGTAATCCAATGCACTTTTATAGCATTGATCGCTAAAAAAATGCCAATGGTCCCAAAAATGTGTCAAAAGTGTCCGAAGTGTCCGCCATAAGGTCGCAGTACTGAAAAAAAACGCTGATCGCCGCCATTACTAGTAAAAAAAAAATAATAATAATAAAAATGCCATAAAACTACCCCCTATTTTGTAAACGCTATAACTTTTGCGCAAATCAATCAATAAACGCTAATTGCGATTTTTTTTACGAAAAATATGTAGAAGAATACGTATCGGCCTAAACTGAGGAAATTTTTTTTTTTTATATATATATTTTTGGGGGATATTACAGAAAAAAGTAAAAAATATTGCATTTTTTTCAAAATAGTCGCTCTGGTTTTGTTTATAGCGCAAAAAATAAAAACCGCAGAGATGATCAAATACCACCAAAAGAAAGCTCTATTTGTGGGAAAAAAAGGACGCCAATTTTGTTTGGAAGCCACGTCGCATGACCGCGCAATTGTCAGTTAAAGCGACGCAGTGCCGAATCGCAAAAAGTGCTCTGGTCTTTGGACAGCAATATGGTTCGGGGGTAAAGTGGTTAAGGGAGATACCAACAGGCAGAAAAAGATTTCATGGATGGCTTTTCAGGGCTGTCTGCTTACAAAATCCTTTTTAAAAGTGAGGGATTTGGCTAGGGATGACAAATGCCCGAGGGAGGGGTGTGGGGAGACGGAAACCGCAACTCATGTTTTTTGGGAATGTGTTTTCGCAAAAATTGTATGTACAAAAATGGAGAGGTTTGTGAGTTGTGTGGTGGAGGTGGAAAACACACGTTTTTTGGATTGGTTTTACGCCTTGGTGGGAGGAGGGAAAATCGGCAGCAACGAAAGGCCTGGATATTTTTTGCCATCCTCAAAGAAGTTTTATGGGATGCCAGATGTTTGAAGTGGAGGAAAAACTTGAACATGTTGGAAAAAGACTGTATGAATTTATGTTTGGCTAAATTGTACGTTGTGTTGTTGTATGACCGTAGGCAGATGGGGGTGGATGATGCAAATGTGTATTGGAGATATGATAAGTGGAAGGAAGTTTCTTAGAGGGAGTGGAGGTTTTTTTTGTGTTTTTTTACCTACCTTTTAATGAAAATAATGTCCAGGTGATGCAAGGAACGCTGCTCAGTGATGGTATCGTAAGTTTCGTACTGATGTAGTTATTCAGTCTGATGGAAAAAAAATAAAAAATCTACTAGAGCCTTTAGGGGTGTCTCTGCTAGGACGTTGAGAACCACTTGTATCTATCCAAGCCATTAGGTCCTTGTGGGGTACCCTCTGTTCGGCCTTGAAGGATCGTTGATTAAATTCAGCTTCACCTACTTGCTGCTATTGGACAAGAGGCTTAGCCCCCACTTGGAACGAGTTTGTGATCTTCCCTTCTCCTCCGCATTGCTACCTTCGGGCAGTAGATGCAAGAGCCTTTGTAAAGGCTACGAAAACAGTGAAGACGTCGAGGAACCAGAAGGAAGCCGCCTAACCCCTGAAGCGACATCCAAAGCTCCTTGACGATGGGGAAAAGCGCGAAGAAAACTGATAAGACGAGGAAGACCGATGGGACGAGGAAGAACCCTGCCCCAGTCACTTCCTCCGAAGACCCCAAGAATGTCGCCTCAACCTCCACTCCTGCCCCGGCTGGCGCCAGCCAACCGAGACCAGTGAAGCCGAACCCACCTGCAGACGGGCTGCCAACCCTGGAACCCTGAATGAAGCAGACGGTCGTGCTGAAACTGGAGGAGGTGGACGGAAGAGTCCCTGACATGACCCCGGAGATCTTTGGAAAGAAGTCGATCCTGGAGCAGGGCTTTAGCAAAGCGGAAACACTTTCAGTACAATCCTTCCCAAGAGGGATTTTCTTCATCACCTTTGTGTCATTCCAAGTATGCAGAAGATACTGGGACATGGTGAAGACCAGCGGCCCTGAATCCCCTTTCCGGAAATTCACAGCGATCTGCCCCATAACACAAGACGAAAAGTGGGTGACGGTGGCTATGAGGAACCCCCATACCCAAGGCAAGGACATAGCCACATACCTCCAGAGGTTCTGCACCGTGGTGAAGGACCCAGTCCAAATCCTTGATGCCAATGGATTCTGGATAGGTAAGGGGTCAGTCCTTTGTAAGCTTAGGAAAGACCCATCGGGGGACATGCAGCACCTGCAGCCATGCTTCTCCCTTGGATATTCCGCAGGCCTACTTTTCTACCCCGGGATGCCCAACAACTGCAACAGGTGTGGCCATCCTGGGCACCAAGGTAAGAATTGCACCAAGCTTTTCTTGCAGGTTCTGCAGGGTCTCAAGCCATGAGACCAAGGACTGTGCGAGGTCCAAAACCTGCAACCTTTGTGGCCTGGCAGAGCATGTGTTCATGC
Source organism: Rana kukunoris (assembly GCA_029574335.1). Taxonomy (NCBI): domain Eukaryota; kingdom Metazoa; phylum Chordata; class Amphibia; order Anura; family Ranidae; genus Rana; species Rana kukunoris. The sequence goes on from CM056052.1 coordinate 57,837,021, forward strand.
AATGCCCCCAGAGAACCCGGACCTATGTTGGGAGCCCTGATCCAGGGTAAGCCAGCCCCTAGGTCCGGGGGGAAAACACCAGGGAAGAAGCTGAGTGAGCCTCGCAAGGCCACAGGTAAGTCAGCCATTGCCCCTGCCCCTGTCCCTGCCCCTTCCTCCAGCACACCATCACCCACCCCCTCTGTGCCAGAGGAGACCCTCCCCCCTCCCACCCCCGACCTATCCTCCATGGAGGACTTCCCCACCCTCCCCCCCCACACCCCTGCCAGTGGCTCAACATGGAGCCTGAAACGGAACCCTGTGAGCTCACCAACAGAGGAACCCAAGGCCTCCACCAAACGGCCCAACGGGACCCAGCGTGAAAGCGCTGCACCAGGGCAAGTAGTGGAGGACCTGGAGTCTGCAGGAGAGGAAGAAGAAGAGGAGACTATGGATGGCACCGTGCCTGAATCCTCCGTCAACCAACGGAGGAGCTGGGTCTCATCCAGAACACAGAACAGGCTGCGGTGGATATGGAGGAGTCACCCCCCCTTCGGGGAGATAAGTATGGCCCCTTGCTGACTAGACCTCATACCCTTTTTCATTATGGCAGAGATCTCAATCTTTTCCCTTAATGTGAGGAGTATCAAGCACAACTCTAGAAGGCAAGCGGTGCTAACTTTTCTTTCTAGTCATCAGAGTGATATCTACATGCTTCAGGAATGCGCTCTACTTCCCTTGAGAAGGTACACTCATCTGACCTCTCAGTGGACCCTGGGTCCCTCCTACTAGTCCGGGGGTGGCGACTGCAAACCTGCAGGGGTAGCCATTCTTGTCAGGGGCAGGCGTTTCACGGTTGACTCCATCCACGAGCTAGTCTGTGGCCATCTTCTGGTCATAGACGGTTCGTGGGCGGGAGAGCCAATTAGGCTCATCAACGTGTACGCCCCCTCAGATAAGAGTGCGCGGCTGGAACTTTTCCAGACCGTGCAGACGCAACTCGTCACCACCAGAGCAGTAGTGATCGGCGGTGATTTTAACTGTCCGATAGAGGAGGATGGGCGCAGCTCCAATATATATATTACGCAAAACTTGATGCTACTTCTAGGCTGCTCAAGGAGATGATCTTGGAGGCTTCCCTGCAGGATGCCGTGGGATCCAAAGGGAAAGGCACGTGAACTATTCATGGTGCTGACCCGATGGATCTGTGCGGTCCAGGATAGACTTCGTGCTCACTTCAAGAACAGTCAAGAATCATGAATTCTCCATGATCACCTGCTGTTTCTCTGATCACAGGGCTATTCGCTTTTGGGGCGAACTTGGCGAGGGCTTTGCCCGCGGTCCAGGTTCCTGGAAGCTGAATAGCACCCTGCTGGAAAATGAGGAATTGATGGGGGAACTCCGGGAGGCCTATGCCTCCTGGACGGAGGAAAAGCGATTCTTTGGAAAGGTAAGTGATTGGTGGGAGTTTGTGAAAGTCAAGCTGCGCAGCTTCTTTCAGGCAAGGGGACGCCAGTGAGTGTGTGCTAGGAAGAGGGAAATAAGAAGACTGTAACGACGGTTGAAGTCCCTGCAGGACCTTCACCACTGCGGCTGGGACGTTAGGCAGGACCTGGAGGACACCAAGAAGAGCCTGAAAGGGCTCTTCGAGGAAGAATCCAGGTACATTGTCTTTCGTGCCAAGGTGGAGAATCTTGAGAAGGATGAAAAGTGTAACGCTTTCTTTTTCAGGAAACTTCACTTGGGACACACTCCCTTGTCAGAGCTGTGTGTCGTGACTGGAACGCTCCAGAAGGGGAAGGAGGCCGTGATGCAAGTGGTCGCAGACTACTACACCAACCTCTACTCCCGGAAAGAAACGAACTCGGAGGCAGCCGACAGGTTCCTGTCAGGTATCACTAACCTTATTGATCCTGCAGGTTCATCGGCCGTCAACGCCCCTCTGGTGTTGGAGGAGCTGCACTCTGCCGTCAAATCCTTTAGGCGGGGCAGGTCCCCAGGTTGCGATGGTCTCCCAGTTGAGCTCTTTGTAGCCCTGTGGGACCTCGTGGGCCTGGACCTGCTCCATCTGTATGCGGAGATGGTGGTGGAGGGTAGAATGCCTCCATTACTGAGAGAGGGGATGATCACGATTCTGTATAAAACGCAAGGGGGAGAGATCGGATCTTAAAAATTGGCGTCCAATCTCTCTTTTGAACGTGGACTACAATCCTCGCCAAGGTTTTGGCCAACAGGCTGAAATCTGTCATCAGACAGATCATCCACCCGGATCAAACTTGTGGCATTCCTGGTCGCAGGATTGCGGACAGTCCACGCTTGTCCGGGACACGGTCCAGTACATCCATGGCCACCGTGAGCATGTGTCCCTGGTCAGTCTTGACCAGGAGAAGGCCTTTGACCGTGTCTCCCATGAGTTTATGTGGAGAACCCTGCGCAGGTTTGGTCTTGGGGAACTGTTTGATTTGTATGTCAATATTATGTACAATGACATTTGTAGTTCGGTGTTGGTAAATGGCTGGAAAACTGACCCTTTTCAATTTCTTCCGGGGTCAGACAGGACTGCCCTCTCTCAATTCTGCTTTTTTTTTGCTGTATAGAGCTATTCGCCCGAAGCATTAGACGGAACCCAGAGATCAGAGGGATTACCGCACCAGGCCCGGAAAGACGGGAGGTCAAGTGCTTGCTCTACATGGATGATGTGACGGTGTTCTGTGCTGACCGGCGCTCCATCGACACACTCGTCCAGACGTGTGAGGACTTCGGCCAAGCTTCAGGGGCAAAGGTCAACTGCGGGAAGTCGGAAGTCATGCTCTTCGGAAAGTGGTTCCTGCCTTCTTCTGCGCCCATACCGTTCAACATTAAAGCGGACTTCATCAAAATTCTCGGAGTCTGGTTTGGAGCGGAGGGCGCAGCCCTGAAGTCCTGGGAAGAAAGACTGGCCAAGATGAGACAGAAATTCGGACTTTGGAGCCTCAGAGAACTCACCATCGAAGGGAAAACACTGGTACTCTGCAGCAAGATCCTCCCTGTGTTGCAGTACCTCGCCCAGGCCTGGCCCCCGCGGGTTAACACCTGCAAGGCCATCACCAGGGCGGTGTTTCACTTCATTTGGAGCTCCAAAATGGACAGAGTCAAGCGGGCAGTTATGTTCAAGGAACCTCTCAAAGGCGGTAAAGGCGTGTCTTACATCGCTACTCTATTGAGGGTGTCTTTTGCTTGTAACTGCATCCACAGGACCTTGGTTGACAGAACTGTGGACTCTGGTGGTAACTCCATGTCCCGTTTTCTCCTCCTGCCTCTTTGGAGGACCCTTGGATGGGACAGCTCCGTACCCTACAACTGGGACACTCCATGGTATTACTTGGATACCTTCAAGTTCATCAAGGACTTGGGGCTGCATGGAGTTAAGCCTGACTTGTGGAAACCCAAAACCATCCTTAAGTTGATTAGAGCATCGGACATTTTTGAGACTATTCCAGGCCTCCCTTCAGCCACGTGCAAAGTGGTCTGGAGGAATGTTTCTTCAAAGAGACTCACCAACAGGCACAAAGATCTGGCATGGATGGCGATCCAAGGGGGATTGCCACTCAGGACATTCATGCATGCCAGAAACCTGTGCAGATACAGGCACTGCCCCTTTTGCATCATCCAGGAGGAAATTGCTTTTCATGTTTTCTGGGAGTGCCCCTTTGCACAGGGCCTTTTGAGGGACTTGGAACCTGAACTTAAAGACTTTGTACCACAGACCGCTATGACACACTTTGGTGTGTTAAATGGACTCTTCTGTGGGACTCACTCGGAGGAGGACATTGACAGTGCCTGGTGGGTGCTGTGCTGCTTCAAGGACGCCGTATGGTTTGCCAGAAAACGCCTCATCCACCAGCGGGAGAGGATGTCCATCGAGGACTGTCACAGACTGATCTTCAGCCTGCTGAAAGATTACACCTTGGACGCTAAGGAGGAAGAGGACGTCTGAATATTTCCCCTTCCCCCCCCTCCCCATCTGTATGTTTACACTGGCAGTTCAATAAAGCTTCAGGCCTGTGAACTCTTTTCCCCCCTCCTCTACACCTCCCCTTCCCCCATCACACCCGTCGCCTAGTTGAATGCTATTTTTGACAGTAAAATGACTTGACAGTAAAATAACTAGAATTCAATGACATGTTTTTGAAGTACTGATATCAGGGTAATCATGCATGATGTGATGTTGCAGGGTACATAACTCTGCACAACACATTGGGCATCATACCGCAGGATGAATGAATGAATGTAATTTATTTGTACGCTTGGAACTGTATCGTCTGTATTGGAACTGTATTGTCGCAAAACAGAGTGGAATGTACCCTGTTGAAGTATTTGTTTTTTTGTATATTTTCTTTGAAAAATAAAGTATACATTTTTAATCTGCTGCGTTGTGTCCTAGTCGGAAGGTGCCCCGGGTACCCGACGGTCGGCCTTGGGGGGATCGTTTCTCTTCGGAGGGCCCCCCATTGCTGCTATTGGCCTTAGGCTTAGTCCCCGGGCAACTGTTAACGATCACCCTTTTAAAAAGGCATTCCTGGCATGATTTTGGGGCCCCCTTGGGGGTTCCCTTTGGACGGGGGAAGATGGCGGTCCGGGGATTGCGGGACTCATTGCGGTTTTTGGTGAAGCCAGATTTCAAGGCGGATGTCAATTTAAGGACGATTGTGGTTCCTTGGCTTACGGGGTTCCTTGGCTTACGGGTAAGAGATATTGTTTGCTTGCAAGAATTTCCACAACAAAGGTTATATGACATTACTTTTGTTTCTACCGAGATGTGTTGGAATATTTTCGAGAAGATGAGGAGTTCGGATAATGACTTAAGAAAAATGGAGATTATTCCGCTCTTTATGCAAAAAGAAAAAGCTATTGTCGTTCACATGTATAATCCGTTTGCAGATGTGAACTTGGTTAGAGCGTTCTTGAACAACTATTGCGAGGACTTACGTGGCAGTGACAAGGTCCTTAATAAATTTGAAATATGGACTGGGAAATAGGCCGGAACTTTCCATAAAACCTCTGACCCAGAGTGTGTTGGTGGGGTGGGGAGGCCCACTGCGGTATTTAATATTGGTGGGGAGAGGGGGTTCCTTTTTTACCCAGGACAACTGGTATATTGTAGGAAATGTGTGTATGGTCACACAAGTGGGGACTGTGACACGGGGGTGAAATGTAGATTTTGCGGATCTGGTGACCATTCCTCTAAGGATTGCAGACAAAAGAAAATGTGCGACATTTGTAAAAAGCCTGGTCACCTGGCGAGACAGTGCCCTGAATATTCTTTGGCTAAAACAACTTCGGAACTGTATGGGATGGTGGCTAGGAATCTGGCAAAAGAAGAGGGAGCAGCAGAGGTCTGAATATCTTGCTCGGAGGCAGGGTGGCAGAGCTTGGCCTGCTAATGCAGGGCAGCCGGCCACGTCCTCAGAGCAGGAGGCTAATGATGCTGCACCTATAGTTCAAGCGGAGGCGATTAAAAACGAGGCTGGTGCTGCTTCTGTGGGTACAGGGGCTAGTGCTAATGCTAACGTTGGGAGCCTTGAGGCTACTGTAGGGGAAGATGCCAGCGTGGAAGTGAAGGATGGATCCTCGGCGCAACCACCAGTTGACGGTGTGGAGGAGGAACAGAGGAGCCAGGCCTTTACAAGTCCAGGACGGATATCTGACCTAATAAGCGGGTTATCCTCCAGTGCTGAGTAGTGTTGAGCGGAATACCCCATATTCGATTTCGCGATATATCACGAATATATAGTAGAATATTCGAGAAATATTCGCTAAAATCGAATATTCGTGGTATTTTAGCGAATAAACAATATTGCGATTTTTCGGTAATGCGATTGCGATTGGGGTTGCGATTGTTATTGCGGTTATTGCGATTCTCGTTCGCGCATGCGCAAACGCGAGAACAACACGCGACCAACACGCGACCATTTCCTGGATCCGTGCCAGTTACCTGACAGCTCGTTTTCGCAATTTTGTGCTGCCTACTTGCCTAATCCTTGGGAGTGAAGATGGTGGGAAGCAATTTTACACCCAGTGAGGAAAATATGCTGATTAATGTAAGTATTTTCACCACTGTTATTTCCTTAGCTTTAACTGCATTTTAGACTAGTTTAAAAGTTAGTATATAAGTTCAGATATTAGTATTTCCCAAACATTGTGTCTTCTGCTGTTGCAAAACTACAACTACCAGCATGCCTGCACAGCTGCAGACACCCTGGTTGGTAAATGTGTATTTAGGCACTTTCCTTGCTATTTAGCATAATTAATTTAACATGTTGTGGACATAGTACGTATGCGAACGTCCTGACTTCAGGGTCCTTAAGGCCCAAGGACGTTCGAATACATATTGCCCTTTAGATGTTGCAGAACTACAACTTCCAGCATGCCTGGGCATTAGGGTTGCCACATTTTCGTCAAGCCAAACCCGAACACTTTAGCGCCGCACGTCAATTTTTTTGTAGCTTATCCTCGGGAGGTACCGACCGTGCGTTCTGAGGATAAGACTGACAGGCGTCTCAGCCAATCAGGTAACCTGATTGGCTGAAGCGTCATCGAGGGCAGGACGAGGGACATCGAGGGACATAGAAGTCAGAAAGGTAAGTGCCAGGGGGGTACTGGGCACGGTGTCGACAATTGGGGGCACAGTGGCTGCATTTGATGGCATAGTGTTGAAAATTGATGGCATGGCACAGTGGCTGTGTTTTGATGGCGCGGTGGCTGTGTTTTGATGGCACGGTGGCTGCGCTTTGATGACATGGTTGCTGCGTTGTGATGGCATGGTGGCTGCGTTTTGATGGCATGGCACAGTGGCTGCATTTTGATGGCATGGTTGCTGCGTTGTGATGGCATGGTGGCTGCGTTTTGATGGCATGGCACAGTGGTTGCGTTTGATGGCACAGTGACTGCGTTTGATGGGATGGCACAGTGGCTGAATTTTTATGGCATGGTGGCTGCGTTTTGATGGCATGGTGGCTGCGTTTTGATAGCATGGTGGCTGCGTTTTATGGAATGGCACAGTGGTTGCATTTTGATGGCACGGCTGCTGAGTTTTGATGGCATGGCACAGTGGCTGCGTTGTGATGGCATGGTAGCTGCGTTTTGATGGCATGTCACAGTGGTTGCGTTTGATGGCACAGTGACTGCGTTTGATGGGATGGCACAGTGGCTGAATTTTTATGGCATGGTGGCTGCGTTTTGATAGCATGGTGGCTGCGTTTTTTGGGATGGCACAGTGGTTGCGTTTTGATGGCACGGTTGCTGAGTTTTGATGGCATGGCACAGTGGCTGCGTTTTGATGGCACGGTGGCTGCGGTTTCATGGCATGGCACCAGCCGCCACTGGCAGCATGCGTAGACCAGACCTCCTCCAGGGCCCCCCTTTATATCAGCATGCATCGACCTCCCCCAGGGCCCCCCTTTTATTAGCATACAACTCGACCTCCCCATTTTTAAATGTGCCCGGGTTTCAGATGGCTTCAAAATCGTGCACATGTGTCCAAACCCGGACTGTCCGGGTGAAAACCGGACAGGTGGCAACCCTACTGGGCATGCTGGCACTTCTAGTTTTGCAAGTTCTGCAGGCCCACATTTTTCAGACCACTATACACGGGTCTCTAAACTGTGGCACCCTAGATGCAGCAAAAGTAAAATTCTTACCATGCACTGACAGACCATGGCTGATGGTAGTAGTAGTTTTGCAACAGCTGGAGGTGGACTGGTCTTGAAACCCTGAGTTAGGTAACAAACGCGCAGTGTTTTGCAACCATTCTGCCTCCAGCTGTTGCAAAAGTATAACTCCCTGCATGCAACTGGCTGCAATAACCCCCCCCCCCCTCTTCCCCAATGTGAATGTACAGGGTACATTCACATGGGCTGGGACTTACAGTGTGGTTCTAGCTGAAGCAAATTTGGCGCTGCAGCTCAAACCCTCAGCGGGAAACTACTGTGAACCCCACGCCCCTTTGACTGTACCTTACAAACACGACACCACACTAAATATAAATTAAAAAACAAAACATATACTCGTACCCCTACATAGCCACCCTCCACAACAAAAAAAAACATCTGGTACGGCACTGTTTACTAAACGGAGCCTACAGCTGTTGCAAAACAACTCCCCAGTATTACCGGACAGCCATTAACTGTCATTGATTAATAAGGCGAGAATGCTTCCAATTGTTGAATACGATAGATTTACGTCATATATCCATAAGGGTTTAAACACAAGTATTGTAATATACTTTGTTCTTCATCTTGCAGAGGTTCCTGCAAAAGGGCTATGATGAGGAGCGGACGCATGCAGAAAAAAATAAAATGATCAGCTCCATAATTCAGGAGTTTCACGAGCAATATGGCAGCACACATGACCGCTTAGCCGTATTAAAAAAATGGTCCGACCTGAAGAGGCGCCACATGGACCAGGTAAAGCGTATAAGGGAGGAATATCATCCAGGTAAGTTATTGGTGACAGTTATGTATTTTTTTTTTCTAAAGTGTATTTTGTGCATGTACTCGAGAGAGGAGCCGGACTGCAGGAGTTGGGAGTAGGCAGGCCTCCCCCAGAGGCAATCTGCCACCTTTCTCCATGCCCCGGGTGGCTTTGAACCTCAACGGGGCAGAGGGACTCCCTATAAGGGAGTGAGAGTATTTGCCCGCTCAACCAGCCCCGTTAGTCCTTCGCCTCTCTTTTTAGAGACCGCGTGGTCAGAGTGCGTGCATGTTAAACCAATTTTGAGTGCGTGTGTAAGTGTGGTGGTTTTTGTGGGAGGGGGGTGGGCGTACTAAGCGCAGGCTTACCTCGCATAGCACTCCCACCGGGTGCCGGGCTGAGACCACCAAACTCAATTCACATGTAGCCGAGAGCGGGATCCGAACCCCTAGCTGCAGAGGTGAATGGCTTGTCAGCGCAGTGCCAATCGCATTGAGCCACCGCAGCTCCTTTGGTGACAGTTATGTAAGGTCATATGTAATTAATGTAAGGGCAGATGTTGTTAACCCAGACGCCATGTTGTGGTAACATATATCACCACCACCAGCCAAGGTATTTATAGTACTGTTGAAAAAAGACATGGGACAGCAGACAGGAACGCAGAAGTTATGTGGGAACATACTTTTCCCATTGCTTTGCATGGGACTTTAAACAAAAACCCCAAACCTCACAAATGGGGGTAGTTAAGGGATAAATTAACGATTCTATACTTTAAGTGGACGTAACAGTAACATATGACCAAGTGTTATCGAAATATCTACAGCTGTTATGAAGTAACATGTATTTTCCATAGAGTAGAATGGGACTTTAAAGAAAAACCCTGACCATGGCAAATGGGGGTGGGTAAGGGTTAAAGCACCTATCCTATGTTTGTGGCTGACATATAAGTAACCTGTGTGCCAAGTTTCATGTAAATATCTTTAGCCATTTGGACGCGATGCTGGTACATACATACATACTGTACATACACACACACACACACACACGTTGAGTTTTATATATATAGATTCCCACTAAATTCCTGTGTTAGGCGTGGGCTTGTCATAGTAATCCCGTGTGATCCATCAGGCCCTTTTTTTAACATGAGATCGTCTGAACAAAACAAAGGAGACAAAAACAGTTTATTTTACCATGGTGGCAGCCCAGCTCACACTCAGTCCCCTGTAGTGCCCGCAAGACCCTTTAATATAACATTGTCCCATTGGTTAACTGTCTATATAAATTTATTTGTATTCATATACAATACAGCAGAGTTCACAGAATTTGCATATGTTATTATAAAACATTTTCACATATATGGACATTGTGTTATTATAGATGTTGCTCTACCATCTGTGCGCCATAAACGCAAAAGGCGACAGGCCGCGGAGGAGGATGTAGAGGAGGAGGAGCAGGAGGAGGATGCAGAGGAGGAGAGTAATGAGGAGCATCCAGGGCCCTCCAACTCGTCAGCCACAGCTCTTGTGGAGGAGGAAGATGAGGAGCTGCAACCCGCCCCCCCCCAAACTTCTGGTGGTGTAGGAGAAGAGGAGCAGGAGGATGACACTCTTCCTGTGACCTACGGTCAGGAGGGTAAATATGTGCACAAAGATTAATAACATTTCAAAAACTAGAAATGGTAATATTTCTAAGGAAATTGTGTGACGTGTTCTTGCCTTCACCAATACTCCAGACGGGAGACGGTGCCCCTGCAGATGTAAATGTGATGCAACAATGTGTCTATCCATTGATCCATTAAAAACTGCTCCATCAAAACCTATCCCATCAAAACTGCACCATCCTATTAGCCCCCTCAAAAACTGTTTGCAATGGACTGGTTGCTATGGACTGGCGTGTTTTGCAATCAAATGTCTGTATCCTGAAAACCATTTGACCGATCACTTAGCTGTCGACACGTGCAGTAGCAGCAGGGACAGCTGAACATTTTGATATAAGATTTGTGTAGGTCGGCCTGAAAATGAGGGAGTGGTCGTAGTTTTGAAATCTTGTAATGATTTTTCAGTTTTAAAAATCTCACACTCTAAGCTTCACCATTCATTTCTATGTGAAAATTTTGCCATAATAACAACGATATTTCGCAAACGATTTGGCGAAACGTTCCACAAAGTAATGGTCGACTATTCGGGAACAATCTGCTCATTTTGATATATGACTCGTCTATGTAGCGTAAAAACTGTGGGAGGAGTTAGGGTGGTAAATTTGGCTATAAGAATAATAATAATAATATATATGTGAGAGAATAGTAAGTGATCTTGCTATGCAAGACCACCTAATAAGATGTAGAAAAAAAAAGGACAGCATTTAAAGCTTACCCGTCAGATTTCACAACAATAATATGGTATTTATGATACAAGTATATGTGCTAGACACATAACAATTGTATAGACATGATAATGATTGTTTAATAAGCAACATAAATATTATATTGATTTGGTAACGCTCTTTGAAATCCAAATGTTTTTTTCTTTTATCCTAACAGTTTTAAAAAAGATGGTTGACAGAAAAACCGAACTTGAAAAAATTGCAGCCAAAATACAAGCAAACGAACGTAAGATGAATTTTTTAATTTCTCAAAATGAGCAGCTGTTACAACGCCAACGAGACATTTTGGCTCTGATGGGAGAAGACCACAAGAAAATGAAGAATCATGTTTGATTTTTTTTTTTATTTTAATAAAAAAAGTTTTTTTGTCAAATGTTTCCTTTCTTACTTAGATTGTTAGGTTTTTCAACACATCTAACTTCACACATCAACATCCACATCAACATCAACAGGCCGCAAACCAGGGTTTAACATAAAGTTCATTGTTTTAGTCACACTTGCTGTTACGATCCGGTCTGGTAGCTTGTAGCGGAGGCTGTTGGTGGATCCGCTGTGCCAGAGAGGTCATGAAGCATTAACCAGCATGAAGGCAGCAGCAGTAGTATTCAAATATAAACTAATAATCACACACACAACATTTACAAGCAGTAGTTGTAATAGTCATATATAGTATCTAAACAGTTGGCCAAGACTTGACACCAGCAGTAGTGGTAATAGTAGTATATAGTGGCAAAGAACTTGTCACATAGGTATCTGAGCAGCAGTATAGTAGTAACAGTACACAATAAAGTGTTTTTTTCACTCGTGGTCGTGGAAGAGGTGGCAGCAGCACAGCAGCAGCATTGATAACTGTAGCATACAGTGGCAAAGAACTTGTCACATAGGTAAGTGAGCACTGGCAGCATCAGCAGTATAGTAGTAGTAACAGTACACAATAAAGTGTTTTTTTCACTCGTGGTCGTGGAAGAGGTGGCAGCAGCACAGCAGCAGCATTGATGATTGTAGCATACAGTGGCAAAGAACTTGTCACATAGGTAAGTGAGCACTGGCAGCATCAGCAGTATAGTAGTAGTAACAGTACACAATAAAGTGTTTTTTTCACTCATGGTCGTGGAAGAGGTGGCAGCAGCATAGGAGCAGCAGCATTGATAATTGTAGCATATAGTGCCAAAGAACTTGACACATAAGTATCTGAGCACTGGCAGAAGCAGCAGCAGCATAGTAGTACCAGTACACAATTAAGTGTTTTTTTCACTCGTGGTCGTGGAAGAGGTGGCAGCAGCATAGGAGCAGCAGCATTGATAATTGTAGCATATAGTGGCAAAGAACTTGTCACATAGGTAAGTGAGCACTGGCAGCATCAGCAGTATAGTAGTAGTAACAGTACACAATAAAGTGTTTTTTTCACTCATGGTCGTGGAAGAGGTGGCAGCAGCATAGGAGCAGCAGCATTGATAATTGTAGCATATAGTGCCAAAGAACTTGACACATAAGTATCTGAGCACTGGCAGAAGCAGCAGCAGCATAGTAGTAACAGTACACAATAAAGTGTTTTTTTCACTCGTGGTCGTGGAAGAGGTGGCAGCAGCACAGCAGCAGCATTGATGATTGTAGCATACAGTGGCAAAGAACTTGTCACATAGGTAAGTGAGCACTGGCAGCATCAGCAGTATAGTAGTAGTAACAGTACACAATAAAGTGTTTTTTTCACTCGTGGTCGTGGAAGAGGTGGCAGCAGCATAGGAGCAGCAGCATTGATAATTGTAGCATATAGTGGCAAAGAACTTGTCACATAGGTAAGTGAACACTGGCAGCATCAGCAGTATAGTAGTAGTAACAGTACGCAATAAAGTGTTTTTTTCACTCGTGGTCGTGGAAGAGGTGGCAGCAGCACAGCAGCAGCATTGATAACTGTAGCATACAGTGGCAAAGAACTTGTCACATAGGTAAGTGAGCACTGGCAGCATCAGCAGTATAGTAGTAGTAACAGTACACAATAAAGTGTTTTTTTCACTCGTAGTCCTTTGAAGAGGTGGCAGCAGCACAGCAGCAGCATTGATGATTGTAGCATACAGTGGCAAAGAACTTGTCACATAGGTAAGTGAGCACTGGCAGCATCAGCAGTATAGTAGTAGTAACAGTACACAATAAATGTTTTTTTCACTCGTGGTCGTGGAAGAGGTGGCAGCAGCACAGCAGCAGCATTGATAACTGTAGCATACAGTGGCAAAGAACTTGTCACATAGGTAAGTGAGCACTGGCAGCATCAGCAGTATAGTAGTAGTAACAGTACGCAATAAAGTGTTTTTTTCACTCGTGGTCGTGGAAGAGGTGGCAGCAGCACAGCAGCAGCATTGATAACTGTAGCATACAGTGGCAAAGAACTTGTCACATAGGTAAGTGAGCACTGGCAGCATCAGCAGTATAGTAGTAGTAACAGTACGCAATAAAGTGTTTTTTTCACTCGTGGTCGTGGAAGAGGTAGCAGCAGCATTGATAACTGTAGCATACAGTGGCAAAGAACTTGTCACATAGGTAAGTGAGCACTGGCAGCATCAGCAGTATAGTAGTAGTAACAGTACACAATAAAGTGTTTTTTTCACTCGTGGTCGTGGAAGAGGTGGCAGCAGCATAGGAGCAGCAGCATTGATAATTGTAGCATATAGTGGCAAAGAACTTGACACATAAGTATCTGAGCACTGGCAGCAGCAGCAGCATAGTAGTACCAGTACACAATTAAGTGTTTTTTTCACTCGTGGTCGTGGAAGAGGTGGCAACAGCACCAGCAGTAGTAAGAAAGTGGCAAATCTCACAGACAAAAGGTGACAGCACCAGTATGAGTAATATATCGGTACATAATCACTCAGCCTTTTGGCATTAGCAGTAGGAGCCCATATAGTGCCAAAATTACAAAAGCTTGAAATTGCATTAGCATGGTGATTACATTTGAAAAGCAGAATGACACAGGCCTTAAGTAGCTGTGGCACCGGGTGGAGTTTTTGGGTTGTGTTTTGCACGCCACAGGCTTTTCAAAAAAAATAAAAAATATCCACCTTCTTCCCAGCAGCAGCATAAGGAAAGGGGGATGCACTGTGATGTAAGGGAGAGGGGGAACTCCACTTCTGATGGTGGGGTAGGATGGTGGGGTGGCCTTTGACATCTAATGTAAGGGGAGGGGATGCGCTGGACATATAATATTACAGATATAACCGGCCCTTTTGAGGGCAACCATAATGCTGATGCGGACCACGATGAAATTGAGTTTGACACCCCTGGTATAAAGAGATAGGAGAGGTATTGCTAACTGACAAGGGACCATTCAGCGCCCTGAACCGACGGCGGGTGCCAGAAAGTCACCGCCGATCCAGGACTCATTCATTTTGATGAATGTGAGTCTGTCCACGGAGTCTGTGGACAGACGGGTCCTCTTGTCCGTGACCACCCCACCTGCCGCGCTGAATGTCCGCTCAGATAGTACGCTGGAGGGGGGGCAAGACAATAGCTCCAGCGCATACTGAGCGAGCTCGCGGCAGGTGTCCAATCTGGCAACCCAGTACTCCATGGGGTCGTCGGTGCTCATACTGTCAGAAGCACTGACGGACCCCATGTAGTCTGCCACCATGTGGGCCAGCCGCTGGTGGTGACTGCTGCTGCTGCTGCTGCTGCTGCTGCTGCTGCTGGTACTGGGTCGCTCAGTTTGCATGAACATCCTCATCTCACCCATTAGGTCCCCTGCTCGGCTGCTGATGTTGCTGCTGGGTGCAGCCACCTGCTGGGTGAGATGAGGGGGGACAACTGGAGGCCGGGGAGTTGCCTGCTCCAAACGGCTGACTAGGCATGCCTGCAGTTCCTCCATCCGGGGCTGCCTCCGTCTGGCTGGGAGGAACTGCTCCAGTTTCCCCTTAAATCTGGGATCTACAAGGGTGGCCAGCCAAAACTCGTCCCTCTCCTTGATGGCTTTAACCCGGGGGTCCCTCCTGAGGCATCTCAGCATGTGGGCAGCCATGGGGAAGAGCACAGCCCGCTGTGACTCCTCATGGCTGCCTGGGTCCATGACGTCCGCTTCCTCGTCATGGAGGCGCTGCTGTTCGCGGTCAGTCATGCCAAACCCCCGGACTATCGGTGCCCCCAACACCGGCTCTCCCTCCTGACCAGGCCCTGACTCCAGGATGCCACCAGTCACCTCCTGATCATCATCATGATCCTCCTCCTCCTCCTCGTCCTGGGCCTGGTCTTGGTGGAGCAGTGTTGCCTCCTCCTGCTCCACCAAGGCACTCTCCCCAGCTCCGAGCAGGCGATCTAGTGCCCTGTCCAGCAGGAACACTATAGGGAGCACGTCGTTGAGGCCGACATGCTCCCTGCTCACCATCTTGGTCGCCTGCTCAAAAGGGGCCAACACATGGCAGACCTGGTGTATCTGCCCCCACTCCAGACTGGTGATGTACGGGAGTGTGTGTTGTGATGGCCCGCCAGTGCCTTGCTCCAGCAGGTACTCCTTCACCGCCCTTCGCTGCTCCCACAACCTCTCCAGCATGTAGAGGCTGGAGTTCCACCGCGTCACACTGTCCACAATCAGCCTGTGAAGGGGCAGGCTGTTGTCCCGCTGCAACTTTGACAGGGACGCGGTAGCGGTTGGGGAGCGCCTGAAGTGGCTGGCAATCCTGCGTACCCTTAGCACAATGTCACTCAACCCGGGATAGGTGCGCAGGAACTTCTGCACCACTAGGTTGAGGACATGTGCCAGACAGGGCACGTGTGTCAGACTGCCAGCCTGGAGGGCGGAGAGGAGGTTGCTGCCATTGTCACAGACAACCAGACCTGCTTGGAGCCTTCAGGGTGTCAGCCACTTCTGGACCTGAGCCTGAAGTGCGCTCAGCACTTCTCGTCCAGTGTGTCTCCGTTCCCCTAAACTAACAAGCTGGAGCACGGCCTGACAGCGCACGTGCCCCACACTTGAATAGCTACGGGGGCGCTTGCTGGGAGGCTCAGCAGCTGCGGAGACAGTGGCTTGAGGGAGACCAGCACTTCTCCCCTGGACACCCCGGGGCGGCACCACAAAATCAGATGCCGCCAATCCCTCCCCGGCGCCTCGGAGGGAAACCCAATGGGCCGTGAAGCTTATGTAGCGCCCCTGCCCATGCCTGCTGGTCCAGCCATCCATTGTCAGATGCACCCTGTTGCTGACAGCATGATCCAGCGACAGGGTTACATTCTGCACAATGTGCTGGTGTAGGGCAGGGACACCAGTCCTGGCAAAGAAATGGCGGCTGGGGACACGCCATTGGGGTTGGGCCTGCTCCAACATCTGCCTGAAGGGGTTGCAGTCCACTATGTTAAAGGGAAGCAGATGTTGGGCAATAACCCTTGCCAGGAGCCCATTGAGGGAACGCACACGTCGGTCTGAAGGGGGGAAGGGAGTGTTGCGTTCAAAGGCGTCAGAAAGAGACGCCTGGCGCCGGACGGCAGTGCGGGACACCGAAGAGGAGGGTGATTATGTGGAGGTCTGGCTGCCGGTACCAGTACCTCTACTAGAGGGAGCGGGGGGGCATGACCTGCTGGTAGCCGATGAAGCTGTGGCAGGGGCTGCTGTACCCTGCACACTTGTGGTGGTGGCGCTGCTACCACCAACACGCTTCATCTGGTCATGCTCGTGCCAGTGGTTAATCCGCAGGTGCTGGTTGAGTGCCGTGGTACCCACCCGAGCCAAGCACTTCCCTCTCTTCACCTTGGCACGACAGAGCTGGCAGATGGCTACTGTCGGGTTATCTGCTACCAAGGTGAAGTAGGCCCAGACAGGTGACTTCAGCGTCGCCCTCCTGTCAGATGGGGTGTCGCTGACTTCCACCTGCTGGGACTCGTTGCGCACAGGTGGAGCTGCCTGCTGCTGCTGCTGCTGCTGCTGCTGCTGACACCTCCTGCTGCCATTACCAGTGGAGACCCTGACGCTGGTCTCCCTGGTGACCTGGCGCACCGTTTCCCCAGGGTGCCTACCTTCCTCGTCGTCACTGATGCTGTGAACCGACGAGGCAGGTGGCACCCATGTTGGGTCACCCTCCTCTTCGCCCCCAGATATGTCAGACCCAGGGCTGACATGTGGTGGTCTGAAGGAGACATCTGACATGGAGCCGCTAGCCTGGCTCCGATGTCCCCTCACAGACGCATGGGTCTGACTAGGTGCTGGTGTTTCCTGCAGAAAACCACCAGCACCACCATGAAGGGAGGTCTCTGGGCTACTGACAGCCAGTACCCCATCCTCCTCCTCCTCCATTAACCCTTCAAAAAGGTCCTGACCATCAGCACATAAATCTATGTCTGCATGATCGAGGGCCTCCCCCATGATATCCATGTCACTTTCACCCTCAAACAGCATGAGGCTGGACTGGCTGGGGCTGGGTACTAAAGGCACCGGTGTACTGATGGTGGTGGTGCTACTTGGTGTGGCTACTGGTGATGACTGAGTGGCACTGCTGTGCCCCATGTACTCCACCACTGCTGGAGCCTGGGAAGGCAATATCGGGCGGCTGCCCGAAGTGAAAAACTCCCGGATGAGGCGGACTCCCCTTCCACCCGATCCTCTACCAGTAGTAGGGGCGCGAGAGGTACCCCGTGCTGGCAGCGACCCAGCACTGGGAGTAACTCCCCTACCCCTGCTGCCACGACCACGAATGCTGCTCATGCTGATATGGGGGGGTGGGTAAACTTTATTGGGGGGGGGGTAAATGTGATAAAACAAAAAACAGGCACGCAGACAAACACCTAGTAGCTATGCCACTAAACAACAATTAAACGAAAGGTAAATTTTTTTTAATTTTTTTTTTTTTTTTTTTAAACTAACTAACTAACTGACTGACAGACAGACAACAGACAAAAACTGACCGGGCAAAGAATAAAAGCAATAAAGAAACTAATATAGATAGAACAGTGACTCTGCTAACACAGCAGAGCCAGAGATCTGAATAAACTAAAAATAACTTTTTTTTTTTTTTTTTTCTATAAAACAGATAACTAAATAAACACACTAAACTAAGCTAGCTAGCTTACAGAGGTGTACAAGTACACTCAAACCTATCTATCTAACACTAAATGAAACTGGAACACAAACACACAAATAGTAGCTTTAAAAAAAGCTGTTTGGTATCTTCTTGCTTTTAAAAAAGCAGTTTAGAAATATAAGCACTAGCAGCTGCTAATACTGAAATGAACAGAACAGGAGCACAGAACTGAAAGGCACTGCAATGCTGATGCAATATAACACAGAGCACAGAAACACTTCTCCCTCTATATCCACCTTGTGAATCTGCAATGAGCACATGCTGGGACTTACTTTATATAATGGTCGTGAGGCAGCTTCCTATTGGTTGATGTGGAGGTTGCTAACCTCTGACACCTGTGGAAATGGAACTCTGATTGGCTCTGATGTGAATGAAGGGCGGGGAAAAAAATTGCGCGATATTGCTATTGCCGAATATTCGCATTGCGAATATTCGGCAGCATAAAAGGATCACATGCGCTACTCGGCCCAGGGTCCCTCTAATCATACCACCATTGCTTTTACACGTCGGTGGAGATCACTAGCATGTGATCTGTGTTAAAAATGTTTTGAGAAAAATCCGAATATTCGACATTGCGAATATTCGGCGCAATATTCGAGATATTGCGCGATTTCTCGAATATGCAATATTCGAGCCGAATATTCGCAATTCGAATATTCGTGAGCAACACTGGTGCTGAGCAGGAGGAGGAGAATGAAGAAGGGGATGAAGAGATGGACAGTGATGAGTCACTAGAGTGCGGGCAGAGACTCGTTGTTTCGATGGACGAGACGGCTCAGTCCTCCACAAAAAGGGCTCAGGAGGAAGGAGCTGGAGGGGGTGGGGCAGGTGAAGCCCTTCCTGATGATGGAGGCTCTGGATCGGAGTCTGCCAGTTCTCCTTTTATTAGAAAGAGACTGACTTACGCAAGTGTCGCAAGTAAAGGGGTGAAGGAGAGTAAGCACTTTTAATAAGTCGATGTTATGGCTGTGCAATTGTTTGATTTATCTTTCTATGGCGTTTACCGTGAGTTCTGTGAATGTTAGGAGTATATGTTCAGGGTGGAGGAGGGTGGCGGTCTTTGATTACCCGGAAGGTAGTTTCCAATGTGTGAAATCAAGAAATGAAGGAGTGGGGATTCTTATTAAAAACCCATGTGTTCATATCATAATATCGCATGAGGTGGTAGTACTGGGGAGGTTACAAATTGTGGTTTTGGAGGCGACGGGAAATGAATTCAAGTTAATTAATTGCTATGCACCAGCGGAAAAGAAAGAGCGTGTAATTTTTTTTTTTTTACGTGCTCAAGTTGTGGCTGCCGGGGAGAATCACAACTTTGTTGCTTGGAGATTTCAATTGTGTGTGGAGGAGTGAGGAAAGGCAGGGTGTGAGTTTGGAAAGTGGGACTGATGTGACCTCGAAATCATTAAATGAGCTTGTGAATGACTTTCGCCTTCAGGATGTTGCTATGATTGTGCAGAAAAACGATCCTGCTTTTACCTTCTTTTCAGATAAGGGGTCAGTTAGGTCCAGGATTGACTTTATCTTTGCATCTTCAGCCTTTAAAATAGTTGGGTACCAGGTGGATCCGGTATCCTTCTCGGACCATGCAATAATATCAGGCTCCCTTAGTTTAGACGACACGATGATGTGCGGGAGGGGTGTGTGGAAGCTCAACGTCTCTCTGTTGGAGGAGGTTTTTTTTCCGAGGTTTAAAACCTTTTTTGAGCACCTTTCCTACAAAAAACTTGAGTTCGATGATATTTTGGATTGGTGGGATTGGGCAAAAGTCAGGATTAGTGGTTTCTTTAGGAAGCTGGGTGTGGAGGCGGCTAAGAGGAAGCATGAGGAGGAAAGGAGGTTGGTGGATAGAATGCCCTTCTTGCTTCAGTGCAAGAGGATGGGGGTGGAGGTGCAAGAAGAATTAAAAGAGGTTTGCGAGGCCCGAAATGCTATGATTAAGGATCGTGGGAGAAGCATTGTTTTTAGGGCCAAAATCCAGGAAATGGAGGAGGATGAACAATGTTCCGCGTATATTTTTTAAGAAAACCTTTGGTCTGAAGAAAATGTTTCAGTCGGTATTGGATGGAGAAGAGGAGGTGAGCGGTGACCAGATGGTAGAATCTATCAAATCCTTTTATGCGGATCTCTATAGCGCTAGTGGTGGTTGTGGTGCGTCGGATGAAGAGATGCAGGAATATTGTGAGGTGGTACGAGGGAATTTAAGTGCAGAAGATGCAGAGATGCTGCTGGAACCTATGAAGGAAGAAGAAGTGGAGAACGTGATCAGGAATATGAGAAGGAATAAGACCCCCGGAGGGGACTGCTTACCCATCGAGTTCTATGCAGACTTCTGGCCGGTGTTGAAGGAGGATCTATGTAAAGTTGTGAAGACTTGTATTGGAGAAAAGAGTATCTAAATCGATGAGGAAAGGTATAATTACCCTACTGTTTAAAAAAAAAAAAGAAGGGAGATCAGCGAGATATACGAAATTGGCGCCCAATAACGCTTCTTAATAGTGATTATAAGATCTTTGCTAAGATTTTGGCAGATAGGATGAGGAGGGTGGTAGACAATGTCATTGGAGAGTGGCAGGTTTGTGCTGTTCCTGGACGGAGTATTTCTGACAATTTGATCCTCCTAAGGGACCTAATATACTACGCCCAGTGTAATAACATGCCTCTGGCAGTGGCAAGCATTAATCTATAGAAGGCGTATGATCGTTTAACCCATAGATATCTTTTTATGGTTTTAAGACAGATGGGGGTGCCTGAGGACTTCGTCAAGATGGTGGAATGCTTGTACCATGGGATAAGTAGCCAGATCCTGGTCAACGGAAAGTTGTCTGGGGAAGTGGAGGTGAGGTTGGGGGTAAAGCAGGGGTGCCCCTTGTCACCTGTCGCCTTTATCTGCGCAATTGAGCCTCTTTTAAGGCATGTTGCGCGGGACAAGTGTTTCAGAGGAGTATTTGTGCCAGGCTGTGGGAACGAACCTGTTAAGGCCCTCTGTTACATGGATGATGTCAACTTTCTATGTAACATGGCAAGAGATGTAACGAGAGCAGAGCTTCAGCTTAGCATCTTTGGGGCAATTTCTGGCCTGCGTGTCAACTGGGGGAAAAGTAGTGTATGTGTTCTCAGCGGCACCTGTGATACATCCAAAAATAAACGAAAGAATTTGCAGGAGGTGGAGATACTAGGGGTACACTTTGAAAGAAATGTAATAAATCAAGTCAACACCGCTAAAATGTGCCGAGAAGGTCGAAAGGAAGCTATGCTTGTGGAGAACTAGAAGATTATCCTTGTCCGGGAAAACCTTGGTCGTCAAGGCTGTGATTCTTCCTTTGTTATTGTATCATTCTGTGATCTTCCCCCCAAACAAGAGATGGGTACAGAAGATTACAAGGCTGTTATTTGTTTTCTTCTGGGGCTCCAAAATGGAGAAAGTGTCGAGGGAGGTAGTGATGAAGAGCTTCCAACTAGGTGGATACAACTTTCCGAACGTTGGCCGCTTTTTAGAGGTCCAGTGGTGGCGGGTTCATCTTAGGACGTTTCTTGCAGGTGGAAAAGCGGCAGCCTTAATGCGGTATCTGATTGGGTGGCCCTTGCTGAGGTGGGGGTGGTGTGAAAGAGACCTTACAAGACCAATGGAGGAGGGAGCACGCAAGGAGGAGTCCTTGTGGATATGGCTAAGGAAAGATGAGACTTTCCGCTTTCTTGAAACTTCTTTGGTCTAAGTCTCAAGAAAGCAGAGCTTTGTTGGAGCAATTTACTATTTAAAGGCATGACCAATAAACAGCGGGAGGTGGTGTGGTTAACGCTACACAATTGTTTGCCCACAATGTCCTTTCTAAAATCCAGAGACCTGGTGAGGAGGGAGATATGCCCTAGAGATGTGTGTATGGGGGCAGAAAGTGTGAGGCACATGTTTTGGGAGTGCTGTTTTGCTGTAAAAGTTTGGACGCTATTGGATGATTTTGTGAGGAGGGTGGTGGAGGTGGATGTTGTGTCGCTTGAAAAAAGTGTTTTTGGATTTGTGGAAGAAAGTAAGAAAAAGCAACGTAAGATGTGTGTTGTGTCTGCTGTGATAAGAGAAACGATGTGGGAGATGTGGTGTGCCTTGGTGAAAAAAAAATTGGTGCCGACAGAGAAAGACTGTGTTGATTGGGTGATGGCAAAGATGTTTTATGTTCTTGCGGTTGAAAGGAGGAGTATGGGGGAGGAGGAGGCAAATGTGTTTTGGAATTTTGAGAAGTGGCGGGTGGGGAATAGTGTTGCTCACGAATATTCGTATTGCGAATATTCGGCTCGAATATGGCATATTCGAGTATTCGCGATATATTCCGAATTTCGCGGTGAATATTCGCTATTTCGAATATTCGTATATTTTCAATTTTTTTTAGAACAGATCACATCCTAGAGATCCCCATCGACATCTAAAAGCATTGCTGGTATGATTAGAGACCTTGGGCCGAGTAGCTGCAGCGATCATTTTATATTGCCGAAAAATCGCAATGCGATTATTCGGCAATAGCGATATCGCGCGATTATTTGAGAAATTTGCAATATTGTTTTTAGCTAAAATAACACATATATTCGATTTCAGAGTGTTACTGTAGAAAATTCCGCAATCAATTTCTCATTCGCATTTTTGCGAAATTACGATAAAATATCAAGAATATTCTGAGTGCTCCTTCCGCATTTGCCGAATATTCGCAATTATTTTGTATTGTAATATATCACGAATATTCTGAGCCAATCAGAGTGCTCCATTCCGCATTTCTCGAAATTTCGCAATTATTTTGTATTATAAAATATCACGAATATTCTGAGCCAATCAGAGTGCTCCATTCCGCATTTCTCTCTCGAAATTTCACAATTATTTTGTATTATAAAATATCACGAATATTCTGAGCCAGAGTGCTCCTTCCGCATTTGCCAAATATTCACAATTATTTTGTATTGTAATATATCACGAATATTCTGAGCCAATCAATCAGAGTGCTCCTTCCGCATTTGCCGAATATTCGCAATTATTTTGTATTGTAATATATCACAAATATTCTGAGCCAATCAGAGTGCTCCATTCCGCATTTCTCGAAATTTCGCAATTATTTTGTATTATAAAATATCACGAATATTCTGAGCCAATCAGAGTGCTCCTTCCGCATTTCGCAATCATTTCATTTCCAAAAAATATCGTGAATATTCGCATTTAACGAATATATCTCGAATATTCGACTATATATTCGAGATATATCGCAAAATTGAATATGGCATATTCCTCTCAACACTAGTGGGGAATGGATAGGATGTATTGTACTGTGTATGATATTTTATTCTTGATTTTACCTTTTTTTTACGTCCTGATAAGCTAGCATGATGCAAAGAACACAGCTCTGGTGATGGTACAGTGTGGAGTTATGCTTGAGTCTGTGATTCAGTTTGAGTAGCGTTAAAAAAAAAAAAAAAAATCTGTTATCAGTTTAATATCTGATAAGTCCCCTATCTGGGGACCATATATTAAATGGATTTTTAGTACAGGGAGATGGAAGAAGAGCTTGCTCTGTCCACTCCACGCATCGACCTGGTATTGCAGTACCTCCAGGACCGATGCACCCCTTTCTTAGTATCAAAAAATAGATTTGAATGGAAATGTTATATGAATTCATTATTTATACTGTATTTTCCGACTGCTGCACACACTCCTGAGTGAGTGGTATGTGTGATCGTAGGTGGTGTCGTTTTAATTGAGATCTCACATATGCAATGTGAGATTTGTATTTAATTTTAATAATTTGTATTATCTTTTCTTCATATTATTCTTCGCCTGTGGCTCCGTCTGCCCCTATTGCTCTGGTTGTTTTTTGAGCTATGTTGGCTTTGTAATAACCAGAGGGAGGCGTGCATACCATGAAGGGGCGGTTATCTTAATGTGTGTCTGTTTGCTCTGACAACCGACAGCTATATAATACAACCAGCGGGACATCCGCGCTGTTCCCTCCTACCCCACGCTGATGAAGTCCCGCCTTGAGGGACGTAACGACGTACGAAGGGGAGGTACACGCGTGACGTCACCCGCGATTGCACACTGTGTGTCCTAGCAGTTGGATGTGGGATCCCGATTTGTTGTTTTTTACCTAGCACTCAGGAGCGAGTGCTTTTTATGTAAGTGTATATTTTTATTATGCAATAAATCCTTGGTTGGCTTCAGAGAGCACTAGATTCCTTCCTTTCTTTTTGCATAATCCTAAATTGGCGTTGAGTCCACTGATGTCCTTAAGAGTGATCCGCTGCTGGTGTTACTAGAGGAGTGAGGAGATCTTTTCCGTTACATGCTGTTTGACCTTTATTGGTCTGGGCAACAAGGTGAGAGGCCAATCTTACCTTTTGGTGGAGGTGTTTCTTCTTCCTTTACCATCACACTTTGGATTTGGTTTCATCGTATTCACTTTGGACTGTTATTGCACTTGAGCACTTATGGACTATTTGCTTACGTTTATAATTTATTATTATGTATGTTTTTGCGCTGCACTATATTTATATTTGATTAATGTTGGGCAGGTGTCAGAGAAGTGTGGATTGGCCAGTAGACAGGGGATTAGGCCTGTAGGCCAGCGACATCTTCACACCTCTGGACAGCCTAGAAGGGTGAAAGGGTGGGCACAGGGCAAACTGGCACCTCTCAGCGATCCCGCCGCTGAGGCCGCAAAGCTGCTCGCTCGGAACAGAGAATAATTGGGTTATCGCTTCTCTGCCTTTTGGCTGCAATCTTGTGTCGTGGTTGAAGGGTTTACAGAAGGCACCAGTCCTGCTCGGCCTGGGGGTGTTTTCCTTAGTTGGTGCACCCACTGCTGCTATTGGGTAGGACACTGCTGGAAGTTTACGAGAGGGCGATTGTGGGTCGTAGCCCCACAGGGCACAGCTGGTCGGTGGAGGGGTGTCTCCTGGGGCACTTTCGGGGGTACCCTAGGATGTCATTGTCGGCTGGCACGGATCTGTGCCCATCATGGCGAATCGAGGGCTCCAAAATTCGCTGCGCTTACTGGCCAAGCCAGAATTTAAGGACAAGGTGACGCTGCAATCTATTGTGGTGGATGTGTTGATCGATATCTGCAACCTCTCGGTAAGTCAGATATTTTGTTTGCAAGATTTTCCGTTGCAAGGTATTTATGATGTGACCTTCTCGTCTGCCTCAACTCTTTCGAGAATATAAAGGAGAAGAAAGAAGCTGAAATTTTGAAGTATCTGGAGGTTGTACCGCTGTTCATGCAGGATGAAAAAATGGTAATCGTCCATATGTATAATCCCTATGCAGACTTTGCATTGGTGAAGGCGTTTTTGCGGGGTATTGTGAGGTATTGAAGGGGGGTGAGAAAGTGCTTAACAAGTTCAAAATATGGACTGGTAAATTCTGTTTCTTTGCACGATTCAAGTTGGATAAAGAATGTGTAGGAGGTATGAGACATCCACCTTCTGCCTTCCCAATTGGAGGGGAGAGAGGGTTCCTGTATTATCAGGGGCAGCCCAGTTATTGTGGTAGGTACATGTTGTACGGGCATACCAGTGCAGAGTGTGATACGGCGCAAAGGTGCTGTCTTTTATAAGCAGCCGGGGGCGAATGAGTGTGGGGCTATTAGGACTTGTGACATTTGCCCCAAACCAGGACATCTAGCCAAGCAGTGTGGAGAGTACAAGAAGTGGAAGAAGACTTTTGCGGAGGCAACCTCTGGTGCGAAAAATCAGGAGGAGGAGCCGAGGCCTTCAAGTAGCGGACAGGCAGGTAATGCTGTGCCAGTTTTTGGTGGTGACATGCCAACTCCTGCAGTTTGGCTGCCGAGCGGCATGCCTCCTGGCCCTCAGGCCAATGAGGCTGTGTCCAAGGATACAGTGGGAGCAAGTGATGGGTGAATGGCTGTTGCAGAACCTGCGGCTGTGGCCAATGCTGCTAGCCCTATCCCTGATGTCCCAAAGGACGAAACTGTTGAGGGCATGAACATACGTGTGGTTTCTAAAACCCCCCGTGAAGAGGAGGAAATAGGGACTGGAGCAGTGACTGGGTCACCTCAAGAGTCCCTGGGAGATGGGGATGAAGTGGACCGGGCAGTTGATATGTTGGCAAACCAGAGTTCGACCCCTTTAATTGAAGCTCTGGGTGAAATATCCACTAGTGAAGAGGAAGATATGATTGATGTGGAAAGTGATGAAAGTGGTGAAAGCATTGTGTGTGCCCAACGTGAGATATACCCTGTTGAAATTATTCTGCAGCCCTCTGGAAGCGTGCCAGAGGTGATGGGGCGGGTATGGAGAGTGGGGACGAGGATTCCCTGCACATTAATCTTTCTGGGGCTTCATCTGATGAGGTCACCAGCTCTCCTGCCCCTAGGAGAAGACAAACATGAGCTAGTGCAGGCTGAGAGTGAGAGTAAACCTTGATAAAATCGTCATGGCTGGGTTTGTTAATCTCTTTTTTATGGTGGCTGTAACTGTTGGTTCTCTAAATGTACGCGGAATGAAGTCTGGATGGAGGAATGCTGCTGTTCTTGAGTATCTGAGTACTGTTAAAGCGGATGTTATTTGCTTGCAAGAGTGTGGACTGGATGAACCTACGGGTATTGCAGATTGGGTGAAAGGTGTGGCTGTGTGGGCACCTTGCTGCACATTAAAAGCAGAGGGGGTGGGGATCTTAATTAAAAATAGTAACATCCAAGTTTTATCATATGAAATACTGATTCCTGGTAGATGTTTATCTGTGGTTTTGGATTGTATGGGTGAAAAGGATTCAAGTTATTAACTGTTCGCTCCTGCGGATAAAGGGGGAACATAGAGATTTTTTTGAAACCCTTAAACTGTACTTTACCTGGTAAAATAACTACTATTGTGGCCGGAGATTTAAATTGTGTCAGGTCATGTGATGATAGGAAAGGTGGGACGGGTAGTGGTGGTACGGATGTCACTTCCAAAATCCTGAATGATATGATTGTGGATTTTCGGTTAAAAGATGCTGGCTGGATAATGGAAAGAAGCACCCCTTCTCATACATATTTTGCCGATAGGGGTACGGTTTCATCTCGCATAGACTTTTTGTTGTCGGAATTCCTGAATCCTTTATAGTTCCGCACTATTCCTGTGCTTTTCTCTGACCATGTTCTTCTGTTATGTAAGGTGGATGTGAATGTGGGGATAAGATTTGGTGCTGGTCTCTGGAAATTAAATTAAATTGCACCATATTGGATGATGAGGAGGTGTGCCAAAAATTTGAAGCCTTCTTCGGAGCACTGGTTGGGAGGAAAAGAGAGCATACTAATATATTGGTATGGTGGGACTGGATGAAGATGCAAGTGGCCGGGTTCTTCAGGAGGATGAGAAAGGCTAGGGAGAAGAGAGAGAGAGAGGGAGTATCTGTTAATACAGAGGATCCAGTTCCTTAATCAGTGTAGTCGCATGGGCCTGGAGGTTGAACAGGAATTGGAGAACGTGAGAGTGGCTAGGAACCAGCTGTTAAAGGAGAAAGGCAAAAGTATAATTTTTAAGGCAAAAAAGTGATGAGCTTGGTTATGGTAGGAGAGGTGGAGGTGGAAGGAGACGGAATGGCGGAAGAGGTGGCATCTTTCCATAAAGATTTGTATAGAGGAAAGTATGTTTCATCAAGGGAGGAATTAACCGAATATTGTGATGTAGTGGAAAATTGCCTTGGGAAAGAAGATGTGGATGGCTTGATGGATCCTGTGGTGGAGGGGGGAGGTGGAGCTTGCCCTAAAAAAATGTCAAGCAACAAGACCCCGGGCAGGGATGGTTTACCCGCAGAATTATATGTAAAATTTTGGTCCCTTTTTAAGACCCATTTGGTAGAGTTGGTGTCATACTGTATTGATCATGGTTTGTCGGACACGATGAAAGAAGGTGCGATTACTCTGATTTTTAAAAAAGGGGAGAGGAGAGATATTAAGAACTGGAGGCCAATCACTTTGCTTAATGTCGACTATAAGCTGGTAGCAAAGATACTGGCAAATAGATGAAATCATGTGATCGTTAAGATGGTGGGTGAGTGGCAAGCCTGTGCGGTGCCAGGTCGAAGAATCATGGACAATCTAGTCCTGCTACGGGACTTAGCTTCATACGCCCAAATGAACAACTTACCCTTGGCTTTTCTTGGGATCGATTTGGAGAAGGCGTACGATAAGGTGTCTCATGCATTTTTGTTCGAAGTGCTGGGGAAGATGGGTTTGCCAAAGCCTTTCCTGAGTACGCTGAGGGTCTTGTATGATGGAGTGGTAAGCCAAGTTTTGGTCAACGAGAATCTGTCTAGTTTTTTTCCAGTCCAGCCGGGAGTTAGGCAGGGGTGCCCCCTTCCGCCTATTCTCTTTATTTGTGCGATTGACTCCTTGCTGAGACAGGTACAGAGGGATAAGAGGATACAAGGCATGTTTGTACCGGGCAGCAGTGGAGAGTGTGTGAAATCTGTATGCTATATGGATGATGCCACTTTCACCTGCACATCGGAAGCTGACATAAGACGAGTAGAGCTGCAATTAAGCCTTTTTAGTAGTGTGTCAGGTCTCAATGTAAACTGGCACAAGAGCCAAGTGTGTGTCATGAGTGGTACCTGTATGATTGAGAATACCAAGGTCAAGGTCGCTGACTCGATCACAATTCTGGGTACTCATTTTGAAAGGGATCTTTTGCAGGGATATGCAATTAGCGGACCTCCAGCTGTTGCCAAACTACAAGTCCCATGAGGCATAGCGAGACTCTGACAGCATTAAGCATGACACCCAGGGGCAGAGGCATGATGGGACTTGTAGTTTGGCAACAGCTGGAGGTCCGCTAATTGCATATCCCTGATCTATTGAATCAAACTAATGCGGAGCATGTGATAGAGAAGGTCACTCGAAAGTTAGATTTTTGGAGGATGAGACGGCTGACCTTGACGGGTAAGGTCTTGGTCACTAAAGCTGTTGAGCTTCCTTTGTTGCTATATTTCAGTGTGATTTTTCCACCAAGAGTTAAGATGGTGCAGAAAGTGACACAGGCCCTTTTTCATTTCTTTTGGAGCGCTAGGATGGAAAGAGTGGCCCGGGCGTTGGTAGTAAAAAAGCCTTGTCTGGGGGGTTATGATTTCCCGGACGTGGCAGTTTATCTTGGTGTACATTATTGGTTAGGCCATTGCAGGACGTTTGCGAGTGGAGGAGTGGTGGCCTGCCTAATGCGCTTTTTGGCAGGCTGGTCTCTGGTGAAATGCGGGTGGTGTACAAAAGATCTTTCAAGGCCAGTGGCTTTGGTCCCCCCCCTTTTTCTATGCTCGGTTGGATCAGTTTTTTAGGGAGCATGGATTGGGAGGATTAGAAGCAGGAGCAATTGAAAAAAGACTGAGTTATTAAAATGGCTTACCAAAGATGAGATTGTGGCAAATATTCAAGGACTTGGCTCCAGGGGGGCTGAAGTTTGTTGGAAGAAGTTCGCAATCAGAGGAGTCACAAATCGGCAGAAGGAGATCGCCTGGATGGCCTTCCATAGACGTTTATTGATCAGAGTCTTCTTGAAGGCAAGAGACCTGTGCAGGGTATCACCTGCCTGACGAAGAGATCCTGCGTGGCCTCGAAACGTTGCTTTTTATGTGATCATTTCTTTGCATTAAAAAAATTTCGGACGTTCTTTAAAACGATCCTTGGTGTGCTGGCGAATATGTTTACATGATTGCCTTTCCAGTTCCCTGCTGGTGATCACTTCAGCTCCCTTTTTTTCTTTTTGGCTACTGTCCAGGAAGGTGTGCAATTGGAATATTTTGTAACTGTGCAGGGTAGAGACATGTCCTAGAGAAGGATGTGTTGGTTTGGAATCGGCGGAACATGCTTTAGTTGAATGTGTTTTTGCTAGAAGGGTGAGAAGAAGATTGGTTCTTTTTTTGGATGTAGTGTTGGGTCTTAAAGATATAGGTTTTGATGGTTGGTTTTATGGGATGGTGGAGGGTGATAAAAATAAACAGATGAAGGCATGGATTTTTATGGCTGTACTGAGAGAGGTGATGTGAGATGTGAGGTGTTGGGAAGTAAGAGGAAAGCGGTTGGTGTCAATTGAGGATTGTGTGAAATGTATGTATGGCCAAATTGTATGTTTTATTGGTGGATAGGAGAAGGATGGGGGTGGAAGAGGCAGATAGGTTTTGGGGATGGGGGAAATGGGTTGGATGGGGAGGGAGAAGGCTTTAATTAGGATGTTTATACTGTTTTTGTATTGCTGTTTTTATGAAACTGTGTAAGAGGTTATTTTGAAAATGATGAACTTTTTACCCGAATGATCATTATGGTGTTGTAGTGAAAGAATGGAGGGCGATTTCTTGATGGAGAGTACTAAATGCTTGAATCTGATGGAAAAAAAATAAAATAAAAATCTGTTCTTATCAGTTGTCAGAGAAGCGCTGAAGCACCTTCGTTGGGAGGGCGGATGCAATCCAATGACGTCATTGCACCTGGAAGGGTGGTTTCGGTAGGGACTACACCATGCTGCCCGATAGATACTGGGGGCCGGCCAATGGTCGAGTCTGAGCCACCCAGAAAGGTGCTCCTGGTGAGAATGGAGAGGCACGAGATCGAAGCGGAGGGCCGGGGCCCTGGCCTTCTGGCCTGGATTTGATGCGGTTCCCAACCTGCCAGTTTCACGAGAGGGAAAGCCTGTCTCACCCTACTGTTAAGGGGAGACCAATAGGGTGGCCAGTACCTCTTGGGTATAAATTAGGTAGAGCGCGAAAGAGGCAAAGGTTGAGTTTTTTTTGGTTGCACTCTTCCTAAGCTTCCAGAGCTCTTGGTCCTTCCTGGTGGGAAAGGGGGCCATGACTGTCCGGGCCGTGGACCAGGGTCCATTGAAAAGCCTATGGAGATAGTGCCCCTGGAGTGGCAGTCCAGGGGTGCCATACATTGCACTGAGTGTGTGAGGGACACTCAACGTGTGGCACCTTTTGGTCACTAATCTCCACAATACACCTTTTCACACCTGCCTCTAGGGCCGGGCCTTTTGGCTAGGACCAGAGGAATTTTTGTTTCCTGGCCGGAGGGCCGGCCAACGTGTTGCACGTTGGTCACTTTCTACTCACCTCTCCCACCTTCCTTCTCCCCCACTTTCTATTTATTTACCCCGTTTGTCAAGTTACTTCTTTTTATGTTTGGTGCACTGCACTTATATGTGTGATTAGTAGGATGCTGGTCCTCGGGTCTGCCCTGAACGTCTTGGGAGTGGGTAGACATGGCCTTCTGACTTAGTTTGCCTGCTCTAATGGAGTCTCTCTTCGGGGGAGCCCCACCAGGGAGGGTTCTGTTTCTGCAGTCCCTCCTAGGATGTTGGCTCCGTGTTGGCTTCGGCCGCATGGGCCTTTTTGGGTTCATGCGGCTTCGGCTACATGAACCACAGATTATCTCCGTCCCTGTTAGGAGCCCAACGCCCCGGGGGATCAGGGTTGGGCCCTTTTCGGAGGGCCAATCGACGATGCACCCGTCACAGTTTTTTGTGTCACTCTTTATGTGTGTGCACATTTTTTCTGCACCGGGTGAAGTTTTTTGGTTGTGTTTTGCACGCCACAGGCTTTTCAATAGAACAAAAAAAAATCTGTTCTTATCAGTTTAATATCGGATACGTCCCCTATCTGGGGACCATATATTAAATTGATTTTTAGAACAGGGAGATGGAATTAGAGCTTGCTCTGTCCACTCCACGCATCGACCTGGTATTGCAGTACCTCCAGGACCGGTGCACCCCTTTCTCACTCAGTATCAAAAAATAGATTTGAATGGAAAATCATCCAGCTTGTTTGTTTGTCTTGTGTCTGTTTTTTGCTGCTCTGTTGGTTGCCTAACCTTCTTGCCAGTGGCGTAATTATAGGGGTGCTGAGATCGCCATGGCGACCGGGCCCCTTGCTGCAGGGGGCCCTTGAGGGCCCCCTCTACTCTTTGATATGAGGAGCGGCGGCAGGGCGGCTGAGATGAGTTTCACGATCGTCAGCTGCACAGTGTGCAGGGAAGGAGCTTGTCAAAAGTGAAAGTAGCCAGTGCTGTGCTCTTTGTCTCCCCCTAGAGTGCAGTACCCGGCAGGAAGTGCCAAGGTAAACGTCTCACGTTTTTTTTTGACTATCTACTGTGTGGGCCAGATTCTCAGAAGCGTTACGACGGAGTATCTCAGATACCCCGTCGTAACGCCTTTTTTTTGTCCTCGTATCTATGCGCGTGATGCTAAGCATTACTTTTGCATAGATACGCTTCTACATCCGACAAGTGTAAAAGCATTACACTTTCGGATCGTAGGTGTAATGACAACTCCGGCCACTAGGTGGCCTTTACGTTGTTTTTTTCATTTGCATATGCAAATGAAGTAGTACGCCGATTCTCGATCGCTTTTACGCCGCCCCGTCGTCGCGTACGTCGTTTTCGTTCGCGTAAGGTTACCCCAGCTTCTATGTGGAGTAACCTTACGAGGTCCCGTCGGATGCCATGTTAAGCATGGCCTCGGGACCGCGTCGTGTTGTGCGTCGTTTACGTCGTTTGCGTACGTCGATTCTCAATGGGGCTGGCGTACGCTGCGATTACGTCGTTTACATTGAGAAAATGTGACGTCCTTTGGAGCATGCGCACTGGGCTTTTTCCCCGGCCGGCGCATGCGCAGTTCGTTCGACGCGGGGGCGCGCTTAATTTAAATACAAGCCGCCCCATTTGAATTGCGCGGGTTTACGCTTGGCGATTTACGAGACGCCAACGCAAACTACGGAGCAAGTGCTTTGAGAATAAAGCACTTGCTCTAGTACGCAGCGGCGGCGTAGTGTAAATGGCTTACGCTACGCCGCCGAATATATATGAGAATCTGGCCCTGTGTGTGTATATATGTATATACTGTGTGTATGTATATACTGTGTGTGTGTGTATATACTGTGTGTGTGTGTATATACTGTGTGTGTGTGTGTATACTGTGTGTGTGTGTATATATGTATATACTGTGTGTGTGTGTGTATATATGTATATACTGTGTGTGTGTGTGTATATATGTACTGTATATACTGTGTGTGTATATATGTATATACTGTGTGTGTGTGTATATATGTATATACTGTGTGTGTGTGTATATATGTATATACTGTGTGTGTGTGTATATATGTATATACTGTGTGTGTGTGTATATACGTATATACTGTGTGTGTGTGTATATACGTATATACTGTGTGTGTGTATATACGTATATACTGTGTGTGTGTATATATGTACTGTATATACTGTGTGTGTGTGTATATATGTATATACTATATGTGTGTATATATGTATATACTATATGTGTGTATATATGTATATACTGTGTGTGTATATATGTATATACTGTGTGTGTGTATATATGTATATACTGTGTGTGTGTATATATGTATATACTGTGTGTGTGTATATATGTATATACTGTGTGTGTGTATATATGTATATACTGTGTGTGTGTATATATGTATATACTGTGTGTGTATATATGTATATACTGTGTGTGTGTATATATGTATATACTGTGTGTGTGTATATATGTATATACTGTGTGTGTGTATATATGTATATACTGTGTGTGTGTATATATGTATATACTGTGTGTGTGTATATATGTATATACTGTGTGTGTGTATATATGTATATACTGTGTGTGTGTATATATGTATATACTGTGTGTGTGTATATATGTATATACTGTGTGTGTGTGTATATGTGTGTGTATATATATATGTATATACTGTGTGTGTGTATATATATGTATATGTATATACTGTGTGTGTGTATATATATGTATATACTGTGTGTGTGTATATATATGTATATACTGTGTGTGTGTATATATATATATATATATATATATATATATATATATATATATATATATATGTATATACTGTGTGTGTGTATATATATGTATATACTGTGTTTGTGTGTGTGTATATGTATATACTGTGTGTGCGTATATGTATATACTGTGTGTGTATATATGTACTGTATATACTGTGTGTATATATGTATATAATGTGTGTATATATGTACTGTATATACTGTGTGTGTGTATATATATGTATATACTGTGTGTGTATATATGTACTGTATATACTGTGTGTGTGTATATATATGTATATACTGTGTGTGTATATATGTACTGTATATACTGTGTGTGTGTGTATATATGTACTGTATATACTGTGTGTGTGTATATATGTACTGTATATACTGTGTGTGTGTGTGTATATATGTATATACTATGTGTGTGTATATATATGTATATACTATGTGTGTGTATATATGTATATACTGTGTGTGTGTGTGTGTATATGTATATACTGTGTGTGTGTATATATATGTATATACTGTGTGTGTGTGTGTATATGTATATACTGTGTGTGTGTGTGCATATGTATGTATGTGTGTGTGTGCGCGCATGTATGTATGGATGCATGTGTGTGTGTGTGTGTATGTATGTACTGTATGTATGTGTGTGTGTGTATATGTATGTACTGTATGTATGTACTGTATGTGTGTGAGTGTGCATGTATGTGCATGTGTTTATCAGTGGCAGTGCGTCCATAAGGGTGCATGTGTGCCGATCCCTCTCCCCAGTCACTCCCTCTATGCCACCGCTGCCACCCCCATATTTAGGTGTCCGGCTCCTTTTCGGGCGCCTGAATCACAGGGGGGGTGTTGAAGCACCTGATTAGAGCCATAGTCTCTAATAGGCTTCAAAATAGGTGAACCGCGAGCGCCATGCTGGGCGCTTACAGTCCACCCAGGTGTGTTAGAAAGGCGAATTAATATTCACTTTGCTAACACTGAACCACCTCTCCACCAATCAGGTGTGCGGGTCTGTTA
Organism: Rana kukunoris; assembly: GCA_029574335.1. Classification (NCBI taxonomy): domain Eukaryota; kingdom Metazoa; phylum Chordata; class Amphibia; order Anura; family Ranidae; genus Rana; species Rana kukunoris. Next base: position 57,871,723 of record CM056052.1, read on the forward strand.
CCCATCACCTGATTGGCTGAAACAATAGGCGCGGCTATTGGACACTTATCAGGAGGAGAGGACGGGAGATGAGGACGGCAGGAGATGCATGGAGGACCCTGGCAGTCACCCGCAGCCCCACGAGACAGGGTAAGAGTCGGACGGGGCGAGGGGGGATTCACAGTGGTGGCATTCGATGGCACAGTTGCAGCATTTGATGGCACACTGGCAGCATTTAATGGGCACACCAGTATTTTCTGGGCACACTGGCGGCATTTGATGGGCACAGTGACAGAGTTTGATGGGCACCGTGGCGGCATTTGATGGCGCAGTGTTTAAATGGGCACAGTAGCAGCGTTTTGGCACAGTAGCAGCATTTGATGGAAACAGTGGCAGCGTTTGGCACAGTGGCAGAGTTTGGGCACAGTGGCAGCATTTGATTTGCACTGCAAATTATGTTTTTTTTAAGCATTTTTCCATTTGCTTGCGCCCCCCTAAAAATTTTGAGTACCAGCTGCCACTGGTTTATATGTGCGTGCATATGTGCATTTATATATTTATATGTGTATGTGTGTGTGTGTGTTTTCATATGTGTGTTTACATGTATGTATGCACATTTTATGTATGCACTTTTAATCCCGATCCCCTATTTGTGTACAATCAGAACCTATTTGTTTATTTTTATTTTTTTGCTTGTTCATAGTATCTTAGAAAAATGCTACGCCTCCGAAAAGCGATCCATGCTTGGATCGTTTTTCAGAGACATTTGACAGTCGGTGAAGAGGCAACATGTTGCCTCCTGACTGCCTGTTTTATCCCCTTAAATACATCATCACTATGCTGCAACTGCATGCAATGCACACAGTTGCAAGGGGGTTGCAGTGTAGCCCCATTCACCTAGGGGTATACTTCAAGGGTGCCCTGACTGGAAAAAGATTGCGAAACACCGACAGGAACCAATCTCTCCATTTTCCTCCTGCAGCCGCTGAATGCCTGCGGGAGGGAGAAGAAAAAAAGCAAGGGGAACTGGAGAAATCGGTTCATTTATATGCAGCCGCCTACTTTCGACCGGGTCCTGTAACGCCACCGGGCTCGGAGAAAAGAGCCCTATCTGGGGGTTAGGGGGGGGCCCTTCCTGGTTTCTTGCATCGGGGCCCTGAAGGTTCTAGTTACGCCACTGCTTCTTGCTCTCTAATAATCGGCATTTAACCCTTGTGTCTTTGTGTTCATTGCTTCTTGTCACTTTCTTGGGGTGAAGAAAGGAAGATTTTTTTGCTGTTGCTTATCGCCAAATGACACTCTATGAAGTTACCTATTCAGGAACACCTAGTTTTAGTCAGTGCACCAATTTTCGACAAGACAGCTAGTGTTCTACTCATCCATGCTTGCTTCCTCTCTCTCCTATGGCCCAGAATCAAGCCTGCAATAGCAGTGACCCCCCTGCCTTTCAAAACAATTGGGCAGAATTGCATCAATTTCTGTGCCTTGCTGCAGCAAGCTGTTAGCTTGAAAAGTCAGCTGAGGCAAGTTTTTTTCTTTTTAGCTGGAGGATCCCTTAGCCTGGGACTCCCTCTAGTGGCTCTCGTTTTTCGTCCACATTATGTTAACTAAGAGGCGGACCCATGCAAATGATTTCCCTCGTTAAACGTGCACGAGGAGCAACGATGAACACCAAAATCTGTGTAATTTTTTTTGGCATGACTAAAGGTCAGAATGGGCTCCAGCAATGTTGGGCAGGTGTCAGAGAAGTGTGGATTGGCCAGTAGACAGGGGGTTGGGCCTGTAGGCCAGCGACACCTGTCTGCCTGCGGATCTTCACACCTCTGGACAGCCTAGACTGGGGGGGAAGGGTGAAGGCTGGGCACAGGCAAACTGGCACCTCTCAGCGATCCTGCTGAGCCGCTCGCTCGGAACAGAGAATAACTGGGTTATCGCTTCTTGGCTGCGATCAAACTGGGAAAACCTAGTGCGATCGATTGAATCCGAGTTTCTGGATCATCCCTTTGGGGAATCCAGAGACATTTAAGGAACAATCAAGGATGGCACGTCGTGCTTTACCCAAATCCTTTAGGCTGGTCGTGGGACCTGAAAAACGAAGATAGTTTACTGTGAAGAAAGTTATCGAAGAATGTCTGCTTGGTGCGCTGAATCTAATGGTGAGTGATATATATGCATTGCAAGATTTTCCTACAACTGGCGTTTACGATGTTTCGTTTCATTCGGAGGATACCTGCCTGCAAGCTGTTGAGAGATACCAGAATCAAGTTAAAGATGAAGACCCTATTTGGGGAGGAATAACTGTGGAACTTTTGTTTAAAGCAGAAAAGAGAGATTTGGTGGTACATTTCTACAATCCCTTTCTGGAGAAGGAGGTGGTAAGAATTTATTTGCATAAATTTTGTTCCAAAGTTGATATCAGTACAAAAATTAGGAATGCTTATGGTATGTACAGGAGCAAAGTAAAGTTTAAAGTTAAGTTTAAACGTGATGGGCATGGTATATATACTCTACCTCCTCCGTTTTTTACAGTGGCTGGGGAGAGATGTTCCTTGTTTTTTTCTGGGCAGCCTACCTTTTGTAGGACCTGTTTTGAATATGGCCATGGGAGGGAGGAGTGTAGCAAGACAATGAAATGCAGGCAATGTGGAGCTGAGGATCACATGGCTAGGGATTGTAATGCTTCTAGGAAATGTGATTTATGTGACAGTAAAGACCACTTAGCCAGAGACTGCCCAGAGAAAGCTAAAGCGGGGTGCAAATTTTTTTCTTTTGCGGACGCAGTAAGAGGTGGTTTTGAGACACGTGAGCCACGGTCTCTGCTGAGGTACGGGCTGCGTGTGCAAGATTTGCGGCTAGAGAGGCGGCTGCTGAAAGAGCTATTGGTCTAATACTTGAGCAAGGGATTAAAGAGGACGGGGAGGCAATGGAGGAGGAGGTGACAGTCTCTGAGGAGCGCACAACACCGTGTGCGAGTGCAGAGGCTGGGAAGAAAGATGGCGCTGAAATCCTGGAGGGAGGCATGGTTGGGGTGCAGGTTGAGAACACTATACCTATTTAAGGAAATGGGAATAAATGTGGAGGAGGAGTTAAGACTTGTGAAAGAGGAGAGAAGAGAATTTATAAAGGAAAAAGGAAGAAAAATAGTATTCCAAGCAAAAGTACGGCATATGGAGGAAAACGAAAAATGTACAAGATATTTTTTCAAAAAGGCGTATGGAAATAAAGACGTATTGAAATCGGTTAAGGTGGAAGGAGGGAAAGTGGAAGGAAGAGGTGTGCTGGAGGAGGTTGGAAAATTCTTCAGGGAACAATTTAAAGGTTATGAGGTGGAAGACAAAAAAGAAATGCAGAATTACTGTGAAGTGTTATACCAGAGACTGGGAAGAGAAGAAGCTGAGTGGCTGGAGAGAGAAGTTCAAGATGTGGAGATCAAGGAAGCGATTGCTGGGATGGCCAAAACAAAACACCCGGAAGTGATGGCCTGGGAGCGGAATTCTATATGTCTTTCTGGGAGCAGATAGGACCAGATCTTTGTGCAGTGATAAAGGAGGTCTATGTGTTAAGGTGTAATCTTGCTTATTTTTAAAAAAGAAGAGAAGGAAGATTTGAAGAATTGGAGACCAATTACGCTCCTTAATGTTATACAAAGTTGTGGCCAAAGTGGTGACTAACAGACTACAAATGGTACTAGACAAAGTGATTGGACCATGGCAGACATGTGCAATACCGGGTAGGAGAATGTCAGACAATCTGATCCTACTGAGAGATATGATTATATATATATATATATATATATATATATATATATATATATATCAATATATATATATATATATATATATATATATATATATATATATATATATAATCAATAAAAATCAGAGGCCCCTGGTAGTGGAGTCACTCGATCTGGAAAAAGCTTATGCCTTTATAATGCAGGCAATGGCCAGACTAGGAATTCCAGATAGTTTATTGGAAGTCATCAAAGGCTTCTATGTGGATATCCAGAGTCAGGTTCTGGTGAATGGCAATTTGGGTGAGGCATTTAAAGTGAGATCTGGTGTAAGACAGGGCTGCCCTTTGTCGCCCCTGGCCTTTATTTGTGTTAATTCAGCCACTCTTGAAGAGCTTGCAAAAGGACAAGGTATGTAGGGGCTTTTTCATCCCAGGTGGAGGTAGTGAGGCGGTCAAATCCATGGCGTATATGATTGACGTTGTGGTGGTGGCATCTTCTCAGAGAGAAATAGATAGAGTGAGTCTGATAACAGAAATATACTGTATGGTATCTAAAATTAGAGTCAACTGGGGCAAAAGTTGTTTGTGTAGTCTGGGAAGTGAAATACAGATATGGAATGACCAATTACAGATAAAACCAGAGGTCAAGATTTTAGGGATCACCTTTGACAAAACAGTTAAAGCAAAGCAAAGTTATGAAGAATTGCACATGAAAATTAAGAATAAATTGGATTTTTGGGCTATGAGGGAATTATCCCTGAAAGGGAAAGTGCTGATCCTAAAAGCTGTGATACTTCCGTTAATTTTGTTCATGACTGTTATAATGCCAATGGGGAAAGTATGGGCCATAAAAATAAATAAAGCCCTTTTTATTTTTCTATGGGGTTCCAGGATGGAACGAATTGCAAGAGAAAAAGTAAAGAAAGCATGTAGCTTGGGCGGTTTGGGGTTTCCAGACCTGGAAAAATTTGTAGATATGCATTTCTGGTTGGTGGCGGTTAGGACTTTAAGGAGTAAAGGGAAAACGGCGGATATGATGCAATACATGGGAGGATGGTTGTTTAGGAGGTGGAAGTGGAGGAAAGTTGAGCTAGGAAAACCGGTTTCCTTTTCAATATCGGTGCACTACCAAATATTGGACGTGATACAGACAAAATATGGTTTGGAAGCGTTGGGGTTGGAAGAAGGTTGCAAAGGAAAAGTAAGGAAAGAAATCTTTAAGGAAGACAAGGTTTGCAACATTAGAGGAATTAGAACCGTCGAGGCTGCTAAAATCTGGAATGCAGTAGAAATTGAAGGTGTGTCTAATAGACAAAGGGATGTCACGTGGTTGGCATTACATGATTGTGATGGTTTATTAACAAAGGTGTTTTTGAAGGGGCGTGATCTGATTCAATCAGAGAAATGCCCAAGAGAAGGTTGTGGTGGAACGGAGGATGTGAAACACGTGCTTTGGGAGTGCGATTATGCACAGAAGGTAAGGTTATGTTTTGAAGAATTTGTGGATACAGTTTGTAAGTGCAAATTGTCTTACGAAAGCTATCTAACGAGTATCGGATTGGGAAAGGTGGAGGGAAAATGCTTGGTGTGGATTTTTTGTTTTTTATTGAAAGAGACACTTTGGGATATGCGGAATCAGTTGGTGGTGAGAAAGGAAGAAATGGAAGTAAAGTGGTGTTATAAAATTATGTTAGTGAGGTTACATACTGCCTATCTGTATGATGTAAAGAGGTGGGGGGAAGATAAGAGCAGGAGAATCTGGAAAATAAGTTGTTGGAATAACTTTGTGAAAGTTGGTGTGGGTTGAGGTTTGTGTGAATAGTGTAGGTATGGATGTGGAAAGCAAATGGGAATGCAAGATGAAAATGTGATGTATAAAAAGCCGATAGGGTAAGGGGGTACAGGCTGTGATTGTGTGTGAATCGGTGAATTTGAGTTTTGGGTGTGGGGATGAAAAAGAGGAAACTTTTACCCTTTAATATGATTTCAAAGGAAAATGTGAATAGTACTTAGTTAGAGACTGGAAAGTCTGAAAAAAGACCCAATTCAGGTGATTTGTGTTGTATGTCTTAGAAGTCTGATGAAAGGTAGGGTTTTCAGCACAGGAAGTTAGGGTAGGATGGAAGTTTATTTAGTTTGTTATTTTGGAATGAAAGTACTATGATGATGAACAAACCTGTACTGATGGTATATACCATGACAATTATGTAGAAAGTACAGAAGATCTTGTATCTGAATAGTAAAAAAAAAAAAAAAAATCGACTATAGCCCTTAGGGGTGTCTCTGCTTCACAGCTAGGACGTTGAGAACCACTTGTATCTATCCAAGCCATTAGGTACACTCTGTTCGGCCTTGTAGGATCGTTGATTAAATTCAGCTTCACCTACTTGCTGCTATTGGACAAGAGGCTTAGCCCCCACTTGGAACGAGTTTGCGATCTACCCTTCTCCCCCCTACTCCACATTACTACCTTAGTAGATGCTAGAGCCTTTGAAAAAGGCTACGAAAAGAGTGAAGACGTTGAGGAACCAGAAGGAAGCCGCCGAAGAACTCCTGAAGCAACATCCAAAACTCCTCGCCGATGGGGAAAAGCGTGAAGAAGACCAATAAGAAAACGAGGAAGACCGATGTGATGAAGAGAAACCCTGCCCCAGCCACTTCCTCCGAGAATCCCAGGAATGTCGCCTCAACCTCCTCCCTTACCCCGGCTGGCGCCAGCTAACCGAGACCAGTGAAGCCAAACCCACCTGCAGACGGGCTGCCAACCTTGGAACCCTGGATGAAGCAGATGGTCGTGCTGAAACTGGAAGAGGTTTAGGAGCTGCGGTGGCTCTTAACGCGATTGGCACTGCGCTGACAAGCCGTTTCACCTCTGCAGCTAAGGGTTCAGATCCCGGTCTCGGCTGCATGTGAAGTGAGTTTGGTGGTCTCAGCCCTGCTCCCGGTGGGTGTGCTATGCGAGGTAAGCCTGCGCTTGGTACGCCCACCCCCCTCCCACAAAAAAACACCACACTTACACGCACTCGAAATTGGGTTAACATGCACGCTCTTTGGCCATGCGGTCTCTAAAAAAGAGAGGCGAAGGACTAACAGGGCTGGCTGAGCGGGCTAGATCCTCTCACTCCCTCATAGGGGAGACCCGGGGGCATGGAGAAAGATGGCAGATTGACTCTGGGGGAGGTCTGCCTACTCCCAACCCCTGCAGTCTGGCTCCTCTCTCGAGTACACGCACAAAAATACACTTTAAATACAAAAAAGAGAAAAAAAGAAAACTGGAAGAGGTGGACGGAAGAGTCACAGACATGACCCCGGAAATCTTCGGAAGGGCTTCAGCAAAGCAGAAAACGCTTTCAGTACAGTCCTTTTTAAGAGGGATATTCTTCATCACCTTCATGTCGTTCCAAGTATGCAGAAGATACTGGGACATGGTGAAGACCAGTGGCCCTGAATGCCCTTTCCGGAAGTTCACCGAACTGCCCCATAACACGGGACGGACAGTGGGGGACGGTGGCCATGAGTAACCCCCATACCCAAGGGAAAGACATAGCCACATACCTCCAGAGGTTCTGCACCGTGGTAAAGGACCCAGTCAAAATCCTTGATGCCAACGGATTCTGGATAGGTAAGTGGTCAGTCCTGTGCAAGCTTAGGAAAGACCCTTCAGGGGACATGCAGCACCTGCAGCCATGCTTCTCCCTTGGATTTCCCGCAGGCCTACTTTTTTACCCCGGTATGCCCATCAACTGCAACAGATGTGGCCATCTTGGGCACCAAGGTAAGAATTGCACCGAGATTTCTTGCAGGTTCTGTAGGGTCTTAGGCCATGAGACCAAGGACTGTCCTAGGTCCAAAACCTGCAACCTCTGGTCTGGCAGAGCATGTCTTCAGGCAATGCCCCCAGAGGACCCGGACCTATGCTGGAGCCCTGATCCAGGGTAAGCCAGCCCCTAGCTCTGGGAGGAAGCCACCAGGGAAGAAGCCAAGTGAGCCTCGCAAGGCCACAGGTAAGTCAGCCCGGCCCTTCCCCCCTCCTCTGGCACACCCCCACCCACCCCCTCTGTGCCAGAGGAGACCCCCACCGCCCACCCCGGACCCGTCCTCCATGGATGACTTCCCCACCCTCCCCCTCTCCCACCCCTGTCAGTGACTCAACAGGAAGCCGGAAACGGAAGCCTGGGAGTCCAGTGGCAGAGAAACCCAATGCCTCCACCAAACGGCCCAACGAGGTCCAGCAAGAAAGCGCTGGCCCAGGGCAAGTAGTGGAGGACTTGGAGTCTGCAGGAGAGGAAGAAGAAGAGGAGACTATGGACGACACCGTGCCTAAATCCACCGTCAACCGACGGTTGATGGACGATGTCCTGGAGGAGCTAGGTCTAATCCAGACCCCAGAACAGGCTGCGGTGGATATGGAGGAGTCACCCCCCCCTTCGGGGAGGCAAGTTCGGCCCCTTGCTGACTAGACCTCATACCCTTTTTCATTATGGCAGAGATCTCAATCTTTTCCCTTAATGTGAGGAGTATCAAGGACACCTCTAGAAGGCAAGCGGTGCTGAATTTTCTTTCTACTCATCAGAGTGATGTCTACATGCTCCAGGAGTGCGCACTTCCTCTCTTGAGAAGGTACACACATCTGACCTCTCAGTGGACCCTGGGTACCTCCTACTGGTCCGGGGGTGGCGATTGCAGATCTGCAGGGGTAGCCATTCTTGTCAGGGGTGGGCGTTTCACGGTTGACTCCATCCATGAGCTAGTCTGTGGCATAGATGGCTTGTGGGCGAGAGAACCAATTAGGCTCATCAACGTGTACGCCCCCCCATATAAGAGTGCGCGGCTGGAACTTTTCCAGACCTTGCGGACGCAACTGGTCACCACCAGAGCAGTAGTGATCGGCGGTGATTTCAACTGTCCGATAGAGGAGGTGGGGCGCAGCTCCAGCATATACACAAAACTTGATGCTACTTCTAGGCTGCTCAAGGAGATCTCAGAGGCCTGGAGGACACCAAGAAGAGCCTGAAAGGGTACTTCGAGGAAGAAGTCAGACACAATGTCTTCCGTGCCAAGGTGGAGAATCTTAAAAAGGATGAAAAGGTGTAATGCTTTCTTTTTCAGGAAACCTTACTCGGGACACACTCCCTTGTCAGAGCTGCGTGATGAGACTGGAACGCTCCAGAAGGGGTAGGAGGCCGTGATGCAAGTGGTCACAGACTACTACACCAACTTCTACTCCCAAAAAAAAAAATGAACACGGAGGCAGCCGACAGGTATCACTAACACTATTGATCCTGCAGGTTCATCGACCGTCAACGCCCCTCTGGTGTTGGAGGCGTTGGAGGCGCTGCACTCTGCCGCTAAATCCTTTAGGCGGGGCAGGACCCCGGGTTTTGATGGTCTCCCAGTTGAGCTCTATGTAGCCCTGTGGGACCTCGTGGGCCCAAACCTGCTCGAGCTGTACGAGGAGATGTTGGTTGGTGGAGGGTAGAATGCCTCCTTCACTGAGAGAGGGGATGATCACGATTTTGTATAAACGCAAAAAAGGGGGAGAGATCGGATCTTAAAAATTGGCGTCCGATCTCTCTTTTGAATGTGGACTACAAAATCCTCGCCAAGGTTTTGGCCAACAGGCTGAAATCTGTCATTGGCCAGATCATCCACCCGGATTAAACTTGTGGCATTCCTGATTGCAGGATTGCGGACAGCCTCGCGCTTGTCCGGGACACGGTCCAGTACATTCATGGCCGCCGTGTGCACGCGGCCCTGGTCAGTCTTGACCAGGAGAAGGCCTTTGACCGTGTCTCCCATGAGTTTATGTGCAGAACCCTGCGCAAATTTGGTCTTGGGGAACTGTTTTGTTCGTATGTCAATATTATGTACAATGACATATGTAGTTTGGTGCTGGAAAACTGACCCCTTTTCAATTTCTTCCGGAGTCAGACAGGGCTGCCCTCTCTCATCTCTGCTTTTTGTTTGCTGTATAGAGCTATTCGCCTGAAGCATCAGACAGAACCCAGAGATCAGAGGGATTACAGCACCAGGACCAGAAAGACGGGAGGTCAAGTGCTCGCTCTACATGGAGGATGTGGCGGTGTTCTGTGCTGACCGGCGCTCCATCGACACACTCGTCCAGACGTGTGAGGACTTCGGCCAAGCTTCAGGGGCAAAGGTCAACTGAGGGAAGTCGGAAGTCATGCTCTTCGGAAAGTGGTTCCTGCCTTCTTCTGCGCCCATACCGTTCAACATCAGCGGACTTCATCAAAATTCTCGGAGTCTGGTTTGGAGCGGAGGGCGCGGCCCTTTAGTCCTGGGAAGAAAGACTGGCCAAGATGAGACAGAAATTTGGACTTCGGAGCCTCAGTGAACTCACCATCGAAGGGAAAACACTGGTACTCCGCAGCGAGATCCTCCTTGTGTTGCAGTACCTCGCCCAGGCCTAACCCCCTCGGGTTAACACCTGCAAGGCCATCACCAGGGCGGTGTTTCACTTCATCTGGAGCTTCAAAATGGACAGAGTGAAGCAGGCGGTTATGTTCAAGGAATCTCTAAAAGGCGGCAAAGGCGTGCCTGACATTGCTACTCTATTGAGGGTGTCTTTTGCGTGTAAGGCGGCGTACACACGGCTGAGGTTCTCGCTGAAAACCAGCGAGAACCTCGCTGGAATGTGCATTCCAGCGAGGACCTCGGCCGTGTGTACGGTCTCGGCGAGCTTCCCGTCGGGAAGCCCGTCGAGCAGAAATAGAGAGCACGCTCTCTATTTCCTCGACGGCCCGCCTGGATCAATGGCTGGTTGCCATTCCCGAGGGGCGGGTCGCCGATTTCGACGGCCGGCAGAGAGCCTCGACGGGCGGAACGATGTGTTCTGCCCGTCGAGGATCTCTGCCGTGTGTACACGGCCTAACTGCATCCGCAGGACCTTGGTTGACAGAACCGTGGACTCTGGCGGTGACTCCATGTCCTGTTTTTTCCTCCTGCCTCTTTGGAGGACCCTTGGATGGGACAAATGGGACAGCTTTGTCCCCTACAACTGGGGACACTCCATGGTATTACTTGGATACCTTCAAGTTTATCAAGGAGTTGAGGCTGCATGGAGTCAAGCCCGACTTGTGGAAACCCAAAACCATTCACAAGTTGATAAGAGCATCGGACATTTTTGAGACTATTCCAGGCCTCCCTTCAGCCACTTGCAAAGTGGTCTGGAGGAAATGTTTCTTCAAAGAGACTCACCAATAGGCACAAAGATCTGGCATGGATGGCAATCCAAGGGGGATTGCCACTCAGGACATTCATGCATGCCAGAAACCTGTGCAGATACAGGCTCTGCCCCCTTTTGTATCATCCAGGAGGAAACTGCTTTTCATGTTTTCTGGGAGTGCCCCTTTGCACAGGGCCTGTTAAGGGCCTTGGAACCTGAACTTAAAGACTTTGTACCACAGACCGCCATTACACACTTTGGTGTGTTAAACGGACTCGTCTGTGGGACTCACTCGGAGGAGGACATTGACAGTGCCTGGCGGGTGCTGTGCTGCTTCAAGGATGCCGTATGGTGTGCCAGAAAATGCCTCATCCACCAGGATGGAACTGTTGCAGACTGATCTTCAGCCTGCTGAGGGACTATACCTCGATGGATTCTAAGGAGGAGGAGGACGTCTGAAGATTTCCCTTCCCCCTCTCCCACCTGTATGTTTACACTGGCAGTTCAATAAAGCTTCGGGCCTGTGAACTTTTTCCCCTCCTCTAACCCCCCTCCCCCCATCACACCCGTTGCCTAGTTGAATGCCTTTTTTTGACAGTACAATGACTTAGAATTCTATGACATGTCTTTTAAAGTACTGATTGCAGGGCAATGAGGCGTCATGCATGATGTGATGTTTCAGGGCAACCTGCGCAACATATCAGGCATCATACCGCAGGATGAATAAATGTAATTTGTATGCTTGGAACTGAATGTACCCTGTTAAAGTATTTGTTTTTTTGTATATTTTCTTTGAAAAATAAAGTATACATTTTCAACAAAAAAAATAAAAAATCTGTTCTTATCAGTTTAATATCTGATACGTCCCCTATCTGGGGACCATATATTAAATGGATTTTTAGAACAGGGAGATGGAAGAAGAGCTTGCTCTGTCCACTCCACGCATCGACCTGGTATTGCAGTACCTCCAGGATCGGTGCACCCTTTCTTACTCAGTATCAAAAAATAGATTTGAATGGAAAATCATCCAACTTGTTTGTCTTGTGTCTGTTTTTTGCTGCTCTGTTGGTTGCCTAACCTTCTTGCTCTCTAATAAATGGGCATGTAACCCTTGTGTCTGTGTGTTCATTGCTTCTTGTCACTTTCTTGGGGGAAGAAAAGGACATTTTTTGCCTGCTGCTGGCTGCTCCTCCTCATCGCCAGATGACACTCTACGAAGTTACCTATTCAGGAACACCTAGTTTTAGTCAGTGCACCAATTTCGACAAGACAGCTAGTGTTCTACTCATCCATGCTTCCTCTCTCTCTTAATGCCCAGGTTCAAGCCTCCAATAGCAGTGACCCTGTCTTTCAAACAAGTGGGCTGAATTGCATCCATTTCTGTGCCTTGCTGCAGCAAGCAGTTGGCTTGAAAAGTCAACTGAGGCAAGGTTTTTTTTTTCTTATTATCTGGAGGATTCCTTAGCCTGCGACTCCCTCTAGTGGCTCTCGTTTTTCGTCAACGTTATGTTAACTAAGAGGCGGACCCATGCAAAGGATTTCCCTCGTCAAACGTGTACTGAAATCTGTGTAATTCTTTTTTGGCATGACTAAAGGTCAGAATGGGCTTTAGCATTGTTGGGCAGGTGTCAGAGAAGTGTGGGTTGTCCAGTAGACAGGGGATTGGGCCTGTAGGCCAGCGACACCCATCTGCCTGCGGACCTTCACACCTCTTGACAGCCTAGACTGGGGGGAAGGGTGAAAAGCTGGGCACAGGCAAACTGGCACCTCTCAGCGAGCCCTCCGCTGAGGCCGCAAAGCCACTCGCTCGGAACAGAGAATAATTGGGTTATCGCTTCTCGGCCTTTTGGCTAAGATCAAGTGTAGTCTCCACTGCCTGATTCTTGGTCAAGAGGTGTCTGGGGTACCCGGAGGTCGGCCTTGGGGGGAGCGTATCTTATCGGATGGCCCCCCCTTGCTGCTATTGGCCCGAGGCTTAGTCCCCAGACGAGTTGCGATCGCCTTCCCCACCATCCTTATGGTGGTGGTGGGATCGGTGGGCAAGGATGATTGGGCCTCCTAATGCACCCAATACTTTAAGACTGGCCGTGTCTAAGCGTGAAGTTGTTGGTTTGCACTTTGTCCAGAAAAAGTTGATCGAGGAACTTTTTGGGATGGCGAGAGAGAGAGCATTTTCTGCGTGCAGTGTTTCCCCACCACTGGTTTGTATGACGTTACATTCTGGAAATCGGAAGACCTGCAGACATGCCTGCTTCGGAAGGGAGAGAAGGAGGGCCATGAACTATTGGACGGGATCGTATTCCTGTCAAGTGAGATGACCGTACGGCTCCCCATCATGGTACATATGTACAATCCCTTTGTACAGGATAGGGAGATCGCTGCCTTTTTGCTTAGGTACCGCGAGTCAGTTTCTGCCGGCGTGAAACTGACAAATGTTTTCGGTACCTTTAATGGGCAGCGTATATTCTGGTTCACCTTCCGGGCGGACAAGGAAGGCATCGTGGCGTCCGGCACCCCCCACAATCCTTCTCCATTGGGCGGAATCGTGGATACCTGTGGTACCCTGGCCAGCCACTGTTCTGCAGGCAGTGTTTTGCCTTCGGACACACCAAAGACCAGTGCGAGGCCGGGTTGACCTGCCGGAACTGCTTCAAGCAGGGTCACGGGGCGAGCCAGTGTCCGGAGGGCAAGAGCTGCCACATCTGTGGGAGCGGAACCCACCTGGCCAGGCAGTGCCCGAAGGTTTCTAAACCAACAACATCTGAACAGTCCACAACTGTGGTGGCGGAAGTAAGATCGGTGGAGGCTCCAGAGGCGGTTGTGGACAGACGGGCACTGTCCTATGCAGGTGTGGCCAGAGGTGGTCCTCCGTGTGCCGCGGTGAACTCGACCAGACCACAGGGCTGCCTGAGGAAGTTGGGTGCGAGCTGATGCCTGCCCTCCTATGGAGGGTGAGCCCGATCCCTCCCCTCTGGACGCCGTGGGGGAGGAAGGGGCCTCCTCTCTTCCCGAGAGGAGTGTCCCTGACAACCTCATGGCCGAGGGGGGGGGGGAGGCGGAGGGGAGCGGTATGGAGTCGGAGGACCCTGAGGTGGAGGGGATGGAAGCGGGGCAGCCTTTCTTGAAAAGGAAGATGGAGGGAGTCGAGGGCCCTACTTTCTCCCAGGACATTGGCTCCTTTCCAGACTCCCTGGGCCCGGGTCATCTGAAGCAGTGGTCGACTCGGACTCTTCACAGACACCATCTTACGTGAGCACTGGTCAGGTGTCCAGCCTGCAGGACGTGATGGGGTACTGCAGGTCCGACCCTGGGGAGAAGGGGATGGAAAAGGAGGAGAAGAAGACTGGGGGGTAAGTCCTGGATCAGGGGTGAGCCACCGGACCTGCAATAGGACCGGTAAGCCCGGGAAAAAGAAAAAATCCTGACAGGAGTATGATCCTTTTCTAATATTTTATGGCCTTATGGGTATCTTCCCTCAATTGCAGAAGTATCGGGACATCCTGTAGGCGGGCAGCAGTATTTAAGATCTTGTCCGGGTATGCTGCTGACATTTTCTGCCTACAGGACTGCAATTTGAGGGAGGACCCGCCCACCGCAAAGTGGGATCAGGGGGTTGCGGTGTGGTCCTTCGGCCGAAGCAGGTGTACGGGTGTGGGGATTCTTTTTCAAAATAGGAGGATTAAGGTTTTACGGAAGGTGGAGGTGTGGAGATGTTTGTGTGTTTTTTTAGAATATGGAGGTGTTTGCTTTAAGTTGTTTTGTGTATATGCACCTGTGGAGAAGAAGGGAAGGCTGGACCTGTGGGAGAAAATTACGTTTTTTTTTTTTTGGGGGGGGGGGGGTCCAGTTATTGTGTGTGGGGATTTTAATTGTATTATACGTAGTGGGGATAGGTGTGGGGGTGGGGTTGGTGGTGGGGAAATTGACAAATCGGGGAAAGAGTTGGGTGAGTTGATTCGTTTATTTGGTTTAAGAGATGTGGGTGAGGGTGGTGGGTCTACTTATTTTAGTGATCGGGGCACTGTACAGTTTAGTGATCGGGGCACTGTACAGTCACGGATTGATTTGTTTTGTTTCCAAAAATTTGCAGACAGAGTCCTTTGCCGTACATCGGGAGCCTTTCTCGGACCATGTCAGGATCGAATGTGTTGTGAGTATGGATCCGGAGGTAATGTATGGTAAAGGTGTGTGGAAATTGAATGTGGAGTTGTTGGAGGATGAGGGCGTGAAGAGGGAGTATGGTGAGTTTTTTGTAAGATTGAAGAAGAGGAGGAATGATTTTTTAAGTGTGATTGAGTGGTGGGAGTGGGTGAAAGTGCAGACAAAGAGGTTTTTTGTGAGGAAGGGGTGTGAGGTTGCAAGGAAGGAGCGTGAGGTGTATGAATGGTGGCTGAAGAGATTGGAGTATTTGGAAGAGCTGAGAGAATGGGGAGAGGATGTGGGGTGTGATTTAGTGGAAGCAAGAAGAAAGTTGAGAGTGTTTATGGAATGGAGAGGGAGAGAAATTATGTCTCTCATGCGAGGATGGTGGTGAAAGAGAAGGATGAGAAGTGTACAAGTTTTTTCATTAAAAAAGGTGTATGGTAGGAAGGTGGAGTTGTCGAGTGTGTTGGATGAGAATGGACAGGAAGTGAATGGAAAGGACAGAGTGAGAGATGAAATTTGTAAGTTTTATGCTGGGTTATATAAGGAGAAGAAGAGGGATGCGAGAGTTAAGAGAGATGTGTTGAAGTAGGTGGAGATGTGTTTGGATTTGGATGATAAGAGTATGTTAGGGGAGAATGTGAGTAAGGGTGAAGTTGATGAATGTCTTGGGAGTATGAAAAAAGGGAAGACGCCTGGTAGTGATGGTTTGCCTGTTGAGTTCTATTGTGCATTTTGGGATGTGATTGGTGATTGTGTGTATGAGATGGTGATGAAAGTTCTGGAAGTCGGAAGGATGCCTGAGTCTATGTTGAAAAGTGTGATTGTTTAGCTGTATAAGAAAGGTGATAAGCATGAGTTGAAGAATTGGAGGCCTGTATCGTTGTTGAATGTGGATTATAAGGTTGTGGCGTAAGTGTTGGCAAGTAGGTTGCGTGCGGTGGTGGAGAAATTGGTAGGAGAGGAGCAAGTGTGTGCGGTGCCTGGGAGGTCGATTTCAGAAAGTTTGGTAAAACTGAGGGATATGTTGTGGTTATGTAAGGAGAGGAAGCAGGAGGTGGCTGTGTTGGCTGTGGATTTTGAGAAAGCCTTTGATAGTGTGTCACATGATTTTATGTTTAAAGTGTTGAGGAGGATGGGGATACCTGAAGTTTTGATTGGGTGGATTAAGTGTTTGTATAGGAGGTATGGTAAGTAAGGTGTTGGTGAATGGATGGCTGACCAATGACATTAGCATTGGGTCAGGAGTGAGACAGGGATGCCCGTTGTCGCCTGTTTTGTTTGTTTGTGTAATTGAGCCGTTGTTGAGGATGTTGGCAAAAGATAAGTGTGTGAGGGGAGTGGAGGTTCCTGGGAGTGTGGGTAGAGTATTGAAGGTGATTGGATATATGGATGATGTTACTGTGGTTTGCAAGGATATGGTTGGGTTAAGAAGGGTGAAACTATTGATTGAGATTTTTTGTATGGCAAGTGGGTTTTGTTTGAATATGGAAAAGAGTGAGTGCAAGTTCTTGGGAACGGTTGAACAATGTGGTTGGAAGAAGTTTTGTGTTGGAGGTTCGAGGATTTTGGGTGTTAAGTTTGATGGAGATTTGTATGGGAGAGAGAGTTGGCAGGATGTTTTGGCGAGAGTAAAAAAGAAGACAGATTTTTGTTCTTTAAGGACTTTATCGCTGGATGGGAAAGTGTTGGTGGTGAAAGCTGTGTTGATGCCGATTTTGTTGTTTTTGTATTATGTGTTTCCAGCGCCTGATAGAGTGATGAAGCAGATTGTGAGAGTGTGTTTTTCGTTTTTTTGGTCGCCGCGGATGGAGAAGTTGAAGAGAGAGAAAGTGATGAAATGTGCAATGAATGGTGGGAAAGATATGGTGAGTATTGAGAAGTTTCTGGTGGTGAAGTATGTGAGCATGTGTGTGAGAAAGAGAATATTGCAGGATGTAGGGTGAGATATGCTGGTAGGAGTGTGTTGCGGAAGTGTAAGTTGTGTGAGGTTGATTTAAGGAAGCCTGTATGTTTTGTTGCGCCTTGGTTTTATGTGAGGATTCATAGGTGTACGAGGAGGTATGAGTTGCGAGATGTGAAGCGGGATAAATGGTGTGAGAGTAAGAAGATTGTGTAGTTGTTGAAAGAGAGGGAGGAAGTGGAAGGAATAGGTGGTTTGAGAGTTGCTGAATGTAAGAAAGTCTGGAAGAATGTGTGCTGTAAGGGATTGGATAATAGACAGAAAGATGTTGCATAAATGGGGGTGCATGGGTGTCTGCCTACGAGAGAGTTTCAGAGAAGGAGAAGGTTTGTTGATAGTGAGGTGTGTCCGAGGAGTGGGTGTGGGGGGATAGAGAGAGTGATACATGTGTTTTGGGAGTGTCGGTATGCTAGGAAAATATGGAGCAGGATGGAGAAGATGGTGAAGGGTTTGACTGGTGTGGATGTTTTAACGTATGAGATGGTGTTGTATGGTTTGTGTGATCTAACGAGGAATGAGGAGAGATTGTTGTGGATAGTGGTAAATTGTGTTAAGGAATGTTTGTGGGATGTGCGTAATATTTTTATTTTTAGGCAGGAAATTGTTAAGGTGAGTGAGTGTGTGGCCATGGTCCGAGGAAGGATTTTTAATTATGCATATTATGTTTTTTAAAAATTGGGTGAGGGTGATGCACGGAGGTTGTGGAAAATAGATGAGTGGAAGCAATGGTGTGTATAATATGTTTTTTTGGGATCATGTTTGTTGATGTTCTTATTTTTGATAAATTAACCTTTTGTTGTGTTTTTCAGGGTGAGTGCAGGTGGTGGTGAAGGGACAGTGTGGAGAAAGTGTTTAAGAGTGTTTTTTGTTTGTGTAGGGATAGGGTGGAGGGACAGTTTATAGTAGGGATAGTTTTGATATTTTTTGCTATTTGTTATCTTTATTTGCTGTATTCTTGTTATTGTATTATTGTTGCATATTTTGTATCATATGGATGCTGCATATTTTTTGCTTTTTGCTATGTATCCTTATCTTTATTTGCTGTATTCTTGTTATTGTATTATTGTTGCATATTTTGTATCATATGGATGCTGCATATTTTTTGCTTTTTGCTATGTATCCTTTTGGGTTTTGTGGGAGGGCTTTTTGGGAGTGTGGGAGGGCTTTTTGGGAGGGCTTTTTGGGAGGGCTTTTTGGGAGTGTGGGAGGGCTTTTTGGGAGGTTGGGAGGGCTTTTTGGGAGGGCTTTTTGGAACAGCGCAATCAGTGAAATTGGAAGTGGACTAGGGCAAAATCATGAACTACGCAGACAGCATAAATAGACAGACACAAACGCACTTCCTTTGCAAAAGTACATCCCTTTGTATCCCTCCCTATATAGCAAGGTGCTTTTGTTCTGTTAGTTGCCATGAAGTCATGAAGGCGTGATGCCAGGTAAGGTTTTTTGGCCTTATCATCAGGTGTGTAGCATGTGTGTATGAAGAAAAGGGATGTTGCACTATGGGAAAACTAAGACAGAGTGTCCCCAATAGGCAACCAAGAGACTACTAAGGCAGTGATGGGCAGTGATATAGATAAAAATATTTATTAGTCATATAAAGATACTTATAGTACAAACATTTTTTAAGGATAAGAAGTTTTTCAAAAAATTAATATTACTAAATGTATGTAATAAAGATTTCATGGGGGGCGTGGCCAAGCACCGGACCGAGATGGCTGCTTGATTCCCCTTCTCTGACACTGACGAGCAGAACTTCAGCCACACAGGACCCATAAGCGCCCGAAAAGACACAGGGAAGGGTCATCCTACCTCCTCCACACCCCGGGAGACGATGGAGCCAGGTCAGTCAGCACAACCACTGATTCCGGAGATGTTCCGCGCGGCGCAGGCGGTAGGCCTCAAAGCCGCGGCCTCGCCTAAACCTCTCGTCCCGCCCGGCGGCTCCAGCACCATCGCGGACGCCGCGAGTAGCGCGATTAGCGCTGTAAACAAATCCGGGACCCACACGAATGACCCCAACATCCCCTCTCATGCCCTACCCATCCAGGCACCTCTGCTACCCCAACAGACACCACCACTAATGATGGCACAGCCGTTCAGCCTGGCAGACTTGCAAGCCAACCTGCAGGCTGTGGCCCTGGACATAAAATCATCCCTGTCTGCTGCCATTAGTGAGCTCCGTGCTGACATCCAGGGCATAGCAGCTAGGACAGGGGTGATGGAACAAACTGCTGCACGCCATGCGGATGCTATAAAACAAGTGCAGAAGAACGCTGACATGCACCTCACCCATATCATTGAAATACACCGCCATTTAGAAGACCTTGACAATAGGGGGAGGAGACATAATATTAGAATAAGGGGGGTCCCTGAAATGCCTGACCAAATCCCTGTAGAACGCACTGCGGAAGCTATATTCAATGATATACTGGAAAGACCGCCTGACACACCGATCGAGTTCGAGAGAATTCACAGAGCCCTCAGGCCCAGAGGGAGAGAAAATGATCCCCCTAGAGACATAATCTGTTGCCTGGTTAATTTCCCACTGAAAGAAGCCATCTTAAAGGAAAGCGAGAGAGAGAAATAGAGTGATCTTCAACGGTACTGAGATTAAACTCTATCAGGACCTCTCGAACATTACACTGCAACAACGCAGAGCATTACGTCCGATCACAGAACAATTGAGATCAAGGGGAATTCCGTACAGGTGGAAATTCCCTTTTTGTCTATCAGCCACTCACCGAGGCCATACAGCACTGCTACGCACACCTGACGACCTCCGCTCCTTCTGTGAAGCAATGAATATCCCCAGGACGGAGGTCCCTGACTGGTATAGTTCATTTATGCTGAATGAACCGTGGATATCAATTTCCAACAATCTGACTCCCAGAGCTCAAAGACAGAGAGACAGACGTCGCAGATCACCATCCCCCCGCAACAACAGGGGAAATGAAGCCCAAGGAAATCCAGGAAACTCACCACCCAGACGTAGAGATCGCCTTGACTACCATGATCACATGGACACCTAAATATGCTTCTACATCTTTTGGTTCAGCTCCCCACATGCCCCTCTTTTTTCTTTTCTTCATATGGTTCTAACATGGAGCTGCTCTTCCTAGATCTACAACGGATCCCCCTGGCTAGCCCTGAAGCACTCCTAAAGGAAGATAAAGGTTTCACACAGGTTCAAGACCACCTCTACATACCTATGTGACTCCCCTTTATTTTTATTTTTGTTTTTGTGTTTGCTCTTGCTGCTCTGCTTTTGTTTTTTCTCAACACCCCTGCCCTTACTCCTTTCAGTCTGTCCTTTGCAGAGATACCAATCACCTCAATCGAGAATCGATGTATCCTCAAGATGCTCTAAACACCCGCGGATCTACTGGACAGTCTTACATGATAAAGGTTTGTCCACCTCAACCGTTACAACCTCATCCCGTGTAAGTACCATCTCCTTTACTCCGTTTTCCTACGTCCAGGAGGACAATTGTTAGATATGGGGTATCGCTACCCACTCACCTTCTGGATCAGATCCCAGGGAGGGGGTGTTTGACTTGCATACTGGGAACTCACGGCCATCAAAGGGCTATATGTCCCGCTATAATACCCCAAAGAAACCTCACGGTCCTATCGGTCGAAATAGAACATCTAGGGTATTGCATGAGGAAAAGAGCAAGACACTAAAACCGTTTTTATTCTTTGTTATATCAGTTAATACAATTATTTAGACCTGAGACCTTTTAATCAGAACCCATATAACCTTTGACTCCTGTTTGAATCTTTAGCTCAGAAGTTAATTGAAAAAGATGTACACTACACCCTGTTCTGTATTGTGCTTATGCTGCATAATATGTATATGCCTAATCATTAGGGGTCTTATCGCACGGCTAGCGGAGACATGGCAGTTTTCAATTTTCATCCCCCTCCCAGAAGGGACATGCATTAGACACCCATTGAATTAATTGTTACTCCATTGATCTCGGCCATGCCCGGTAGTTATGCTGAAAGATCCTAGAGAATATCTAGCTCGACAAGTTAAATAGTTTTGGTTTATTATCCATGTTTCATGTATTAAGATATTATAATGGTTCATGTATTTACATGTTGTGTGCTTTTAACACCTTAGGAAGACGGTTTCCATGCAGAATAGCAATGTAACAAATCCCTATAGAGGTCACATATATAAATTGCTTAAGTGAGTTCTCCTATTTCCTCTTTGGTCAGTCCTGCAGGGCCTATAGTACTAAGATCTTTTCAAGACATCCAAACGCAGTACTGGTCTCATGTCTTGAACACATACAGACTCGGATCTTGTAACACAAGATCCGAGGCTTGGGCCTGGCTTCTAACCACTCCCAAACTAACAAACGGATCCCTGTATTCACCAAGATTAAGACGCTCCTGTAACATTAGGTTATCTGATTTCTATTGTAAAAACTGCTCCGAAGTGCCAGACTCACAAACAGATAGGAAGGAAAGGCAAGTGAGAAAGAAGGGACCAGGTTTACGTTCAGAGCTTGGTTCTTCTCTTTTCTTCATCTGATTGTTTTAATTCCAACAACCAGAATCTATACATACGTCGGTAACGACTAAAGCCACGTACCCAAACAGAGGGCATTCCTCAACTGCCCTCTGAACCATCCGGAATTCGTTTCAACTGGGTAGGCCAGCAGGTCTAAGCCTACTCCCGGTATTCCCCTCCTACCCCGCTCCCCTACACCACCCTTAATATCTTAATATCTCTCTTCTACCCCCCCTTTTTTTTTTGGTTTTTCCCCCTCCTTTCCCCCCCTTTTTTTTTTTTTTTCTTTTTTCTGTAATTCGGCATATTCCAAAAAGAAAAAAAAAAAGAAAAGAGAATGGCTTCTAACATCCACCTTACCTCATCACTATCTATTAAAATACTTTCTGTAAATGCCAAAGGTCTCAATATACCAGAAAAAAGAACCAAATTCCTCAATGAATTCCACAAACATAAAGCAAATATTGTTTGTATTCAAGAGACCCACTTCAAATCAGAAAAAGTCCCGAAATTCCAAGATAAGAGATATCCGATAGCCTTACACGCTTCTAACACAGAAGGGAAAACAAAGGGTGTCTCTATACTGATTTCCAATCAGACCCCGTTCCAGATACACGACACCATGCTAGACCCCAGCGGGAGATACATATTTGTAAAAGGCAAACTGGAAAATCATCCAGTCACAATCGCCAACATATATGCCCCAAATTCGGGCCAAGTAGCTTTCTTTCGCAAAATTAAAGAACTACTGACCACCTTTACCACTGGCATTCTAGTCTTGGGGGGTGATTTCAACACCCCTTTGGACCCCATTATAGACACCTCGAATGGAGCATCGAGCCTTCCATACAGAGCATTGAAACAAATTAAGATCCAACTTAAAGACTTAACGCTGCATGATACCTGGAGAACTCTGTTTCCTCAAACCAAAGATTACACATACTTCTCTACCATTCATCAAAAATATTCTAGAATTGACTACCTTTTTATTTCCCAACATGACCTAACCCTCCTGAAAGCTGCAACAATCGAACCTATGACATTATCTGACCATCACCCTATAACAGCAACATTGTCTTTCCCCGATAAAAAAACAGTGACCAAGACCTGGAGACTCAACTCCACAGTCCTTAAAGACCCTATAGACGTGCTAGAACTGAAAGAGAAGCTGTTAGACTATTTTGCAAGAAACGAAAATGATGAAACATCCCTGATGACTCAATGGGAAGCACATAAATGTGTTATCAGGGGTGAACTCATCAACAGACTAGCTAGAATAAAAAAAATCCGCCAATCAAAAATTAAATCCCTGATAGACCGGATCCACAAATTAGAGACAACGCACAAAAAAAATATTGCGACCTCAACCTTTGATGAATTAACCAAAACCAGAGCACTTCTGATGGAGGAACTAAATCTGAAAACGAAAAGACAATACATTTTGAGACACAAGATCTACTATGAACAGGGTAACAAGAGCGGGAAATTACTGGCCAAAGCTGTACAGAATAAAAGAATAGCCTCAACCGTGCACCAAATCAGGGACAATCAAGGGAAAACTCATTCCACTAACGAGGAGATAGCCAAACAATTTGAAGCATATTATCATTCGCTATACAACCTACCATCAAACCCAAAATGCCCCCAGAACTCAGATAAAAGATCTCAACTAATTCATGACTTCTTAAAAAAATACAGTCCACCCAAACTATCTAATGACAAAGCACTAGAACTAGAAGCCCCTATTTCAGGACCAGAATTCGATAAGGCAATTAAAGAAATGAAAGTAGGTAAAGCGCCTGGTCCAGATGGCCTACCCCTGCAGTACTACAAAACCTTCATCGACATCTTGAAACCGAGATTCCTGAAAACCTTCCAAACTCTAAACTCCAACCATCAACCTCCCAAACAATTACTAGAAGCCCACATTACAGTTATACCCAAAGAAGGTAAAGATACAACACAAGTCACGAACTATAGACCCATCTCATTAATCAATGTAGATGTCAAGATATACGCCAAAATTTTAGCCAATAGATTGCTACCCTTACTTAATACCTTCATTAACCCTGACCAAGTGGGTTTTATCCCTGGTAGGGAGGGACGGGATAATACAACCAAAGCACTAAATCTCAGTCACTGGTTAATTTCCAATAAAAAACAAGGCTTTTTTCTGTCCCTTGACGCCGAGAAGGCGTTTGATAGAGTGGCCTGGGATTATATGGAGGCAGTGCTAGAACACATAGGCATCTTACCCCAAATGAGGACTTACATCAAAGCACTATACATGAACCCAACCGCAAGAGTACGAGTAAACGGCCATCTATCAAACGCCTTCTCACTACGTAATGGTACGAGACAGGGCTGCCCCCTATCCCCATTGCTCTTCGTCCTCACCTTGGAACCCCTTCTAAATAGAATCAGAGCCAATCAAAATATAAAAGGAATCGAGGTCCAAAAGAAAACCTACAAAATAGCCGCCTTCGCGGACGATATGCTACTCTTTCTGTCGGAATCCCACATCTCCATACCCAACCTCTTAAAAGACTTAGAAAACTTTAATTCACTATCTAATTTAAAGATTAACCACTCGAAATCAAATGCTCTCAACATCACACTAACGGCAAAGGCTGTAGATCTATGTAAAAAGAACTTCCCGTTCACGTGGGCCACACAAAGCATAACCTACTTAGGAATTGAAATTCCCTCCAATTTGAAAGATCTTTTTAAACTTAACTTCACACCAATACTAAAAGAAACCCACGAAGATCTAAAGAGATGGAATTCCCTAAACATATCTTGGTTTGGGAGAGCTTCCCTAATTAAAATGACAATCTTGCCTAGGTACTTATATGTTATGCAAACAATACCCATCTCCCTACCCGCCTCCTTCTTTGCATCCTTCCGAAAGGCCTGCTCCACATTTGTCTGGAGGGGCAAACCCCCTAGGATCAAACTAGCTAGATTATGCTTACCAAAAAACAAGGGGGGTATAGCACTACCCGATCTAAAAAAATATCACCAAGCAACACTTATGGCCCGGATTGTAGATTGGAACATACATACAACAGTCAAAGATTGGGTATCACTAGAACACAGACAATGCACACAAAATCTCAGCACTCTACCTTGGATTCACCCTAAATATCATTCAAGAGATGCTCATTCACACCCCCTAATAGGCCCCACCTTAAAAGTTTTCCGCAGTACCTTTAAACCCACCAACACAACACCTTGGCTCAGCCCTTTATCGACACTTAGAAACAACCCGGATTTTCCTCCAGGTCTAGAGAAAGATTTTCTATCTCACCATTGGCCACACGAGAAAATCCTAGTCAAACACTTTTTTAAAAATGGAAAAATGCTGTCTAGGGAAGACTTGAACAATGACATGAAACCTTTCCAAATCCCACACTGGACATACATTCAAATAAGACATTTTCTGACCTATTCCAAGACTGCACCCTCATGGACAAGACCACTTACTAAACTAGAAGACCTATGCACGAAAGTAACCCCGCACAGACATATCATATCAGTCCTGTACAATTCATTGTTTGAGGATAAAACAGACTTCTCCAGCTCCTCCTGCCAGAAGTGGGAGAGGGATATAGACACCCCTCTAACTGATGAGAATTGGGAAAGAATCTACACATATGCACATAAAGGTTCTCTAAATGTGGCCACACAGGAATGCAGCTTCAAAATAATTACTAGATGGTACAGAACTCCCTCAGTAATCCACAAATTCTCACCTCAAAGCTCTGACAGATGCTGGCGATGTAAACAGGAGGAGGGAACGATGCTCCATATATGGTGGTCCTGCCCCCTAATTAACAATTTCTGGAAAGTAGTTCACGAAACCACTACAGCAATTACATCTGAAACTCTCGAATTCGACCCAGCACAATATCTTCTCCACTTTAACTACCTGCCGAAAAAACGCTACTTAAAATCACTACCAATGATCATGATTAATGCAGCACGACAATGCGTCCCTTCCCACTGGCGCACGAACGTTACCCCTTCTAAAACGGAATGGTTTAGGAGAATTAACTACATTGAAAAAATAGAAGAACTCATTAGCATATCCCAAGAAAAAATAATGTCATTCGCAGCGATCTGGCACGACTGGATGATTTTCAAAGAGTCTCTGGAATATACAACCCATATGCAATAAGAAACCAAGATACACCCAATAAGGTCTACTACCTATACTGGAAAAATAAAATACATAGTCAAATTAATAACTGAATGATTTCACGTTTTCTATTACAATATATATATAATTTTTTTTTTTTTTTTTTTTTTTTCTCTTTCTTTCTCTCTCTCCCCCTCCTTTCCCCACATATCTCCTCTCCATCCCCTCCCCCCCCCCCTTCACCCCTCCCTACACTCCACAACCGCTAAGGTAAAACTAGTTCCAATATCATGCCTACAGGTTGAGGAGTGCCTCTTATTATTAAATAAAAATAAAATAAATAATATAATAATAATAAAGAGCAATAATGAGATACAAGATCTTTGATAAGATAAACTGTTAACCGTTGAAATATTTTGATCTTATTCTGTACACTTTTATTCACCCCTTTCAAGGTTTCCTATATGTTTAATGATAGTTCCATACCAATTGTACGTAATATACGACATCAGTTGAAAAGTTAACAATGTAATCCTATGTCGATTTCTCATTTCTTTTATGCTGTATTATTGTGTTATTTTGTTAATGTCTTCATAAGCACCGAATAAAACTTTATGAAACAAAAAATAAAAAATAAAGATTTCACAAATGTGCCTACTTATAGCAGCCGGCCGGTGCTGCACACATGAATCTAGTTCATGTAACATACAACGATACAACATAGACAGGACACAGACATGTAACTAACATCAAAAAACATGTAATTGGGGCGATCCGGACGCCAGGTGGGTCGCTACTGCTGGAGACTCCTAACGGTAATTACCGCTAAAAAAAAAAACCTTTTCAAAAATGAATATATGTAGTATATGAAAATATCCAGCAGTAGTACCCCTGCGGGAGAAGGATATTGTTGCAACTCAATAGATTACATAATATAGATATATCTGCACACAATTTAATAATCGTTATGGACCCTCATTACACTGATCAGGTGGTGAATACTGGTCAGTAAGAGCACAATATAAACTATTTCATATGGGTTGCAACCACTATTGAGGAGACTATGCGACTTATAGATTTTTTCTGTAGTTCCAGTGTAAATTTCATTGGCTATGGCATTGGCAGAGTTCATAGATAACCGTATCGGTACACAGACTGATTGACACTGTCATAATAGTAAACTGATTAGTTTTGAGGTGTCCCCCAGCTCCTTCAGGTATAAGTAGTCCTGGCAATTGCAGATATAAAAAGGAACAGTCTTACCGGGCGAGTCTGATGGTAAACGGCAGTGTTTGGCTCCCAGCTCTTACATAATAAGAGTGCAGGTTATGACTGTTGTCATCAAGTTTGTCACCACCAGACAGCGTGTGCGGCGAGTAGCCTTGCCGGATGAGCCGTCGTAGATCACACTTTTGATTTGGATATGTAAGTCGCGGCTCTTTAGGTAAAGCTGTACAGCCGTTTGTGGTGTTTGTCCTTTTTCCGGCATAGAGGTTTCCTCAACGAGGTCCCGATCCCGCTGGGGGTTGTGGGCGTGACGTGGCGTCCGGTGCCGTGTTACGTCAACGCGTTTCGCAACGTCAATGCGTAAGCTTCATCTGGACGTAGAGGGAGGAGCGTGCGTCACTCCTTTATACGCTATCGGCGCACGGCCATCCCTCATTGTAATAGAGATTTTCAATAGGAGTCCCTATGGATAGACTACATGCTGTCTCCTATATGACGTCTATCGTAAGGCCCCGCCATGGATATCCCCAATGCTAAACAAACACATTGAATATTGACACATATGGAGTCTGTCTTGTCAAAACGAGGTACAAACACTAAAAGGCAAAATTATAATATTAATTGTTCTGGCTTTTAGCAGAAAATGCTGTATTTATCACCACCCCTGTCTGTAAGGGTGCATTTATCTATCAGACCTTATGGTGAGAACGGAGACTCAATTCTCCCGCAGATTCCAATGAATGAGACTAATCAGAAACATAAAGGAAACAAAGAAAACAATGTGACTATAATTATAGGAAAAATTTATATGCGATATGTAATATATGATAATACTGATAGGAAATTAGCTGATAATTTAAACATAGAGGGACAGAAAGTTTGACCATACGACATAAAACATAAAACTTGCAATCATCCACCCTAAATTGGGATAAAAAACCTATGCTCCTTATAGGCATGTAACAATGTAACAGTGGAGTGCGAAGAGGGTTATGAGGCTACGGCTCCAGAAAGGGTTGCATACTTAACTCCGTGTTGATTCCTAGGGGTACCAACGATTTGAGGGTGAAAATCCACCACTTTTCTTTCTGGAGCAGTATTCTATCAAAGTCTCCTCTTCTATGAGACAGATTCAACATGTAAATGCCTTTGACCTTCATGCCATTTAGTGTTTGTACCTCGTTTTGACAAGACAGACTCCATATGTGTCAATATTCAATGTGTTTGTTTAGCATTGGGGATATCCATGGCGGGGCCTTACGATAGACGTCATATAGGAGACAGCATCTAGTCTATCCATAGGGACTCCTATTGAAAATCTCTATTACAATGAGGGATGGCCGTGCGCCGATAGCGTATAAAGGAGTGACGCACGCTCCTCCCTCTACGTCCAGATGAAGCTTACGCATTGACGTTGCGAAACGCGTTGACGTAACACGGCACCGGACGCCACGTCACGCCCACAACCCCCAGCGGGATCGGGACCTCGTTGAGGAAACCTCTATGCCGGAAAAAGGACAAACACCACAAACGGCTGTACAGCTTTACCTAAAGAGCCGCGACTTACATATCCAAATCAAAAGTGTGATCTACGACGGCTCATCCGGCAAGGCTACTCGCCGCACACGCTGTCTGGTGGTGACAAACTTGATGACAACAGTCATAACCTGCACTCTTATTATGTAAGAGCTGGGAGCCAAACACTGCCGTTTACCATCAGACTCGCCCGGTAAGACTGTTCCTTTTTATATCTGCAATTGCCAGGACTACTTATACCTGAAGGAGCTGGGGGACACCTCAAAACTAATCAGTTTACTATTATGACAGTGTCAATCAGTCTGTGTACCGATACGGTTATCTATGAACTCTGCCAATGCCATAGCCAATGAAATTTACACTGGAACTACAGAAAAAATCTATAAGTCGCATAGTCTCCTCAATAGTGGTTGCAACCCATATGAAATAGTTTATATTGTGCTCTTACTGACCAGTATTCACCACCTGATCAGTGTAATGAGGGTCCATAACGATTATTAAATTGTGTGCAGATATATCTATATTATGTAATCTATTGAGTTGCAACAATATCCTTCTCCCGCAGGGGTACTACTGCTGGATATTTTCATATACTACATATATTCATTTTTGAAAAGTTTTTTTTTAGCGGTAATTACCGTTAGGAGTCTCCAGCAGTAGCGACCCACCTGGCGTCCGGATCGCCCCAATTACATGTTTTTTGATGTTAGTTACATGTCTGTGTCCTGTCTATGTTGTATCGTTGTATGTTACATGAACTAGATTCATGTGTGCAGCACCGGCCGGCTGCTATAAGTAGGCACATTTGTGAAATCTTTATTACATACATTTAGTAATATTAATTTTTTGAAAAACTTCTTATCCTTAAAAAATGTTTGTACTATAAGTATCTTTATATGACTAATAAATATTTTTATCTATATCACTGCCCATCACTGCCTTAGTAGTCTCTTGGTTGCCTATTGGGGACACTCTGTCTTAGTTTTCCCATAGTGCAACATCCCTTTTCTTCATATGCATTGTTTTGACTACAGTAAATTGGGTGTGCTGCGCTGCTAAAATTAATACATCAATAGTGAAGGTGATAACAAAATGTGCATTGAGTGCAAAAAAATTGTATATAAAAAACCAACACCAAGTGTTCCAATGTATGACAAAATCATATAAGAAAACAAACTGAATTGACAAAGTTCGTAAAAAGCTCCAGGGAAAAATCAAAGTTCAGTGAGTTCAGAGAAATATCCCAAGTAGGGGATTGAGATACTGCAGGACAGAAGAGAGCCTCCACCTCCACCTCTTATAGTAAATCTGCTTACCAGATAGATAATAATCGTGAGCATCAACAGCACAGCAGGCTGGATTGCCTTAACGGGTATTAAAGTGGAATCCTGTGTGTATCTCCAAGCTTGGTCTCAATGCGGCTGGATCCCAGAAAAACAATCACTCCCAGAGTGTAGCCAAGGGAAGAGAAAGGAAGCCAACATAGAGTAGTAACGTTTTAAAAGTTTAATAAAAGAAATTCGATTGCACTTACAAAAAACGAATCCTTTGGAAGCATATAAATAGTAAGCCGGCCGGCTCTCACAGCCCGCCCGTCCTTCCGGATGGTCGTGAGGATAAAAACAATGGTGTCGTCACCTTTGGGGAGGAACGGCGTGCTGACGACACCATTGTTTTTATCCTCACGACCATCCGGAAGGACGGGCGGATTGTGAGAGCCGGCCGACTTACTATTTATATGCTTCCAAAGGATTCGTTTTTTGTAAGTGCAATCGAATTTCTTTTATTAAACTTTTAAAACGTTACTACTCTATGTTGGCTTCCTTTCTCTTCCCTTGGCTACACTCTGGGAGTGATTGTTTTTCTGGGATCCAGCCGCATTGAGACCAAGCTTGGAGATACACACAGGATTCCACTTTAATACCCGTTAAGGCAATCCAGCCTGCTGTGCTGTTGATGCTCACGATTATTATCTATCTGGTAAGCAGATTTACTATAAGAGGTGGAGGTGGAGGCTCTCTTCTGTCCTGCAGTATCTCAATCCCCTACTTGGGATATTTCTCTGAACTCACTGAACTTTGATTTTTCCCTGGAGCTTTTTACGAACTTTGTCAATTCAGTTTGTTTTCTTATATGATTTTGTCATACATTGGAACACTTGGTGTTGGTTTTTTATATACAATTTTTTTGCACTCAATGCACATTTTGTTATCACCTTCACTATTGATGTATTAATTTTAGCAGCGCAGCACACCCAATTTACTGTTTATATTTTGTTCATCTGACATTTGTGCTGCAGCAGCCTTCACGTTTATCTTTATGTAAAATCGTTTGGTTTTGCCACCAATCCAATTTTTATTTTCATTAGACCTGCGCAGTATTTTCCACTGTTTTTCAATTGTTTTGACTACGGCAGTTGACCCCAAAAATAAAAATAAGGGGAGTGACAGGTTATAAACCCTTTTGGGATAAGTATATAGGAGGTTGTAGAGGCAGTAAGTTCAACTTTGGTTTTTGTTTATGTGTAGCATGTGTGGTGGAGGGGGTGAAAGGGAATATGTGGCAAGTGTGTGGATCCTCCAACCTGTGAATGTTTTGTGTCATCCACAGATGAGCAGGAGGGTGCTGGGCCATCTGGGCTGACTGCACCATCCCAGCCTGATGAGGACCCCCGGAGGAGGACCCCCGGACGAGGAGGAGGAGGAGGAGGAGGAGGTCCATGTCAGGCACTGGACTTATGTTTTTGGAGGACTCTTTCCCTCTGGCTGACAGCAGCCAGCCCTCCATAAGGGGTAGCCCCCCCCCCACTCCTCCCCTCCCAAGGGGCTTCCCTTCTCCCCGGCCACAAGCATCAGCTGGAGGCAGGAAGGCGACCCAGAAGACCAGGGGGCTGGCCGATCTCCTGCCCGCCACTCTAAGGACCAGTTCCTTTAGACCCGCCATCTGGGAGAGGTCAGCCCGACCTTGGGGCGGATGGAGGAGAGCCTGTCCTCCATAAAGGATACGCTTGGGGACCTGGACTGCCAATCCTGGGCTCTTGCAAACTGCCTAAACGACCTGCAGACTACAACAGCAGGCGTTAGGCAGGATGTGAGGGCCCTCACCCAGGCTATCCAGGCCAATACAGCATCATTAAGTGCTGGCCTAGACAGAATTGCCATGGCCTTGGAGGGCAGGCCGCCAGGTGGGCAGAGACCAGGGGCTGCTCCTCCTTCCCCGGTTTACCCCCTCCCCCATGAGTCTCCCCTGAGGAGCCGGGGCCGTGGCCGTGGGCACCCCAGGCGTGGCTCACGTCTAACGGCATTAATTTGTTTTTCCCCTTTTTTTTTTGGCCTGGTTTTTTTTTTTTTTTTTTTTTTCATTTTTTTTTTTGGTGCTGGAAAATTTGTTTTTGCTGGCCATTTTTTTGTTGGGTTGTGAATGCTGTTCGAATGTGGGGGCGACATTCCTGCCGGAAAAGGGGTGTCACCCTCAATTTTGGTGGAGAAGGGTTCCCCAGGACCAGGGAGAAGTGATCCCCAGGTCCGTGTGAATGGTGTATGAATGTACAGTGACATAATTGGAGCCTTGGCGTGGCGTTGCTGCTCACAAGTCCTGCATGGTGGACTGGTGCCAATCCAATTTGATGAGGATGTGGGGTGTGTGTGCTAGGGACCACAGTGGTGTGCATGCATGCATTCTCATTGTGCCATGATTAATGTGTGTGTTTAACGTGCAAAGATGCATAATGTGAGCTGGCATGAGATGGGGTCACAGTGCATATGCAGAATCACCTTGAAGGGAAAAGACAGGAGGATGTTAGTAGTGCATGTGCCCCTTGTGATGTGTGCATCATGGGGGGGGGGGGGCAGTCATGCCTGCCACCCATGTCACTCACCAGCCAGCTGTCCCCATACATGTTCTGTTCGAAATCTGTGAGGATGGGGCTCTGATTGTATATGTAGCTGTCATGGGTGTCATGGGTAGTGTCATGTGTTGGGCTGGTGATGTCCTCCTGCAGGGTTGTGGTTAATTTCATGATGACATGAGGGGTGAATCTGAAGATGCGAGACACCTCAGAATCACTCATGCCATAGATGTCTATGCGTGTGTGATATATCCTCTCCCGTGAAGAGTGAGGGGCTTGTATCAGCTAAGAATATTGTATTAGATTAAATAGTAAAGTTTATATAAGCAAAAAAAAAGTTTTCCAAAAAAAAAAAAATCTTGTGCCCTCCTCCTTCTTTGCTCATCTAAAGTCAGTAGTTGGACAACATGTGTGACTGCTCAGCTCCTCACTAACCGTGTTGCTTTATCTGACATGTAGACGAATTGTCTAATTTTAGAGCAGCTTTTATATGGTCTAATTTTAGACAGGACATTTAGCTGTTGCGCACAGCGCGTAGCCTGCGCTGCACCAACTTTTAGCATATTTGAATAGCAAATCAATGGTGTCTAGTGCAGTTTTGCGCGGACGGATGCGCCTGTCTAACGAAATTACACTGGACAAAAAAAAAGTAGATTTCTTGCGTATCTCGTTTTGGGAATGCCGTGCATCGAAACGTACGCGCACAATTAGACTTACGCCGCGCATCTCCTGTTACGCCAGCGTAGTTGCTCTGTGAATCTGGCCCGAAGTTTTTTGCTGCTGCTCATCGCCTAATGACACTCTATGAAGTTACCTATTCAGGAACACCTAGTTTTAGTCAGTGCACCAATTTTGACAAGACAGCTAGTGTTCTACTCATCGCTTCCTCTCATAAGGCCCAAAATCAAGCCTTCAATAGCAGTGACCCTGTCTTTCAAACAAGGGGGCTGAATTTGATTCATTTCTGTGTCTTGCTGCAGTTAGCTTGAAAAGTCAGCTGAGGAAAGTTTTTTTTCTTTTTATCTGGAGGATCCCTTAGCCTGTGACTCCCTTTAGTGGCTCTCATTTTTCGTCCACGTTATGTTAACTAGGAGGCGCACCCATGCAAATGATTTCCCTCATTAAACGTGCACGAGGAGCAACGTGGAACACCAAAATCTGTGTAATTCTTCTTTTGACATGACTAAAGGTCCGAATGGGCTCCAGCAATGTTGGGCAGGTGTCGGAGAAGTGTGGATTGGCCTGTAGACAGGGGATTAGGCCTGTAGGCCAGCGACACCTGTCTGGCTGCGGATTTTCACACCTCCAGACAGCCTAGACTGGGGGGGGGGGGGGGGTGAGGGCAGCTGGGCACAGGCAAACGGGCACCTCTCAGCGAGCCTGCCGCTGAGGCCGCAAAGCCGCTCGCTCGGAACGGAGAATAATTGGGTTATCACTTCTCGGTCTTTTGGCTAAGATCAAGATCAAGTGTAGTCTCGACTGCCTGATTCCCTTTTTTTATCCAACAACATTTTATTACATTTTTCAGGAGGTACACGGCATACTTATTCCCCCTTACAGTACGGGGGAGGAAAAGGAGCAAAAAACCCAACCATATACACCTACAAGTCGTAATAAATTCAAACACAGGGCCATCCCTCCCCCAACTCCCTCAACAGCCTCCCCCACAATAGAACATAAACACCATTTTTTACCCAACGTGAATACCCAACAGTCTATCAGCCACTAAATCCACCGGGCCAATGCCGGTACATCCAGCCACCTTGCCCATATCTTTAATTTGTAAGCATTACCCCTATGTTGATAAATCAGCTTCTCCATTCTCAGTACAGATCCAACATTGGCAATCCATTCTGTTAAAATCGGGGGAGCCTCATCCTTACAGTGAACCATAATAAGCTTCCTTGCCTGGAACAGGACTCTATGTGCAGCCTCCCTGACATCTTCCTCCCACTCATACTCCTCCAGAGCACCCAAGAGACAAGCCCTCGGGTCCTGTGGGAGAGACACATCAAACATAGAGTTAATCCTAGACACCACACCCGCCCAATAAATGTGGAGCTTGGGACATCTCCACAACATATGAACCAAGTCCCCATGATCTCTCTTGCATCTCGTACACATAGGGTCGAGTTGTGCGTTCATCAGATGTAGTCTGTGAGGGGTATAGTAGGTCCTTAACACTATATACAGCTGTGTGAGTCTTTGGGAAACCTTCAGTGAGCACCTACTGTACCCACTGCCTGGAAAATCTCCTCCCACTGTTCTCCATCCAAATGGCCAACGTCCGCCACCCACTTCTGACTTATACTCAGGGGATGCGGTTTCATCGCAGACTGTAACAGAATGGCGTAACACTGGGAAATAAAGCCTTTTGACGTCCCAGCTTCCCCTAAAAGATCTAACACAGGGGCAGTTGACAAATGCCACTCTGAGGATCGACCTTGTGCCACCACTGCATGAAGGAGTTTTACGTATGGAAAATACATAGACTACGGAAGGCCAAACACCTCTCTCAAGTCAGTGAACAAACGTAATACTCCATGACGGAATATGTGCTTAAGATGCGTAATCCCATACTTTCTCCACCTAGCCCCCAACTGTAATTTGGCCAACTCGGTATACGTGCCATTATGCCATATAAGGCTATATTCTGTATATCCGTCCGCATTCTGAATGCACTTAACTTTATTCCACACCTTCTGAATTAGGCTATAAGTGGGATACTTTTTATGTGGTTTAGCAAACGCCTGCGCCTCTAACGCCTCAGGAATCAGGGTCCCACCCACCGTATGAAGCAAAAGCCTCTGAGCCGAGGATTGCACCCTGGATGCCCCTTCCGTTTCCGGCGGGAATATACCAATTAAATGTTGCAGCTGAGCTGCTAAGTAGTACAGCCAGGGGTTCGGCAAGGCCAAACCCCCGCTGTCCTTGGGCCGCTGAGGATGTTCTAATTTGATCCTAGGGGGCCTATCTTTCCATACGAGGCTGCGAAAGATACTGTTAACCGTGCGGAAATTTTTTAGGGGCACAACCATAAGGGTGTTGTGAAGGAAATATAGTAATTGTGGCATACGTATCATCTTTATTAAATTCACCCTACCTGCTACAGACAGGACTGCCTGATTCTTAGTCAAGAGTTGTCTGGGGTACCCGGAGGTCGGCCTTGGGGGGAGCGTCCCTTTTCGGAGGGCCCCCTGCTGCTATTGGCCCAAGGCTTAGTCCCTAGACGAGTTGCAATCCCCCTACTTACTTTCCTTTGTGGAATGTGAAGTAGACCCTAGTTGGACATGGTGTCAACACCTGATGCGCCTAATACAGTCTGGCTGTCGGTTGCTGAGGAGAAGAGGGACGATGTTGGTTTGCACCATGTTCAGAAGCGCGTAATCAAGGAATTATTGGGCATGGCTCGAGAGAGTATTTTTTTGCGTTCAGTGCTTTCCTTCCACTGGTGTGTATGATGTCACCTTTTGGGAGAAAGCCGATATGCAGACATGTTGGATGCGGCAGGCGGAGAAGCAGGGCGATCCCTTAGGCCTCTTACACACAGATCAGTTTTTCTTCAGGTTTTTCTTTTCAGTTTACCAAATCCATCTAATAAATGGTCAAACCTCAAGAGTCTCAATTTGTATGCAATCAGGCAGGCCCTTGTACTACATAGTTTTGGTAAACTGAAAAGAAAAACCTGAAGAAAAACTGATCTGTGTGTAAGAGGCCTTACTTGAGGGCATTACTTTCCATTGCGTCGAGAGTAAGCTGCAGATACCGGTCGTGGTCCATATGTACAACCCCTTTGTGAGGGATGAGGAGATTGTGGCTTTTTTGTCCATGTACTGCGATTCCATTTCTGCTGGCTTAAGACAGTCCAATATTTTTGGCACCTTCAATGGGAAGCGCAAGTTTTGGGTCCAGCAGAAACGGAATCCAGATGGAATTGG
Organism: Rana kukunoris; assembly: GCA_029574335.1. Classification (NCBI taxonomy): domain Eukaryota; kingdom Metazoa; phylum Chordata; class Amphibia; order Anura; family Ranidae; genus Rana; species Rana kukunoris. The sequence goes on from CM056052.1 coordinate 57,907,940, forward strand.
AGGGGTAAGGCACCCACCCCAAACTTTTTCTATTGGGTCCAATCGTGGGTATCATTGCTACCCAGGGCAGCCTACATTTTGCTGTCTGTTTTTCTTTTGGGCACACTAGGGAGGAGTGTGAGACTGGCCAGGTGTGCCGCAACAGTTTTAAACCTGGCCATAAGACCGCAGACTGTGGGGAGGGTAGGAAGTGCCATTTTTGTGGTAGCCGGAGCATCTTGCCCGGAATTTCCCGATGGTGTCCAGGGGGAGTCTGCCAGGCCCGCAGGAGAAGGAAGCTGGGAGGTGCAAAATTGCCGATAAAGTGGAAAATCTGCAGGATGTGACCGGTTACCACAGATCAAGAAAGGCCAGAAAAAAGGCAGAGGTAAAAAAAGGGGGGGATTGTTTCCGTGAAAACCTGGAGTTCTAAGGCGGGCAAGAAGAGGTGACGGTCAATTTTATTTTTTATTTTAGACCGGTGTACCATCTAAACCCCCTTTAGATGAAATTAAGGATCTCTTCACTCAATGTGCGTAGTATAAGATCTGCATACAGAAGGGCAACTATTTTCCAGCTTTTTGCTGCCCTGCCCTGTGACATTTTGTGCCTGCAGGAGTGTAATTTGAGTGAAGAGCCCCGGGCTGCTGGTTGGACCCAGGGACCTGCTGTATGGTCCTTGGATAATAGAAGGAGTGGCGGGGTGTAGGAGTGGCATCTGGGAATGGGGATTCCGAGGAGGAATCCGCCAGCTCCTCGGTTCCCCGGAGGAGATTGAAGCCCCGAAGTGAATGAGGCAGAGATGGACTTTTAAAGATCTTGACTATGGCTGTGTCTTTCCTTTTTTTCATGATGACTCTGGTAGTAGGGTCTGTTAATGTGAGGAGCATCTCTGCAAAAGTGAGGGTGGCGGTTTTTGATGAAATCAGCAACTATAATGTTGATGTCTTGTGTTTACAAAAACACAGGATAATGAAGGATCCTTCAGTTGCTTGGTCATGGGGCCCTTCTGTGTGGGCGCATGCATGTGAAACCCAAAGTGAGGGAGTTGGAGTGAGGATCATGAATCCAAATGTAAAAATTGTTGCACATGAGGTGCTGGTCCCTGGAAGGTTACAGGTGGTGACGCTCGATGTTTTGGGCCAGCAAGTGAGAGTAATAAATTGAACAGGGTGAGGAGGAGTTCATGGACCAAGAACTGGTTGCTCCGTAGGAACCAATTCTTTCACATGCCTTTGCTGCAGGAGATTCAGGAAAATAATCCTGATGACTACTAGTGTGGAGCAGAATATGCCATATTCGAATTCGCGATATATCTCGAATATATAGTCGAATATTCGACATATATTCGCTAAATACGAATATTCGTGATATTTTTTGGAAATTAAATGATTGCGAATTTTCGCGAATTTTTGCGAATTGCGAATTGCGAATTGCGAATGCGAATATTCAAGAAATGCGGAATGGAGCACTCTGATTGGCTCAGAATATTCGTGATATATTACAATATAAAATAATTGCGAATATTCGAGAAATGCGGAATGGAGCACTCTGATTGGCTCAGAATATTCGTGATATATTACAATACAAAATAATTGCGAATATTCGAGAAATGCGGAAGGAGCACTCTGATTGGCTCAGAATATTCGTGATATATTACAATACACAATAATTGCGAATATTCGAGAAATGCGGAAGGAGCACTCTGATTGGCTCAGAATATTCGTGATATATTACAATACACAAAAATTGCGAATATTCGGCAAATGCGGAAGGAGCACTCTGATTGGCTCAGAATATTCGTGATATATTACAATATAAAATAATTGCGAAATTTCGAGAAATGCGGAATGGAGCACTCTGATTGGCTCAGAATATTCGTGATATATTACAATACACAATAATTGCGAATATTCGAGAAATGCGGAAGGAGCACTCTGATTGGCTCAGAATATTCGTGATATATTACAATACACAAAAATTGCGAATATTCGGCAAATGCGGAAGGAGCACTCTGATTGGCTCAGAATATTCGTGATATATTACAATATAAAATAATTGCGAAATTTCGAGAAATGCGGAATTGAGCACTCTGATTGGCTCAGAATATTCGTGATATATTACAATATAAAATAATCGCGCGATATCGCTATTACCGAATAATCGCATTGCGATTTTTCGGCAATATAAAATGAGCGCTGCAGCTACTCGGCCCAAGGTCTCTAATCATACCAGCAATGCTTTTAGACGTCGATGGGGATCTCTAGGATGTGATCTGTTCTAAAAAAAAATTTAAAACATTCGAATATTCGAAATAGCGAATATTCGCCGCGATATTCGCGTTATTCGCGAATACTCGAATATGCAATATTCGTAGCGAATATTCGCAATGCGAATATTCGTGAGCAACACTAATGACTACAGGAATTTCCTGAGGATGTCTGATCCTGTATTTCAGGTCCTGTTAGCTTTGTTGTCGCCATATATTACCAGGCAGGACACCGTTATGCGGGAGGCTATCTGTGCTAAGCAGAGGCTAGTTGCCATCTTATGTTATCTGGCAACTGGGAGAAGCCTTCAGGACTTAACCACTTGCCTACTGTGCACCTACACCCCCTTCCTGCCCAGACAAAATGTTAGCTTCCGGGACTGCGTCGCTTTAACTGACAATCAGGGCCGGCCTTTGCGGTGTGCGGGTTGTGCGACCGCACAGAGCGCCAAGAACAAGAGGGCGCCGTGCGGCCGACACAGACAGTCAGTCAGTTTACCGTGTGAGGTAGAAGCCGCCGTTAGGATCACTGTTAGCAGGCAGCCAGCGCTGCAGAGTGGGGGGGGGGGGTGTTGCCGAGTCCCGACGCGCCCAAAGTGTCTCTTGGAGTTTGCACGCCCTCTCTTCCTCCCTCCCTCCCTCCCTCCTCCTCCTCCTCCTCCTCCTCCTCCTCCTCCTCCTCCTCCTCCACGCCTTGTCTCAGGTCAGGTGGTACTGTCCTGTGTAGCACGGCGCCGTTACGTGCATGCGTAGGGCATGCAGTTCAAATTCTAACGGCGGGACCAAGAACAGCCAGGACGGGACTGGGAGACTGCCGCCTTACAGTGCGCTGAAGAAAAGGTAAGGCCGCTCCCGTCCCCTCCACCCTATTTAGCAGGCTGACAGGTGTCATCCCTCCTCCCACCTCACCTGTACTCCAATGGAGGAGGGCGGGCACCAGTTTATAAAAAAACGTGAAAAAAAAAATTGTCAAAATTGATCTTTTGCTAAAAAAAAAAAAAAAAAAAAAGGAAAAAAATAAAACGCAGAGGTGATCAAAAAGCAACGCGCAGTTGTTAGCTTAAGTTACGCAGTGCACATATACAAAATGGCCTGTCATGAAGGGGGGGTGTAAATCGATTAACCATGTGGTCTCTGGAAGATTTACCCCCCCTCCCTTCATGACAGGCCATTTTTTGCGATGTGCACTGCGTAACTTAAGCTGACAACCGCACGGTCATGCGACGCTGTACACAATTACAATTTGGATTTTTTTTTTCTCGGTGGTAATTGATCACTTCTGCCTTATTTTATTTTTTCCGTGTTGTTTTATTTTTATTTTTTAACAAAAGACCAAATTTGAAAAAAATATATACTTTCTGCTATATATATTGCTTATCAAATGTTTTTTTTTTTTTTTTTTTCATAAAAATTTAAATAGGCCAGGTGTCTCCAAACTTTCTAAACAAAGGCCTGATTTACAGTGCTTCAGGAGGGCCAGACTGTGGCCATTTGGAGTACAAAAGGTCCTGATGTCACTAAGGAAAAAAACAATGCTCCATCTTTGGTGTCAATGGGAGTAATGGTTGCCCTATAATCGGTGTTGTCAGGAGAAATTGTTTCCCGTCATTGGGAGAAATTGTGCCCCATTATCAGTGTCATTGGATGAATTGTAACCCATCATTGGTGGCAGTAGGAGGAAATGTAACCAAGGGCTGAAATAAAAGCAAGCAACGGGCCACTTCTGGCCCCCGGGCCGTATTTTGGAGACCACTGATTTAGGCCAATGTTTTCGGTACAAAATATCCTAATAAGTGTCTACAAACTATTGGATATATTTATGGAATTATTTATTTCTAGTAATGGCGAAGATCAGTGACTTATAGCGGGGCTGCGATATTGCGACTGACAATCTGACACCTTGTGGGAACCAGTGACACAGTAAACAATGCCACATTTTTTCGTGTCAGTGAGAGGAGTAATGACCCATCGTTGGTGTAATTGGGAGGAACTGTGCTCCTTTGTTGATGTTATAAGAAGGAAATTGTTCCTCATTGTTGGTGTCATTAGGAGGAACTGTGCCTCTTTGTTGGTGTCATTAGGAGGAACTGTGCCCCATTGTTGGTGTCATTAGGAGGAACTGTGCCCCATTGTTGGTGTCATTAGGAGGAACTGTGCCCCATTGTTGGTGTCATTAGGAGGAACTGTGCCCCATTGTTGGTGTCATTAGGAGGAACTGTGCCCCATTGTTGGTGTCATTAGGAGGAACTGCGCCCCATTGTTGGTGTCATTAGGAGGAACTGCGGCCCATTGTTGGTGTCATTAGGAGGAATTGTGCCCCATTGTTGGTGTCATTAGGAGGAATTGTGCTCCCCGGGCCGCAGTTTGGAGACCCCTGATCTAGGGAAATTAATGGCTTAACTGTGTTGCCTAACAAGTGTTTTATGTGTACTGTATGTGCTACTTTTATTAGGGGAAGAGGTGGAACACAGAATCCATTAGTAACCTCTTTTGGCGAAAGAGAAATCTACCTCATTTACATAGACAGAGCTCCATTCTGAGTCTCTGCCCGATGATCAGAGGGTGCCAGTGGACATCAAATGCCCACCACCCACAGATTGGTTTCTGCTGTGAAGAATCTCAGCAGAAGCGGAACGCGCCCCCTGCAGGCCAGAAGTGCAGATCACGTGTATAAATATGTCAGTAAAACAGCTGTAGAGCGGTCAGCAAGTGGTTTAATAGCATCCTGCTTTAAACCTTGGTTCACGGTAGTGCTGCCGCAACATGACAACGAGGACAGAGAGCGGAGTAGAGCAGTCCTCGTATGGAGGAGAGGAGAGATGCTGCTGCTGCCGCCTAGTCCCCTTAGACAAAGCAAGTGAATCCCCCCTCCTCCCGCCGCTGCCGACATCTAGTTTATATGCGCTGGGGGAACACAACAGCTTTCATTTGAATAGCTGTGTGTTCCCTGCCGCGCCCCATCATGTATAAACACTACCCCTTGCCCAAAAACTTTGATAGACAGATCACTCATCCCAGGATTGGATGGGTGATCTGTCTATCAAAGTGCCCGGGCAAGGGGGAGTGTCTATACATGACGAGGCGCGGCAGGGAACACACAGCTATTCAAATGAAAGCTGTTGTGTTCCCCCAGCGCATATAAACTAGATGTCGGCAGCGGTGGGAGGAGGGGGGATTGACTTGGCTTTGTCTTAGGGGACACAAGGCTGCATCAGAGACATGGCTGCATCAGAGACATGGCTGAATTTAGGGACATGGCTGAATTTAGGGACATGGCTGAATTTAGGGACATGGCTGAATTTAGGGACATGGCTGAATTTAGGGACATGGCTGAATTTGGGGACATGGCTGAATTTAGAGACATGGCTGAATTTGGGGACATGGCTGAATTTAGAGACATGGCTGAATTTAGAGACATGGCTGCATCGGGGACATGGCTGCATCGGGGACATGGCTGCATCTAGGGACATGGCTGCATCTAGGGACATGGCTGCATCTAGGGACATGGCTGCATCTAGGGACATGGCTGCATCTAGGGACATGGCTGCATCTAGGGACATGGCTGCATCTAGGGACATGGCTGCATCTAGGGACATGGCTGCATCTAGGGACATGGCTGAATTTAGGGACATGGCTGAATTTAGGGACATGGCTGAATTTAGAAACATGGCTGAATTAGGGACATGGCTGCATCGGGGACATGGCTGCATCTAGGGACATGGCTGCATCTAGGGACATGGCTGCATCTAGGGACATGGCTGCATCTAGGGACATGGCTGCATCTAGGGACATGGCTGCATCTAGGGACATGGCTGCATCTAGGGACATGGCTGCATCTAGGGACATGGCTGCATCTAGGGACATGGCTGCATCTAGGGACATGGCTGCATCTAGGGACATGGCTGCATCACGGACATGGCTGAATTTAGAGACATGGCTGCATTAGAGACATGGCTGCATTAGAGACATGGCTGCATTAGAGACATGGCTGCATATAGGGACATGGCTGCATATAGGGACATGGCTGCATTAGAGACATGGCTGCATATAGGGACATGGCTGCATCTAGGGACATGGCTGCATCAGGGACCTGGCTGCATCTAGGGACATGGCTGCATCTAGGGACATGGCTGCATCTAGGGACATGGCTGCATCTAGAGACATGGCTGCATCTAGAGACATGGCTGCATCTAGAGACATGGCTGCATCTAGAGACATGGCTGCATCTAGAGACATGGCTGCATCTAGAGACATGGCTGCATCAGGAACATGGCTGCATCAGGAACATGGCTGCATCAGGAACATGGCTGCATCAGGAACATGGCTGCATCAGGGACATGGCTGCATCAGGGACATGGCTGCATCAGGGACATGGCTGCATCAGGGACATGGCTGCATCAGGAACATGGCTGCATCAGGAACATGGCTGCATCAGGGACATGGCTGCATCAGGGACATGGCTGCATCAGGGACATGGCTGAATTTAGGGACAAGGCTGCATTTGGGGACACAAGGCTGCATTTAAAAAAGTATCGGTAATCAGTATCGGCGAGTACATGAAAAAAAGTATCGGTACTTGTACTCTGTCCTAAAAACGGGACAACCCTAATAATTACCATTACCAATGCAATTATGTAATAAGCATATTATTTTTATTAATCATTTTATTGTATTTTACTCCTTTGTTATTTGTCTTATGTTAATCACTTCTGGACCAGAAGATTTTGCTACTTAACGACAGGCCCTATTTTGCGATTCGGCACTGCGTTAATTTAATGGACAATTGCGCGGTCGTGCGACGCTGTACCCAAACGTAATTGACGTCCTTTTTTTTTTCCACAAATAGAGCTTTCTATTGGTGGTATTTAATCACCTCTGCGTTTTTTTAATTTTTGTGCTATCAACAAAAATAGAGCGACAATTTTGAAAAAAAAAAAAAAACAATATTTTTCACTTTCTGAAACAGATAATTTGTTTGTATCCATACTTAAATAGCCTATCTTTTACATGCATATGTATTTGTTATTGTATTGTGTTTCAGCATTATGGGTCCTAAAAAGTTGTCAGGTGCTCAGAATAGAAAACGGAGGGCCCTTATGAATTTGGAGGACCAGAAGAGTGCTGGAGCAATAAAAAAAATATTTTGGAACACCAGCAGCTAGTGGTTTACAAACCACTGAAGAAAAAGGTGAAGAAAACTGGCCTAAGTGATGACCATGTGCATGTTCAGCTCAGTGAGCCTTCACCATCAAAAACATCCTTGGAAGAAGGGGATGCTAATACACCTTCTGGCCAAGTGTCTTCTAATGAAACAATAAGCATATGTGAAAAATCAAGCTTCACAGATCCTGCTTTGTGGCCAAAATTGATTTCTAAGAACATTGATAGCATTTTAGAGGTTGGTCCTGTACAGGTGCAAGATGTTGATTTTAAAAAAGATGCCTATAATAGGCATTTTTCTTCAGCATTCTACAAAAGGAAATTAGACAGTGGTGAAGAGCAAAAATGACGATGGTTGGTATACTCCTTATCTGCCAATAAAGTATTCTGTTTCTCGTGTAAACTTTTCGATAAGAATCCTAAAACATTGCTTGCCCTTGGAGGATCAGATGACTGGACACATATGTCAAGTATGTTGAAATCGCATGAAACTTCCAGTGGTCATTTTACAGCCCAGCAGATGTGGCATGAAACACAACTGAGACTGAAATCAAAACAAGCGATCGATCAAAACTATCAAAATCTCATGAGCCGTGAAAGGCAACACTGGAGATCTGTGATGGAGAGGCTGTTAAGCGTTGTCCAGTTTTTAGCAGAGCGTAATTTGGCCTTCAGAGGATCTTCAGATCGACTTTTTACATCCAATAATGGAAATTTTTTAGGTCTCGTAGAACTATTAGGAAATTATGACAGTGTGATGGCAGAACACTTACACAGGGTGGTATCAAAAAAAACTGCAGACCACTACTGCGGAAAAAACATTCAAAATGAAATAATAAATCTTATGGCGAAACAGGTAATTGAGGACATTTTACAACGCTGCAGAAATGCAAAATATTTCTCAATTATTCTTGACTGCACTCCAGATATTAGCCATAAGGAGCAAATGTCTTTTACTATTAGATTTTTGAAAGACGTTTCTGGAAATATTCAAGTAAAGGAACATTTTCTTGGTTTCAATAAAGTAGAGGATACAACTGGAAAAGGATTAAGTGATTTCCTCCTTGAATTTCTTTCAGGAAAAAAATTGGATATCGATAATTGTCGTGGACAGGGTTATGACAATGGAGCCAATATGGCAGGAAAAAACAACGGAGTTCAATCCAAAATTCTAAACTTAAACCCAAGAGCAGTATTTGTACCATGTGGCTGTCATTGTCTCAATCTTGTAATTGGAGATGCAGTACGCTCATGCAAGGAATCAATGCAACTATTTGGTATCATACAGCGCCTTTATGTTCTATTCTCAGGATCAGTAAAGAGATGGAAAATTTTGTCTGACCATGTTTCTGGCCTCACTTTAAAACCTTTGTGCACCACACGGTGGGAATGCCGTATAAATTGTCTTAAACCACTAAGACATAATCTAGGCGAAATACAAGAAGCATTGATTGTTTTGTCTGAGGAAACCCACACTGAACCGAACATTTGTCATGAGGCTAACACACTAGCTCAGCAGATTGTGGAGTTCAAATTCATCATGTCATTGTGTTTTTGGTATGAGATATTGTACCAAGTTAATATTGTGAGCAAAGCTATGCAGAATGAGGCTGCTGATATCATTTTAGTCTCAGACCTAATCCAGAAATGTCACAATTTTTTAATACATTTCAGAGAGTCTGGATTTGAAAGGTCTTTTCAAATTGCAAAGGAACTAGCAGAAACAGTGAATGTGGAGCCTGTTTTTGAAAAGCCTTCCCGTATTCGCAGAAAAAAAGCCTTGTTTGAATATGAAAGCCAAGATGAACCTTTAACAGATCCCACGGAGAAATTTAAGATTGATTTTTTTTATGTTTTGGTTGATACTGCTACTAAATCTTTGGAGGAGCGTTTTACTCAGATGGAACGACACAACAAAGTATGGAGATTTCTATACAACATGAGACAACTTCCAGCAAGAGAAAACGTAAGGGACTGTTGCCTGCAGTTACAGAAGGCACTAGAGAAGAGCAGCCAATCGGACATTAATGGTCTAGATCTTTCAGAAGAGCTTTGGCATATTCAAAATCTACTACCTCAAGATGTCACATCACCCCGCCATACACTCAATTTCATAGTGAGAAATGGCCTGACTGACACATTTCCAAACATGTGGATAGCATTTCGGATTCTATTAACAATTCCAGTTTCTGTGGCATCAGGAGAACACAGCTTTTCCAAGTTAAAACTCATTAAAAAACTTATCTGAGATCATCAATGACTGATGACAGACTAACCTCTTTATCAGTATTATCAATTGAAAGTGATGTATTGAAGACATTGGACATGAACAACGTGATTGATGAGTATGCAAAGGCAAAAGCACGTAAAGTTGCATTTTGAACACACATTTACCCCTTTACACTGGGGCGTTTTTCGAGCGCTATTGAGGCATTATTCAAGCGTTCTTGAGGCGTTATTCAAGCGTTCTTGAGGCGTTATTCGAGCGTTCTTAAGGCCTTATTCGAACATTATTTAAACGTTATGCGAGCGTTATTCGAGCATTATTCAAACTTTATTCGAGCGTTTATTTGAGCGTTATTCGAGCAAATCTTCACCTGCAATCCCAATGTGCTGGTAAAGCACCGCTAAAACCCTAACGTTTTAGGGCGTTTTAGCAGTGCCTCATTTCAATGGAGAGGGGCATTTTTGGAGCTTTTTTTTTTTTCAACACCCAAAACCTGCTCCAAAAGATGCTCAGTGTGAAATGGTTCATTGAGATGCATGGATTGCTTGCACATGCACTTAAATTGTCTGTTTGTTTATTAAAACAAATTATTTGTTACAAATGTTTTTGTCCTCTTTGTGTATGTATGTTTAGGTGACCAGGGGGCGAGATGAAGATGGGGGGGGGGGGGGCGCCTGAACACCTAAGGCCGGCCCTGCTGACAATTGCGCGGTCGTGCGATGTGGCTCCCAAACAAAATTGATGTATTTTTTTTCCCAACAAATAGAGCTTTCTTTTGGTGGTATTTGATCGCCCGTGCGTTTTTTTTTTTTTTTTTTTTTTCGCTATAAACAAAAAAAGAGCGACGATTTTGAAAAAAGACTATTTTTTGCTATAATAAATATCCCATTTAAAAAAAAAAAAAAAATTTTATCTCAGTTTAGGCCGATACGTATTCTTCTACATATTTTTGGTAAAAAGATAAAAAAATAAAATCGCAATAACCGTATAGTGACTGGTTTGCGCAAAAGTTATATTGCCTACAAAATAGGGGACATAATTGTGATTTTTTTTTTTACTAGGAATGGCAGCGATCTGCGATTTTTTTTTTCGGGACTGGGACATTGTAGCAGACACGTCGGACACTTGACACGATTTTGGGACCATTTACATTTATACAGTGAACAATGCTATAAATATGCATTGATAACTGTATAAATGTAACTGGCAGGGAAGGGATTAACCACTAGGGGGCGGGGAAGGGGTTAAATGTGTATCCTAGGTGTGTGCAAACTCTAAGGGGGGTGACTGGGGGAGGTGAACGATTGTGTCCCTATGTATTGTATTTACACACAGAGCTCCACGTCTCAGCTCAATTGTCGGTGGCCTCCAGGCACACGCACGGGCTTCTCAGTGACGCGACATGTGCGCGCGCCCACCCCTAGCTAATTTAAATGACAGGACGTCATATGACGTGCTGTCAGGAACAGAGAGTTACCCGCCAGCCTTCATTTGACGGCGGGCAGGTATCAAGTGGTTAAAGTTCACCACAAGCATCTCCCCCCAGGCTCTGGGCCTCATTCCCGATAACCTGCTCTGCCATCATCCAGGTTCTGCAGGAGGAATATATGACGGTAAGTTTTCTCCTTTACTAGCACATTTTATGTATTTAATGTATGCCAATGTATTGTAGTTATGTCCCCCTTCCCTAATTACGATGTTTGTAATATGCTGTGAATGTCCCCTTGGCCCAACGCATGCTGTAAGCTCTTATAGATGCCCATTTGTTGGCCTACATCCCTTCACTTACCTCCCCAGCATGATGGGCCCAAACACACCTAGCCTAGTCAATTCCCAATGTATTGTGTTATATCCATTGTAATGCTTTATCCCCCCCCTCCAAAATGTGTTGTACAGTCTAGGTTCACCAATATTTATTTTTTGAACTCTTAAACTCATCTAGCCCCCCCCCCCCAAAATGTGGTCAATGATCCATCAGAGGGGGTGTTGAATGTGCCAATTGTGGCTTTTTTTTTTTTGGTGTAAATGCTCTTTAAAATAAATGTTAGAATATTTATGTCTTTGTATAACCTGCTTGCAAGGTTATGTGGAGAGTTCATTTTTGTTTTTTTTGGATTCCACAGCTTCCGTCCACGCCACAGGAATAGTAGTCTGTGGCATCGGAGTTTGCGAAGTGGTGGAACTTTCCCAACTGCAGGGGAGCCATCGATGGAAAGCACATCCGCAATAGTATTGTGCTGATGGCGGTGGCGTCAGCACAGTACGAATTCCTTTATGTGGATGTGGGGGAAGAATGGCCGGATGTCGGATGGGGGAGCCTTCAGGCAGTCGGAATTTGCGCTTCGTCTCCAAGATGAGGATCTAGCATTGCCACCGGATGCTGAGAATGTGGAAGGACAATTGCCAACCAGTTCCGCCTTTTTCTGACATCCTTGCATATGGCGGAGTATAAGTGGAACTTCATAATCTTTGCATGCTGCATGTTGTATTTTTTTTTGCAGAGACAATCTCCAAACTATATGGCCACGATTGGGCCCGAGGCTGGACTTTACAATCCTGATTTATCATTGCCGGGCCTCGAACCTGCCCTTACTGGCTTCCCCCCCCCCCCCCAAAGTGCCCGTGCAGTCCGGGATCAATATATGGACTACTTCATGGGTAAGGGGGCCATTCCCTCGCAAGACAATTTGCCTTAATTTTTGAACAAAACCAAGTAAAAATCTTTGTACCCAAAAATTGTTATATGTCTGGCTTGTGTTCATTTTAGCTGCCTCCTAATTTTTCAGTGTACTACATGTAGTGTCAAGTGTATTTTCATTGTCAACTATCAACCATTTCACAGCTAACACCAAAAGTAAACACATCTAAAGTTATAGGTTCTTTAACCACTTGACCACTGGGCACTTAAATTCACTTAATAACCAGACCAATTTTTAGCTTTCGGTGCTATCACATTTTGAATGACAATAACTCTCATAAAACACTGTAACCAAATGAAGTTTTTCTCCTTTTTTCCCCACAAAGAGAGCTTTCTTTTGGTGGTAATTGATCACCTCTGCGGCTTTTATTTTTTTGGCTATCAATGAAAAAGGAACAAAAGTTTTGTAAAAAAAGGTATACTGCTACATATCTTTGGTAAAAAAAAAAAAAAAAAATGTTTGGATATTAGTCTGGGTGAAAGTTATAGGGTCTACAAGCATGGTACCAATTACTCAAAATTGATCAATTTCATCACACCTGATGTACTGACAGCCTCTCTCATTTCTTGAGACCCTAACATGCCAGAAAAAGTACAAATACCCCCCAAATGACCCTTTGGAAAGAAGACATTCCAAGGTATTTAGAAAGAGGCATTGTGAGTTGTTTCAAGTTGTCATTTTTCCCACAATTCTTTGCAAAATCAAGATTTTATTTTATTTTTATTTTTTTCACAAAATGTTCTTATTAGCAGGTTATTTCTCACACACAGCATATGCACAGCACAAATTACACCCCAAAACACATTCTGCTATTCCTCCAGAGTATGGCGATGCCACATGCGTAAGACTTTTACACAGCGTGGCCACATACAGAGGCCCAACATGCAGGGAGCACCATCAGGCGTTCTGGAGCACCCAGGCCAATTCTGACATTCCTCTCCTACATGTAAAAATCATCATTTATTTGCTAGAAAAATTACATAGAACCCCAAAACATTATATATGCTTTATCAAAGACCCTAGAGAATACAATGGCGGTCATTGCAACTTTTTATCGCGCATGGTATTTGCACAGCAATTTTTCTAACACGTTTTTTTTTTTTTAATAAAACAGTTTTGTGCTTTAAAAAAATAAATAAATTAAAGTTAGCCCAATGTTTTTGCATAATATGAAAGATGAAGTTACGCTGAGTAAATAGATACCCAGCAGGTCACCCTTCAAAATTGCACACGCTTGTGGAATGGCGCCAAACTTCGCTACTTAAAAATCCCCATAGGGGACGCTTTAAATATTTTTACTGGTTACATGTTTTTAATTACAGAGGTGGTCTAGGGCCAAAATGATTGCTCTCGCGCCAACGTTTGCAGAGATACCTCACATGAGTGGTTTGAACACTATTTTCATATGTGGGCGGGACTTCTGCATGCTAGCTCACAGGGGCGCTTAAAAAATATATATTTTATTGTTCATTTTACTTTATTTTAGTTTGACACTTTTTTCCGCAAAAAAAATAAAAAAATGTTGTTTACTTTTATTCCTATTACGAGGAATGTAAACATCCCTTGTAATAGGAATATGACATGACAGGTCCTCTTCAGTGAGATATGGGGTCAATAAGACCCCACATCTCACCTCTAGGCTGTGAAGCCTGAAAAAAATAAAACAATCCTGGTTTCGATCGTAGCGTTGTTGTATAAAGGAGGGGGGCATATTGTGGAGTATTGCAGAGTATGCACAGTATTGCCCCCCCAGAGTATTGCCCCCCAGAGTATTGCCCAGCAGAATATTGCAGCAGGGATGGCTGAGCAGGGAGGGAGGTATGGGTGGAGCTTTGGCTACATTTGTCACAGATCCAGCCCACAGCACTGCCGCTGACATCCAATCCCTCCCCTCTCCTCGCACTGTACCTATTGGTACAGAGAGGGGAGGGAGGAACCTCATGTAATGATACCGGCTTGTTTACAAGTCATCGCTCCGTCATTGGACGGAGCGATCACGTGGTAAACCGCCGCTAATAGCGGCGATTTACCGTGATCCGCCGGGTCACGGACACTCCCGTGTGAGCGCGAATCTGGGAGTCCATTAATTAAACGGCCTCCCAGAGTTAAGCAACCGCCCTGTAGACATACTTTGTCTATAAGGCGGTTGTAAAGTGGTTAAGAAAAACAAGACAGACTTTGTTGAGTATCCAAATATGTTTATTTTGTAAGATATATACAATCGGGTTTTTTTTTTTGGTCTTTTTTTATTAAAATAACACATAAAATCCATTTGGGCCCAGGATAGCAGGATAACCTAGGAGAAAGCTACAATAAACAGAACTTGGAATTTAATAAAACAAGTCAAATTCAGACTGTTTCTTGCATGGAAATGGCCCTTTATAGTGCCGTCGTGCGTGCAGTACGTAACCGCACTTTGCGTAGAGCATTTTGCAAAAACTACGGTGTGTGGGCAACGTCGTTTTTTAGGATGAAGTTTGGAAACACGTCATTTTTTTACATGATGAAAAACGTTGTTTGAATTCATGACAAAAATTGATGATCTAGGCCTCATTACACACACCGGGTCATCGTTTCATTATGAACTTGACCAATTATTAGACAACTGGTCAGCCAATTCCTACTTGTCGTTTGCGCGACGAAAGAGAAGGGGCGGGGAAACATTGAGTTCTTAATCATGGGCGGCCGACGTGTGCGGAGTGTATATCAAGCTGTAACACATGTGTCTTACGTATGTTCGGAGTGTGGAGCAGGGCCGATCCTAGGGTCACAGGCGCCTGGGTGCAGAAATATTTCTGGCGCCCCCACAAAGGGGGCGTGGTCATCTTACCAACTCCTCCCCTTTACAAATGTTTCTATGGCAATGACTCAAACACAGAGATGCTCCTCTAAGAAGTATTTGTTGCCCTGGGATCCTCCCATGATCTTTTAACAATAAAGAAAATACTGGAAGAGCGTACACTAATGAGACCTGGAGGGGAACCTCTCTGATACTGTTAGAAAGTGCCCCAAAACATAGTACAGGAGATGGTCAGAGACTGTAGACATGATACAAGAGATGGTCAGAGACTGCAATCATAGTACAGGAGAGGATCAGAGAGTGTAGACATATTAAAGGAGACAGTCAGTGACTGGAGATATAATACAGGAGATGGTCAAAGACTGCAGACATGATACAAGAGATGGTCAGAGACTGCAGACATATTACAGGAGACGGTCAGGGACTGGAGAAATAATACAGGAGATAGTCAGAGACTGCAGATATAATACAGGAGATGGTCAGAGACTGCAGTTCCTATTGGCATAAGTAGATAATGGCCGATCGGCTCTCACCTGACCCAACGATACAGCAACAACGGTTCCTCTGATCAGGAGTCAGCTCACTCTGAATTGCCCATGGATACTCCGCTGGGTAGAGCCCAGATCTGTATTCTGGCAATGACTCCATTCCTTTCTCCGCCAGGGATGGCACTAGGCTGTGTGGCTTTCCCTCTGGTGGCGCACGGCAGCGGGGTTCTCTCTCTGATGGTGTTCTCTCAGCACTGTCCTCTCCCTCTGGAGTCCTTGGTGCACTTCCCTGAAAGCTTTCCTGGGGTCCTGGCTTTCTCTCTCTCTCCCATTCAGCTGAACATGCCGTGTGGGCTGCAGTTTCTATGTTACAGTGGGGCTGCCAGTCCTCGAACTACAAGTCCCACAATCCTCTTCTCTGCTCCTTTTTCTATTCTATTTCTTCCCTGGCCAATATAAAGGCGGGGAAAAAACATAAAGGGTGGCTGTGCTGGCAAGCGCTGCTCACTAGTACAGCATTGCGTGCAAAGAGAAGGAGGAGAGGGAGTGGAAGGAGGAATGAAGAGCCCGCAGCTGCAGTGGCATCACTAGGGTTGTTGTCACCCGTTGAGGTAAAACATGGTGTCACCCCCCTTCCTCCACCTATAGTTGCCCCGCAGTACAGACCCCCTCCACTAAGTATAGACCCCCTCCGTCAGTGCAGACCCCCCAGGACAAACCACCCCCCATTAGTACAGACCCCCCAGGACAAACTATCCCCCTCAATTGGTACAGACCCCCTCCATTAGTACAGACCCTCCTCTATTAGTACAGACCCCCCTAGGACAAACCACCCCCTCCATTAGTACAGACCCCCAGGACAAAACACCCCCCCATTAGTACAGACCCACTTCCAGTATTAAAGACCGCCAAAGAACAACCCCCCCATTAGTACAGACCCCCAGGACAAACCAATCCCCCTCCATTAGTACAAACTCCCCATAACTGACCCCCAGGACAAACCCCCCATTAGTACAGACTACCCAACGACAAACCCCCCTATTAGTACAGACTCCCCCAGGACAAACCCCCCCATTAGTACAGACCCCCAGGACAAACCACCCCTCCATTAGTACAGACCCAACCAGGACAAACTCCTCATTAGAACAGACCCTAGAACAAACCCCCCATTAGTGCAGACCCCCCCAGAACAAAATCCCCATTACAGACACCCAGGACAAACACCCCTATTAGTACCGACCCCCCAGGATTAACCCCCCCCATTAGTGCATACCCCCAGGACAAGCCCCCCCATTAGTACAGACCCCCCAGGACAAACCACCCCATTAGTGCAGACCCCCCCTCAGGACAAATCAGCCCATTAGGACAAACCCCCCCATTAGTACAGACCCCCCAGGACTAACCCCCCCATTAGTACAGACTCCCCCCATTAGTACAGACCCCCCCATTAGTACAGACCCCCAGGACAACCCCCCCTCATTAGTGCAGACTCCAGGGACAAACCCCCCCCCCATTAGTACAGACTCCACCCAGGAAAAAAAACGCCCCCTACATTACTACAGAAATAAAAACACACGGTCCATCATGCCTGACACTGCTCCTCTCTGTGTGTGTCATAAAAAAAACTGTCTGCGGCGATCTGTGATCCACCCGGGCGGCAGCTGCAGAGAAGGGGACAGTGTGCAGCCGTGCCACCCGGGTGGATCACAGATCGCCGCAGACAGGAGTTTTTTTATGACACACACAGAGAGGAGCAGTGTCAGGCATGATGGACCACCCCCTTAGCGAGGTCACTGAGCAGCTAGCGTCTCTCCACACAGAGACAGCCGCTCTGATCTCCGGACTCTTCACTCCCCCCTCTAACAGGAGGAGGAAGGGGGGACACGGACAGTCGTACAGCCAGGACAAAGTCCGACAAACACAGCAGCGGCGATCTACACAAACAAGAAAAGGGATTTGAGACAGGCACTCTGGCGCTTCAGCGCCCCCACCTTGTGGCGCCTGGGTGCACTGCACCCTGTGCACCCCGGGTAGGATCGGCCCTGGTGTGGAGGAAGACGTTTGAACGACGAGCGTGTAGGTATGATTTGAACTTGGGACATCAGTGGCCTATACTGCAAAGACATTTACGGGCTATATGGGGATAAAGATTTCTCGAGTTTCTAGACTGTAATTGACATTGTTTTTTTTTCTTTGTTTTTGTCTGGCAGAAAACATGAATCGTTTCAATCAAAGGGCATTCCTGGAAGAATTCATTGACAAATAGAGGGAGCTGCCTGTTCTTTAGGCCACAAAAGACCCTAGGTCCAGAAATAAAGAGCTAAGAAAAGCAGCACTCAATAGCCTGCTCCCATTTGTGCGCAGACAGGTGGAGCCCGATGTTACAGCTGACCAGCTGGAGACTAGAATTGGGACATTGAGAGGCTCATACAGGAAAGAGCGCAAAATGGTACAGGATTCTATGAGGTCTGGGGCAGGTATATAAACCAAAGTTGTGGTACTACAGCAGAATGTCTTTTCTGGATGACCACCTTGAAGTAAGGGAGTCACTTTCCAGCCTTCCCCCCAGACAACCCAGAAGAAACCCAACAAGACGGTCCAGCCTTCCCTGCAGCCAAGCCGATCCTCCTTCTCATGGTGAGCCCTCTCACGAGCAAGAGGAGCTGGCTGTCTGGAGCCAGGTATAGTATTTTAAATGTTGCAATTTTTTTGTGTTTAAATGCTGCAAAATAGATGTTACTATGTGAAATAAGAATGTTTTAGCTAAATGTGTTTTCCTTATTAGTCAGTAGTGGCCACAAAAGTTGGAGAGAAAATAATGCAAACTGCTGGGGTCAGAATGATTGTCTTTTCAAGTTCTTGAACAGGGATCCTCAAACTATGGCCCTCCAGCTGTTGTAGAACTACACATCCCATGAGGCATTGTAACACACTGACATTTACAGACATGACTAGGCATGATGGGAATTGTAGTTCCTAAACAACTGGAGGGCCGTAGTTTAAAGACCCATGTTCTTTTTTGTTTACAAACGATTTTATTGATGAAAGAGTCAAGGTTCACAAAAAAAAAAGGATAACAATAATAGTACAGAAATGTATACAGGTATCGCTGGTATTTAATATCGTACAGAAAGAAATGGTTAGTGCTAATTAAACTTAAACAAGAAGTGTGGCGTCCCAGAGAGACCATTTTTTTGATACTGGGGCATAGAATCATATAGCGTATGGTGAATTCTCTCTGAGAGTTTGATGTTTGTCATACGGTTGAGAATCTGGGGCCAGGGTACCAAAGTGGAGCGCCAATTAAAGGCTATGGCCCAATGAATGGAGGAGAGGAATGTGTGGATCAGTCTTGCACTTGATGTTGGAATATCCTGGATGGGGCCGAATAAGAGGCATATTAGGGGTGTAAGAGGGATACTACGGCCAGCAATTTTGTCAATCACAGTGCTGGCCTTATGCCAAGTGTCATTTAAATGTGGACAGTCCCAAAATAAATGTAATAGCGTACCATGGGCGGGACATACCCTGAAGCAAAGTGGAGACAGTGAAGGGTAAAATGTATTAAGTTTAGCTGGTGTGAGATACCATCTGTAGAGTAATTTAATAGCTGATTCTCTGATAGATGTTGTTTTGGTACATCTATGGAGATTAGCGAAGATGATATCCCATAGCTCCAGAGTAAGAGAAGTTTTTAAATCCGATTCCCATTGTAACATGGGATGTGACTTCTTCGGCATGTTTGTTTCATTCAAGCTTTTGTAGATTCTGGAGATCAAGCCCCTATCGCGGGGGGAGGAGATACAGATTTGTTCAAATTGAACATAATTTTGCAACAGTCATGAGCTGAAAATTGTGTGTGAATTTTGAACCCAAAAGTCAAACTATCCCTTTTTTATACACAGGAGGACATCAGCCAGGAGGAGGGTCAGGAAAGTGCCAGGCAGGAGGAGGCCAGGGTGAGTGCCACAGAGGAGGCGGCAGGGCCAAGTGGCAGCATAAGGTGCCAGGTGCCTCCCACCCGCCTTCAAACAAGACGGGCCAGGAGGGATATGAGGGCGAGTGAGGCAGCACTGGGCCCGATTCTAGAGGAACAGTCCAGCCTCCAGCAGCCTACCGCCCCTGAATTGGGCTATGGCACACTTGTGATGGCCGAAATGGCCCAAATGAGTGAGGTCCAGGGTCTCTTATTTGAGCCCCTTCTTGTGAGTTTGGGGAATAAGGGGGTGAGGGGGCTACTAACTGAAGACGCAGTTATTTGTTGCCATGGCCATCCTCCCCCCACCAGCTTTATTCCCAACCTCCTCCTCCTAATCCTTCTCCTCCTCCTCCTCCTCATTCTCATTCTCATTCTCATTCTCATTCTCCTACTCGTTATCCTCCTCCTTCTTCTCCTCCACCTGGCACAAGTACAACTCCAGTGGCACCGCCTCCAGCCAAGCAGAGAAGGATGGCTGCAGAGAAAGCTGCAGTGAAGGCAGCAAGGAAGGCTGTTAGGAAGAGCAAAAAGTGATTCCCTTGCTTCAAGGTGGTCTGACAGAAGGCAGTCTGCTGTACTATCACAACCTTGGGACATCTGACTGACCTGCTACTGTTCCTGACCTCTGGGAGGCCAAGACCAGATTGCACTCCTTCCTGTATGTTCCCCTCAATGTCCCAATTTTTGTCTCTACACAAGTGCACAAATGGCAGCAGGCTATTCAGTGCTGCCTTGTATTTATTTGATTAAAATTCTTTACCAAAATAAATGGTCTTTTTTTGGTTTACAGCTTATACTGTACATACAAAAATGTAGCTTGTGAGAAGGCAGGTTAAATTTCAAAAAAAATAAAAAAAGGTGTAATTATAAAAAGGGACAGATGAGAGAAGAAGACCAAACAATAATGTTACAATGATGGTAACTTGACACCAAAAAAATGGAGATGACTAGAAAATGTATAATACATCTAAAATAATGTAAAATGAAGATCTGGATTTAAAATAAAGAAAAAAAAAGGGGGAAAAAATAAAACAAATATTCATGCGATCAGCATGAAAAAGGTTTCACAAACTTAGTTAGAACTCTGTGTGAATATCAGCAGCAAAAGATGATTATTGTTAATTTTTGTCCCATTCTAAAGATTTAAATGCGCTGCATTTAAACGATGTAATAATGTTGGCAGCATGACGAATGTGCTATCTCCATTATAAATGCTACTTTTACCGAAAGTGTGCTCCCGTCTCATACATTGATCTGAGCATGCGCGGGTTTCTTAGCATACACACGCTCGAGTTTCTCGTCGGAACCAGCCCGACGAGGAACTCGACGGGCCAAATCGAGACTCCCGTCGAGGAAAAAGAGTTCCTCGACAGTTTCCTTGATGAAAAACGTACACACGACTGGTTTCATTGGCAAAAAAAAGCTCTCCCACCAAGTTTCTTCATGGATTCTGTCGAGGAAATCGGTCGTGTGTACGAGGCCTCAGGATACTCTGCGCAACACATCGGGCATCATACCGCAGGATGAATGAATGTCATTTATTTGTATGCTTGGAACTGAATGTACCATGTTGAAGTATTTGTTTGTTGTATATTTTTTTTGAAAAGTAGACATTTTTAATCAAAAAATCTGTTCTTATCAGTTTAATATCTGATACGTCCCCTATCTGGGGACCATATTTTAAATGGATTCTTAGAACAGGGAGATGGAAGAAGAGCTTGCTCTGTCCACTCCATGCATCAACCTGGTATTGCAGTATCTCCAGGACAGGTGCACCCTCTCTTACATCGGTTTAAAAAAATTGATTTGAATGGAATCATCCAGCTTGCTTGTCTTGTGTCTGTTTGTTGGTTGCTTAACCTTCTTGCAATAAACTGGCATTTAACCCTTGTGTCTTTGTGTTCATTGCTCCTTGTCACAAAACAGCTAGTGTTCTACTCATCACTCTCTTAGGGCCCAGAATCAAGCCTTCAATAGTAGTGACCCCGTCTGTCAAACAAGGGGGCTGAATTTGCTCAATTTCTGTGCTTTGCTGCAGCAACAAGCAGTTAGCTTGAAAAGCCAGCTGAGGCAAGGTTTTTTTCTTTTTATCTGGAGGATCCCTTAGCCTGTGACTTCCTCTAGTGGCTCTTGTTTTTCATCCATGTTATGTTAACTAGGAGGCAGACTCATGCAAATGATTTCCCTTGTTAAACGTGCACGAGGAGCAACAAGGAGCACCTGAATCTGTGCAATTCTGTTATTTTAGGATGACTAAAGGTCAGAATGGGCTCCAGAAGTGTTGGGCAGGTGTCAGAGAAGTATGGATTGGCCAGAGACACCCGTCTGGCTGTGGAATTTCACACCTCCGGACAGCCTAGACCGGAGGGGGTGAGGGCTGGGCTCAGACAAACCGGCACCTCTTAGCGAGCCCTCCAATGAGACCGCAAAGCTGCTCGCTCGGAACAGAGAATAATTGAGTTATCGCTTCATGGCCTTTTGGCTAAAAACCAGTAGTTCTGCTGCATTGGCGATTGGTCAAGAGTTGCCTGGAGTACCTGATGGTCGGCCTTGGGGGGAGTGTCCCTTTTCAGAGGGCCCCCCCCCTTGCTGCTATTGGCCTTAGGATTAGTCCCCGGGCAACGAGTTGAGATCGCCTTCCTCAAGATGTAGTTGGTCGGTTGGCGGAGCCAGGCGGTTCCCCTTGTGGTGGGCGAGCGGATCTTCAGACCTCTTCCAGGATGGTGAGCCGTGGGTTGAAGGACTCACTGTGGTTTCTGGTGATGCCAGCCTTTAGGAAGCAGGTGACGAAGACCATCATTGTGGATGTGTCCCAATCATGGGATTTACGATGTGACCTTCTCATCCACAGCGATCTGTTGAAATATTTTCGAGAAAGCGGAGGAGAGAGTAGAAGGAGCGTTGAAGTTTCTGCAGGTAATCCCTTTATTTATGGAATAAATAAGTATAACCCATGTCCATATGTACAACCCATTTGCTGATCCAGTGGTTGTGAGAGCATTTTCAGACAATCCTGTGAAGCATTAAGAGGGGGAGAGCCTATCTTGCTTGAATAGGTATAAAATCTGGACAGGCAAATACAGATTTATTGGCAGGTATAAGCTGGACCCGAGCTGTATTGGGGGGTGTGAGGCGGCCGCCTTCTGTTTTTACGGTTGGAGGTGAGAGAGGCTTTCTGTTCTACCAAGGACAGCCAAAGTATTGTAGGAAGTGCCCGATGTATGGCCATACGAGTAATGAGTGTGACTCATCTAAGAGATGTAGGTTGTGCCAGCAGGTGGGACATAAAGCGAAGGACTGCAAAGCTGGGAAGGTGTGCGATATTTGCAAACGCGCAGGACATTTGCCCAGACAATTCCCGGAATATGAAAGGGAGCGCAAGAAGTACCAGAGCACCAGGTTGGGAGGGGAGGCAGAACAGAGGGGGCAGACAAGGAGGGGGGGCTGAGCAGAAGGCTCCCAAGGAAGGGCGTCATGACAAACCCCGAGGTCTGCACCCAATGGTGTTCCACCGAGCGACGCGGCGGGGGGGAGCAAGGAAGTTAGGCTCTGATGCTGCGGCTGCAGAAGATGCTGCCGGCTACAGCTCTGCAACCCCCGAGATGGCAGAGGGTGGTTGAGGGGACCACGCGGGTGGTCCCAACGTTGATGCCAATTTCCCCCGTGGAGAGGAGATGGAAGTTAATGAATCGGATGGTCAGCCCCAGGACTGTCCGCAAGGGGTAGAAATCATTATTGAAAGAGCAGAGCAGACTGCTAGCACAGCATATAGTCCTTTTGTGGCGCCTGTGCTGCTTGGGGACATCTCTTCCAGTGAAGAGGAGGAGAAGGAGAAGGAGAAGATGAAGGATGATGATGTTGGTGGGAAAGAAGACAGGGAGTGTGGGCAGCGTGTGACTTACACCTCTGATTGACTCAGGTGGCCGGTAAACGGACTCGGTGGAGAAGGTGGAGAGTGGGAAGGAGAGCTCTCTGCATATTGCTTTTCCTGGGGCCTTTGAGGAGGAGGAGGTTGCCAGTTCACGTGGAAAAGGCTGGTCTGAAGGACTAATTTTTTTAATTTTTTTTTATGATGGCTTTTTTTTCCCTTTGTATTTGTTTATGGCTCTTATCGTGGCCTCGCTAAATGTTAGGAGCCTAAAAGCCGGTCCTAGAAGGGCTTTGATCTTGGGATTTTTTGGGATCTGTTAATGCGGGCATTATCTGTGTGCAGGACTGTGGTGTGGAGGACCTGCATGGCATCACTGAATGGGGGAAGGGGTGGCTGTGTGGGCACCCTGTTGTGAAACTAGAGCGGAAGGTGTGGGGGTGCTTGCGAAAAATCCTGAAGTTAAAGTGCTGTGATGCCCGGAAGGTGTTTGGTAGTTATGTTGCAATAGGAGAAAGAAAAGCTACGTCTGATTAACTGCTACGCACCTGCAGATAAAAGGGGTCGGAAGGTGTTTTTGGATACTGTGAAGCTTCAGTTACCTGAAAGAGTGTCAACAATTGTTGTGGGTGAGACAACAACTGTGTGAGAAAGGGGTGTGACAGGCACAGTGTCAGTGAGGGAGGAGGGGTGGATGTGACCCCCGACTTTTAAATGAGATAATTGATGATTTTAGGCTAAAAGATGTTGCTGTGGTGGTGGAGGGGGAACAGGCGGCGCATACCTACCTCAGATAAGGTGACGGTATTGTCGAGTATCCATTTACTGTTACGATCTGAATTTGTGAAAATTTGAGCATATGAGACAATTCCAATCCTGTTCTCAGATCATAAAATGTTATCTTGTAAGTTGGAGTTGGGTGAAGGTGTGAAATTTCGTAATGGCTGGTGGAAGTTAAATGTGGCCGTTTGAGGATGAAAAGGTGTGTATAAAATGTTGTACTTACAAGTATGTGCAGGAGAAAAGCTGTGGAAAAGAAAGAGAGTGTGTGTTAGTAAAGAAGTTACACTTCTTGTACAAGTGTAAAAAATTAGGCATCGATGTGGAGAATGAGCTGAAGGATGTGAGAGTAACGCGAGACCAATTCCTGAAAGAGAACGGGAAAGCCATTATTTTCAATGCCAAAATTAAAGATTTGGGAAGAGGGGGAGCAGTGTACAAGGTACTTTAAGAAGGCCTTTTCCAGCAAGAAAGTTATGACTACAGTGCTGTCAGGGGAGGAGGACGTGAAGGGCAAGAAGATAATGGTGGAGGTCTTTTTCTTTTATAAAAATTTGTATAAAAAAAAAAAAGGTACAAGAGGGGAGTGCAGGAGGAGCAGCAGGAGGAATACTGCAGGGTGCTGGGCAAGTGCCTGGAGAAGGAAAAGGCGGAAGGGTCACTGAATGAAGTAACCGAGTTGGAGGTGGAAAGCATTCTAAAGAGCATGCATCAAAACAAGACTCCTGGAAAGGATGGGTTCCCTGTTGAACTGTATATTCAACTCTGGCCAGTGCTGAAAGGGCACCTGACAGAAATGGTTAAGTACTGCATTGTAAAGGGGGAATCATCCTCTACCATAAAGGAGGGGGCAATTACTCTCATTTTTAAGAAAGGGGACCGACGGGAAGTCAAGAACTGGTGCCCAATTACACTATTAATTGTGTACTACAAAATAGTGGCAAAAGTATTGGCCAGTAGGCCAAGTCTGGTGGTACATAAATTGGTGGGGGAAGGACAGATTTGTGCCGTCCCTGGTCGGAGGATCTCTGATATTTTGATTTTGCTGCGGGACCTAGTCTTGTACACACAATTGAATAATATGACGCTGGTTCTGATGGGGATAGACCTCGAGAAGTCATTCGATAGGGTGGCACATTCCGTTTTATTTAAAGTTTTGCAAGAGATGGGGATCCCAACCCCCTTTTTGAAGACCCTGAGAGGGTTGTACACAGGGATTGTTAGTCAAGTGTTGGTCAACGGCATTCAGTCAGATTTTTTTCCCATTATGGCTAGGGTAAGGCAGGGTTGCCCCCTGTCGCCCATCATGTTCATATGTGCCATTGACCCTCTTTTGCGTCATGCACAGAGGGATAAAGGGTTAAAGAGTTTTTTTCTTCCAGGGAGTAGAGGTGAATGTGCTAAATCAGTCTGCTATATGGATCACGTGACTTTAATCTGCTCCTCTGAGGTGCACCCCTGGAGAGCAGAGTTGCACCTAAAATTATTCACTAGCATGTCAGGACTAAACGTCAATTGGCAGAAGAGCCACATTTCTATGCTAAGCGGATCTGGAATGCTGAAGGAGGTGAAAGTTAAAGTGTTGGATTCGGTGGTGATCCTGGGGACGCATTTCGGAAGAAATTTATTGAATCAAGTGAATGCTGAGAAGGCGCTGGAGAAGGTCCGGAAGAAGGTGGATTTCTGGAAACTTAGAAAGCTGACTTTTACAGGGAAAGTGCTGGTGATTAAATCAGTGGTTCTGCCATGTTACTTTACTACAGCCTGATTTTTCCCCCCTAATGCAAGATCACTGCAAAAAATAGTGAGAATGCTTTTGTCTTTTTTTGGGGTAGCAAGATAGAAAGGGTGGAGGGGAGCGGAAAACAGTAATGAAGAGTCTAGAGGGAGGGGGCTGTGGATTTCCTGACGTTCCAGCCTTTTTGAGCATGCATTTTTGGCTAGGGTGGGCCCTGATAAAGTGGGGCTGGTGTGGGAAAGTCATGTTAAGGCCTACAGCTTTGGTAACCCCTCCTTTTTAACTGAAATTGATGTCCTTTTTTGGATTAAATAATTTGAATGAGCTGGGAGAAAGTGCTGTGGATAAGAAGAGTCTGGTGAAATGGATGCGAAGAGAAGAAGTGAGAACAAACATCTGTGGCCTCGGTTCCAGATTAGCAGAGGCATGTTGGAGGAGGTTCCTTTTAGGAGGTACATCTAATAAGGCAGAAAGAGATCTCTTGGCTAGCCTTTCATGGAGTATTATTAACTAAGACCTTTTTAAGAGCTAGAGACCTGTTTAGGGATTAGATATGCCCTAAAAAAGGTTGTAACGACTTGAGACTGCATAACATGTTCGGTTCTATTGCTCCTTTGCACAGAAGGTGAGAATGAAGCTGGCTCCCTTTATGGAGGAAAAGTTTACAGAAGGTGGTCTGTTTCTTTGGGTTGGTGGAGGGATGGAGGGCAACACGGAGGAAAATAGTTTTTTACAGCCATTTTAAAAGAAGTGATGTGGGATGTGAGGTGTTGGGAAGTGATAAGAAAATTTGTGGCATCTGATACTGATTGTGTAAATTTGATTCTGGCCAAATTGTATGTGGTGATGTTGGTGGATAGGAGATGGATGGGAGTGGATGAAGCGAAGGAGTATTGGGGGTGGAGTAGGTGGAAGAGGGGTGGGAGGGTGGGGGTAGGGGGATTGTATATTGTATTTTAAGTGACCTTTTAAATTGACTTGAGAAAAGTAAAGTATGTCCAGATGATGATTGAAGTAAAAGTACCTTGAAAGACCAAGTTCGGAAGGCTCTGGGTGAATAGTTTTGCTGAAGCCTGGACTTGCTTGTGATCTGATG
Source organism: Rana kukunoris (assembly GCA_029574335.1). Taxonomy (NCBI): domain Eukaryota; kingdom Metazoa; phylum Chordata; class Amphibia; order Anura; family Ranidae; genus Rana; species Rana kukunoris. The sequence goes on from CM056052.1 coordinate 57,935,023, forward strand.
GTAAAAAAAATCTGTTCTCATCAGTTGTCAGAGGAGCGCTGAAGCACCTCCTTTGGGAGGGTGGATGCAATCCAATGACGTCATTGCTAGGCATGTGCAAAAGTGAAAAATTTGTTTCGTTTCAATTCGTCATTTAATACATTTTGTTAAGTTAGGTTCGTTACATGTGTTGAATTTGTTTTCGGAATTCGTTCGTTTTCGACCGAATTTCGCAAAAAAAAACGGTCGAAATCGAAAATATTTCAACCAGATTAGAAAACAAATAGTCTCTTTTCGAATAGAATTATTTTCGAATTAAATCCGAAAATATTTTTTTATTTTTTTTCGAATTCCGATCGAATTTAGTCCGCGGGTATTCGATTCGGAATTCGAAAAAAAAAATTATTTCCGAATTTAATTCGAAAAAAATTCTATTCGAAAAGAGACTGTTTTCTAATCTGGTTGAAATATTTTTTTTTTTTCGAAATTCGGTCGAAAACGAACGAATTCCGAAAACAATCGAAATATTTCGCTAATATAGCAATTCGGGAATTCGTATGCATCCGAATGTCCGAATAATGGAAAATTCGTCCGAATTTCGATTCGGAACGAAACGACATGCACATGCCTAGTCATTGCACCTGGAAGAATGGTTTCAGAAGGGACTACGCCGAGCTGCCCGACAGATACTGGGGGGCGGCCAATGGTCGAGTCTGAGCCATCTGGAAGGGTGCTTCTGGTGAGGATGGAGAAACATGTGGTCGAAGTCAGAGGGCCGGGCCCCTGGCGTGGATTTGATGCAGTTTCCAACCCTGCCTTGCCAGTTTCTCGAGAGGGAAAGTTTGCCCCACCCTTAGGGGGGGTCTGATGTGTAGTACCTCCCTAAGTATAATTAGGTAAGGAGCGAAAGGGGCGTAAGGGCACTCTCCCTAAACCTCTGGAGCTCCTGATCATTCCTGGTGGGGTTGGGGGAAGGGGGGGCTCTGACTGTCCCGGCCGTGGGACAGGGTCCGTTGAAAAGCCTGTGGAGATGGTGCCATACATTGCATGAGTGTGTGAGGGGCACTCATCGTGTGGCACCTTGGAAACGGATCTCCACAATACACCTTTTCACACCTGCCTCTAGGGCCGAGCCTTTTGGCTAGGACCAGGGGAATTTTTGTTTCCTGGCCAGAGGGCCGGCCAATGTATTGTACGTTGGTCACTTTCTACTCACCTCTCCCACCTTCCTTCTTCCCCACTTTCTTTTTATTTATTCCCTGTGTGTCACATTACGTCTTTTTTTTGTTGGTACACTACACCTTATGTGTGATTAGTAGGGTGCTGGTCCTCAGGCCTGCTCTGAACGTCTTGGGAATAGGTGGCCATAGCCTTCTGGCTTAGTTCGCCTGCTCTCATGGGGTTTCCCTTCGGGGGAGCCTCACCGAGGAGGGTTCTGTTTCGACAGTCCCTCCACGGATGTTGGGTCCGTGTCGGCTTCGGCTGCATGGGCCTTTTTGGGTTTATGTGGCTTCGGCTACATGGACCACAGATTACTTCAGTCCCTGTCAGGAGCCCAACGCCCCGGGGGATCAAGGTTGGGTGCTTTTTCGGAGGACCAATTGACGTTGCACCAGTCACAGTTTTTTGTTGCACCTCTTTATGTGTGTGCACATTTTTCCTGCAAAGGGTGAAGTTTTTGGGTTGTGTTTTGCATGCCACCGGCTTTTCAATAGAAAAATAAAATCTATTCTTATCAGTTTAATATCAGGTACGTCACCCATCTGGGGACCATATATTAAATGTGTAGCGCTCACCCCCGAAGGAGGTGCTGATTAGTTTGGGACCGGCATGTTGAGTTACCAGTGATTTTTGTCTAGGGATAATATTGGTGAAGGTGGATAAAGAGCAAGTGTCCAGACATCAACTTGAGTTTTCAATGCTTTATTCCAGGGCCCAACATCAACATGGCACACAATAGAGAAAGGTTGATGAGCAAAGAGAGAATTACAGTATCAGGCCCTGGATATCAAAGAGAGAGCACGCCTGCTCTCAGCATCGTAAAGTTCAAACATTGCCACACCCGCCAGAGTAGGTAAAGTGCATCCGGACAGGTGATTAACTTAAGCCTGGCAGCCAAAGGGCCACTTTCAAACAAATTCACTGGGAGTAAACAGGGCCTCTGCCACAGGCCTGGTAAATTTTTAAGTTGTCAGAGTTAGAACTAATGAGTCCTCCCAGTAAGTCCCATTTTAGGGTCAACAATTGACAGCTGAAGTGTACCTGTCGTGTGGCTCTCCCGAGCCAATCCCCCACCGTACAGCTCCCAATTTTAGCTTCCGGCACTGCGTCGGTTTAACGGACAATTGCATGGTCGTGCGATGTGGCTCCCAAACAAAAATTGACGTCCTTTTTTTCCCCCCACAAATAGAGCTTTCTTTTGGTGGTATTTGATCACCCGTGTGGTTTTTATTTTTTGCGCTATAAACAAACAAAAAAAAAAAGTCACAATTATTTTTGCTTTTTGCTATAATAAATATCCCATTTAAAAAAGAAAAAAAAAAAAGTTTAGGCCGATACGTATTCTACATATTTTTGGTAAAAAAAAAAAAAAAAAAAACACGCAATAACCGTATAGTGACTGGTTTGCACAAAAGTTATATTGCCTACAAAGTAGGGGGCATAATTATGATTTTTTTTTTTTACTAGGAATGGCGGCGATCTGCGATTTTTTTTCGGGACTGGGACATTATAGCGGACACATCGGACACTTTTGACACATTTTGGGGACCATTTACATTTATACAGTGAACAATGCTATAAATATGCATTTATTACTGTATAAATGTAACTGGCAGGGAAGGGTTAACCACTAGGGAGCGGGGAAGGGGTTAAAGGTTTCTCCTAGTTTGTGTTCTAACTGTAGGGGGAGGGGCGGGAGACTGGGGGAGGTGACCGATTGTGTCCCTATGTACAACAGACACAGTATCGTCTCTCCCTGCCAGGGACGTGGAGCTCCACGTCCCAACTCAATTGTCGGCAATCGTGTGTGCCTGGCGACCATCGCGGCCGCCGGGCATACGCACGGTGTTCTCAGTGATGCGACGGGTGTGCGCGCCCCTAGCCGCTTTAAATGACAGGACGTCATATGACGTGCTGTCAGGACCATAGGAGTATCCTGCCCGCTGTCATTTGACGGCGGGCGGGTATCAAGTGGGTAAGGAAGAATGAGCAAAGATACCTCAAAAAATAATTGAAAGACTCTTGGCTGGCTACAAAAAGCATTTACAAGCTGTGATAATTGCCAAAGGGGGCAGTACAAGATATTTACTCTGCAGGTGCCATTTGTTTGTTTTCTGTAATTTTGAAAAAGTGTAAATGATGGAAATAAAATCTAACTTTTTTTACATATAATCATGTCTAATCTGTAATTTGATGCCTTTGAGAGTTTTCCATCTTTCCTTGGCTTCGTTATGCACATTAATACACATTTTTACCTGGGGTTCCCAAACTTTAATCCCCACTGTACATACTCATCTATCTGCCAAAGAGGGGAGACGTCCTGAGTGTTCCAGTTCTGGTAGTTTTTGGTGTGATTGAGCTTTACTGATCCACTGCTGTAAAGTGTGCTGGATCCATCCGTGATGGTAAGAGTATTCATTTCTCCCCCTGTCCATTGGTGAAGGCACTCCTGGGTGACCGTTTTCATATCACACCATATATACAGAAACCGCATACCAGTTTACATATACTGTGGACCGGATTTCCCCATTGGGCTACTACCACTCACAAGGATTGCGATACGTCTATGAATCAAAGACTGGATTTGTTAGTTATATTTTTTTGGTGGATGAATTTCACACATGTTTTTTATGTATGGTCACATGTACATTGGAACTTAATTTTTGTCATATGCTTTTATGACTCACTATAGTGCACATTGTATGGTCTATATTGCACACATTTTGGATGCAGTCACTTTCACTTCATTGTGCATATTACCAGCAATCCTTTTTTGTCAAAATTGTAGTGTTTAGCAGCTAATATTCACTGTTCACATGTTGGTGCAGTTTTTTACACTTCTTTGCAAATCTCAGTGGTAGTGCTCTAACCACTGAGGAACTAGCGGTCCTTGACCAAGGTTTAAAACATGCCCCAGTTAGAAATCTGAATACGTTTAATACATATATAGGAATCAAAAAAACACATCATAAAAATTAACAAAGAAATAAATACTTTATGAATCATTCCTTTCCGAAACCGAACATGAGTATGGACCCTCAGAGAAATACAAACATCATGCATAGCACCATGAGGAACAACACTGTATATAATCCACAAATATCAGATGAACATATTGGAGGTGTTCAAAACATTAGTACTACAAGATTTAGAAGCTTTGAAAGTGAAAAAGTAGTATGATCCTATCCACATCAAGAAAGGAATTCAATCATTGACTGAAAGAAAAGATTATAGTAATCCGCCCAGCGGATAAGGGTGGAACAGTAGTAATACAAGCTAAGGAACAGTATCTAAAAGAAATCGAGAGATAACTAGAAGAAGAAAACACCTATGTGAAACTTTTGGGTAATCCCACTACTAAGTACAAAAAATAATTGAAACTTCTCATCAACCAGGGACTGAAAAAAGACAAAGATTCTTAATAGAAAGGAATCTCGGTACCTTACACCGGAAACATGCAGAATCCCAATTATATACACCGTCCCTAAGATACACACAAATAAAGAGAATCCACTGGGAAGGCCAGTTGCAAACGGCATAGACTGACATCCAGACTTGTACATAAATAATTACATCCAACCGGCAGTCCAAGGGACACAAGCATACCTAAAAGGACACAAAGCATATACTCCAATTAATGGAGACGGTTCCAGTAATAGAGGGAAGCACTCTGTTGGCTACAGCAGATGTTGCATCCCTCTCTACACTATAGTACAACACCATGAAGCCTGCCATGCCACTAAGTGGCTTTTAAAGCACCATAGCCACCTATTGTGCAAACAAAGTCCTAGATTCTCATCATACTATCAAGCACCTCTAGTGGTTCATGTTGTGCAGGACATGTTTTTACTTCACGATATGCCAAGTATCATGTTATGCATATGTAATTTGTAACATGTTCATGCGATTTTGTGGATGCAATTTGTGTTATTCAGTATGCTTGATATTATATCACAAGGCATAATAAAATGCTCCTTGCTAAGACTGCTCTTTGTCATACACCTCTCATTGCAAGTCCTTAACCAACTCCCCCATTTGTGTTGGAACCCAATTAAGCAATACTATATATCTTAAATGCTCACTCCGCATGGTGATTGGCCTCATTTAAAGTCCCGCTGACCAAACTTTCCTTTTTCGGCTGGGTAATAAAGAGCACTTATAAAGAGGACTTCCTATTTTGTGGACATTCCTTCATTGCCACTGTATTCATCAATCACATTAGACACTTCAACAGAGCCATTCGATAACATGCCATCCCAAATCTAACCAGCGGCTTGTGAGGGGGTAGCGCTACAAGCGCTATAGGAGACAGAGGAACCGAACAGTGAACCTATTGCAGTGGTTATGACATACATAACAAAGAAGACAAACGATAAATAAGCTGATGTGCTTTACATGCTTTGGCAGTGAGGTGAGAGTTCTGTGAGACCGGTGGAGGACACAGGAGTATGGTTCAATACTGCAATCTGGGAATAATATCCATCAAGATGATTATTGCTATATTGGAAGTCTGACCCTGCTTGATTCCACCATCTACCTACCTGAATAGAACTTTTTCCCCCAATTCTCCTGACATTCATTGTTATATTGAACCAATAATTTTGCACGTTCCTGCACGTTGCCCTTTTTTGGAGTTTTGTGCACTTTTTGGACTACTGATCATCAATTAACGGCATATTGCTGCAGTTTGCACTTTATCTGTGCACCTTGGGATTATTGATTATCCATTTAAGTTATATTTATATATTATACATAATCTTTTTACTGATCAGTTATTGTTATAATTTTGTGTTCACATTGATAGTTTATTCAGCACTAGAGAGACTTTTATAGTGTGTAAGATTTGTATTGTATTTTTTAGGATCATCTACTACTCTTAAGTTATTGGTGGGAGTTTGTGAAAGTTAAGCTGCACAGCTTCTTTCAGGCAAGGGGACATCAGAAAGTGTGTGCCAGGAAGAGGGAACTCAGGAGACTGCAGGACTTATCACTTCGGCTGGGACGTTAGGCAGTACCTGGGAGGACACCAAGAAGAGCCTGAAACAAGGTACTTCGAGGAAGAATACAGGCACATTGTCTTCCGTGACAAGCTGGAGAATTTTGAGAAAGGTGAGAAGTAGGGATGAGCTTCGTGTTCGAGCCAAACTCATGTTCGACCATTCAAATTATGTACATTATGGGCAGTTCGTGCCAAATTCGAGTGCCATGTCACGGCCCATAATTCACTGCAGAATTGAAGTGCATTGCTGGCTGATGATTGGCCAAGCATGCACTATGACCTGCATGCTTGAGAGAAAGAGACATTTACTTTGAGTTTGATAGAGCAGGCAGGCGAGTCAGTTAAAGTTACAGTGTGTAGAGAATAATATAAATATTATATATATATAATATACATGCATCCCAGGTGTTGTATATTTTTACACTGTATTGGAGTTTAGATAGATCCATTCCTGTGTGCTCCAATATACTGACAGGCAGGCAATTGTGTTAGCTGCAGTATTCTTACTTGGTGTACTGTGTCCTCTGCACAGAGTGCACCTAAGGCCTCGTACACACCATCGGACTTATCCGATGAAAACAGTCCGCGGACCATTTCCATCGGATATGTCCGATCGGGAGTTTGATCCGATGGCGTGTACACACCATCGGATCAAATTCCTCGCCGCCGGACGGCGCGGTGACGTGGCGGTGACGTTGACGCCGCCACGTCACCGCTACGTCACCGCACCAGGAAGTAAAACACTTCCGCGCATGCGCCGAATACATTCGGCGGCGGCGGTGCGGGACGACATGTCTGCTGGTAAGTGTACTAACCAGCAGACATGTCGGGCGGACAGATTCCCACCGGATAGATTTCAAAGCTTGCTTTGAAATCTGTCGGGTGGACAAATCTGTCCGCTAGCCCATACACACGAGCAGAGATGTCTGCTCAAACGGTCCATCGGACCGTTTTCAGCGGACATATCCCCTCGTGTGTACGAGGCCTAAAGCTACGTGAATGCATTTTCTGGTGTTCTCACATTATTACCACAGGCAGTGATCAGGGATTATTGTCAGTATTTGTACAGCTACATCTCTCTGCAGGCCATTAGTATGTCTGGAAGGACAACAAAAAGAGGCAGAGAGTCCAGACCTGATAAAAGAGGGCTAGCAGGCTCTGCATCTAGAGGCAACAGTGCTGGTCGTGGACACGGTGCACCCTCATCAGCACGTGGCCGTGGGACACGCTTGTCCTTTTTTTTCAGCAAAAGAAAAAATGTGGGAGGGTAACAAGCCCTGGGACTTTAAAGGTGTCACAATGAAAGGTAGATCCAAACAGTTCAGGTAATTGATCACTGAAAGAAAAAGCCAGTGAAATGGTGGATGATTACCTCAGACCACATGTGGAGGGTCTGACGTCTTATCTGCAGGACACTGGGGAGGGACCTTCGGAGGACCCTTGATGACATCAATGTACCCCCCCGGATCTTGGCTTGTCTCTCTTGATGTTGAGGCCCTCTACAACGCCATCCCACACCAGTTGGGGGTGCGGGTTGTGAAGGGCTTCATCTCAGAGAGCACTGAAACCTTACCCCAGTACAACCAGTTCATTGTGGATCTGTTGAGTTTCATTTTGACTAATACCATCTTTCTATTTGGTTGCTCCCACTTCCTCCAGGTGCAGGGAGTTGCTATTGGGACCAATTGTGCCCCCTCCTATGCAAACCTGTACCTGGGGGGGTGGGAGAGCAACCTATTCCATCAAGATGCCATTCAGCCATACCTTGAGCAAATCCCACGTTGGCGTTGCTTTATTGATGAAGTCTTTTTCATCTGGACAGGGTCACAGGAGGACTCGTTGATATTTATTGACAGTCTCAAAATCAATCAGTTTAATCTTAAATTTACATTTGAGATGAGTTGAGATAAGATCCCTTACTTGGATTTGGAGATTCAAATCCTGAAAGATGGAATGATTGGCACCTCCCTTTTTCGGAAACCCTCAGCAGGGAATGCCCTGCTTCAGGCTTTTAGCTCCCACCCTGAACCCCTTATATCCAGCATCCCGTACCGGCAATATCTCAGGCTCAGACGGAACTGCAGTTCTGAGTCTGACTTCACACGGGAAGCGCTAATACTGCAAAGTCGCTTTCAGGAAAGGGGGTACAGTAATAGATGCCTGTAGAAGGCATTTGCTAGAGCCAAAATTAAGAGTAGATGCTCACTCCTCCATGACTCCAAACCTTTAAAATCCAACCCAGGGACGAGGGTCATCACCTGATTCTCTGGCCACCATCGCTAGATTAGGGAGATCCTTCAAAAGCATTGGTATTTGTTGATGGGTGATGAGGCTGTGTCCAAACATGTGAATGCATACCTTCAATTCACCTTCAGCAGATCACGGGTACCAGACCATGCCATAACTGTCCCTATTGCAGATACATCTACTCAGCAGCTACCATCATGCTCCCGAACGGACGTACACAAAAACCTAATTTCTCAGCCAATTGCCAATCCATAGGCATTGTGTACATTATGCAGTGCTCCTGCAATGCCTTTTATATTGGGAAAATCAAACGACCCTTCTTTCATCGCATTAGGGATCATGTATCCCTGGTCTGGAAAAAGAAGATGGAAACCCCTATTAGCAGGCACATTGGTCTATTCCATAAAACTTTGATAGCTTCCAGATGCACTTTTTTGCATTAAAACACATGTCCCCAGGAGATCTGGGGGTGATGACGACAAACAACTTCTCCAAAAAGAAGCGAAATGGATCCATCAGTTGTCCACCCTCAAACCTCCAGGGTTAAACGATATCTTCAGCTTTAAACCATTTCTCTAATATTCCTTCTTCCTTTATCTTTTCTTTCTTCTCTTTTTGACTGTATCTAGATTGAGTTGCATATGAAATGCTTAGATGGTCACCCAAATTCAGTGAAATCATATATGGATACATTGCTGAGCCCTCTTGGCAATTATCTGGGCCCTTACCTCCACATGCTTCTATCCAACTTGGGACAGAATGTCGACGTATGAGCGCTTCCCTGTGCGCATGCTCACAACTACGCCGGCCCAACTTCCTGGGATACGCCGGCCCACCGGCTTACTCTGAGCGCAAAAATACGCCCAGACATGCGCCTGTCCAGAGCAAAAGTACTGCCTGCTTCCCCCCTGAGCATTGTACTTTTGCTTGGTGATGGCTACTAGCGTTCCCCGCAGGCAGAGGAGGAAGACAAATTTCAACCAGCAGGAGCGGACAGCCCTCATCTCTGCTATGGAGAGGTATGACACCTTCCTCCATGGTGCTAAAAGTCGCCAGACCAGCCGGGACAGGAAACAGGCCATCCTGGAGACCATTGCTGGCTAAATCAATAGCTTTGGCTATGAGACCCGGACAGCCAATGATATAAACAAAAAAAAAAGTGAGGCACAAGGTCTGGGAGAAGCTTGACGCCATCAGGAGGCACCAGAGGGGCACGGGTGGTGGACCCCCATGTGCGGTGAGCTTGACCCCGGAGGAGGAGGTGGTCGTCCGGTGTCTGGAGAGGGATCAGTTGGAGGGATTTAATTCTGTGGATAAAACCTCAAGGACAGGTAAGTGTTTTTTATCCCCTATTTGGTGTGTAGTATGTGGCGGGGGGGGGTGGAAGGGGACACGTGCCAAGTGTGTGGGTCCACCAACATGTGTATGCTTTGTGTCATCCACAGATGTGCTTGAGGGAGCTGGGCCATCATCTTCCGGTGGCCATCCCACACCACCCCCCCAAATGCATCCTGAGCCAGACCCCCTGGGTAGAGAAGATGCAGTGGAGGGGAGTGCCCACACCTTTCCTGTTGAGGTGGTTAAGGAGGAGCCGGTTGTGTCAGACCAGGAGGTCTTTCTTTTTTTGGAGTCTGCCTTTTCGGCCGGGCTCTCTTGCATCTCCTCCCCCATCAGGGGAACCCCCTCAGCCTCCTGCCCCATCAGGGGAAGCCCCTCAAGGGCGTCTCCTTACCCCCGGGTCCAACCATCTCTTGGCCCCAGGAAGGTGACCTGTAAGACCAGGGGGGTGTCTGATGTGGTCCATGATCATATGGCAAGGGACCAGGCCCGTCAGACCCAGCATATTGGGGACCTAGTCGGGCACCTGGATCAGGTGGCTGCCAGCCTGGCCTCCATGGCCCAGATGACAGAGGCAGAGCAGGACGTGAGCTGCAACTGCGCATCAGTAGTCACCAGCCTGGGGGAGGTGCAGGCAGATGTTCGCACCCTTACTGCGGCCATCAAGGCGAACACAGCTGCCATCCGGGTTCAGGGGAGGCAGAGGCAGCGTGACCAGCGGCATAATGTGACCCGCCAGCTGGATGCAGGCCCAGACTTTTATAGCCGGATTGCCGTGGCCTTAGAGGGCATGCAGCCAACACCTGCCAGGAGTGGCCCACCCAGGGATGAGCCACCTCCAGATGCCTCACCCGAGGCTCCCGCCAGGCAGCTGAGGAGCCAGAAAGGTGCCACCAAACGGAGCCCCCGTCAGGCCAAATGAGTGGCTTCTTTTTTGGCTCTTTTTTTTTTGTATTAATGCTCAGGCCATGAGCCTTTTTTTTGGATACTGCACACGGGCAGTAGTGCAGACTACAGTGTAAATGGTGTGTGTATGTGGGGGTGACACTTCTGCCAGTAAGGGGTGTCACCCTCGGTCGTTGGGGAGAAGTTATCCCCACGGCCGTGTGAATGTAGTATGAATGGACAGCGACATCATTGGGGCCTTGGCGCGGCGTAGCCGCTCCAAGTCCTACATGTTGGATTTGGGCTAATCAAATGTGATGTGGATGTGGTGTGTGTGTGTGATCTAGGGACCACAGTGGTGTGCCATGATGAATGTGTGTGTTTAAAGGGCAAAGAAACCTACCACGAGGACCCTCCTGACTGCTCTTCCCTCAGCAGACGGGGTAGCCTCTGGCGGGGGGGCACTGTGGTTCGGGGGTCAGGTCATCACATATGTCAATCTGCAGGCACTTTCTCATGGCAAAGTTGTGCAGCATGCAACATGCACCAATGATCTGACACACAGATGTGGCATGGGGGGCTGTAGTGCCACGTGTGCAATCAATGGCCCCGATGGTGCGTGGGAATCCTGCATTGCCTTCTGCCGCAAATGCTCATTGGTGGGTCTGATAATGTGGTGGGACATGCGTCTGAGGATTGTGGGGACAACCTGGTGCACACATCTGCTCATGGTGGATTGTCACATCCCAGCCACGACTCCACTTGTACGCTGGAACGAGCCACTGGCAAGGAAATTAAGTGTTGCCAGTACCTTGACCAGTGGTTGCACTGCTTGTGAGCGGTGTGTCTTGCTGGTGATGTCATCTTTTAGGGCTGTGGTTATTTCAAAGATGGCATCAGGGCTGAATCTGAAAATGCGATACACCTCCTCATCACCCATGCCAAAGAGGCTCATGCGCGTGCGGTATATCCTCTCACGTGCCCTCCTCCTCCATGTCGGTGGACTCATTAGTAGTGCTAGGACCACGGCTGCCCCTGGCATGTTGGCAGACAGATGTGTTGTCCTGCAAGTGGGGTTGCTCAGCTTGCCGAGTTCTCTCCAGCTGACCTGTGCACGTCATGTGTTAAGATAAACCAGCTATTTGTTGGAATAACTTTGCGCTGGACATACGACTTGTGCGCGGCGCACGTAGCCATCGTCAGGCGCAAATACGTTCGCGAATCGGCATATCTCCCTCATTTGCATATTTGAATAGGAAATCAATGGGTGCGCCAGATGCATCCAGCGTAAATATGCGCTTACGATACGCCGGCCTAGGAAAGTTAAGTCGGCCGGAGAAAGCCTATTTTCAGGCGTATCTAGTTTGGTGGGTACGGCGCATAGATACGACGGCGCATCTTTACATTTACGCAGCGCATATCGACATACGCCGGCGTAAGTCTTTCTGAATCTGGCCCTATATCTTTTAGATAAATTGATTATATACATCTGTCAATTTCATTTTTGCCTGTTTTTTTACCAAATGCATTTTAGCGATTCACACTCAAATTGTCTTGCTATTTTGCCACTTCCCCGTGTTGTACCGGATCCCTTCATATCCTGGTTTGCCCCTTAAGTTCAATCACTCGCTATATGGGCACTAGTGGCGCACCCCAATGGGTTGGACCAGTGGTCAGTTAGGTCCTCCTGGGTGATCCCATCCTTAGATGTCGCCGCACGCCCCTAATGTTTGTTAACCACTTCAGACCCGCACTATTGACAAAATACGTCAACAGCGCGGACCTGAGGCGCCAACTGGACGTCTTTGGACGTCATTTATAGTGCATTACCCGCACGCACCACTGGGTCCCGCCGCATCGCTGAGGATCCGATGCATGTACCTGGCGGCCGCGATGTCCGTCGGGTACATGCGATCGGCGGGAAAACAAGAAGATGACAGCAGGGACGTGGAGCTCTGTGTGTAAACACAGAGTTCCACGTGCTGTCAGGGACATAGGGACACAGCATCGGTCACCTCCCCCAGTCAACCCCCTCCCTCCACACAGAACACACCCAGGATACACATTTAATCCCTTCCTCACCCTCTAGTGTTAACCCTTTTACTGTCAGTCACATTTATACAGTAATTTGTGCACTTTTATAGCACTGATCGCTGTATAAATGTGAATGGTCCCAAATTTGTGTCAAAAGTGTTTGATATGTCCGCGGCAATATCGCAGTCCCAATAAAAAAAAAACGCAGATTGCTGCCATTACTAGTAAAAAAATAAATAAAAAAAATCATAATTCTGTTCCCCATTTTGTAGGCGCTCTAACTTTTGCGCAAACCAGTCACTTATTGCAATTTTTTTTTTAATGGGATATTTATCGCAACAAGTAAAATATATATTTTTTTTTAAATTGTCACTTTTTTTTGTTTATAGCCCAAAAAAAAACAAAAAAAACGCAGAGGTTATCAAATACCACCAAAATAAAGCTCTATTTGTGAGGAAAAAAGGACGTCAATTTTGTTTGGGAGCCACGTTGCACGACCACGCAAATGTCAGTTAAAAGCGACGCAGTGCCGGAAGCTGAAATTTTGCCTGGGCAAGAAGGGGGTTTATGTGCCCAGTAAGCAAGTGGTAATGTACAAATGGCCATTCCAGCTGGTCTACCCTGTCCAGCTAGCTTTCTGGACTGTTTTCCAGCTTCCACGATGGTGCCAGCCACCTTGGCATCATCGATGATGCCTGCCCCGCGCTCGTACGCATGCGCGGTCGTCCAGCTTTTGTACAGAGGCGGGCGGCTGTGCTAGTGCACGGCATCCCCAGCAACCAATTGTGGGTTGTGCCTTAGACTTCTGACAGAAGCCCACACCCGGCAATGACGTCAGATGCCATCCGGGGGGGTATTTAAAAGCGCTGCTATGCCTGATCGGACTGTATGTCCCCTGTATTGACAGGGTCCCATCCAATCCACAGCCGGACTCCACTCTTTGGGGTGACCCAAGCTTCCACCCTTAGGTATGGACTATTTCTGCTTTTTTATCCATCCTCCCCTTTTGGGGCTGCGGGATACATGCTTTATTTGTGTATCACCGATATCATTATTATTAATGGTTTGCGGATTTTGTTTCAAACAGCAATCCAACTAGATGAGGGCATCCTCTGCTGATTGTAGCCTGGCGGCGATGTTGTTAATTTCCTATGTGTTGAAGTACATCACTCCAGCCAGATCTGAACTGACCCTATGTAGTTCCTTTCAATAGCCCAGAGATATTGAGATAATAAGCCCAGAGATATTGAGATAATATATATATATATATATATATATATATACACATATATACACACATACACATACATACATACACACACACACACACACACACACACACACACACACATACATACATTTATATTTCTATACTGCATGGCTAGATGTAATGAGTCTTGCTTATTTAGAATCCACATTGGTCTGCTACCAATTTATTGATTCTTGTTTGATTCATTACTGTCACCTTTATTTACTGTAGCCTTTTGATTGTCTTATTTGGACGAACTAGGTTCATTGGGGTCTGTTACGGGTTGAAGATGGCAAAAACTATTGAAGTCTCTTCAAAGTTATTCTGAAATTTAAAAAAAAAACACAACGTTTTTATTCAATGCATTTGGATTGCCTGTGGCTCAGATAGGCAAGATTGCTCATGGTCGTTTACTGGATGTAGTTACATCCGTTTTGATCTATGTGCATCAGTTACTGCTTTTACAAATCCTGTCGTCATTTCCATTACCTTATTGATATTATTACTGAATATATATATATATATATATATATATATATATATATATATATTATATATTATATATTTTTGAGAATCATGGTATTGTCCAATGTAAATGTAACTATATCATTTAGAATGCTTAATTTCTTATGGATTATTATTTTTCTAGTTAATCCTGTATACGCTCCTAATGAAGCTCTCTTTTGAGTGAAACATGTTGGGCATCAACAATACAGGTTCTGTTGCGGCTCTTCAATGAAGCCGTTAATAGTCCTAGGGATTTAATTTCAACTGCTTGAATCTCTTTTTTTCTAATGTGTATGTTAATTAATAAATGATTTCTTATTTATTACATCTGTTTGGATCTACCTTTCATTGTGAAACCTTTAAAGTCCCAGGGCTTGTTACCCTACCCTACCCTACCCTTCCACATTTTTTCTTATGTTCATTGAATGGGATGTGGTGTCTAGATTTGACCTCCTATGTCTCACCCACTTGTTTTTTTTTTTCGGCAGCTGGCCGTGTTGAGCCACAACATGTCCAACACTTGGAGGATGAGGATGGCTTGGTCATCCACTTTACCCTCAACCCAGGCTCAGGGTACTTTGGCAAGGCAGCTGCTGACGTGGCCTCTTCCCTCTGCTCAATGGCATCAGTCACTCCTTCCCTAGCCCCACCATGTCCTCTTGAGGAGTCCTCCAAACTGTTTGACCACAGTGTTGGGTACATGTTGCAGGAGGATGTGCAGCATTTTGAAGGCTCCGATCATGGTACACTGTTAGAGGAAGGCAGTAATGTGAGCCCAGAGAGAGGGGGTGCCCAAGGAGGCAATCTGTCAGTCATGTTTCCCCAGCTGCAGCACACTGCCAGGTTTTCTACAGTGATGAGGGAGGGAGGGGGTGATGAGGCCATTGACTCCATGTGGGTGCCAGAGGGGAGGAGGTGGCACATCAACGAGGCAGGATGCCCTCCAGGGACCAGCTTAAGGGTAACACACCAACTGCATCACAACGCAGAGCTCTACATGTGCAGGGCACTGCTGTCTCTCCGCGTTATTCCAAAATGTCTTTGGTGTTGGCTTTTTTTTATACAAGGGCATCAGATTGCACCACTATTTGCTAGACATGTGCAGACTGGAATATTTTGTTTTGTTTTTTCGTTTGGAAAATACATTTATTTAGTTACTCCCGAAAATCGTTTTGATTTATGTGGTTTTCGTCGGGAAAGTTTTCGTCCGATTTTCGTCTTTCAAATTTCTACCTATTCACTGTATTCACAACGACGATTTTCGATGCTTTGTCGAATTTTCGTTTAATTCGACAAAGCATCGAAAATCGTCGTTCTGAATACAGTGAATAGGTAGGAATTGAAAGACGAAAATTTGACAAAGCATCGAAAATCGTCAGATCGGAACGAAAACTAAAATAAAGCATTTTTTATGTCGGATCTTTTGGTTTTCGTTTCTTGCGCTTTCGTTTTCATTCGTTAAAATGATAACGAAAATGCATTCTAACAAAAACGAATGCACGTCTACTATTTGCAGCGCATGTCGCAAGCATATCTCGTGTGGCCAAAACATCACCCACTTGGGCACCACATGCTTGACCAGACATAGGTCGACCTGCCATGCAGTTTGTTGGCAAACGTACCTCAAAAGACTCACATCAAAGAAGAAAGCGGACCTCTCCTTGCTCCTCATTAGCTGGTATCTTTAACCCCACTATATATTCTGTCCTCTCTGAAGCCTGCACTGATAGGACTGAAGGTGTAGAATTAGGTGTGTCACAGCCAAGTACTTGCGGGCAATCTACTAAATCGGTACACCAAATGTCAGATTGTACCAGGAAAATTTCCCTGCCCCAGCTTCTGCAGCGCCAAAAGAAGTTCTCTCCTAGCCATCCACATGCCCAGCGGTTGAATGCTAGCTTAGCTAAACTGATAGCACGTCAACTGTTGCCTTTTCAGTTGGTATACTCTGCCACATTCCGTGAGTTTGTGGAATGTACGGTACCTCAGTAGCAGGTTCCCAAACGCCACTTTCTCACAGAAGGTGATTCCGGCTCTCTACCGGCATGTGGAAGGCAATGTCCATGCCTCGCTGGACACGGTGGTCAGTGGTAAGGTGCATATTACTGCTGACTCTTAGTCCAGCAAGCATGGACAGGGACGTTACCCATCTTTCATTGGGTGACTCTGCTGGCAACTGGGAAGGATGCAGGACAAGGTACAGAAGTGTTGGAAGTTGTTTCCGCCACCATTCCTCCAAAATGCTACTACTGGTGATTGTGTCACACCTCTATCCTCCACCCCCTCCTCTTCTTCCTTTGTGGCCACTTCCTGTGCTGAGTTATCCTCTGAACCAGCAGTGCTTCGAAGGCATTCAAGGGGCTACGCAGGTACACAGGCAAAAAGATGCCATGTGGTGCTTGAGCTGGTGTGCTTGGGGGACAGGAGCCACACTGGGGCAGAGGTTCTTTCAGCTCTGCAGGGGTAGGCTCAGAGGTAGTTGATGCCATGCCAGCAACCTTTCTCCGCCCTCTGACAGGGACAACTGACCTATGTGCCCCGTTTTTCTTATGTCCTTAACTTGGTGGTGCAGCGGTTCTTGGGCAGGTACCCGGGCTTACAGGATGTCCTGAAGCAGGCCAGGAAACACTGTGTGCATTTCAGATGGTCATATGCCAGTGCTCGGCTGGCTGACCTCCAAAAGCAATACAATCTGCCTAAGAACGGCCTAATCTGTGACATGACCACCAGGTGGAACTCTACGTTGGCCATGCTGCAGCGGCTGCACACACAGCAGAGGGCCATCAATAAGTATCTGTGCCAGTATGGCACCAGGACAGGGTCAGGGGGAGCTTGATCCCCCCCCCACGCCAATGGGCCATGATCAGGGATGCATGCACTGTCACCATTTGAGGCCACGAGGATGGTGAGCAGTGCTAGTGCATGCATCAGTGACACTGTCCCTCTTATCCACCTGTTGGAGCACACGCTGCATGGAATAATGGACAGGGCCCTTAAGGCAGAACAGAGGGAGGAAGAGGACTTCCTCACCTCTCAAGGCCCCCTTTATCCAAACAGTGTTCCTGCTTGCCCGCCTATCACACAGGACGAGAAGGAGGAGGATTGTGTCAGCATGGAGGTGGAGCCTAGCACTCAGCATCAGTCTTTAAAAAGGGATCAATTACATTCCCAAGAAAAACATGGACTTGTACATGGCTGGGACAAGGCGGCTGAGGATCATGTCCTCCTCAGTGACCCAGAGGACGCTGCACCGAATGCCTCAGCAAACCTACACTGTATGGCCTCCCTGATCCTGCAAAGCCTGCGGAAGGATCCTCGTATTCATGCTATCAAGGAGAGGGATCATTACTGGCTGGCAACCCTCCTTGATGCACATTACAAGTGTAAGGTTGCATACCTTATCTTGCTGGCGCAGAGGGAGCAGAAGATGAAACATCTTCAGGCGGCCTTGCAGAAAGGTCTGTGCAACGCGTTTTTAGAGACTGGGAGGTTACAAAATCCTGGCCCTAGACAATGTGTTGCTGAGGCTTCGGTCAGTCAAAGAAGGAGCGCTGGAGAAGGTGACCATCTGACCGATGGGTTCAGACAATTTTTTAGTCTGCAGCCCTAAGGTATGACCGGTTCCAGCAATCAATCACCAGCGTCTATTTTACATGGTGCGGGAATACCTAGGGGCAAGATCAGACTTTGACACCTTTCCCACCAAAAATCATCTGGCTTACTGGATCTTGAGGATGGATCACTGGCCAGAGCTTGCACAGTACGCAATTGAAGTACTGGCCTGTCCTGCGTACTTTCGGAACGCACATTCAGTGCTGCTGGACGCTTTGTGACCGATCACAGGGTGCGCCTCTCCACTGACTCGGTCGATTGACTGACCTTCATAAAAATGAATCAGGCTTGGATCACCACCAGCTACCAAGCACCTGATGCTGATGTAACTGAATAATATTTTTGTTATGCTTATAATGTTTTTTGTTATGCTGAGTGACTATCATTTTCCTCCTCAATGATCATGCAGATATCTTGTAAGAACATTCTTGGTTCTGGGCACCGCCACCACTGGCAATGCCCAATTTTTCTACCCCTGTTCAACAGGGGCATGTAAATTACACTTCTTGATCCAATATTTCACAGCAGGGCCCATTCCTACGCCTACCAAGACTAACTGTGAAGACTTACAGTGTTGTGGCACCAGCACCAAAAGGCCCAATTTTTCTACCACTGTTCAATGGAATGGGATTACAATTCTTGATATAATAGTTCACAGCAGGGCATTCCAGCACCCACCAAGACTAACTGTAATGCCGCTTACACGCGATCATTTTTCGACATGAAAAAAAAAAAAAGTTTTTCCAACTTCATCATTAAAACGACGTTGCCCACACACCATTTAAAAAAAAAATGCTCTAGCAAAGCGCGGTGACGTACAGCACGTACAACGGCACTATAAAGGGGCATTTCCATGCGGATGACATCACCCTTGGGGCTGCTTTTGCTGATTTTGTGTTACCGCGTGTTCGTAAAAGTTTGGTAAAAGACGATTTGCGCTTTTCAGTCTTTGTGCTTTAAAGATTGTTTTCTGTCATTCAGTTGGTGCTTTTGGGTTCGAATCTGTCTTTCAGTGCTTGTAGTCAGTTCGTATATGTTTTTGCAGTGCGCTCTGGTCCGCTTGTTACTGTTTTTCAGGTCGCTCTTCAGAGGCCTTGCTGTTCTTCAGTGTGTTGTTTTAGTCCGATCTGATTAGACAACCGTTATCTAGCCATGTTACGGGTATGTTCTCTTTGCCGAGATCGTGTTATGCTTGGTGCATGGATTTGTGCTTTATCCCAGCTCCGGTCCATGAACAGGGTGAGGAGGAGTTTGTGGGCCAAGAATTGGTTTCTCTGCAGGAACCAGTTCTCTCATATGCCTCTGCTGCGGGAGATCCAGGAAAATAACACTGATGATTAAAAGGAATTTTCTGAGGATGTCTGACCCCCTGTATTCCAGCAGCTTTTGGCTTCGGAGTGGCCATATATCACCAGGCAGGACACAGTTATGTGAGAAGCCATCACTGCTGAGCAGTGGCTAGTTGCTATGTTGCGATACCTTGCAACAGGGAGAAGTTTGCAGGACTTGAAGTTCGACGGGCATCTCCCCCCAGGCTCTGGGCGTCATAATACCGGATACCTGTTCTGCTATAATACAGGTGCTGCAGGAGGACTATATTGAAAAGGTAAGTTTTGTCCTTTAACCTCACAATCTATGCATTTATTGCTTGCTAATGTTTTTTATGTTTTCAATCAGTCCCTAATTAACATGTTTGTAATATGCTGTGAATGTTCTTTTTGTCCCCATGCATGCTGTAAGAGAGGCGTACAGCATCTCCAGAGGTGACAGCGTCCAATGTTCTGATATTACACTCCACCTTCAATATTGCTACAAGGGTGGAGTCATACCGCTATCCAAACATCTAAACTCTACCATACCCAGGCACCACTATTGGAGGATTTTCTCTTTGCCATCCCAGTTCCCCCCCCCTCTCCGGGTGCGGCAATTCATGCCAGGTGCTCCTCCGTTAGTTGCATACGGCCACCCTCGGATGGTGTCATTCCTGGGGTGCGGCGGCGATTGGGGATTGTGATCGGGAGCCCTGAAGAGTCGGACCATCTTTTCCCATAGCCACATCGGACCTCTGTCTGGACCTTCCATACCCTTGTTTCTTGCTACGACTATTAAAAATCCTCTGAAGACCGACTGGTCGAAACGCGTTAGTAATTGTACATGCTTGCCATATCCCAGGCTATGTATTACATTGTCATATCATGAAACTGTATGGTTATTTTTAACCTGTGCTATCTTGCCGCAACTCATTCCTTGTACATCAATTTTTTTATGTCATCACAATTTTTGTAATAAAAACGTTTTACTATAGACGTTGCATTCCCTTATATTTTATGACATTAGCTGCTTAAAAGCCCAATGGGACAATTTCTTTGCATGCATGCTGTAAGCTTTTTATGCTTTTTTTTGGCCTACGTGCATATTTCCAATAGCCAACCTCTCCAACATTCTGTCCTGGGCCCAAACACACCTAGCCCAGTGACTTCCCCAAGTATTTTGTCGGCTCCATTGTAGTCCTTGCCCAACCCCCCTCCCCCCTTAAATGTGTGCATTTTAAAAATGTTGTTGAATTCAGAGAGAGTGCACATTTTTGTTTTGGGGAGGTCCCCAACTCATCTTGACCCCCCCCATAAGCATTAATTTTTTGGGCCATCAGAGGTGGCGCTGAATCCGATTAGTGATCCATTATTTCTGGCTCTTAAAATACTTCAAATTAATGATATCCTCAAGATTGCTAACATATTAGCTAAAAACATTGTTTGTTTGAATTTTTTTTTTTTTTGGTTTCTCTACAATTCCCCACCACGCCACAAGAATGGCAGACTGTGGCAGCAGACTTTCCAAACTGTGGAGGAGCCATTGATGGCAAGCACGTCCGCATCGTGCCATCACCTCGTTCGGGATCCCACAGTGTAGTGTTTTTACATTTTTTGACGTTGGGAAAAATGGGTGGATGTCGGATGGCGGGTGTTTGTTCAGACCGAGTTCACCCAACGGCTTCAGTGGGAGGACAATGGATTGCCACCTGAGGAGGACAACGAAGATGGGCTGCCGTTCGTCTTCGTCGCTGATGAGGCGTTTGCCTTGGGTCCTCACCTCATGAGGCCTTTTCCCCCCCAACATACCCTCACCCCGGAGAGGAGGATTTTTAATCGGCTGGCCAGAGCCAGAAGGGTGGTCTAAGGCCGCGTACACACGATCGGACATATCCGATGAAAACGGTCCGCGGACCATTTCCATCGGATATGTCCGATCGGGAGTTTGATCCGATGGCGTGTACACACCATCGGATCAAATTCCCCGCCGCCGGACGGCGCGGTGACGTGGCGGTGACGTTTACGCCGCCGTGTCACCGCACCAGGAAGTAA
The DNA here is from genome assembly GCA_029574335.1 of Rana kukunoris. Lineage (NCBI taxonomy): Eukaryota > Metazoa > Chordata > Amphibia > Anura > Ranidae > Rana > Rana kukunoris. The sequence goes on from CM056052.1 coordinate 57,956,456, forward strand.
AACACTTCCGCGCATGCGCCGAATCCATTCGGCAGCGGCGCGGCGGCGGTGGGGGCCGACATGTCTGCTGGTGAGTGTACTAACCAGCAGACATGTCGGGCGGACAGATTCCCACCGGATAGATTTCAAAGCTTGCTTTGAAATCTGTCGGGTGGACAAATCTGTCGGGTGGACAAATCTGTCCGCTAGCCCATACACACGAGCGGAGATGTCTGCTGAAACGGTCCATCGGACCGTTTTCAGCGGACATATCCCCTCGTGTGTACGCGGCCTTAGAATGCCTTTGGCATCATGGCCAGCCGATCCCGTTTATTTCTAACTGCAATCAACCTGGCAGAATATAAATGGAACCATGTCATACTTTGCTACTGCATATTGCACAATTTCCTAAAGAGACATTCAACTACATGACACTTGTGCCTGATGAGGCCATTGATGCTGTTCCAGTGGTGGCCTGTGAGGCTGGCCATATAGGCTTGGCCCCCCAAAGCGCCCGTGCTGTGCCGCAACAATATGCCAATTAATTTTATGGGTAGGGGGGGCATTTCAATGCTAGATCTTGGCTGAATAATATCATTTTTTTGAAAAGAAAGTGTTATTTTTTTTTTGTTGGATTGTTTTGTAATTTGGGTTTAGCTTAGCTTTCTCCTAGGTTATCATAGTGCCATGTTTATTTTCCTGTACTAAATACCCATCATTGTCAACACCACAAATCTAGATTTTTTTTCTTTTAGGCAGCATTGATATAATAAAGCCACACATTGTTCAGTATCCAAAAATATTTGTTTCACATTTAAAATGTGTCATTTATAATTTTTTATTATTAAATTCAAAAATATCTTGTTTTATTTTTTTATTATCAAGATATATAATTATTTTTTTGAGAATCCCAAACTTAATATTTCTGGTTCAAACTCATGAACAATGACCAACTTTTTAGCATTTGTCATTGTTCATGCATTCTAGCCAGAAAACTAGAGAGATTCCACTTAAAAAAAAAAAATATTAAAACCAAAACATGCATATTAAAAACACATAAAATCATTAAAAGTATTTTTTTTTTAAACCCTCCTCAGAACATCCATTACATTTTTTAGTCTTTGCTCCACCTTTTGTTTTTTCTCTCATCTGCCCCAAACACATATGGATGTCCTCGATGTCAGCCCTGCAGGCCAACACCTCTCCAATTAACAGCTGGGCGCTGTATGTATCCAAGCCGTCACCAGCTCAAAAACCTCCTGAAGTTTGGAAACAAACCATGTATTAAAATTATGCAGGCCTACATCTATTACCTGAAGAAGATGTAGTTACATAGTTAGCTAGGTTGAAAGAAGGTCCATCCAGTTCAACCATAAAAAAATAAAGCAAAATAAAAAACAAACAGTACAATCCCATACACCCAACTCCATACCCACAGTTGATCCAGAGGAAGGCAAAAAACCCCAGCAGAGCAATGATCCAATTTGCTACAGGAGGGGAAAAAATTCCTTCCTGATCCCCCGAGAGGCAATCGGATTTACCCTGGATCAACTTTACATACAAATCTTAATACTCGGTTATATTATGTGCATTTAGGAAATAATCTAGGCCTCTCTTAAAGCAATCTACTGAGCTGGCCAGAACCACCTCTGGAGGGAGTCTGTTTCACATTTTCACAGCTCTTACTGTGAAGAAACCTTTCCGTATTTGGAGGTAAAATCTCTTTTCCTCCAGACGTAAAGGAGTGCCCCGTTGTCCTCAGTGTTGACCTTAAAGTGAATAACTCAACACCAAGTTCACTACATGGACCTCATATATTTGTACATGTTGATCATATCCCCCTTATTCTCCTCTTCTCAAGAGTGAATAAATTCAGTTCCTCTAATCTTTCCTCATAGCTGAGCTCCTCCATGCCTCTTATCAGTTTGGTTGCCCTTCTCTGCACTTTCTCCAGTTCTCCAATATCCTTTTTGAGAACTGGTGCCCAAAACTGGACTGCATATTCCAGATGAGGTCTTACTAATGATTTGTACAGGGGCAAAATGATATCTCTATCTCTGGAGTCCATACCTCTCTTGATACAGGAAAGGACTTTGCTTGCTTTGGAAACCGCAGCTTGGCATTGCATGCCATTATTGAGCTTATGATCAACTAAAACCCCTAGATCCTTCTCCACTACAGATCCTCCCAGTTTTACTCCCCCTAGCATGTATGGTGCATGCATATTCTTAGCCCCTAAGTGCATAACTTTACATTTATCAACATTAAACCTCATCTGCCACTTAGTCGCCCAATTAGACAGAGCATTGAGGTCGGCTTGTAAATTGGAGACATCCTGCAAGGACGTTATTCCACTGCATAGCTTGGTGTCATCTGCAAAGACAGAAATGTTACCTTTGATCTCAGACCCAATATCATTTATAAATATATTAAAAAGTAAGGGTCCCAGCACTGAACCTTGGACCATTCAGAGTAAGAATCATTAACCACAACTCTCTGAATCCTGTCTTTCAGCCAGTTTTCTATCCATTTACAAACTGATATATCCAATCCTGTAGACCTTACCTTACACATGAGCCGTGTGTGGGGAACTGTATCAAACGCTTTTGCAAAATCCAAGTATACCACGTCCACTGCCACGCCTCTGTCCAGGGTTTTACTTACCTCTTCATAAAAGGAAATCAGGTTTGTCTGACAACTTCTGTCTTTCATGAATCCATGCTGTCTGCTGCTGAAATAGTTTGTTTCCAGCAAGAACTCATCCATGAATGAATGAATGAATGAATGAGAACTTATATAGCGCGGCACATGCGAACTGAATCGCCATGTGGTCTTTTATTTAAACGTCACAGTATCTTCCCAACTATAGAAGTTAAACTAACAGGTCTATAGTTACTTGGTAAAGACTTTGGCTCTACGCCAATCCAGTGGTACTATTCCCATCATTAATGAGTCCCTAAATATTAGATACAGTGGCTTTGAAATTTCAGAGCCCAATTCTTTTAGGATCCGTGGGTGGATGCCATCTGGTCCAGGTGCTTTATCACCTTTATTCTGTCTAAATATTTCTGGACCATATCACTTTTGAGCCATTGTGGATTTGGGGCTGTGTCACTCCCACCCCCATTATGGACATGAGCTCCCCCATGCTCCATTGTATACACAGAGCTGAAGAAAGCATTTAATACATTTGCCTTCTCTTTGTCCTCAGTCACCCACTCTAGATTATTTTGTAAAGGGTCTACATGCTCACAATTCACCTTTTTACTATTAATATATTTAAAGATTTTTTTGGGGTTTGTCCTATCTTTTGCAATCTGTCGTTCATTTTGAATTTTTGTATCCCCCGATTTCCTTTTTATATATTCTTTTATATTCTTTGTAACATTTAAACGACACTAGTGTTCCTTCATTTTTATATTTTTTAAAAGCTATTTTCTTATTGTTTACAGCTTTTTTAACTTTGACCGTGAGCCACATAGGTTTTATCTTTAGCCTTTTAAAAACGTATTTCCCATGGGAATATACTATGCCGTGAGGTCCCAAAGAGTCTTTTTGAAGAATTCCCATTTCTGTTCTGTGTTCATCGCTGCCAATATTCCCTCCCAGTCCAAGCCCTGGAGAGCAGCCCTCATCCTTTGAAAATTTGCTGATTAAGTGTTTTTATCTTTCCTGTATGTATTTCTTACTTATATTTAACATTAAATGAAATCATGTTATGATCACTGCTACCCAGGTGTTCCTTTACCTGAACATTAGTAATAAGCTCTGCATGGTTTGAGATTACCAGGTCCAACAGAACATCATTCCTAGTTGGGGCCTCAATACAAACGGGACCATAAAAATTGTCCTGCAATAGGTTTTTAAATTTTTGTCCTTTAACTGTCCCAGAAATTCCATTATTCCAGTCAATTTATGGGTAGTTAAAATCCCCCATTATTATTATCACCGTCCCAGCCCTTGCAGCCCTTTCCATCTGTGCAAGGAGCCGAGTCTCCCCCTCCTAATTAGACATGTGCATTCCTTTTCGTTAGAATGCATTTTCGTCCGAAAATCTGGTATTTTTGTTATCTTTTTAACGAAAACGAAAGCGCAAGAAACGAAAACCGAAAGATCCGACATAAAAAATGCTTTATTTTCGTTTAGATCCGACGATTCGATGCTTTGTCGCATTTCCATTGTTCAATTCGACAAAGTCATCGAAAATCGTCGTTTTCGGACGAAAACAAAATAAATCAAAACGATTTTCGGGAGTAACTAAATACATTTATTTTCCAAACCTAAGTACTAGAACTAACGTCAGGGGCGGGGAAATGTGCGGAGCTTCACACATGCGCAGTGTATAAAAGGGATACAGCGTGAGTGAAAACGGTGTTCACAGTTTGTAGAACAAGGCGGAAGAAATGACCGTGTACAACGACAGTACATAACTTGATTTTGGACTTTATTAGTGATCAGTGGATGAGTTTATGGCCTAGATATGGGGAGAAAGCTTAATAGTAGAGGCTTGACTAACATTAGCTTTTTTTATTAATTTTGACTTGCAGAAATAATGAAGGCCTTCAGAGAACAGGATTGCTTCACAGAATTTGTTCAAAGGTGGAAGAATCTCCCTATATTGTGGCAAACTTAATAAAAACAAAAGAGGGCAGGAAGAAAGCACTGGAGACCCCACTTGTATTTGTAAAGACAAGGGTCCCCAACACAACTATCAAGACTGAGAAAAAAAAATTCGACCATTAGGAGCACCTACAGGACCCAACGCTCACAAGTCCTGGCCTTAATGAGATCTGGAACTGCAGCTGACAGTATCTATAGGCCAAACATGTGGTACTATAGTTAGCTGCAGTTCCTGGATGACCATCTGGAGTCCAGGACATCTCTTTCTACCCTTCCCCCCAGAGGGAGCTCCAGTTTTCCCTGCAGACAAGAGCAGCCAACCTCAGAGGAAGAGCCAGAGTTCCTGGAGGGGCCTGATTGTGACCCATGGGAGCCAGGTTGCATTTTGCTAACATTTTTGGGGAATTAAAGTATAATAATGATGTCAAAATTGATGTTACTAGTGCTCCAAATTTACAAGGATTGAAAAAAAAAAAAAGTTTTGAACATATCAAGGCGGCAGTACCCCCCCCGCTCCAGGGGCCCATGCCTGAAGCTATGTAAGGGGCCCCATAATTCATGATGGCAGCCCTGTCTGTAATGTATATTAGAATTCAATTTGCATCTGTCATGATTTGAAAATTGTGTGTGATTTATGAAGACAAACTATGTACCTTTTTTTTTTGTATATACAGACAGAGCAAAGCCAGGAGGTGGCAGAGCCCACTGGGAGCCAGGCCCCAGTGGGAGACAGGAGGCACGGAATGATACCATCTCACATATTCCTCCTCGCCACACTCCCGCGAAAAGGGCCAGGAGGTTTATTCAAATGGAGGAGATCCAGACTCTGATTCACAAGACAACTGCGGCCCTCCGAGAGCAACCCAGCGAAGAAGAGGGTTTTGCAGTGATGCTTTATCACCAATCCATGTTTCATTGTAAAAAACCCACATTTAAAAAAAAAAAAAATTACAGCTTTTCCAAAAAGCTTAAAAAAGATTTTTTGGCTGGAGCGACAAAAAAAGTACCAGTTCAAAATTACAAACAAATTCTACTTAACAACAAACCTACAGTCCCTGACTTGGTTTGCACTGCCTGTTTTCAAAGTACATAGGGCCAAAGAGCAGATAATGACCTGGGGGGGGGGGGGGGGGAAACTGCAACCCATGCTATTGCTATTTTTCTCAATGATTTTCATCCATATTGCAGGGACCAGACATTAAAGCCACAAGCAGTTTTAAATGACTTTCCCTATAGTAATGTCATTTTGTGCAGGGACACAAAATGCCACTTCACACATGCCACTTCACAGGCATGCTAGAGTCAGCAAGCAGGTATGATATTTTTTTTTTCACTTTAAGTGTTATTAAAATCACTGCTCCCGAAAAAACGGGCATTTAAAAAATGTTTGCATCAATACATGTCCCCTGGGGCAAGACCCGGGTCCCCCAACCCGTTTTAGGACAATAACTTGCATATTAGCCTTTAAAATTAGCACTGTTGATTTTGAACGTTTGAGTCCCATTGACTTCAATGGGGTTCTAAAGTTGGGGCGAATGTTTGGACCGTTCGAAGGTTCTGATGCGAACCGGGGGGTGTTCGGCTCATCTCTAGTCACATAAAAAAAAAAGACTACAAATTGCAGTAAATAAAAAAAGACAGACAAGCTAAGCTGCCCCCTGCCAAGGAGAGCGCCACCAGAGCACAGGCTCCCCGGACAGTTTCCACACTGCCGACTCTCGAAGAAAGAATGGGCGAGGACTGCAAGACCCAAAATCTTGCCAATATATATATAAAAATAATATGATGGGTTGTGTTCTAAAGTGGAGCTGTGGTCAAATGTGGGCCTGTTTAGGTTTGAATCACAACTTTATTGCTTTTATATTCTAGTGTGCCTCTCTGATACTAGCTTCACTTTACCAAAGGACCTGTATATACTCGAGTATAAGCCGACATGAATATAAGCTTAGGCACCTAATTTTTTCACAAAAAAAATTGGGGAAAATAACGTATTAACGCAAGTGTGGCCCCCGTGTACTTCTAAAGTACGGACCCTGTTTAAATTTAGAGGGAGATGAGAGAACTACTTAGCTCTCATCAGTTTGAATTATGTTAGTTTAGTGCTGGTGCCGTGCTGTTGCTCCATTCTGTGTTCCATGGATGCCTTTCCATCTTGGGGCGACAGTGGAGACCAGTGGGAGCGCCTTCCTGCCAGCAGCAAAATTAGAGGTAGTTTTCCCTCGTGGGGCTTGCTGGGGGAGGGTACTTATTTAGGGCACCATCTTGGCGTCGGGCGTTCGAGGTTGGATCCGGGTGCGGCACCCACCTTTAGGGTATGCGCACATCACGGGCCCCGGCGAGATGACCTACCAGGCCGGGGCGCACGTGCTGCATGGAGTTTCTGGCTCTGGACCCTCATGGCCCGGAGCAACTAAAGCTGCAGAGGGGCCCCAGTGAATTGCTGGGTCCCCACTTCTATGAGAAGATCCCAAGTGAGTTGTGCTGTTCGGTGGGGAGTCAGTCTGAGGAGAGCCCAGAGGCAGGCAATCCATTAGGGCCTACACAAGCCATCGGGGATCGAGGTGACCGGACACTGGGAGTTTGTCCTGTGGCAACCTGTCAGTCGGTCATCTATGTCAAGATCTATCTGAAGACAATTCAGACAATTGCTTACTGAGAAGGAATCGCTCCATCAAGTCGCATGCCAGAGCAAGGGCTTGTGGCAGAGGTACCACTATTTTCATTTGAGCCAAGTCTGTGGCAAAGGCTTGTTTCCCTTCTCAGGGTTCTGAGTGATACCCCGGCTGCTAGTTCTGTGAGAGAGACTGTCCGGGTACACTATACCCACTCTGGCTGGAGTGGCGACGTATCGAAAGTGTGTCATTGAAGCAGGACTGTTTTTGCATAACTTAGGCCTGAATCTGCAACTTCTTCTTTCACCACTTTTCCTGTATTCACCTGAGGTTACCTGTTGCCAGTTGGCACACGAATAAAAAAGCACAGAAAAAACTACATCTTGCTGTTTGGACATTCTATTACCACTCACACCATCTACTTTCATCATACCCCTAGACATGCTACAAAGGTAACACGCCGGTCCTAAATCTAACCAGCGGCTCCTGCGGGGGTAGCGCTACATGAGTACAAGCCTAGGGCAGCTACTGTAAGGTGAAAAGAGGGTTAACAGTGCCCATTGCAAGCCTCATCTTCGACTCATGCAGTTGACCCCACCCACCTCATCCGTGATGATGGAACACAGTTTCCCAGCAGTGAGTCAGTTTTCCACCTATCACGGATGAGGAGGCGGCAGGGCGAGGGTTACACATGATCAACACACTTAGTGCGAATGGTTTGAATATAGATTTAGACCTAAATTGTTTATCAGTAAATTACCAACACCATAATTATACTATGGAGTAGTTTTATCTAGAATTAGTCATCTAATAACTGTAGTTCACTTGTAATATTATAGCCTTTTACCACATGTTAACATCAGGCCAATTCAGACCTCTCAAGAGCTTGTTTGAGAAATTTTACTCAATTGCCTATATTAAAATAATTTTTTGGGTATTACTTTTAAATATTTATTAATAATAATAATAATAATTATAAATAATCATTTCTCTCCTTTTTTTATAATTTCTGATCATCATTAATAAGAGCAGTGTATAGATCATTGGAGAAAATGTACGGTTCAGAACACCAGCTATTATTATCAATGTATGTTTTGTATATACAGATTTTAGTTTGTAAATACTTTTCATATAAGGGTACAGATTTTTAAATTGTTTATTCCACTTCGTACTGTGTATGATGTGCCAGAGAAAAAAAAAAGGATTTAGACTCCATGCACACTAAAGGTGATAAACTGAGCTCTGTTAGCATATGTGCCCATGCACACCTGGGCGTTTTTCAGTGTTACTGAGCTTTGGAGTTTGGCTTTTTTCTGAATGCCCGAAATTTGCGTTCAAACTGCCGTTTTTTGGTGGGAAAAAACGCTAAAGAACGCAAAATGCTGAAAAACACTAAAAACGCCCAAAACCGCTGGCGGCATTAAAAAAAAAAAAAAAAAAGCTGTTAAAAGCTACACTAAAAAAAACGCTGATTAAAGCTATTGCAAAAACGCTAAAAAAACATTGCAAGGATCCCTGCAAAGCTACTGGCGTTTTTTTTATAGCTTTTATCAGCTTCAGTGTGCATGGAGCCTTACGGTAAATGTGGCTCAAACATAAAGCTGGTATACCTGGTATATGTGATGTATTGCAGGATGTCTTAGTAGTTACCGTTTATGATAAAACATGTGAAGCAGGAATGGCAATGTAAACTACTTGGTCATGGTGACATATACACTAGGGGCAGCCAACTCATGGAGACCTTGTGGGCAATGGGATAAGGATTCTGGGCTTAACAAGGTCTCATTCAGAGCTGTGTCTTTTCCCCTGACGCATTGACATATGTGGAAACCTCCGATCGCATTAGCTGTCATGATGATTTATACATAAGTGTTCGCACGGACTGGTCTATTTAAGATAAGTTGCGCTGTATGGCTACACCCTTTGAAGAGGTGAGCCAACCACACAACGTGTCAGGGCGTGTCCACGTGATTCATTGTTCCATTCAAGCGAACGTCTTCCCGGGACTCACCTCAACAATATTTGTTACTAGGGATGAGCTTCGCGTTCGATACTAAATGTATGTTCGACTCTAACATTGCCCGTTCGATTAAATTTGAACAAAAACAGGCAGTTCGCGCCAAATTCGAGTGACGCGTGTCAGCCCATAATTCACTGCGGCGTTGCGCGCTGATGATTGCCCAAGCATGCACCATGACCCCGCATGCTTTGCCAATCACAGCGCCCAAAAAACAAAGAGCCATAATTGGCCAAAGCCTGGGTGCTTTGGCCAATTATGGCTCAGGGCTTTAGCACATGCCCCACACTATAAACGTGCTCCAACGTGTTGTATTGCCTGTGGCTGTGTGCCGTGTTTAGTTTACACCTAAACGTACTGGGTGTTATTGCAATTGTCCTGCTTATTTGCACCTAAGCTCATTTGCTTTAAGTGCACGTTTGCTGTGTAATAGCACGTAAACCCAATTACTGTAAGTGCACGTTTGCTGTGTAATCGCACGTAAGCACATTTACTGTAAGTGCAAGTTTGCTCTTTAGTAGCACGTAATCGCATTTACTGTAAGTGCATGCGTGGCGTTTATTTACACCTGAACGCATTAAAATGTCTGGAAGGACAACAAAGAGGCAGAGAATCATGAGGGAGCTGGCCGTGTTGAGCCTCAACATGCAGAGACAATAGTAGATTGGATGACCAAGCCGTCCTTATCCTCCTCATCCTCTCTCACACAGATTGATCTTAGTTTGTCTGGCAAAGCAGCTGCCAAGGCTTTCTCTTCCCTCTGTACAATGGCATCACACAATCCTTCCCTAGTCCCACCGTGTCCTCCTGAGGAATCCCCCGAACTGTTTTAACACAGTGTTGGGTACATGCTGAATGAAAATGTGCAGCGCTTTGAAGGCGCCGATGATGTAACACAGATAGAGGAAGGCATTGATGTGAGCCCAGGGAGAGGGGGTGGCCGAGAGGGACAGCAATCTGGCAGTGATATTCCTGCAGCTGGAGCATACTGCCAGGTTTTTGACAGTGATGAGGAGGGAGGGGGATGATGAGGTCACTGACTCTACCTGGGTGCCTGAGAGGAGGAAGAGGAGGCGGCACATCTCCAAAGAGGCAGGATGCCCTCCAGGGGTCACCTTAAGGGCACACCAACTGCATTACAGCACACATCTACGCTTGTGCATGACGCTGCTGTGTCTGAACGGTACAGCAAAAGTTCTTTGGTGTGGGCCTTTTTGAAACATGTCCATCAGATCGTACCTTTGCTATTTGCAACATATGTCGCAAGCGTATCTCGCGTGGTCAAAAACATCACCCGCCTGGGCACCACATGCTTGTCCAGACATATGTCGACCTGCTATGCAGCTCGTTGGAAGGCACACCAGAAAGACCCACACCAAAGACCAAAGCGGACCTCCCCTTGCCCTTCTGGGACCTCCAACCCCACTAGACCCCCAGTCCTCTTTGAAGCCTGCAGTGAAGGTGTAGAAATAGGTGTGTCACAACCTAGTAGTACCAGACAAAATTACCCTGCCCCAGGTGCTGCAGCGCCGAAATAAGTACTCTCCCAGCCATCCACATGCCCAGCGGTTGAATACTAGCTTAGCAAAATTGATAGCACTTCAACGGCTACCTTTTCAGTTGGTAGATTCTGCCCCCTTCCGTGAGTTTGTGGAATGTGCAGTACCTCAGTGGTGAGTACCCAAACGCCACTTTTTTTCACGGAAGTCGATTCCGGCTCTCTACCGGCATGTGGAAGGCAATGTCCATGCCTCGCTGGACAGGGCGGTCAGTGGTAAGGTGAATCTTACCGCTGACTCATGGTCCAGCAGGCATGGACAGGGATGTTACCTGTCTTCTACGGCGCATTGGGTGACTCTGCTGGCAGCTGGGAAGGATGCAGGGCAAAGTACAGTAGTTTTGGAGGTTGTTCTACCACCATGGCTCCAAAGCACTACTACTGGTTGTGACGCACCTCTCTCCTCCACCCCCTCTTTTTCTTCCTCTGTGGTGATGTTTCTCGTGGTGATGTTTCCTCAGAACCAGCCGTGCTCCGTAGGCGTACAAAGGGCTACGCAGGAATGCAGGCCAAGAGATGCCATGCGGTGCTAGAGCTGGTCTGCTTGGGAGACAGGAGCCACACTGGGGAAGAGGTTTTGTCAGCTCTGCAGGGGCAGGCTCAGAGGTGGTTGACGCCACGCCAGCTGAAGCCTGGAATGGTTGTCAGCGATAATGGCACCAACCTCCTCTCTGCCCTGCGACAGGGAAAACTCACCCATGTGCCCTGTTTTGCGCATGTCCTGAATTTGGTGGTGCAGCGGTTCTTGGGTAGCTACCCAGGCTTACAGGATGTCCTGAAGTAGGCCAGGAAAGTCTGTGTGCATTTCCGGAGGTCATAAAATTTCACTGCTCAGCTGACAGACCTCCAAAAAGGGAATACAACCTGCCCGAGAACCGCCTAATCTGTGACATGCCCACCAGATGGAACTTTACGTTGGCCATGCTGCAGCGGCTGCACACGCAGCAGCGGGCCATTAATGAGTACCTGTGCCAATATGGCAGCAGAACTGGGTCAGGGGAGCTTGTTTTTTCCCCCACGCTAGTGGGCCTTGATCAGGGAGGGAGGAGGGAGGAGCCTAGCACTCAGCAGCAGCAGTCTTCAAGGGATCATTTACAGTCCCAAGGAACACGTGGACTTTTACATGGCTGGGATGAGGTGCCTATGGATCCTGTCGTCCTCAGTGACCCAGAGGACTGTGCCCCACATGCCTCTGCAAACCTATGCTGCATGGCCTCCCTGATCCTGCAAAGCCTGCATAAGGATCCTCGTGTACGTGCTATCAAGGAGAGGGATCATTACTGGCTGGCAACTCTCCTTGATCCACGTTACAAGAGTAAGGTTGCGGACCTTATGTTGCCATCGCAGAGGGAGCAGAAGATGAAACTTATGCGGGAGGCCTTGCAGAAGGGTCTGTGCAATGAGTTCCCAGAACCGGGGGGATTACCAAATCCTGGCCCTGGACAACGTCTTGCTTAGGCTTCGGTGAGTCACAGAAGGAGCGGTGGAGAAGGTGGCCGTCTGACCGATGCGTTCAGACAATTTAGTCCGCAGCCCCAAGGTCTGACCGGTTCCAGCAACCATCGCCAGCATCTGGTTTACATGGTGTGGGAATACCTAGGGGCAAGATCCGACTTGGACACCTTCCCCACTGAAAATCCTCTGGCTTACTGGGTCTTGAGGATGGATCACTGGCCAGAGCTTGCACAGTACGCAATTGAGCTACTGGCTTGCCCTGCACCCAGTGTTCTTTCAGAACGCACATTCAGTGCTGCTGGAGGCTTTGTGACCGATCACAGGGTGCGCCTCTCCACCGACTCTGTTGATCGAATGACCTTCATCAAAATGATCCTGGCTTGGATCAACACCAGCTACCAAGCACCTGATGCTGATGTTACTGAATAATATTTTTGTTGAAATGTCGGATCCCTTCGAGACTGCGTATGCTGATGCTGAGTGACTGTCCTGTTATGCTGCTGATAGAATATCCTTCTCCTCACTTTTCTTGCTGATAGCTAGTAAGAAATGTTGTGTTTCTGGGCTCCGCCACCAGTGCCCAAGGCCAAATTGTTGTGCCCCTGTTTAACAGGGGTGTTTAATAACAATTTTTGATGCAAGACTTTGCACGTGGCTCTTTGTTGCGCTCCAATTACAGTATCTTTGAGGGGTGCCCTTTTTTCTATAATTTTTCTTTCACAAAAAAATAATTGATTAAGCCAAGATCTGGCATTGTAATGGCCCCCCACCACCCCTAAAATAATCGACATATTGTTGCCACACAGCACGGGCGCAGCAGTATTAAAATTACTTTTTTCTAAGAGTAATCTCATGTTGTGCAGGGACATTTCTAAACATGTGCCACTACTATAGACACTCAGCAGGTACGATATTTAAAGGATTTTTTTTCCCACTTTAAGCATCATTAAAAATGGCTGCTCCGGAAAAAACAGCCGTTATAAAACTTTTTTTTCCCATTAATACATGTTCCCTGGGGCAAGCCCCGGGTTCTGAAAGATGTTTTCCAACATTAAATTGAATATTGGTTTTTAAAATTAGCATTTTTGAATTCGAACGTTCGAGTCCCATAGACTTCAATGGGGTTCTAAATGTTCCCGGGTACCCGCGGTCTGTTCGAACGTTCTGGTGCGAACCGAACGCGGGTATGTATGGCTCATCCCTATTTGTTACCTAGGAACGATTGATTCAAGTGAGGTGGACTTGAATGTGATATGATCTTTTACCAAGTTATTCTTGTAAGCTTAACTTGTATACGGGGGTTGTTTTCATTTATTAAACAGTTTTAACACTATGTGGAGCTTCCCCTTGCTTCCTTTTATGTCCCCACTGCTGCACTAATATCCCCACTGACCTGGACTACTGCCTATCCAGAGAGGGGCTGTGTTTTTTTTTAGAAATATCGTATCAAGGCACCAACGACCGACCGTCTGGTGAGTAGATTACCAAAGGGAGATGCATAAGTGGGAGCGTGACAGAATCACTCGCTTTTATTAACAGCCATAGTGACTGATGTTAGTTCCTTCCATTGGCATGAACTCCTGTTGCTATTCTCACCGGTAGTGAGAATGGAGTGTTAAGCTGTATTTGTTTTAGAGAAACTATTGAAGCGGAGTGTGCACATTTGAACTTTTGAGCATTGGACTGTTTTTCCAAGTTCATTGTTGCTAGAGAAGAAGTGGAATAACCACTTCCATACTGGGCACTTAAACCCTCCTGACCAGACCAATTTTCAGCGCTCTCACACTTTGAATGACAATTAGTCATGCAACACTGTATCCAAATTATTTTTTTCCCCACAAATAGAGCTTTCTTTTGGTGGTATTTGATCACCTCTGGGTTTTTTTATTTTTTGCGCTATGAAAAAAGGACAGAAAATTTGGAAAAAATAAATGTTTTTTTCTTAATTTCTGTGATAAAATTTAGCAAATAAATTTTTCTTCATAAATTTTGGCCACAATTTATACTGCTACATGTCTTTGATAAAAATAACCCAAAGTTTTTGGAAATTATTTGGTCTGTGTGGAAGTTTTAGAGTCTACAAGCTATAGTGCAAATCATAAAAAAGTACAAATGCCCACAGATGGCACTGATGAGGTGCCACAGATGGCACTGAGGCAGCACAGATGGCACTGAGATGGGTACGGATGTGCACCGATGAGGCCTGTGTACTGCTGGACACAGGTGGGCACTAATGAGGCGACACAGATGGCCTGTTAGGGATTTAGAGCCACGCTGCGGCCGTACAAAGTCGTACTGCCGTCAGCTAGTGGATAAAGATCATATTTTTAGATCTTATTTCCTTTTTACAAACTGCAGGATATGGATGCATATATATTTTGGAATTATATTTCTTGTTTAAGCTCTGTTAATGCTTGATTTTATACATGAGGCATATTTTTATTAGGATATTATAAAAAAGATTGTTTGTTAGGGTGTTAGCAAATAAAATGTATAAAGTTTGGGGGTTCCAAGTAATTTTCTAGGAAAAAAAATGGCTTACTTGTAAAAAAAACAAATCTCAGAAAGAGGCTCGGTCCTTAAGTGGTTAAATAGGTACCCAGGGGTTGGAAGATCTGCTAAAAGCAGGAAACAAGAGTCTGTAGCCATTTCAGGCTGTAATACACAACCAGTGCTTGGTTGGCTAAAATTCAGCTGGAATTCCACCTGCCCATAAACAGCCTGATTTGTGACATGCCCACCAAGTGGAACTCGACTTTGGCAATTATGCAGCAGAGAGCCATCAATGAGTACCTGTGTTAGTATGGCACAATAACAGGTTCAGTTTGGGCTTGGCTTTTTTCCCCTCACACCATTGGCTGCTCATAAAGGATGCAGTAACTGTACTGTCAACATTTGAGAAGGCCACAATGATGGTGAGCCATGACAAAGAATGCATCACTGACAATCCCTGTTGTGTTCCTGCTGGAACAGACTGTGTGGCATTACATTCAGGGCACTCGAGGCAGAGCAGGACTTCCTTTTCTCTCAAGACCGGCTTTGTGCAGACACAATTCTTCCTACACAACAGAACACACAAGAGGAGAGGGAGAAGAAGAGTTTTGGAAGCATTAAAGCAGAGGAAGACAGAAGTCAAACCTTAAGGCCTCGTACACATGATCAAATCTGTCTGCTGGAAACGGTCTGCTAGACCGTCCCAGCAAACAGATTCGACCGTGTGTACGGGCAAGCCGATGATTTGGCCAGCCGACAGATTTCAAAGCATGCTTTGAAATCTGTCGGCTGGGAACCCATCCGCCCGACATGTCTGCTGGTTAGTATGCTAACCAGCAGACATGTCTTCTCGCACACGCGCCGAATGATTTTGACGCATGCGCGAAAGTGTTTTACTTCCTGGTGCGGTGACGTGGCGGCGTCAACCTCACTGCCACGTCAGCGCGCTGTCTGCTGGCGGGGATTTTGGTTTGCTCGTGTGTACACGCGAGCAAACCAAAATCCCAGCAGATAGATCTGTTCAAATCGGTCGTTCCGACCGATTTGAACAGATAGATTGCCTCGTGTGCCTCGTGTGTACGAGGCAATCTAAGAGATCATTTTCCATAACCGGAACAGCTCGGAGGAGACGGTTTCAGACACTATAATCCTCAAAAAAGGAGTCTGCCTCATGCTTCAAAGCCTGCATAAGAATACAGGAATATGTGGTATAAAAGTAGAAGGATCATCATTATTGGTTGGCAACCCTCCAATTGACCTGTTACAAGGGGAAAGTCTCAGAACTTATGCCGTTAAATCTCTTGAGGATACCTTAAAAAGAGGAGTTTATCTAATACTTTTCTCAACTCTGGTAGGTTACAGTGTTGTGAAAAAAAAAACATTTTGAGGCTTCTGTTGGTCAAAAGAACAGAGCGGTGGAGAAGAGGGCCGCCTAAGTAATGCATTTCACAATTTTTTTTAGTTCTTCCTGCCCTGGGGCTGTCTGCATCCTCATCCCATTGGCAGTGTATGCATCATATGGTTGAAGATTATCTAGGAAAAAAAAAAAGGAGAGCTTTCCAATTGATGATCCACTGGGTTAATGGGTCATGAGAATAGACCGCTGGCCAGAAATTACCCAGTATAAAATTGGGCTGCCCTGCATCCTGTGTGCTGGAGATTTTTAGAATAGTATGGGCCAGATTCAGGTAGATGAGAGTATCTTTCCTCTGGAGTAAGCGCTTCTCATTTACGTTACTCTGAAGACCCTTTCAGCGCAAGTCCTGTAATTCACATAGCAGTTGCGCGTAAACTTGCGCCAGAGTAACGATAATGCGCTGGCGTAACCCGACGCAAGTGGAAGTGGGTGTGATCATATGTAAATGATGGGCGGAGCCCAGCGCAGAGGCTTACGTTCAGTGCATCATCCACGGAGCATGCGCAGTGAGTGCGGCTCCACTCGCCCCCCTTGTGCGCATGCTCACAACTTCCGTCGGCACCACTTCCTGGGAAACGTCAGCGCAATGCATTCCGCTGGGCTCTTAAAAGCGCTGGCGGAAACGCCATTCCGGCGCAAAAGTATTTCCGCTTCCCCCCACCCCAGGGAAGATACTTTTGTTTGGTGATGGCTGCTCCCGCTACCCCCAGAGAGAGGAGGAACCTGAATTTTAATGCACAGGAGGTCTCGCTCATCATTTCGGCAATGGAGACGGATAATGCTTTTCTCCATGGCAAAAAAAGCCGAAAGACCAGCCGGGAGAGGAAGCAGGGCATCCTGGAGTCCATTGCTGCCAGGGTCAATGTCCTGGGGTACTCCACCCGGACTGCTGGGGACATACAAAAAAAAATTAATGACCTGCGGCGCAAGGTGAGGGACAAGGTGGCCTCCATCAGGAGGTATGAGAGGGGCACAGGTGGTGGTCCCCCATGTCCTGTCACCCTAACCGCAGAGGAGGAGGTGGTTGCTCGCTGCCTGGAGAGGGAGCAGGTGGAGGGGGTCGCAGGCTATGACTCCGTGGAGGAAGGCACAAGGACAGGTAAGTGTTTTATAATCCCCTATTTGTTGTTTTGCATTTGGGGGGGGGAGGGTACATGTGCCAAGTGTGTGGGACCACCAACATGTGTCTGCTTTGTGTCATCCACAGATGACGGAGCTGGGCCATCATCTGTCAGCGTGCATTCCACCCCATCCCCCCCACGCCATCGTGTGCCCGAGCCACTGGGTGGTGAAGAGGTTGTGGAGGAGGAGAGTGGCCACACCACACCTGCCGAGGTGGTTGTAGAGGATCCTGCTGTGGCAGAGCAGGACTTTACCTTAGTGTTGTCTGTCTCCTCCCCTTCTCCTGGGCCGTCTGTCGTCCCCTCCCCCATCCTTGGAAGCCCCTCAAGGGCGACTCCTTCCACCCGAGGACAACCATCTTCTGGCCCCAGGAAGGCGACTCAGAAGACCAGGGGGGTGTCTGATGGTGTCCAGGACCAGTTGGCGAGGGATCACGCCAGGCAGACGGAACAGATGGGGGCCATAGTTGGGCACTTACAGAAAGTGTCTGACAGCCTGGGCTCCGTTGCCAACCTCAGCAACGCAGTGCAGGATGTAAGCTGCAATTGCGCTGCAGTGGTCACCACTTTGGGGGAGGTGCAGGGGGATATTCGGCACCTTACTGCAGCCGTCCAGGCCAACAGTGCTGCCATCCGGGACCAGGGGAGGCTGAGTCGGCGGGCCCAGCACTACCAGGTCACCCGTCAGCTCCGGATGCAGGCCCAGACGAACTCCTACCTTGGACGGATAGCCAGGGCCTTGGAGGGCATGCAGGCCACACCTGTCAGGAGTGGCCCACCTGGGGATCAGCCACCTCCAGATGCCCCCCCCACCCCCACCCACTCCATCCAGGCAGCTGCGGAGCCAGAGAGGGGCCCCCAGAAGAAGCCCCCGGCATCCCCTGATGAGGCCTTTTTTTTTTTTCTTGTTTTATATTTTTGGTTTGGACATACTCAGGTCATGAGTTTATTTTTTATTTTTCTCAGGTTATGAGATTTTGTTTATTTTATTTATCAGGATATGATATTATTAATTTATTTTTGTACTGCACACGGTCAGGAGTGCAGGGGACAGTGTGAATGGTGTGTGAATGTGAGGGGGTGGCACTCCTGAAAGTAAGGGGTGTCACCCTCGGCCGTGGTGGTGAAGTGAACCCCACGGCTGAATGAATGACGTGTGAAAGGTGTGTGAATGGACAGTGACATCATTGGGGCCTTGACGCTGGCGTTACTGCTCCCAACTCCTACATGCTGGACTTGGGCTAATCCAATGCGATGTGCATGTGGTGTGTGTGATCTAGGGACATCAGTGGTGTACACGCGTGCACTGTCTGTGTTATTAATGTTTTGGTTTAGTGTCCAAAAGATGCCTACGGCGAGGACCCTCCTGACTGCTCTTCCATCAGCAGACTGGGTGTCCTCTGGCAGGTGGGGACTGTGTGGGTCGGGGGTCAGGTCATCACGTATGTCAATATGCAGACCTTTTTTCATAGCAAAGTTATGTAGTATGCAACATGCACCGATGATCTGACACACAAAGGTAGGGGAATACAATAGGGTCCCCCCAGACTTATCCAGGCATCGGAAACGGGACTTCAGGAGCCCAAATGTTTGCTCCACCACTGCACGGGTTTTGATGTGTGCTTCATTGTATTTTCTCTCTCCTCTGGTTTGGGGGTTCCGGAAAGGAGTCATTAGATGGGGTCCCAGTGCATATGCAGAGTCACCTGTAAGGGAAAAGACAGGATAATGTTAGTCATGCATGTGCGATTTCTGTTGTGCATCACAGGAGGGGATAGTCATGCCTGACTCCCTTGTCACTCACCAACCAGCCAGCTGTCCCCATACATGTTCTGGTTAAATTCTGCTGGGATGGGGCTCTGATTGTATATGTAAGCTGTCATGGCTGGACCCGGGGTGTTTGGCACGGACGTGCCATATGAGGCGTTGGGCATCGGCTATCACCTGTACGTTGATGGAATGCCAATGCTTCCGATTGCGGTATATGTGCTCTGTGGCACTGGGGGGCTGTAGGGCCACATGTGGGCAATCAATGGCCCCCACAGTGCGTGGGAATCTGGCAATGTTGTAGAAATCTGTCATTGCCTTCTGCCGCAGCTCCTCAGTGGTGGGTCTGATGAACTGGTTGGACATGCATCTGAGGATTGCAGGGACAACCTGGTGCACACATCTGCTTATGGAGGACTGTGACATCCCAGCCACCACTCCACTTGTACGCTGGAATGATCCACTTGCAAGGAAATGAAGTGTTGCCAGTACCTTCACCAGTGGCTGCACTGCTTGTGATCGGTGTGTCTTGCTGGTGATGTCATCCTGCAGGGTTGTGGTTAGTTCAAGTATTGCATCTGGGCTGAATCTGAAGAGGCGATACACCTCCTCATCCCCCATGCCAAAGAGGTTCATACGAGTGTGGTATATCCTCTCACGTGGCCGCCTTCTTGGTTCCAGGGGACCCATCAGTAGTTCTAGGACCACAATTGCCCCTGGCATGTTGGCACACAGAGGTGTTGTCCTTGCAAGTGTTGTTGTTCAGCAAGCTCCTATCGTCGGTAACGCTGCTGTAGCTGCTCTCCTGCTGACCTGTGACCGTCTGGAGTAAAGATAAAGCAGCCTTTTGTAGAAATAACTTTGCGCCGGACGGACCAGATACGCGCGGCGCATGTAGCCAGCGTATGGTGCTAATCCGTTCGTGAATTGGGAAATCTCCCTCATTTGCATTTGCGAAAATAAGCGCTGACGATACTCTGGCGTCGGAACGTTCCGCCGGTCGCAAATGACCCGTTATTGGGCGCATCTAGTTTGGTGGGTACGGGCACATAGAAACGACGGCGCATCAGCACAGTTACGCGGCGCATATCCAAATACTCCAGCGCAAGTGTTCGTGAATCTGGCCCTATGTGTCTGTCCACAGACTCCGTGGACTGTGATAGTTGGCAAAATTAATTAGTCCTGGTTTACCCCTGATGAAAATGTTGCCAATTGAGTGTTTTTTGGTGGAATCTCTGCATGACTTCTAGGCTGCCTAGCGTGTGTGTTGACTTCATGTGGAGCAATTTGTAGGTTTCATGGGCACCATTCACACCTAAAGACCACATTTTTCTGCACCAGTTTGACAGGTGCATACTATTCCAATTTTGACAGCAAGGCCAAATTAACTTAACTTTCATCAAGAGTATACCCCAAAAGACCAATTTTTCAAGAACTGTTACTTTTATCAAAAGCCTGCGAAAAACACAAAGGATTTTATCCAAAAAATCTCTAATCTTGTCCAAGTGCACTAAATCAGTGGATTCTTAACACAGTCTCATGCTTTTTGTGTGGCAATGTAATTATTGCTGCAGCATGTTCTATACACGATACATATGTGCAAAATATAGTCAGACTAAAGGGGACCCCCCCCCCCATGCACTATATTTAAATTAATTCAAAATGTTGGTTTCACTTTAAGAATCAGTAAATCACTGCTCGGTTAAATTTGTATTTTTTACAAACTTTTTTCATTGATACATGTCCTTCAGGGTAGTACCCATACTCCTATAACCACTGTATGCCCAATTACTTGCATATAAGCCTTAAAAAAATGCCACTTTTGAACTTTCACGTTCGGGTCCCATCAACTTTAATAGGGTTCGTTATTCTGTTCCGAACTTTTACAAATATCCTAAAGTTCAGCCGCAAACCGAACAGGGGGTCATTTGTCCCATCTCTAAATGCAACATTCCTTAAGTTAAGGTGTATAGTGTTAAGGTGTATAGTGACATAGGACAGCACCAAGTTATTTTATTACTGCACACAGTTACACTGCTCCTGCACATTACCAAGTCATTAAACTGTAAAAGTTTGATTTGCGCATTACCACAGCCCCCGGCTGATCCCAGGCATTGATGAGCACATGGACAATGAAGAGAGGACCTGTCTACAGAGGGGTTGAGAAGAGGAGGACATCAGGGCATTAAGGGAGGAAAACTAAACAGGTTCTTGCTGCAAGGAAACTGAATTTCCAAGCAGAAGTTAAGCGAGACACGCTTGATATTTTTTTTTCAAAAAACTTTTTGAAGGACCACAAGTTTTTCTTGTGCAAGGACAGAATGTGGAAAGTGAAAAAATGTGTTAGGCGCTGGCGGTGTGTTTTATGCTGGATTGTTTAGTGGTAGCTATAAAGCTAGTACCTACAAGGTAGGTACTAGCTATGACTAAGCCCTGAAGCTACAGTGCAAATCGTTAGCTTTTGTTCCAATATTTTTGCTGAGGCATCTTTATTTTTGGGATCGATTTTAATTAAAAGAACATTTTTGGAGTGCAGCTGTCCAAGTTCTCTTCGTATTTTTGCATCCCCATTGCATTGCCAGCACCCATGGTTTGGTTTCAGTGCAGAGGTTCCTTTAAGACTACTGAGCAGTAATTTTTCTCTCTACTCTGGCAGTGTGTGTGTAGTTCCAATCTTCCCGATTTCTAAAAAGATGTTGTTATTTCTGGGGAAGTCATGTATTAGGAGTGAGAGAATGCACAGTTTGGATCACTAGACACATTGGGGCTGATTTACTATTGAAGCTGCGCCGGTACATGCATCAGTTGGCACGCCGGATGATGAGTTAATTAGGCGCGCATTGAGGCGCGCATTGAGGCGCAACGCAATAGTAAATGTGCAAATGTGCTGCCGTACACGCATTGCCATGGTAAATCTCCCAAAGCTTCTAGTGTAGGTGCATTTGTATCTAATTGGGTGTGTCTTGCTAGCCAATTAGTATCTGTCCTCACTTCATTAACCCCTTGTTATGACAAACTCATTATTATAATATATCTTTGATTTTAATGTTTTTTTTTGGCTTTCTTTTAGTATGGAAATCTTTTAATTGAAAATCAAAGAACAGAGGCCTTTAGAAACCCAAGAATTTTCATTTATCATAGTTTTAAATGTGACAATACAGGGCAATTATTTACATCTTCCATGAATTCCATTCAGTGCAATGAGCCTGTTTGATTGTCTTTCAATGCGTCTTCCTATTCCTGCTTGTGCCTCTGTTTGTACTATTTCATCCCCAAAGATGTGTGATTTACAATGCGACTTTGCAATGGTTTTTTTTATGCAGTCATGCGACTGTTGTAAAACATGTGAGAACAAGTCGCACAGAAGTTGGAACAAAGTAGTGCACAAATATTTTATCCCAATTGTACTCCTGCGTGTCAGAACAGATCAATGTAAGTCGCACCATCATTTTTGAAAAAGTAGTGATGACATGTTATTGGAAATTGTTGCAGCTTTGGAAATAAAAAGGTCTCCGAAGTCAATATTTGTTTTTTATTATTATTTTAAACACAAAATCAAAAACAGAGGAGAGGGATGGGGAAATGGCTGTTCAGCTTCCAAACAACCTCTGGCCTTCCAGGGTGTTTATGCAGGTCCAAGATGCCAGTTCTTGCCTTGTGCCCCAATGTATACACTTTCCACAAACGAAGATGAGTGGAGGATGTGAAGATGGCTTTCTACCAACAGGATCCGTAAGCAGTACCACTCCTATACAATGACAATGAAATATATATGAGTCATATTTCAGAATATCCTTTTATTTAATGCAGGCTAGTTAGAGTTTGGTCAATCACTTTATCCTAGTGAAACAAACATATTGGTTACTGCAGGGTGCCCCCAAATGACTAGAGGCCCTGCCTGGTGAGACGTCATTTTTGGCCCCTCACCCCGCTTATCAACATATCTTTAATGTGAACATTAGTGCCCCCCCCCCTTATCATTAATATTTAATGTGACATGTCACTCTTGGCAGTGCCCCCCCCCCCCCTTATCAACATAAATATTTAATGTTACATGTCATTTAGCTTAGAGCCCCAGGGAGGTCAGGATCGGCACTGTAATAACAATGTGGGGCATACAGGACTAGTTAGGTGCACGTTTGTCATTGGGCACCTATAGACTGAGACGAGCCGTGTGTGCATGCTGGTCTGTGTAGTGCATGCCTGCTGTGCATATTTAGGTTTTGGTTTCTCTTAGAAATCAATCTCAAAGTTTATAAAGATGTTCCTATTTTCTGGAATTACAAACACCTTTGCTTCCTTGGACAGGGAGCTGTGTTTGTGCTCCAGGTATCACCTGGGTACTGATTAAGGCACACACCTGTGACTCCAGACAGTCCCTCTGAACGGGTTTCCCAGGGTCCAATGCTCATGTGCTTATTCATCTAAAGAATACAAAAACATTAGAGATGTCAAAAACTTAGCAGAAGTCATTTCATAATACACATGTTGGCTCTCTCTAAAGGGGACACAAACACATGACAGCTGTTCTACTCCTTCTCCACTCCATGTCAGAAAATAAACTATGCTTGCCATTTATTTTGGGGTTGTGCTGCCCAGTGGCATTATGTTGATGGCAGCAGACTCCATATAATGCCAAGAAGAGGTGACAGCTATTTCTTAGTGTGGGTGTCCATGTTATGTTGTTAGTTTTCCAGATTCACAACTAGGTAGGATTACTTACCTGTAAAATATCGCCTGATGAGCTCAGCCCGAGTAGCCAATCCTGCCTCAGTGTGCTCCCTCCTGGCAACTGGTGGCTGATGGACCTCAGGCTCCCTCTCCTCCTCCTCAGAAGTCTCCCAGGATTCATTCCTTGCCAAACATATGTTGTGTAATACACAGCATGCAAGAATGATCCTGGCAGACTTCCGAGGAGAGTACAGGAGTTCTCCCCCAGGCCTGGCCAGACACATGAACCTACTCTTTAATAGTCCAAATGTGGACTCAATAATAGAGCGGGATTTGCGGTGGGCCCTATTATATCTGTGTTCTGGCTGGCTCTGGGGGTACCTCACTGGGGCCATCAGCCACGCCAGTTGGGGGTAACCAGCATCCCCTGCAAAAACAAAAGTCAAAATTAGTACATTTCATGTTTGTGAAGTGACTTCCCCCCTACATCACCCACAACAATTTTTACATCAAGTTCAAGGTTTACACCAGGGGTCCTCAAACTATGGGCCTCCAGTTGTTCAGGAACTACAAATTCCCATCATGCCTATTCATGTCTGTGAATGTCAGAGTTTTACAATGCCTCGTGGGATTTGGAGTTCCACAACAGCTGGAGGGCCATAGTTTGAAGATCCCTGGTTTACACTATACATGCTACCTAAGGCTGGCCATACATTATACAATTTTATTTTGATTTCCCCTAACCATACAAACCCTTTGTTTGCAAACAGGCCCTTGCAATAGGAATTTTAGGGTAAATCAAATCCAATTGGTTTCTTCTAATTGTATGGTGTATGGCCAGCTTATGGCTGATCTGGTGAAAACTTTGGTCAAAGTCAGCCCATATTTCTTCTGTTAGGTTGACCTTAAACAGGTAAGCTGATTGGTTTATATGCAGAAGTGAGACTTATTTTGCAAGCTCCATTTTTTGGAAGAAGGTTTCATTTCCTTAAACGGGGGATTGCAATGTCAACTTTACTTCTGCCTACAAACCAATCTTCATCCAGGTTTTAGTGCCAACACTTCTTGGAACAAGCTGAGGTGAGAAGCTGATTGGCTACCATGCAGAGCTGCAGCAGATTCACAGTGCACCAGTTCTAGCAAATACACCCCAATGATGCCATTCATGTCAACCTAGCAGAAGTAAATCAGTGTTCATGAACCCTGTCCTCAGGGCCCACTAACAGGCCAGGTTGGCAAGAAAAATTAAATAGATCACAGGTGATATAATTTGCTGCTCAGTGATTGCAGTATTCTAGTCTGCATCTCCCAAGGTAATACCTAAAACCTGGCCTGTTAGTGGCCCCTGAGGACAGGGGTTGATTACATTAAACGGTGTACATTTGTTTCCTAAAAAGTGTTTACATTATATCTTACCAATGAGCCATCCTGATGGCATTTGGCCACTCTCAAACTTTTGATATAGGGCAGTCTGGCGTAGGATGAAAGCATCATGGCATGACCCTGGAAAACCCGTGCGTGCACTCATTATGCGCTGTCTGGCGTCACATACAACCTGGACATTCAGGGAGTGGTACTGCTTACGGTTCCTGAAATCCACTTCACATCTCCTGGGGGGCCTGATAGCGACGTGGGTACAATCAATGGCCCCCAGGATCTGTGGAAATTCTCCACGTTGGTAGAAAGCCACCTTCACATTATTCCACTCATCTTCACTTTGTGGCCAGTGTATAAATTGGGGCACAAGGTCAAGAATGGCATTAATGACCTGCATAAACACCCTGGACACCGTGGGTTGGCTGATGCCCAAGATGAGGCCAGAGGTGGTTTGGAAGCTGCCACGGCCCAAAATATAAAGTGTTGACAATAATTTCACCATGCCAGGAACCGCCTGGCTTCTTGTGGTCTGGGGCTCGAGTTTTTCTGACATCAGCCCATACAAAAACTCTATTGCTCCTCGTGTTAGTCGGAATCTCCTCCGGACATCGGTGTCCCTCATCTCTTGGAGGATGGCCCGTGGCAGAAACAGCCGAGGCTGTCGTATGCGGGGTGCAGCAATCCCCGCTGTCTCTTCCTCCCTTAGTTCATTTTCTATGGCCTCTAGTGCTAAACATATTGCCATACCGAGGACATTTTGCACTGTTGCCATTATGAAAAGAAAGGCAGTAACAAATTCCGGTGTAATTTATGCTTGCACACATGCGCGGAAATATGCGCGGATGACGTCATTCCGCACAGGAAATATATGCGCCATTTTTCCCGCCAAATTTGCGCGCAAAATACATGACCCACACCCTCCTCTAGTATAAAACAAACACTGCTTGCTCTTCATTCTTGCTTCTGGCTGCAGAGTTGGCACACCAACATCAACTTTCTTGTGAAGGTAAGTCACATATTTAAGTATGACCTGCTTCAAAAAATCCCTTCAAATTACCATCTCCTTCCACTGAACATTTCCCTAAAGTGTCTTTATTTTTGAATAATTTCAAAATTGTTTATCAATACCATGCTGGGTTTATGAATTAACTTTTGTTGTGATTCCCCCCCCCCCCCCCATTGGATGTGTGTGTGTGTGTGTCTCTCTAATTGGTACAATCGCTGCATGGATTTTCCATATTAGCTATGTGGCTTTCGGTTGGTAAACATTTTGCCCCTACAAATATGCAGACATGCTGGTTAAAACCCCATACACACTCTTAGCAAAAAACTATAATATGATGTTTTATTGTATGTACTTAATTTTGGAGGCAAACAGGCAGGCCCTTGCACTATATAGTGGAAGGCAAATCTCAATCCCATTTTCTTAGTTTAATTTTATGTATGGCCAGACTACTAATTCCTCAATTATTTGGAATGTGAGTTAGACAAGTTGGTTCTTTCCTTGAGGGCAGCCCATGGACAATCCTTTAACGCTTGTTGGTCCCTCGTCAAGTTTTAGGGGTAACAGGGTTGCTTTTGTTTGACCAGCAGCACATGCATTGGACTGCTTGCTGCGTAATGGCTTTATGCATCCAAATGTTTCCGGAATCATTTCTGCTCTGCAGGGGCTGGTCAAGTGCATGCTGATTCTCAAACACGATTTGTCATGTTTCTTGCAGCAGTTGAGGGGGAAGGCTTCATGGAGTTTAGTAACTTGATTACCCCATGGGGTCGCCCTGTCTGCTCCTTCTATTACACCCTTCTCGATGGAATTTTGCCTGGAGCCTGTTTGTATAGCATTGCATCTTTACATTTTATTTTCTGACATCCCTTTAGCATCACTAAATCTTTATTAGACATGGCACCCTCTGCACCCCCCTCCCCCTTGATTGCATGTTTGCTAGCTGTTCATGTTTTCTTTGCCTTCATAGAACTAATGTTTGTTTGTTTTGTTTGTCTTTTGAATTTCAGATTTCTACCGAGTTTTTGGGCCATTAGCCCCTCCCCTTAATTTGTTCCCCTTAATTTGTTCCTGCCTTGTAAGTTCCTCCCCTATCTTGTTTGCTAGCTGTTCATGTTCTCTTTGCCTTCATAGAACTAATGTTTGTTTGTTTTGTTTGTCTTTTGAATTTCAGATTTCTACCGAGTTTTTGGGCCATTAGCCCCTCCCCTTAATTTGTTCCTGCCTTGTAAGTTCCTCCCCTATCTTGTTTGCTAGCTGTTCATGTTCTGTTTGCCTTCATAGAACTAATGTTTGTTTGTTTTGTTTGTCTTTTGAATTTCAGATTTCTACCGAGTTTTTGGGCCATTAGCCCCTCCCCTTAATTTGTTCCTGCCTTGTAAGTTCCTCCCCTATCTTGTTTGCTAGCTGTTCATGTTCTCTTTGCCTTCATAGAACTAATGTTTGTTTGTTTTGTTTGTCTTTTGAATTTCAGATTTCTACCGAGTTTTTGGGCCATTAGCCCCTCCCCTTAATTTGTTCCCCTTAATTTGTTCCTGCCTTGTAAGTTCCTCCCCTATCTTGTTTGCTAGCTGTTCATGTTCTCTTTGCCTTCATAGAACTAATGTTTGTTTGTTTTGTTTGTCTTTTGAATTTCAGATTTCTACCGAGTTTTTGGGCCATTAGCCCCTCCCCTTAATTTGTTCCTGCCTTGTAAGTTCCTCCCCTATCTTGTTTGCTAGCTGTTCATGTTCTGTTTGCCTTCATAGAACTAATGTTTGTTTGTTTTGTTTGTCTTTTGAATTTCAGATTTCTACCGAGTTTTTGGGCCATTAGCCCCTCCCCTTAATTTGTTCCTGCCTTGTAAGTTCCTCCCCTATCTTGTTTGCTAGCTGTTCATGTTCTCTTTGCCTTCATAGAACTAATGTTTGTTTGTTTTGTTTGTCTTTTGAATTTCAGATTTCTACCGAGTTTTTGGGCCATTAGCCCCTCCCCTTAATTTGTTCCTGCCTTGTAAGTTCCTCCCCTATCTTGTTTGCTAGCTGTTCATGTTCTCTTTGCCTTCATAGAACTAATGTTTGTTTGTTTTGTTTGTCTTTTGAATTTCAGATTTCTACCGAGTTTTTGGGCCATTAGCCCCTCCCCTTAATTTGTTCCTGCCTTGTAAGTTCCTCCCCTATCTTGTTTGCTAGCTGTTCATGTTCTCTTTGCCTTCATAGAACTAATGTTTGTTTGTTTTGTTTGTCTTTTGAATTTCAGATTTCTACCGAGTTTTTGGGCCATTAGCCCCTCCCCTTAATTTGTTCCCCTTAATTTGTTCCTGCCTTGTAAGTTCCTCCCCTATCTTGTTTGCTAGCTGTTCATGTTCTCTTTGCCTTCATAGAACTAATGTTTGTTTGTTTTGTTTGTCTTTTGAATTTCAGATTTCTACCGAGTTTTTGGGCCATTAGCCCCTCCCCTTAATTTGTTCCCCTTAATTTGTTCCTGCCTTGTAAGTTCCTCCCCTATCTTGTTTGCTAGCTGTTCATGTTCTCTTTGCCTTCATAGAACTAATGTTTGTTTGTTTTGTTTGTCTTTTGAATTTCAGATTTCTACCGAGTTTTTGGGCCATTAGCCCCTCCCCTTAATTTGTTCCCCTTAATTTGTTCCTGCCTTGTAAGTTCCTCCCCTATCTTGTTTGCTAGCTGTTCATGTTCTCTTTGCCTTCATAGAACTAATGTTTGTTTGTTTTGTTTGTCTTTTGAATTTCAGATTTCTACCGAGTTTTTGGGCCATTAGCCCCTCCCCTTAATTTGTTCCTGCCTTGTAAGTTCCTCCCCTATCTTGTTTGCTAGCTGTTCATGTTCTCTTTGCCTTCATAGAACTAATGTTTGTTTGTTTTGTTTGTCTTTTGAATTTCAGATTTCTACCGAGTTTTTGGGCCATTAGCCCCTCCCCTTAATTTGTTCCTGCCTTGTAAGTTCCTCCCCTATCTTGTTTGCTAGCTGTTCATGTTCTCTTTGCCTTCATAGAACTAATGTTTGTTTGTTTTGTTTGTCTTTTGAATTTCAGATTTCTACCGAGTTTTTGGGCCATTAGCCCCTCCCCTTAATTTGTTCCTGCCTTGTAAGTTCCTCCCCTATCTTGTTTGCTAGCTGTTCATGTTCTCTTTGCCTTCATAGAACTAATGTTTGTTTGTTTTGTTTGTCTTTTGAATTTCAGATTTCTACCGAGTTTTTGGGCCATTAGCCCCTCCCCTTAATTTGTTCCTGCCTTGTAAGTTCCTCCCCTATCTTGTTTGCTAGCTGTTCATGTTCTCTTTGCCTTCATAGAACTAATGTTTGTTTGTTTTGTTTGTCTTTTGAATTTCAGATTTCTACCGAGTTTTTGGGCCATTAGCCCCTCCCCTTAATTTGTTCCTGCCTTGTAAGTTCCTCCCCTATCTTGTTTGCTAGCTGTTCATGTTCTCTTTGCCTTCATAGAACTAATGTTTGTTTGTTTTGTTTGTCTTTTGAATTTCAGATTTCTACCGAGTTTTTGGGCCATTAGCCCCTCCCCTTAATTTGTTCCCCTTAATTTGTTCCTGCCTTGTAAGTTCCTCCCCTATCTTGTTTGCTAGCTGTTCATGTTCTCTTTGCCTTCATAGAACTAATGTTTGTTTGTTTTGTTTGTCTTTTGAATTTCAGATTTCTACCGAGTTTTTGGGCCATTAGCCCCTCCCCTCCCCTTAATTTGTTCCTGCCTTGTAAGTTCCCCTATCTTGTTTGCTAGCTGTTCATGTTCTCTTTGCCTTCATAGAACTAATGTTTGTTTGTTTTGTTTGTCTTTTGAATTTCAGATTTCTACCGAGTTTTTGGGCCATTAGCCCCTCCCCTTAATTTGTTCCTGCCTTGTAAGTTCCTCCCCTATCTTGTTTGCTAGCTGTTCATGTTCTCTTTGCCTTCATAGAACTAATGTTTGTTTGTTTTGTTTGTCTTTTGAATTTCAGATTTCTACCGAGTTTTTGGGCCATTAGCCCCTCCCCTTAATTTGTTCCTGCCTTGTAAGTTCCTCCCCTATCTTGTTTGCTAGCTGTTCATGTTCTCTTTGCCTTCATAGAACTAATGTTTGTTTGTTTTGTTTGTCTTTTGAATTTCAGATTTCTACCGAGTTTTTGGGCCATTAGCCTCCCCTTAATTTGTTCCTGCCTTGTAAGTTCCTCCCCTATCTTGTTTGCTAGCTGTTCATGTTCTCTTTGCCTTCATAGAACTAATGTTTGTTTGTTTTGTTTGTCTTTTGAATTTCAGATTTCTACCGAGTTTTTGGGCCATTAGCCCCTCCCCTTAATTTGTTCCCCTTAATTTGTTCCTGCCTTGTAAGTTCCTCCCCTATCTTGTTTGCTAGCTGTTCATGTTCTCTTTGCCTTCATAGAACTAATGTTTGTTTGTTTTGTTTGTCTTTTGAATTTCAGATTTCTACCGAGTTTTTGGGCCATTAGCCCCTCCCCTCCCCTTAATTTGTTCCCCTTAATTTGTTCCTGCCTTGTAAGTTCCTCCCCTAGCCCCTCCCCTTAATTTGTTCTTGTTTGCTAGCTGTTCATGTTCTCTTTGCCTTCATAGAACTAATGTTTGTTTGTTTTGTTTGTCTTTTGAATTTCAGATTTCTACCGAGTTTTTGGGCCATTAGCCCCTCCCCTTAATTTGTTCCCCTTAATTTGTTCCTGCCTTGTAAGTTCCTCCCCTATCTTGTTTGCTAGCTGTTCATGTTCTCTTTGCCTTCATAGAACTAATGTTTGTTTGTTTTGTTTGTCTTTTGAATTTCAGATTTCTACCGATTTGGGCCATTAGCCCCTCCCCTTAATTTGATTTGTTTGCCTTGCCTTGTTTGCTAGCTGTTCATGTTCTCTTTGCCTTCATAGAACTAATGTTTGTTTGTTTTGTTTGTCTTTTGAATTTCAGATTTCTACCGAGTTTTTGGGCCATTAGCCCCTCCCCTTAATTTGTTCCCCTTAATTTGTTCCTGCCTTGTAAGTTCCTCCCCTATCTTGTTTGCTAGCTGTTCATGTTCTCTTTGCCTTCATAGAACTAATTTTGTCTTTTTGGATTTTTGTTTCTTTACAGACCTTGTGATTATTCCCACGAGAAGGCCCGGGGGTGTGAGGCTGGAAGGCCGTGGAGGAAGAAGGGGGCGCACGGCGCAAAGGATGCCCTCACCTGGGGAGGGATCCTCCCAAAAGGCATCCAGGGCGCATGCCAGCATTTTCTAACTTAGAAAATATGACGCTTGTGAGGGAATATTTGCGACACCACGTCGAAATGAGGGGCATTGGCACCTCACGTCTGGGGTCGGCCCAAAGAGACCAACTGTGGCAGGAGATTGCTGGGGTCGTGTGTGGAGTTGGAGGTCGTGCTCGCCATACCGCTGCCAAGGTCCAGAAACACTGGAATGACCTGATGGGGCGGCTCAGGAAGAAGCTGGGCACGTGGGCTTCCCAGGGGTATGTGACAAGGCAAGGAGTGGCGCCATCACACCTTGCCCGCCTAACGGACTACCAGAGGCTAATGCTGGATGTCATCAGCATGGAGACTGTAGTTGGTGTGGGTACTCGGGATGACACTGATGACATCCAGCATGGTAAGTTAAAATCAGATGTACCAGTTGTAAAGTGTGTCTTGAGGAAGAAACATGTTGGATTTCTAAAATTGAATGTGCTTGCATTGCAGCCTCCAGTCCTAGGTCACCTACCCCTGGGAGTCCCTCTGGCCTGCCACAACTTGATGAGCCGCCCACACAGCCTGACCAGGTCCCCCCTGGTAAGTAAGCAAATGACCTCTGCTTTGTGTGCCCAAAATACAACAGTAAGAGGAAGCTTGTTTAACCTTAAAAATATCTTTACAGCAACACACCAGCAGGAGGAGGCAGTGGCGGCGAGCAACTTCCAACTCCACCAGAGCCAGGAGGAAGACCTAGGTTAGTATGTTTTGAACTGCCAATGCCCCATATGCTTGGAGGTCCAACAAAAATTGGTGGTGGTAGGGGGGTGCTCATGCTTTTATATACATAATTCTGTGAATAGGGTGTCCTCCATTGCAAAGCAAACACTCACACATATATTGAGGGCAAAGGCCTCTTTAATGGTGGTTTGGGCTGGTTTGTCAGTGGCAACATTTGCATTTGAAGTCTTTGCCAAGCTGGGTCACATTGAAAGATTTGTCCACATGATTCACAAAGACAAACTGGGCAAAATGTCTGTTTGTAATGCTAGATTATTTTGGGTGTTTACTTACTTTTCTTGCTTTGTTTGAAATGCAGATTTTGAGTTGAGTATGGCTGCTGCTGGAGTGGAGGACGATACTGCATCCAATGTGGGGGTATGTGCAATTCCAAAAATGTGTGTTGAACATTGAAAGGAGTCCTGTGTACTTGTTGTAATGGCAGACTTTTTGGTGGGGTTTTAGGCTTTTGAACACAATGCAGCTGCTCCTGCTGACTTGCCTTCACAGGTGTTAAGATCAATACTGATTCTTTTTTGCCACGAGTGTTTACACATAACCAGTAGATTAGGTGCTTGCCCACAAAGATTCCTTGGCCATTGATCCATCAAGTTTAGTATTGGAAAAGGGATAGTGACAAATCTTAAGTATCTGGGCATGTTAATCAGATTCTAAAATCATCTTGTTCCAAACATTTGAAGACCCCTGTGCTAAGTAACGCAGCTTTGAACATGTTATTTTTTTTCAGTTTTTCTAATTTTTTATGCAAATGGCAGCCACTTGTAAGAATGTTTGTGTGTTCAGAAATGCAAAGGATTTGTTTTCTAATTCAATATTCTGGTTTTTGTTTCTTTCCAGCCCACATTGGATGCAGCAGAATCAGCACCCCTGCCACCTAGGCAAACACACCTTATCAATCTTAGTGAAAGGTTGGCTGCCCAGGTGGATAGATTCTTGGAGCAAGGTGGCCCTTCTACACAAATTAATTATGTAGAAAGGACACTGGCGCTCCTACAGGAAACCTTGAGCCACCAAGCTCAGGACCGCCAACAATTGGAGCGTAGGGACCAGGATCATGCTTCCCAACTTTCCCTGTTGACTGTGGCTATTAACAACCAGACTGCAGTCCTCAGGGAAAGTCGTGATCAGATTCAGGGCCTGCGTTTAGCGGTAGAGCAACTAAATGCAACAGTAGCCAGATTCTCTCACAGCAGGGCCAGTAGCAGTGAAGAGCAAGGTGTTGTGTTGCTACAAGATGACCCTGTTGCCAGGGTCAGAAAGCCATGGGGTGGCTGATTCTGATGTTTTCCGTATGGACACTCCCTCCCTCCAATTAGATGTTCTACCCACTTCCTCACATGCCCCCACAGACCCTACCACACAAACACACCATTCTTCTTCCTGTTCCCAAGTTTCACACATGCCCCCACCTGACCAGCCTACACCTTCTCACACAGCACCTACCCCCACTCCACTTTTATCCTTGCCCTCTGTCACACCCACCTCTGGA
This sequence comes from Rana kukunoris, assembly GCA_029574335.1. NCBI lineage: Eukaryota > Metazoa > Chordata > Amphibia > Anura > Ranidae > Rana > Rana kukunoris. Next base: position 57,989,986 of record CM056052.1, read on the forward strand.
CACACTCAACCTGACCCCTCTCCTAGTTCAAATGTCACTACCCCTCTTCACGAAACCCCTAATCCCCAAATCTATGCTACCTCTGACCCCAACATCCTTCCCTCTAGTTTACCCTATTTTCATTTTCCAGTCAACGCCCAAACTTTCACTACCCTCCCTGGTTTCCAATATTATGCCTTGCCCCAATCCACCTCTCATCCCTTCACCATCCCTCCCGCACTAATTCAGGCCAGGACTCCACTCCAGCAGAGAACTGCCGTACAAGTGCCCCAGCAGCAGCAGCAGCAGATGGCCAGACTGATGGCACAACAAGAACAATTGTATAGAGAAATGTCAAGGCTCCTGGAACAGCCGGCACAACAGGAACAACCACGGGAACAGCAGGAACCCCATTAATTTTTTCCCCTTTTTTTTTTTTTGGTTTTATTTTTGGCTTGCTAAATTGAAATGTTGTCCTTTATACTTTAAAATAAATTAAACTTATGAATAGGAGGCTTCCCTTTGTTTTCTTTTTTTAATTATGATAAGTCCACATACACAATCTAAGTTTGTGTTAATCTAGATTATATCTAATCGCTAAACTATTTTGATTTTAACAAACGAGAAGATGAGCACAAAGCTTAAATGGGTTATCAATGTTTGCTTAGGAATGTAACATTTTCAAACTAGGTAACTTAAAGCGAGTGAATTGTTGGTTCACTTACCTTTTTCCTTCCATTTCTGTGTTTCTTTTTTTGGGTGTTTGTTTTCTTTGTCTGAATTTCTCACTTCCTGTTTCTCCACAGTAAGGTCTTGAGTAAGCGATTGACTTTCCCCTGCTCCAAAGATGTTGGGAAGCTTACTGATGAAAAACGGGAAGTGAGAATTTTGAACAACTAAAGAAAGCATTTAGAAGGGAAATGTAAGGAAAGGGTAGAAAAGAACAAACAAGCCTTACACGACACTACACTACAGGCCCTTACACTACAGTACATGTTTTGGGTAAAGATGCCTGGGGCCTAGGTTGGCCATTGCTGGAGTGCTTAGGAGGGGAAGATATGATTGTGCCAGCTACGTGCAGAAGACCATTGTAGCTTAACCCTTTGCCAGTGTTCTCAACAAATACTGTTGGAGTTCTTTACAAAAGGTCAATACACTTTGAAGTGCAGTTGCTGTAGATTCAAGTGGGATATGCAAGGAACCTAATACCAGCATTTTTGCTTGAAACTTATTGTCTAAGAAATGCAGCCGAGCTTCCCCCTCATTTCCAATATACAGCAACTGCACTTGTACTGCAAAGTGGAGTTCAATTTCGGCTCCCTCCTAAACCCCCTTTGCCCACTGAGGAGTCTTCACAAACTTCCACACACCAAACCTAACTTGTGGCAATGTTTTTTGCCTACTTGATCCCTGGCAATTCTTCAAAATCGACAGGCAGGTGCACGTTCCATTTTTTATTAAAAGGTAACAGCTGAAGTTCTCTTCTAATGTTTGGCCTTATTACCATCTAATCACCCGAGAATGCCAAAAATCTGCCCATTGTGCCTCAAGCTAGCATACTAGGGCAGATATGTATGTGTTTTCTACCTGTTCTGAGTGTTTGAAATCTAAATATAAAAGGATATATGACCAGATCAAGAAAGCTCGGGGACCTTTTTTGGCAAAATATATTTTTTTTATTAAGTAATAAAATTTGGAAAACCCGCGTAACATTTAGGGCTTAGCCCCCAAAATTTTCTCCAGGGCAGCCAGCCGCTCCTCATGCTGTTGAAGAGTCGCCGTTATCCTCTGCAGATTCGGGCCTAGAAAAAAACAAACAAAAATAAGTTCAATCTTGAGTCCCACTTGGGGCAAATAACTCAAATCAAGAATTGTGTCTCAGTGGGTATTTGTAAACAATGCTGAGCAAATAACTTGACGGAGCCTTAAACTAGTCACTTAACACGTTCATTTAATCTCCAAAGTTGGGTGAGTAAATTGCTGACATTCACAAGTCAAGTAGAAGCTGACCCAAATAGAAGTCGAGGCACCTAATTTCCCCTCAAAACTCGTGACCAATCTATTGTTGCTTGACTACAATCTTAGGGTGACCATCTGCGTGCCTCACTGTGCCCCTGACTAGACTGATGTTTAACATGGGAGTCTATGGAAGGGGTGGCTTACTGTGAAAAATGAGTGATCCCCCAGCTGTAGGTCGCTCAGACCAAAAGAATTTGCACACTGGTAGAGGAAGAGTTGCGCTACATGTGTGACAATTTCTGGCCCAGGGGACCTACGACTGGCTGGGTCCAGGTCACCTAATTCAGGGTGATCAATCACTAAAAGATGACTCGAGTATAAGCTGAGGGGGGCATTTTGAGCTCTGAAAAGCCTGCTGGAATTCTGGGCTTATAATCAAGTATATATGTTACCTATTTAGTGTTCACAATAGAAGTGTTTGTACATTTCCTTCCCTCTAAATACATGTACCACAACAGGTGAATTACAATCTAGCTAAAGTAGACTCAAGGGACAGCCTTAAAGAAAGGCTCTGTGAAAGGTGGTCATCAAAGAATCAAGTGGGTGAAAAAATTAATCCTTCTTCAGAACCACATTGGCCAAGATATCGGATCCTTGTGTATATACCCCCCTGCAAAGTTAAGGTTTCTCAAAGCTTAGAATAATAAAATACCAGAGATGTTCTGCAAATGTTTGACACCAGGCCAGTGTCCTCTTTTTTTTGCTCACAAACACACCGGAAAACCCTTTCACAACTGTTTGGAAAGGTGGGGGTGGGTGGGGGGGTTGTTCATAAAAGTATATCCTAAAATACACAGGTGTACACAATTTATCTTAGCGAGGAAATTAGAAGCAAAAACCACACCTCTGTACACAGGACGAGAGACATCGGAGGGTGCTAGACGTGCTGTGTGCTGAAAGGATCTCCATTTGGCAGGAAGGGTGCGATTTTGGCTTCACCTATTCCTAGCTACTTCCACTAAAAGCCTTATTTTTTGTAGCTAATTTTACACTAACTAGATTGGTCAAAGTAGTGGTCCCAAAAACTGACAGTCCCTGGGCAAATTTCAAGCTACTTCCAACCAAAGAAACAAAAATGAAGCGGAAACATTTTTAACTTTGATGTAAGAAGTTAAGGTAGGTGACATCACATCTGCAACACCCTAGGGATAGGGCAAGCAAATCTAGTCAAGAGTGTACTGTTTACCTGATTTCAAGCAAACAATATCAATTTCAAGTCATTCTTGCCCTCAAAGTTGGCAAACAATATGATTATGCAAATCTCTTCAAATGTGGAGTTCCCAAACCGTTACAGCTCTGCATATAAAAGAATTACCTTCCATATATTTTTGTCTGAGATTAAGTGATAAAGCAGAATTTGTGTTATTAGAGCTGAATTTCACATGATTCTGCACACACTAAGAAATAACCCCTATTGGGACGACTTAGCAGCCACTAGCAATGCGCTTTTCACATAGAACTGTTTCGAAATGTACCTTTGGCTATGCTTTCAAAGGACTTTGTGCGCACAGTACACAACGCTCTCAACCCACCCCAAATGATCCAGCTTTATTTTGCTTGGCCCACTCCGGCAACACCCCAGTGTGAAAAGGCACACTGGAATGAAGGGGAGGCTGGTTTCATGCACCTTTACACCTCTAAACCACCCTAAAACCACAAATTTGGGAAAGGGCTCTCTAAGGCAGCTAGCTACATCCCCCCCTCCCCAAAACAAAGGACACAAAGGTAAAAAAGACTTACGCTCTTCAACAGTCAACTGGGGGGCTGGCTCCTCCTCCTCCATGTCTCCATCATCTGAACTCAGAGCTAAACCAAACCAAAAGGCAAAAAATGAGTCATGACAGCACACACACACACTCTTGTCCCTTAATGTGGAAAAGGGTACTTACTGATGACAACCAACTGAGGAGCATCCTCCTCCCTCTTCACCTCCCTGACTTCCTCATCCGAACTCAGATCTAAACCAAACCAAAAGGCCAAAAATGAGTAATGACACACACACACGCTCTTGTCCCTTAATGTTGAAAAGGGGACTTACTGATGACTAACGTGTCCTCCTCCTCCTGTCTCCTGTGTGTTCCAACTGCCGGAAACAAAAGAAAAAGACAAACATATCACACAACTAATCATATTTTTTGTTGTACTTTCCAACAATACACTAAGGACGCATACACACGATTGGTGTAAACCAGGGGTCCTCAAACTATGGCCCTCCAGTTGTTCAGGAACTACAATTCCCATCATGCCTATTCATGTCTGTGAATGTCAGAGTTTTACAATGCCTCGTGGGATTTGGAGTTCCACAACAGCTGGAGGGCCATAGTTTGAAGATCCCTGGTGTAAACCAATGAAAACGGACTGAAGTTCCGCTTCATTGGTTAAAAACAATTGTGTGTGTGCGCTGTGAGTCTGTTATCCTTTGGTACCCCAACATGCAACTTGCTTTACATTGCAAACAATGGATGGCGAACCAATAGGTAAAAAATACCATTGAACTTTGTTCTTTTCAGCACGTCTTTGTGTTTGACGTCACTCCATTATGATAGAATTATTTGTTTAAACAATGGTGTGTAGGCACATCACACCATCAGTGAGCTTCATCAGTTAAGCAATGCAAACGGTCCTTCGGACTGTTACCATCAGATAGACTGATCATGTAGACGCGGCCTAAGGGGAAACAATAGACTAAAGGGCTTCATTTCTTAAGCTGGACAGTGCAAAATCAGACTCCTTTCTGCCTAGAAACCAAGGTTCTTCCATCTTTTCAGGCTCAAGGTTCTCGGAAGAAGCTGAGGTGAGAAGAGGATTGCTTTCTAGGCAGAAGTGAGTCACATTTTGCCCTCCCCAACTGTAGGATCCACCAAAAAATACAGTCCAACTTACTAGTTTGTTAGGGAGAGGCCAGGCCCACCTCTGACCCCTCTTGGCTGTCGTCATGGCCCTCGGCACCC